>CM053030.1:409875198-411075198 GCA_028564925.1 Lithobates sylvaticus
CGAATCCGAAATTGAAAAGAAAATCCAGAATAAGAGGGAGGTCCCATTTGGGGAACCTAAGTCTCCTTTGAGGTCTAAGCCTGATGGCTCCTTTAAAGAACTGTCGTATCAGAGCATGATTTGCCCAAGAAACTCCTGTGAAGGCCGAGATGGCTGATACTTGTACTCTTAGTGAGCTGACTGCCAGAGATAGATCAAGACCTGATTGAAGAAAACTCAGTATGTCTTGGACTGCTGGAGAGTTACAAGAATTCGACCTGGAAGACATGTGAACAGTAAATCTGGACCATATGCGTTCATACACTCTATTAGTACTCTTCCGTCTGGCACTGAGAAGGGTTGGAATAGCTTCTTCCGGACAACCAAGGGCTTCTAGCCTTCCCCTCTCAAGAACCACACCCTGAGGTGTAGGCAGGATGGACATGGGAACAAAAAATGTGAAAAGGAGATACTGCGCCAAACCAAACAAAATTACTTCTAGCTGCTAGCACAACAATCAGACTCAATTGTACAAAACATAAATATTATAACGTGCAGCGCTTAAATGGATCAGTATATCCTAAAGATATAAAAAGATAAATGTCACTGTTTTGCACAAAAGCGGCACAGGAGACTGGGAGCCTGTGAGCAGCAGTACACAACAGGTATATCTTATAATGAAGAAAAACACTCGTGTGACGTGAGTGAAAATAAGAGGGTTTAACAACCTATATTGGTGAGTCAATCTAACCATAGAAGGGAACATAGACTCATAGGGTGTAAATCCAAAGAAATCTTAATGGACGTGATAAAAAACAAGGTTTATCTTAAACAAGGACGATATGTTTAAACTGTCCTATTACAGTAGTGCAATAAAGTGAGTCAACATGGCACTAGTGTTTGCCTAGAGTTCAACAACTGAACAGTGACCCATACAGTCAAGTTGAAAGTAAACCCAAATAATTTCTTATAAGGAATGTAACAATCAAATTTCAAATTTAGAAACACTTGTGCCATGCGTTTTTTGTGCAAAAATTGCATGTGTACAACAAATGTTGTGAGGAATATAATTATCAAATCTAAAAACGCTTGTGCTATGCGTTTTTGTGCAAAGATTGCATGTGCATGTACCTAATAAATGTCATAAATATAAGTGTATATATTGGATGTGCAATATCATAAACCGTGAGACATATAATTGCATTAGAAATGAGAGAAAATGCAGAGTTAAAAGAAAATCGCATGTAAAATTGCCAGCAGATTCAAACACTATCCTCTAAGGGAAAACTTCTCGGATCTGTGGTCACCCAAAATACCATCTATATAGAGGTGTATGGTTGTAATCCATGGCATGAAAGGTGGAGAGCCACCGCTGATACTGCGAGAAGTCCTGTATGTATCAATGGATTAGATTAGATATAAAGTCCCGTTTAGAGACCACAGACTGGAATAAAACACTGCTGGTGTAGTCCCTGGAGACTCCCAAGGGGTCACGATCGAATAAGCTTTCAAGCTGGATTAATCTTCTCTAAAACATTCAATTCTTTGGGTATAAGGATATGAAGTCAGTTGAAGCCTATGCAGGCGAAACATGTAGGGTTGGATGTTTGCCTTTGCCACTTGAAGATTTATTGGCGCCTATTTTGAAGAAAAAAGCTTTTTTTATCTCTTTTTTATCACTTTTTATCATTTTATTATGCATGGAGATTGAAAAATTCCAAAATAAATAAAAGAACTTCGTACTATTGGAGTTACACTATGAGGAGTTGCCTCCCTTTTTTCTTTTTCTCCTTTTGAGCCATCCCTGCCGGAGTGTGACACCAAAAGTTTTTCCCTCATCTCTCCACCTTGAGAGCGGACGAATAGCTGGGGGTGAGTATCAGGGGTACTTGTTACCCAAAGAAAAGAAACCCCTCCAGAGGATACGCCCATCTACACTTCATCCTGATACATCCGGTGGACCCGGTATATGCTCGTTTGGCTCACCACCGAGAGGTCTGTGAGCCCACCTGATCTGGTAAGGGTACCTTCACTACTTCATATCCTTATACCCAAAGAATTGAATGTTTTAGAGAAGATTAATCCAGCTTGAAAGCTTATTCGATCGTGACCCCTTGGGAGTCTCCAGGGACTACACCAGCAGTGTTTTATTCCAGTCTGTGGTCTCTAAACGGGACTTTATATCTAATCTAATCCATTGATACATACAGGACTTCTCGCAGTATCAGCGGTGGCTCTCCACCTTTCATGCCATGGATTACAACCATACACCTCTATATAGATGGTATTTTGGGTAACCACAGATCCGAGAAGTTTTCCCTTAGAGGATAGTGTTTGAATCTGCTGGCAATTTTACATGCGATTTTCTTTTAACTCTGCATTTTCTCTCATTTCTAATGCAATTATATGTCTCACGGTTTATGATATTGCACATCCAATATATACACTTATATTTATGACATTTATTAGGTACATGCACATGCAATCTTTGCACAAAAACGCATAGCACAAGCGTTTTTAGATTTGATAATTATATTCCTCACAACATTTGTTGTACACATGCAATTTTTGCACAGAAACGCATGGCACAAGTGTTTCTAAATTTGAAATTTGATTGTTACATTCCTTATAAGAAATTATTTGGGTTTACTTTCAACTTGACTGTATGGGTCACTGTTCAGTTGTTGAACTCTAGGCAAACACTAGTGCCATGTTGACTCACTTTATTGCACTACTGTAATAGGACAGTTTAAACATATCGTCCTTGTTTAAGATAAACCTTGTTTTTTATCACGTCCATTAAGATTTCTTTGGATTTACACCCTATGAGTCTATGTTCCCTTCTATGGTTAGATTGACTCACCAATATAGGTTGTTAAACCCTCTTATTTTCACTCACGTCACACGAGTGTTTTTCTTCATTATAAGGATGGACATGGGTGTAACATCGTGCCTTGGGACAGTAGATTCGGCCTGAGAGGCAGGGGAACTGGGTCTTGATAGCTGAGAAGTAATAACAGAGGGAACCAAGGCCTGTTGGGCCAGAACGGAATCACCTCTATGATTTCGACCTTCTCTGTTTTAAGCCTCCAAAGGAATTAAAGAATCACCGGCACTGGAGGGAAGGCATAAGCTTTCCGAAACCTCCAATGATCTGTGAGAGCATCCGTCCTGTATGCCTGAGGGTCTCTGACCCTTGAGTAATATTTGAGCATCTTGTGAATGCACGGGGAAGCAAACAGATCGACTTCTGGAGACACTCCCAGGGTCAGAAGCCAATCGAATACCTCTCTGTGAAGAGACCACTCGTTGTTGTCCATTTGGACACGCGATAGGAAGTCCGCCTGGACATTCTGAATCCCTGGAATGTAAACCGCAGAGATGTTGGACAAGTTCTTCTGAGCCCAGCTCATTATTGGCTCCACTTCCTGTAATAGGGACCAGCTGCGAGTTCCACCTTGCTTCCTTATGTAAGCCACCGCAGTTGTATTGTCCAACCTTAACATTACTGGATGAATTCATCACTAGATGGCGAAACGATAGGAGTGCCTGAAAGGATGCCATCAACTCCAGAATGTTGGAAACGACCCCCTGAGAAGAGAATGTCCACCTGCCCTTAGCCATTTCTGAAAGGCAATGAGCGCCCCATCCTTGGTTGCTGGCATCTGATGTTACCATGACCCATGAAATGGGAATTATTGAATGATGGTTGCACAAATTCTTCCCTTGAAGCCACCAAAGGAGAGACGTCCTTGTGGTTTGAGTAAGGAGTATGCGCTGAGTTTGGCTGGCTGAATCCCATTGTTGTAGAAACCCTTTCTGGAAGGACCGAGGGTGCCATTGGGCCCACTTTACTATAGGAATGGTGGCTGTCATTGTGCCAATTACTTTCAGGCATTGGAGAGCAGAGGTGAGATTACATGAGGGCTGCATGCATTCTGTCTCGGATCACTCCAATCTTCTCTTCTGGAAGGGAAATAGTGCCTTCTACTGTGTTGAACTGAGCAACTATAAACATAAGGGATTGTGTAGGATCTAGATGGCTCTTCTCTAAATTCAGGTGCCACCCAACTTCTTGCAGGATGGAGATGACTAAGCTCTTGTGCTCTAAGAGCTGGTCTCTGTTCTGTGCTAGGAGAAGCAAGTCGCCCAGATAGTGGTGGAGACGAACACCTTTGACCCAGAGAAGAGCCACGATGGCTAATAGAACCTTGGAGAAGACCCGAGGTGACGTTGTTAACCCGAAGGGGAGACACGTAAACTGCAGATGCTGATCGCCTACTGCAAAGCAGAGGAATTGCTGAAAGTCCTTTGCCACTGGCCCGTGAAAGTATGCATCATTCAGATCGATCGAAATCAACCAGTCTCCCGGATGTACAGACTATTGAATTGTAAGCAAGGATTCCATTTTGAATTTTTCCTTCCGAATAAAGGAATTGAGATGGGTTAAGTCTATAACTGGCCTCCATGTGCCGTTTTTCTTCTGTATCATGAACAGAGGAGAATACATGCCTTCGCCACTTTCGTCTTCTGGAACGGGTATGGCTGCGCCTTGATCCAATAAACAGTTCACGTAAGTCAACAGGACCTGCTTTTTCTCTTCTGAACCTGGAAGAGATGTGGGAACAAATCTTAGTCTTGGTGTGTTGATGAAGACCCACTTGTGACTGGAGGATACCGTCTTGACGGTCCAATAATCCCGAATTGAGGCCGTCCAAACATGCCGGAAGTGGAGAACATGAGCCCCCACCTGACATGTTTGAGTGGGCCCAATTTCAAAAGGATTTAGTGGAATCCTGGTTGCCAGAAGAACCACCTTTTGTGTTTTTTTTTGAAGGAAGATTGTCTGGACTTCCAGGATCTTGAAAACTCCCTGCCAGGCCTATAGCTGCGCGCTTCCCTAGTGCAATCAGAGTTTTGTCTCCTCAGAAATGAACATTTCTGGTTTTGTAGGCGTCTGTCTTGAGGGAGGAAACCAGATTTCCCACCTGTGGCCCGGGTTATGGCACTATCAAGTTTATTGCTAAATAAAGATGTTCCCTTTAAAGGGGATATGGCACCAAGCCTGTTTTGACGCTGGATCCGCTAACCATGGACGGAGCCATAACGCACGGTGTGCTGAAACAGCTGCCAACATAGCCCGGGAAATCAGGCGGATGACATTAATAGAGGCCTCCCCAAGAAAAGCAGACGCCAGCCTGATTTCCTGGATAGGAGAATCTTTAGAAGTTCACTGGAGATACCTCTTAGGAATTCATCAATATTGTCAGCCAAGGATTCTATGGCCTTGGAAACTGCCGCTATCGCCAGTACTGGCTTGCATGCCATTCCAGATGTCAGATATATCCTTTTTAAATCTGAATCGATCCGTCTTTCCAAAGGATCTTTAAAAGATACAGTGTCTTCTAAGGGAAGCGATGCATCCACCAACAGAGCTGACTCAAGGTGTTTTACTTCCTCTTCCTTGAAAGGATACAGCTTCAAGATCTTTGAACCCGTCTCACCATTGATTCTAAATGCTGGTCTGTGCCATCCCTCTCATCTGCAGCTTTAGAGAAGCAGTGGGATTTGTCTGTTGGAACAGGCATCCTGCACCCCCAGCATGACTTCTCTGGCCTCCTACTAGAGTGGGATGAAGGGGGGCGAGTAACATCTTTACTGCGCTGTTCAGATCTGGTAGAAGACCTATGATGGCTAGACCTTGAAGAGGATTTTCGGTAGTGTAATTTTGACGATCCACTACGTCTATGAGAACTATGCTGTGGATCAGACCTAGTAGGGCTGTGAAACAGAAAAAAAGACAGAAAGAAATATGTGGAAGTCAGCTAGCATCCTATGCTCAACTCTCTCCCTAAAAATACACAGAAACCAGGCTGTGGACATACCTTCTACAAGCAGGCTGGCCACTAGGGGGCAGTGAGAAATCCATAGTGTCACACAAGTCAGTAAGAAACTGCAGAGAAAGAAAACTCATGAGCTGCCTGCCACAAGAAACAAATCTCTAGCCTTAGAGTTTGTCCTTACCTTGTCCACCACGAAAGATATCCCTGGGAAGTCGCCGTATCAACCAGATCGTTCCCGGGGCTCTGTAGGCCTTAATTCACTTTTAAAAGTGGCGCCCGTGACGTCATCGATAGTGTGACGCTCGTGCACATGCGCAAAACCAAGCCTCGCTTTCGCATCGGGTCCGCGCATGCGCAGAACGCACGGCAATACCCGGAAATAGGAGAGAGCGGCTGCTGGAACGCAGAAGCGCCAGCATCCAGCACAGACACCAGCGCTACCATACAGGAGAAGAACAAAAGGTACAAACAACACAAAAACACTGCTGCCATTAATATATATACTTTTTACATTAATATATAAGGACCCTCCACCAACGATCACCTGGCCGAGAAATTGACACACACACACTGGACCTCCTGGCAGATAATGGCCACCTATAGCAATAGGCAAACAGACCGTGCGCACTTGGATGAGCAGAATCCATTCCTTCAGTGCTACTCTGCAATACACTCCATACCCTGCTTAACAGTCAGGGCCTATCGGAGGAACATAGCTTGTCACTCGGCCGACTTTGATCGTAGTGAAGTTATCTTCAGGTAGGAGAACCAACACCTGGTCCTACGGAGGAGGACAAAAAAGAAACACGGATAGCAGCCTAGAGCAAAGATTTATGGGAGAGGGGTCCTATTGGGTAGTTATGGAGGCAGGGCTAACCCACACGCATGCTGCCATGAAGCCTGTCAGGAAAGGTACTTTTTAATCAAGCTAAGTAATATATTAGTATGCTATATGTTATAACATAATAATTATTATTTATCTATTTACTGTGAAATTACTGGTTGGAAGTTATAAGTTCAAACTTCAGTAATTTGTCCGTTAAGCCACCTGCTTGAATACAGTTTTTGAAAATATAGTAAATTACTAGGAATGTTCACGGTGTTTGAGTCGAACATAAGTTC
This sequence comes from Lithobates sylvaticus, assembly GCA_028564925.1. Classification (NCBI taxonomy): domain Eukaryota; kingdom Metazoa; phylum Chordata; class Amphibia; order Anura; family Ranidae; genus Lithobates; species Lithobates sylvaticus. The sequence goes on from CM053030.1 coordinate 409,882,143, forward strand.
GACTCGAACATCAGGTGTTCATTTGTTCATAGAACAAACATATGGGGCACTCGCGGTAAGTTTGCCCGCTGCGGAGCAGCCCATAATGCACTTTGAGTTCACAGGGCATTGACAGCTGCTGATTGGCCAAAACATTCACTTGACCTGTATGCTTTGGCCAATCACAGTGTGATGTATTGTGAGAGCCATGATTGGCCAATCATGGCTCAGGGGTCAAGTCCACGCCCCACACTATATAAGGCTGCTGCTTACACGACGGCCGTATATAGTGAATGAATAGAGATTAGGCTGGTTGTTAGTGTAGTGTGCAGTCAGTCAGTGTAGTATATATAAAACAGTTCAGAGTATATAGTGCAGTCCATGTAGTATATATAATACAGTTCAGAGTATATAGTGTAGTCAGTGTAGTGTATATATAATACAGTTCAGAGTATATAGTATAGTCCGTGTAGTATATATAATACGGTTCAGAGTATATAGTGCGGTCAGTCCAAAAAGCAGCATACAAAAATAATTTCCTTTCAGAAGGGGATGAGAATTAATCCCCACTGAAAGGAGAAAGACGGCTACTAAGGCTATAGCAGGCAAATATGAGAGTAAATCAATTATTCCAAAATTACATTTTATTTAAATATCAAAAAAACACAATAATGTAAAATCACCCAGCCATAGGGCTAGAGTACATCTGACCCTGCTATATATCAGATAGTGACACACCAAAACACAATCTAAATATATTTGGTTCGTCCTACAACCAATTACTAAGACACATGTAGACAATAGACTCACATAAAACACAAACGGACCAGGCGCCACTATTACCAGGCATGCATTGAGATTCTTGTGGGAAACCCCCCCCCCCCCCCCCCCCCCCCCCCCCCCCAATGCAAAAATAATCAAATAATTCATAACGTATTATAGCAAGAATCCAATGCATGCATGGTCCCTAGGGTTGCTGAGGTCAAGACATCAATATTGTTCACTATAGTTAGTTAATAGGCTAGCCAATGAATCAATGTCAAGTGTTGCCTCAGGGCTATGATGACTCAACAAATTTCCTGACAAATTGCTTTTCACTGTTTCCTGCATAGACCATTCACCAATCTGAGGTTCCTTAAGAACCTATTACTTTCCTGTAGATGTGCCATGACCCACTTGTATTTTCCAAACTATATTTCTTGGGCATTATACAAGGCACATGCTAGAGTGATCAGGAATCTTTAAAGTACAGCTCTCCAGCTGTTGCGGAACTACACATGCCAAGAGTCATTGTAAAACTCTGACATTCAGAGACATGACTAGGCATGATGGGATTTGTAGTTCCTGAACAACTGGAGGGCCATAGTTTGAAGACCCCTGTGCTAGACCAGTATTGTGCCTCCAGAAATGGGAGTGTGGCATTTACCCAACTTCTCTCTGCTGGTGGACACAAGAACCTACATCCATAGATATATCTATATATAGAGATAGATTTATCAATATATACACACATACCGAAGAAGGAAGCAATATACATTGGCTCGGAAGTGAATCTGTACACAGGAAGTAGGTGTGTGTTTTGAGGCCAAATCATTTAGACATAGACACATAACCCACACAAACACCACCCCATGTAAAAATAAATAAAAAAAATTATCTTAATTTGCAAATAAAGATCATCTCTTCCTCAGAGAACTGTGAGCAGGGCATGGTGGCGGGAAGAAATTAGCAGCAGTATATGCAACTTCCTGGAGGGGCGTGATGTCATTTCTGTGTGCTGGCCACCGCTTTCGGGAACCAGATATGCGATACAGGCACATACCTGCGTGCACACAGCAGTTGCACATCTCACATACACTGCGGTCGCGCATCTAGATGCCTTTGGCACATATAGCTGCAGGAACCCAATTTTTATGGAATTAATAGTAAAGCAGATGCAGATCTCCAGGACTGGACTAACAAATGTTTCTAGTGAAAGGTAACTGGAGTTTTCTATTACAAGGTCTAAATCGGCCATTGACATACATCACAGTTGAACTTAGGAATGTGTCTTTGCAAAGTTAAACTAAATTTTAACCTTTCTTATTTTTGCTTGGGGATAGAGTGCAGAGGGATTAGAAGTCTTGTCAGTTTTTTGGGGATGTCTGCACCCCTGATAGGGTGAAGACACCTCCCAAATTTTGCCAGTTTCTCCTTCAAATTGATTCACTTCCTGTCACATAGCCAACAAGAAGTGAGGGTAAAACCCTACCAATTTCTTTCCTTGGGGACACACAGGTCAATCTAAATAGTTTCCCCATTAGGTAAATTGCTCTCTAGCATTTTGCTTTGTACACCCCAAATGATTAGGTATCTTGGACTTTGGGGTTTATTTACTAAAGGCAAATCCACTTTGCACTACAAGTGCACTTGGAAGTGCAGTTGCTGGAGATCCAAGGGGCACGTGCAAGGAAAATAAAAAAAATGCATATTTGCTTCTACATGATTGGATGATAAAAGTACGCTTGTATTGCAGAGTGGATTTCCCTTTATAAAACAACAAAATACCTAATAATTTGGGGTGTACAAAACAAAGTGCTAGAGTGCAATTTGCCTAATGGGGACACTAGTTAGATTGACCTTTATGTCCCCAAGGAAAGACATTGGTAGGGTTTTACCCTCACTTCCTGTTTGGCTATGTGACAGGAAGTGAAGCCAATTTTCAGAAAAGGGACACAAAGTCCAACCTAAAAAAAGACAAGCAGGAGTTCTAACACTTGATTTCCCTCAAATGCCCACAAATAGGATTGTCTTGAGCTAGAATTGAGCTCAGTGCTCTAAATCAGTGGTTCTCAACCATGTCCTCAAGTACCCCCAACAGGCCACGTTTGCAGGTTTATCTTCATCTTGCACAGGTGCTTTAAATCAGAGTCAATGGCTTGGTATTTTGGCCAGCTATTTTAGCTAAGAAATTCCCAAAACATGTCCTGTCGGGGGGTACTTGAGGACTGAGGCTGAGAGCCACTGCGCTAAAATGGAAAATTGAATACTTACCTCTCTGTAATTTTCCTTTCCTGGTGCCTATCCGTGGCAGCATACGCACAATCCATGCATATGCTACCATGAAGGCACCAGGAAAGTAGCTTTTAGCCTAGTTAAGCTGCAGCTGGGAAGTCTTTTGCATGAAAATTGTTTAGGGGGGTGTAAAATGCATTAGTTTGATCGTGCATCTGCAAGAAACCGTATTAACAAAACACATAAAACATAAAAATTTGCTACAAATTTTATTGGTCAATAAAACAGGACTTGAAAAAGAGCAAGGAAAGCAAAATTCACATGTATGTTAATTTGAGACACTAACAGAATATGGTTTTGAGGTCTGACCGTTTTGTAGAGGAAATTAAGAGGAGTTAAAAGGACTGCGCCCACAAATGGACAGTCTCTTAAGGATTTAAACATGTATTAGTGAACAACATCTTGAGGAAGATTTTGCAAAATAATGCAGCACAGACAATTAAATCAAAGTGAAACTAACAACCTATTGACAACATCAAAAATATTTCAGTGAAAAATATCACCCCCCCCCCCCCAAAAAAAATAAATAAATAAACAAAAGTAAAAAATACTTGCTCTAAAACAGTGGTCCCCAACCTTTTTGGCACCGGGGACCGGCTGCCTGGAAGAAAATTGTACCAAGGACAGGGGGGGGGGGGGGGGGGGGGGGATTTCACAATTTTTTGCGGGCAATGGCTGGTGTTGGCGCTTCAATCATCCCGGCACCATGTTTGATATGGTGTCAGGGTGATTGATGCACATTATTTCTATTATTACATTGTAGTAATAAATTAAATAGTTCAACTCACCATAATGTAGAATCAGTGGGAGCACTGAGTGTCACCTGCCACCGTCGCCTGCTACCAGATGTGGATTGTCACTTGCCACGCTGCCTGTCACCAGATGCGGAATGTCACTTGCCACATCGCCCGCCATGCTTACTGCCGCAAGATGTGGATTGTCACTTGCCACGTTGCCTGTCACCAGATGCAGAGTGAGAGGAGCGCCCCTTGTGGTTTGTCAGGCAGACAGCTGAGGGGGTGAACTACAAGTCCCAACACACCTCACCTGTACTCCCACACACAGCTCACCTGTCACTGATGACATCACATCTCTGTGGGATCGCCCCTCTGAATGTAGCAGGGTGTCTCCCTCCTCATGCTGCAGCCGGTCTCACCTGGCAGAGGGAGGGTCTGGGACTCCTCCGGCTGTCCCTCTCTGGCTCCACCCTTTTGCCATTCCTGATTAGCTGTCCGGGCGGAGGGGGGGCAGGCAATCTGCACCGCTAAACCACCACACAGCGAGGAGCCTCACGAGAGCGGTGATGCGGGGCGGGAAGTATGAGATGACGCACCACCGACAATGAGACAGAGCACTGGCTTTGAGGGCGGAAGAGCGATGATGCGGGGGGCGGAGAGAGATGATATCATCTCTGCTTGCCCGCCCGCTCGCTTCTTCCATCCACCCAGCGCTCTCACGTCGGCAGCCTAGCATGTCTCTAGCCGGCCGCCCGCACCCGCGGCCCGGCTGCAGAAAGGCCACGGCCCGGTAGTGGGCCGGGGACCGGGGGTTGACGACCCCTGCTCTAAAACACATCTTTTTTGCAAAGACATAACAAACAAAATACACGTGTTACAAACTCTATAAGGACACCCAAATGTCACACACACACCAGAACTTCAAAATGGGTACACCTGTTAAGGATGTCCTTAAATTACTAACCCAAAAAAACACACTCTCTGAGCATGCCCAGAAAAATCCAAGTGCTGTTCACACACAAAAAGCACAAACAAAAAAAAAAAACAAAGTCCCTGAGCATGCCCAGACCAACCCGAATGCAGCTAGCACAAAATAAGCCACCCCCTGTCCAAACTTAAGCACACCATCCAGCATGCTACAAAATTACAGACGAGACGAACACCCCCCGGTCCAGGGGGGGCAAAAAAAGAGCCTAACATGGGCAAAAGTTATACAACAAATACCATTGCAGTCTATGGGAACTGACTTGTTATTTTTCCCACTTGGCTGACTTATATTCTAGTTATTGGCCTTAAAATGGGTATGGGGGCCCAGGTCCCACCCTGAGGGACATATTTCAATGTCACCAATTTGGACAACCCCAAAAACGAAACAAGGAGAAGTGCCTTTAAAAATGCAAAATTGCTTAAAAGCTAGTAACTTGGGGGGGGGGGGGCTTACTCTGCCTGTAAAGTGGTGCATCTGTAGCATGTAATCAAAGCAAAATTCTGCTTAAGATGTTTTAGAGAAAACTTACAAATCTACATTTCAGCTGCAAGATTTTAACCAAAACAAAAAAATAGCCCCCCCCCCCCCCCCCAATACATACCCCCAAGGCTATTTTGGTCTGTTATGGCTTAAAATGAGCCCCCACCTGAAAAATACCACCCCAAACTAAAAAAAATATTGCGCCCCTCCCACACAGTAACAAACCTCTAGCTAAACACACAGCAAGCCAGTCCATGAAAGGGGTGGATGCTTGGGGGCAGGAGGGGCTCGGCACCCCAAAAGTCAAACACCTTGTTCCCGTATTCAGGGGGACAAGGGCCTCTTTCACACAACCCTGGGCTGGGGTTGTGGGAGGCTGCAGACAGGGGGCTTTTCTGAATGTGGAAAGCCCCTTTAAACTAGTGGGTACAAGGTGCTTTGTGGTTGGTATTTGGCTGAGCCCAACATGCCCCAAAGGCAACCAGCTATGTTGAGTGCATGTGGCCTTGTATGGTTCAGGAGGGGGTTGGGCGATCGCTCTTCTCGCCCCTTACCTAGCTGGCCCTGTTGTATGCTCTGAAAAAGGATGTGGTTTGGATTGGTGAAGGCAGCTCACAGCCTTTTGAGAATGGAGTGGAGTGTGGAGTTCCCGTTTAAAAGCAAAAGCTAGCCCATGGAAATCCAAGGGGTTAGAGGGGGGAGACAAGAGCATTGGAGAATGGAGTGTGGAGTTCCCCTTTAAAAGCAAAAGTTAGTCCATGGAAATCCAAGGGATTAGAGGGGGGAGACAAGAGCATTGGAGAATGGAGTGTGGAGTTCCCTTTTAAAAGCAAAAGATAGCCCAAGCAAATCATGTGCATTAGAGGGGGAAGGTTAAATGCCCTTTTAGGAGAAGCTAGATGAGCAAGAGTCTTTTTACATAATTTTAACAAAGTGCATGTCACATGTTTGCAACGTAACATGCTAACATGACCTGTGTGCAAATCTCCTTAAAAAAATACATAACAGTGAACCAGCATAAAAAAAAAAAATAGAGGTGCGCCCGTTCAACCCATGCAATTGCAAGTACGTTGCTTAACATTTACTAAGATTTTGGCCGCACAGTGAACAAACTCATGTGAACGAGTGCAAGAGCCACTTGCACATGCACACTGCTTACATTTATCCCACGCAGTTCTAAACATACTTGCAGGCACAGCAGGCTTTCTCTGAAAAAAGTTACTATTTTGACCATATTTGTTACTTGGGCAGTTGTTACTAAACTTCCTCACATCACCCCACATCATTCCATAATATTGGCACCTCCATCTTCTGTAAATATTGAATTGGAGATGCTGTGCGTCATTTGTCCATAGTGGCGCACAGATTGCATTCTCCCGTGCCCCGAGATCGCTATAGTAAATGGGGGATTTGCGCTCTTTTACGGCACACCATTTCGTAAATATGGCAATGTGCAATGCGCCTCACCGTGCGCCTCTACTGATGGCGCAAGGCTTTCGTAAATCATCCCCAATGTTTGATCTGCATACTTTTTCTATGTGATTAGATGTGACCAATCACAGCTAATCACAAAAAAAATTGACTGAAGAATCAGCTTCATTCATTAAAAATGGTTACTTGCCCTGCCTGCACAAAGCACACTCGTCAAGCCTGCACTCTGTATGTAGCTCAAACCTGCACTCTGTACGTAGCGCACCCCTCAACCCTGCACTCCATACAAAGCACACCCTTCAACCTTGCACTCTGTACATAATGCCCCCTTTAACCTTGCACTCTGTATGCAGCACAAACCTGCAGTCTGCATGTAGCGCACCCCTCAACACTGCAGTCTTTATGTAGTGCACCCCTCACCCATGCAGTCTGTACATAGCGCACCCTTCAAATATCTTCTCTGTACATAGCTCACCCCTTGAACCTTGCACCCTGTAGTAGGGATGCACCGAATGGGTTTTTCGGTGCCGAAACCGATACCAATAATGAAAAATACACTATGCCGAAAACCGATACCGAAAATGACCGATACCGAAAATTACTGTTTTTAAAAAATAATTTCATACAGGAGATGGTCAGAGACTGCAGACACGGTACAGTAGATGGTCAGAGACTGCAGACATAGTACAGGAGATGGTCAGAGACTGCAGACATGGTACAGGAGATGGTCAGAGACTGCAGACATGGTACAGGAGATGGTCAGAGACTGCAGACATAGTACAGGAGATGGTCAGAGACTGCAGACATAGTACAGGAGATGGTCAGAGACTGAAGACATGGTACAGGAGATGGTCAGAGACTGCAGACATACAACAGGAGATGGTCAGAGACTGCAGGCATAGTACAGGAGATGGTCAGAGACTGCAGACATGGTACAGGAGATGGTCAGAGACTGCAGACATGATATAGGAGATGATCAGAGACTGCAGACATACAACAGGGGATGATCAGAGCCTGAAAACATACAACAGGAGATGGTTAGAGACTGCAGACATAGTACAGGAGATGGTCAGAGACTGCAGACATAGTACAGGAGATGGTCAAAGTCTGCAGATGTGGTACAGAAGATGGTTAGAGACTGCAGACGTGGTACAGGACATGGTCAGAGACTGCAGATGTGGTGTCTGCAGGAGATGGTCAGATACTGCAGACGTGGTACAGGACATGGTCAGAGACTGCAGGCGTGGTAGAGGACATGGTCAGAGACTGCAGAAATGGTACAGGACATGGTCAGAGGCTGCAGACGTGGTACAGGACATGGTCAGAGACTGCAGACGTGGTACAGGAGATGGTCAGAGAATGCAGACATGGTACAGGAGATGGTCAGAGACTGCAGACATGGTACAGGAGATGGTCAGAGACTGCAGACATACAACAGGAGATGGTCAGAGACTGCAGACATAGTACAGGAGATGGCCAGAGACTGCAGACATGGTACAGCAGATGGTCAGAGACTGAAGACATGGTACAGGAGATGATCAGAGACTGCAGAAATACAACAGGGGATGATCAGAGAATGCAGACATGGTACAGGAGATGGTCAGAGACTGCAGACATGGTACAGGAGATGGTCAGAGACTGCAGACATGGTACAGGAGATGGTCAGAGACTGCAGACATAGTACAGGAGCTGGTCAGAGACTGCAGACATACAACAGGGGATGATCAGAGCCTGCAGACATACAACAGTAGATGGTTAGAGACTGCAGACATAGTACAGGAGATGGTCAGAGACTTCAGACATAGTACAGGAGATGGTCAGAGACTGCAGACGTGGTACAGGAGATGGTCAGAGACTGCAGACGTGGTACAGGAGATGGTCAGAGACTGCAGACGTGGTACAGGACATGGTCAGAGACTGCAGACGTGGTGTCTGCAGGAGATGGTCAGAGACTGCAGACGTGGTACAGGACATGGTCAGAGACTGCAGACGTGGTAGAGGACATGGTCAGAGACTGCAGACATGGTACAGGACATGGTCAGAGACTGCAGACGTGGTACAGGAGATGGTCAGAGAATGCAGATGTGGTACAGGAAATCAATGCAGCTTCACCAGGTTCCTTTAAATGCAGCCTGCCAGTGCCCAGCAGCCTACCAGTGCCCATCATGCAGCCTGCCTTAGTATGTCAGACAGGATCAGGACAGGGCAGTGTTAGCAAGGCAAAGCCAAGAACAGTGCTCTATCTATGGAGGAAAGCTGTCAGCAGCACACAGCATTAACCTCTTCCTGACCGCCCACTGTCATATGACGGCGGCAAGAAACATCTGTTGTTCCGGACCACCGTCATATGACGGCATTTCCTTTGCAGCCACTAGGGGGTGCGCGCGCCGTGGGGCGATGTCCGCCGGGCACCCGCGATTGCCCAGTAACTGAGCAGGACGTGGATCTGTGTGTGTAAACACACAGATCCACGTGCTGTCAGAGGAGAGGAGATCGATGGTGTGTCCCTTGTACATAGGGACACCGATCGGTCACCTCCTCCAGTCAGTCCCCTCCCCCCACAGTTAGAATCACTCCCCCATAGGGAACATATTAACCCCTTGATCACCCCCTAGTGTTAACCCCTTCCCTGCCAGTCACATTTATACAGTAATCAATGCATTTTTATAGCACGGATCGCTGTATAAATGTGAATGGTCCCAAAAATGTGTCAAAAGTGTCCAATATGTCCGCCGCAATATCGCAGTCACGATAAAAAATCGCAGATCGCCGCCATAACTAGTAAAAAAATAAAATAATAAAAATGCTATAAATCTATCCCCTATTTTGTAGACGCTATAACTTTTTAACAAAAATATGTAGAAGAATATGTATCGGCCTAAACTGAGGTAAAAAATTTGTTTTTAAAAAAAAAGAATTGGATATTTATTATAGCAAAAAATATTGAGTTTTTTCAAACTTGTCCCTCTTCTTTTGTTTATAGTGCAAGAAATAAAAACCGCAGAGGTGATCAAACACCACCAAAAGAAAGCTCTTGTGGGAAAAAAATTATAAAAAAATGTATATGGGTACATCGTTGCATGACCGGGCAATTATCATTCAAAATGTGACAGCGCTGAAAGCTGAAAAATGACTTGGTCAGGAAAGGGGTGTTCGTGTCTGATAGGCCAGTGGTTAAAGAGCAGCTTGTCGGTATGATCAGCGGGAGGAGCATTATTAGTGTGCAGCACCACGGGGGTTAGGAGTGCAGGACTTGTTTGACATGCTGTTAGAAACAGTGAGCCCGATCGCTTCACCGAGCGGGCTCACTGTTTCTAACAGCATGTCAAACAACAAATCCTGCACTCTTAACCCCCGCGGTGCTGCACGCTATTAATGCTCATCCCGCTGATTATACCAACAAGCTGCTCCTTAATGCTGTGTGCTGCTGACAGCTTTCCTCCATAGATAGAGCACTGTTCTTGGCTTTCAGCCGTCTCGTCAAGGAGGGAGGGAGGGGGAGGACATGAGAGGAGAGGACTGGACTGGGGTGGGACGGGGACGCTCTAGAATGATACCCCCATACTGGGCGGCACCAGGGGCGGGGCTCCATCTAGGAGTGCATCCCTACTCTGTAGCACACTCTTCAACACTGCACTGTATGTAGCACACTCCTAAACTCTATGTAGTGCACTTCTCAAACCTGTACTCTGTACGTAGCACACTCTTCAACCCTGTACTCTGTATGTAGTACACTCCTGAACCCTGCAATCTGTATATAGTGTACTCCTGAACTCCTGGTATCTAACAATGCCTCAATGTTAGTGCAGTTTGGCCACACCCAAAATTTGATGCAGAGGTAATGATGTGTAATAACCTTTTGCAATCAGTGAACAGTAATGATCTGCTGTAATCTCTAGCAACCAATCAATGAGCAATATTGATTTGCATTAACCACTAGAAACCAATCAGTGAGCAGCAATGATGTGCAGTAACCTCTAGCAACCAATCAGTGAGCGGTAATCATGTGCAGTAACCTCTAGCAGCCAGTCAGCGGTAATGATGTGAAGTAACCTCTGGCAACCAATCAGTGAGCAGTAATGATGTGCAGTAACCTCTAGCAACCAATCAATGAGCAGTAATGATGTGCAGTAACCCCTAGCAACCAATCAGCAAGCAGAAATAATGTTCTGTAACCTCTAGAAACAAATCAGTGAGCGGTAATGATATCCTCTAACCTCTGGCAACCAAAATTACATCCTGATCTTCTGCAGTAAACAGATTTAGTCTAGCTGCTATTTGTTGTATGTCTCAGAGTGGGGGATTGGTGCCCAAAATCTTTGGCCAGGGTCCAATCAATATTAAACATGGCCCTGCCTGCACTCTGTACATAAGCTTATGTTTTAAGCCCCTCTCACTTTAAGCACAATTTGGCTATGGCCATAAATCCGTGCTACACATGGCACTATTAGCCCCATGCCCACTCTGCCCCTGTTCTATTCCTATTAACAGTGGGATTGGTCACTAGTAGTACTAGTAGTACAGTGTCCATACCTTCCAACTGTTATTCATTTGGTGATACTGTTTTTGTTTTGGAACCAAAATTCTCTGTCCCTCTTTCCTCCTCAGTTCTCCCTCTTTTTATTCTAATGAACAGATATCTATGAAAACGTACTAATCAAATTGTGAAGTGTTATTCTGTACTAAACCTTCATCCTTTTCCTAATTATCTTGTCTGCTATTTAGAAAAGCCAATATAATGGAAGAGCAATGGTGGAAAGGAAACATTTCTGGGTATAACTCTTTTATTTTATTTTTTTTGGCATGTACCTTAATGTTCGGCATAACTTGGCAGGGGTGTGTCCATTGCCTTAAAACATTTTGCTATAAGCTGTCCCCCTTTCTAATTTCAGAAAGTTGGGATGTATGGGTGTCCCTGAATTTAGTTTTGTAAATCTAGTTTTGGGCAGGTCCTCTTGTGTGCATGCTCATCAATGCCCAGGACCAGTCGGGGCCACGTTCATGTAAAAGTCCACATTATGGCACAACCCTGGATTAGAGATGAGCCAAATGCTATGTACAGTAATGTGAAGCACAGAGTCTCTCTGTAAAATGTACTGTCCCATGTTACTACACACCGTCCTTGATGTATGTTGCATTTAGGAAGGACACTGCTGAGCCCATGCCCTCTCCACCAGTCCAGCGTACCTCATGTGTGCACTTAACTCCTTCTGCTCTCCTATACCATGCAGATAAGTACATGGGGTCTTTGTACCACGAGTTCGGTCCCAGCTACTTTGGGGGAACCAGCCCATAGGGAGGAAGCCAGAACATCGACCCCCCTCTCTACCGGAGGACCTGTCACCTACCCCGATTTATTGGCTGCTGAACATTCCCACCAGTTCATGGTTACCTGTGGAAACTACTCTCCTTCTCCAACAGGGGTGAATCCAGAGTCTAGTTTCGGGAGGGGCAAAATTAATAAAAAAGTTCCCTCGCTGCTACAACTTCCTGGGCCCCTCTGATAAACTGATGGGGCCTGGGGAAATGTAATACATCTGCAATCAATAACCTGGGAGCTACTGGGAAGCATATATATACTGCCTGCACACTTAATAAAACTTAAAGCTTCCCGGGCCCCCATGTCAAATTGATGGGGCCCGGGCCCCCTACAGGAGGACTCGTGGTATCCCCTTATCGGCGGCCCTGTGTATATATACCAAAAAGAGTCTTTGTTGTGCACCCGGGATCATTTTTTTTATCCCCGATTTGTGTGTAGTGACAACCATTGGATAATATATATATATAAGGATATAAGGATATATAGAAGCAGGACAACAACCCTAAACATACAGCCAGAGCTACAATGGAACGATTTAGATCAAAGCATATTCATGTGTTAGAATGGCCCAGTCAAAGTTCAGACCTAAATCCAATTGAGAATCTGTGGCAAGACTTGCCATTTTCTGCTTACAAATGCTCTCCATCCAATCTGACAGAGCTTAAGCTATTTTGCAAAGAAGAATGGGCAAAAATGTCACTCTCTAGATGTGCAAAGCTGGTAGAGACATCCCCAAAAAGACTTGCAGCTGTAATTGCAACAGAAGGTGGTATTATATATTATGTATTGCACTGAAGGGCCCGGTTTTGACTGGGGGGGGGGGGACCCACACTGTTTTTTAAATAATTTTTATGTCTATTGCCGGGATATGGCAATACATTACAGCCGTGAGCAATTTTAAATGACATTTTTTCCTTTAGAAATGTAATTTTGCTGCAGTACTTTTCTAAACATGGGGAAATTTGCTACTTTACAGGCAGACTAAGGGGACCCCCCAGGCAAGATATTTAAAGGATTTTTTTTATTTTTATTGTTTCACTTTAAGCAGTCTTAAAATCACTGCTCTTGAAAAAACGGATGTTTTAAAAACTTTTTTTTGCATTGATATTTGCATGATGTCCCCTGGGGTAGTACCCTGGTCCCCAAACACTTTTAGTGGCAATAACATGCATATAAGCCTTTAAAATTAGCACTTTTGATTATTCACGTTTGTGTGCCATAGACCTTACTGGTGTTCGCGTATTATAACCTTGAATCATTTTTGAAGGCACTGTGTATATATATATATATATATATATATATATATATATATATATATATTTATATTGTGACGATCTGGGGTGATTAGGTACAAGTGGTGCATGCGATTTTCCAGAAACGTGCCACTCCAGACTTGTGTTTTTAGGGCATGGCAGCCCACTTTTATTTAAAGGAAACGAAAAAGTTCAAACAAACAGAAATCTTCCCTCGCAGGGGGTTCCACCATCACTGTATTCCAAAACAATAGCCTCCTGGCTTACTCATTGTCAGCTTCAGGCTGCTTTAGTCACAGGCTACACATGCTTGCTTCAAACATACGCACATCTTAGGCTCTGAGACCTCCTGTCTCTTTCTCCTGGAACTCTCCCGACCTCCTGGCCAGACTTCCTGTCTGCCGGGCGGAGCCGTCTCCAAGTCTAAGCACTGACTTCTCTTCCTGGGAAGTTTATGAACCCAGCCCACAGGTGTGTAATTAGTATACCTGCCAAAATCAGGCATGTACTGCTTATATGCACCTGTGAGATGGGGTCGCATCTCCACAATATATATATATATATATATATATATATATATATATATATATATATATATGTAAATAAGCTGAAAACAAGTTCAGGCTCAGCTCGGGCGGGTGGGGGTGCGTTCCGCTCGGCTCGTTTCTAGGGGCTGGAAGCGGAGCAAGGTAATAGAGGACAAAAAGCCTGGGCTACAACAGGCTGAGTCTCACGGGCGGGAGCAGAATAAGGAGGAACTTTCCCATTGCAAACGTGTCGTTTTTGAGAGGACACTGTGCTGCACCCAAGCACTGTACTGCGGAGCTGGGTGGACAGAGGAGACATGCTGGCTGCTAGACCGAGGGCCTACTACTGCCATTGAATACTGAGCTGCTATGGAACTACAGAGCCCAGTCTACTGTACTGAATTCAAACCCTTTGCTCCCAGAGGGTTTTGTATCCAGATACCAGGGTTCCTGACCCTGCTGTTTCATACGTGGCTCTAGACCTGCAACTTGAAGAACTTGGTAGTACACCCTCAATAGGGTTGACACCCTTATCCCTTTAAACTGAACACATATTAAATTACACAGGTTCTGAGGCTAATTTAATGCAGATAAGGCACTAAGGGAGTTTAATTACCACCTTAATCAGCCACAGAACCTGTGTAATTAATATGTGTTCAGGTTTAACCCTTTTGCTGCCAGAGCTGTTTTTGCACACATGTTTAAAAGATCATTTTAGGCCTGAGGATTACACAAAACCCACAAATATTATATATTTTATGAAAGCAGACATCCTAGAGAATAAAATAGTGGTAGTTGCAGTTTGTTATGTCATACGATATTTCCGCAAAGGTCTACGAAACTCAAAACATTTCAGTAAAAAAACACACTAACGTGAATTTTAGCGCAAACAAACGCAATAAATTACACACATTTTTGGTAAAATATAAAAGACGAGGTTACGCCAAGTAAATAGATACCCAACATGACAAAAACTTATGTAGCAAAGTCTTTAGCCTTATCCAATCTAATGAGAACCTTCGGGGCCAGTGGCGGAACTACCGCCATAGCGACACACGCGTTCGCTATGGGGCCCGCAGCTTAGTAGGGCCCGCAGCCAGGTGCGGTCCTGTCCTAGTTGCCATTCAAATTTCTCTTTTTCGCTGCCCGCCGCTAGAGGTCCGCGGCCGGCGGAGATATTGTCTCCGCCGGCCGCCATTTTCCAGAAGACCAGAGTTAAAAGACGAGAGCCTGCCGAGTGGCTACAATAGAGCTGTGGCTCCGCCCACACCCCGCCCCGGTCTGTCTGTCATCCAGGGCCCAGGGGCCCCAGTTGCCTGGGGGGCCCCAGCCCAGGGACCCCAGGCCCCTTCCAGGGCCGGCGCGCTGCTATCTGCAGGAGTGTGTACCGGAGGTGGAGAGGGAATGTCTGCTGCCGGGGATCGTGCAGGGGCGCGGGGAGGGAACTATCGCATGCAGTACACTGACAGATCCCTCCCTCGGCTCCCCCAGCTGCAGAGCTGTTCGGCGGCTCAGAGCTCTGAGTGATGACGAGGAGCTGGCCCGCCTCCTTCATTGGCAAATGGTCGGGACTCGTGAGGGGGTGTGGCCAGGCAAGGGGTGACCCCGCCTGTCACTGGAGGGCAGAGCGGCCGGGCGGTCCCGCACGATCCTTCTGGGCAGAGCAACATGGAGGTTCGACACGGGGTCGACACGCGTAGGATACGGACCCCGGAAGTGACGCACAGGACGCGAGCTCGCCGCTCGTTCATTATATACACAGTATTCATGGTTGTAATGTGAGTACCTTTTAAATAATAAAAATACAGCTTTTATTCCTAAAAAATTACTACACTATATGGGTCCCTTGTCTTCCTCTTTCATACCTTCACCACATGGTATATCCTGAGCGGTGCCTGGCCCTACCTATAAGGATATCTTCAGACACAATACCCCATAGGCTCCATACACCCTGGACTAAGAGGACCATTGGACAGGAGACCCCAGAGAAACCATCCCCCTGAGGGCACCTTCCCCCTGTGAGACCACCGCCTAGACGTCTACACACATGCTGCTTACCTTACAGCAGTAAGGTAAGAAGTTAGGACACCCACGGGTGTCGTTAACACCGAAGAAGCACAGCACCAGCATCATCTATGTGCAAGTCACTTCACCATCTGTAGACCCACATTTGGCACTACGTACCACTTGAATCTCCAGACCTGAATGCGTTTGCACTCACTTGCACCACGCCGCACAACTGGCATATGAACTTTCCAATGAGGATTGATCGATTCACTCATATATGTTGATTTTATTATATTTTTTTGCCACTATCACCTTCATTTGCCACTTTCCCTGTTTTCTTTTATTTTTATTATGACCCACTATTTGGTTGTTCACAATCACAGTCGCATTACTTTGTCAGTTCGCTGCTTTTAGCTATTTATGCTCAACAGCCACCTGAACTTTTGTTTTTTGATCCGCTGCAGAAAAATATTTATCTTCGCTCTTATTGATGCATCACAGATAGTCACTGTATTTATTCTTAGCCTTTGTTGCACTACAGTCACTTTATTCCGCATAATCTTAGTTCATGTTTCTCATGCGACTTTTATGCGATTGCACCTCAGTCACAGAGTCACTGTATTTATTTATTTATGTACTGATGTTTTTAGCCATTGTTGCACTATAGTCACTTTAGTCTGCATAATTTTAGTCCTGTAGCCACATGCGACTTTTTATGCGATTTTACTAAGTGATATCAGTTTAGGAGCGCGACACCACCTATTGATTTTTTCCAAGTAGCTGGTCTTGCCTAGGGCGCAAAATAGTCTTGCGTGGGCCCCGGCCCCATCAGAGCCAAACAAAGAGTACTAGCAGTGGGACAAGGGAATCAGGCTGAGTGGGCACAGGCAGTCTAGCGCGCGGCAGCATCTTTGGTTTCTGCCTGCAAGCTGGGCTGTCACCACTTCTCCTGAGCCTCCCTGAGTGACTAAGCGAGCTAAGGCAGACGGTGGCGCAGAAGCTCAAGTTTCCCGATGGCGAGCAGGTCAGGCAAGAGAAGAAACTGTGCTGCCCCTCCCCCTTGAGCCGCCGCTGTCAGAAGAGGGCTCTATTTCTTGCCCATCCCCCTCCACCTGTCAGCAGTGGGGAGATCAGCGGTGTCTCTGGAGAGGAACCGGTGGCAAGTGACATACTAAATCTGGTGACGGGATGGGTGGCAAGTGGCACGCTGAATCTGGTGATGGGATGGGTGGCAAGTCACACACTGAATCTGGTGATGGGACGGTGGCAAGTGACACGCTGAATCAGGTGACGGGACGGTGGCAAGTGACACGCTGAATCTGGTGGCAGGGGACGGGTGGCAAGTGACACGCTGAATCTGGTGGCAGGGGACGTGTGGCAATAGACACGCTGAATTTGGTGACAGGTGACGATGGCAAGTGACACGCTGAATCTGGTGGCAGGGGACGGGTGTCAAGTGACACGCTGAATCAGGTGACGGGACGGTGGCAAGTGACATGCTGAATCTGGTGGCAGGGGACAGGTGGCAAGTGACACGCTGAACCTGGTGATGGGACGGTGGCAAGTGACACGCTGAACCTGGTGGCAGGGGATGGGTGGCAAGTGACACGCTGAATCTGGTGGCAGGGGACGGGTGGCAAGTGACACACTGAACCTGGTGCCAGGGGAAGGGTGGCAAGTGACACGCTGAATCTGGTGGCAGGGGATATGTGGCAAGTGACACACTGAATCTGGTGACAGGTGACAGTGGCAAGTGACATGCTGAATCTGGTGACAAGGGACCGGTGGCAAGTGACACGCTGAATCTGGTGCCAGGGGACAGTAGCAAGTGACACGCTGTAAAGTAGAAACACTGTACTTTCATTCTTGAGAGTAGGTGCGTAAATGGGGGCAAGCTTGTAGGGGCCCCATAGCATTACTTTGCCCAGGGGCCAATGATGCTATTAAGATGGCCCGGGACAGTGACACCTGAGATGTAAGGAGGCACTTCGCTGGCTGGGGACAGTGACACCTGGGAAGTAAGGAAGCACTCCGCTGGCTGGGGACAGTGACACCTGAGATGTAAGGAAGCACTCCGCTGGGGACACCTGATGGCATTTGGTGGCAGGCGACGTGGCAAGTGACACACTCAGGGCTCCCACTGATTCTGATTCTGCATTATGGTGAGTTGAAGTATTTCATTTTATATTACAATGTAATAATAGAAATAATGCGCTTCAATCACCCTGAAACCATAACAACCATGGTGCCGGGATGATTGAATCGCTAACACCAGGTGTTTGGAATATCTTTATCTGCTGATTGCTAAACTTTCTGGAATACACATATTTCTATTGTGGTGTAGGATCTGGGCCTGCTGTCCCTTCATTCCTCTTTTTTCCTTCCTCTCTCTTTCTTTCTTTGTTTCTCCCTCCATCCCTCATTCATCTCAGACTCTAACCACACCCCTTTGAGTCACGCCCCTTTAATCCACACCCAATAGTACGATTAAACCAGGCCCATACCTTGCCGTGGGGCGCTTTGCACGCCGCATTTTTCTTTCCCCACTAGGCCACACCTACAGACAAATGTCCACCCCCTAATTTTGATAATACTCCGCCCACCGACAAAAAAATTGTCCAGGTGAGGATGAGGAATGTAGGTTTACTGTTAAGCCTCCCGGCCCCTCGAGTCTGGCCATGTCCCGACACACGCAGCTGCATACAGCAGGAGGCAGGAGCACAGAGCAGAGTGGGCGGGGCAGAACGCCCGAGCACACCTGTGAAGGGACATCGTTTTCGGCACATGAGGAGGCTCTGAAGTCTAGACAAGAGGTAGGAAGGGAGTGGGAGACAGACTGTCATCTGCTTTGCACAGTTCATTTTTTTTTTTGTGGGGGGGGGGGGGGGCTGTTTACAGGGGGGCCCCATACAACATTTTGCTATGGGGCCCTGTGATTTCTAGTTATGCCCCTGTTTGGGGCCAAAGATAGCTGACATCTTTCTGTATGTGGTGGGTTGTGAGTCATAGTGGATGCAAGGTGGGTGAAGTTATTGGGCGCCAGACACTTCTTGGATGTAAAATAGGTTTTATTTCTCTTAACAGTCATTTTTATATTTTGAGAGGGAAAGAGGGTTAGGGTCAGGACACCCTTAAGCATTTGCAATTTCAATTGGCAGACTCAGAGACTTCAATAGGAGTAAGCCATACAGGAAAAGGCCCCCAGCAAGGCGCCACATATGCACGTGAAGGATTGCTCTCTCCTATGGCAACAGTCCTTAACAGTTCCTAACACAAATCGTTACAGTCCTCTTTGCTTCACTACAACTTCTACTTGTAGTTCTTCAGCCTCTTGAGCTTCTGGTCTCTCACTGGACCCTCTGATTCACTGACTCTATATCCCTGGAGCGCCTCAAAGCTTTGCGGTGGTATCTCCCTCAAGCGTCACCCATGCTTCCCTGCTAGATCCCTAGCTTGGCACTCCAGATACTTCTCAAGCTTCACCCCTGCTAACCGGCTCTGTCCCTGGCTTGACTCACAAGGCTGCTCTGCAAGCATCACCTCTATTAGTTGGGTCCCTGACTTGATCACCACCTGACGTTTCCCAATTCTCCACTGTGCCCGTTTGGTGGGAATGCTGCTTCGGTACTTGCTTCAGTTACCCACTGTGGTCCCTGGTAAAGGTGATTGGTCCCTTAGTGGCGACAGCTTCCCTTCTACCTCCGACCATGACAGGTTCTCCAGCCAGCAGAAACATCTCTTCTGGTTGGACTGCAAGCCACAATCCCAACCCTGCACTGCCCTCTTACTTCTGGATAGGCCCTCACACAGCCTGGCAGCCAGATTTCCCCCCCCCCCCCCCCCCCCAGGATAGGCCCAATCTAAGGCCTAGCAGCCTGGGGCATACAACACATGTCCACCCAGACAGCCGTCCAGGTGGCACAGAACATAGATCACCTGACCTCACCCAAATATATAGGTTCTCCCAGCAGGCCAAGGGATTCAAGAAAACCCCTGCCCATTGGCTGAGATACCCCATATACCCATAACCTGACCTTGGGTTGCCCTTCTCGTATATAGTACCACCAAGTTCACAGCCACCTAGCGGTAGAAGAGAAAAGTGCAACCGGGCCAAACTTAGGGCGAAATCAATGGATCTCTAGCAATTGACCAGGGTAACTACTCCTGGCAAGTAAATTTGTGAGGAGCTCCCTGACTAAACCCCAGGGCGCTACACTTAAATTTTTGTGCACCCATGAAATGGCTTTAAACTTCAGTACCCTATATTTTCTATAGGCGGTTCTATTGGTATCGGTTTAGTGTTACAGAGGAGGTCTTTTGTTAGAATTATTGTTCTCATTCCAGCGTGCGCGACGATACGACAATATGTAACGTGTATGGCAATCTACATTTTCATGCATAGGTGCCCCGACGCATGCGTTTACATTTGTGCGTGTGTATATGTAGGGTTGGGGGGCCCTCAAATATTTTTTCGGGGGGGATTTTATATGCTTGGATGTAACAACCTGCATGTCTTCCCTGTATTCCACTGAATGTTTTGCAATGCAGATCGTATTGCAAAACATTCTTTCCTGACAAAGCGAGCCAGGGACACCAAGAGCTTGACCCGGAAGTGACAACGTAGTTTTACGGGTCACAAGAAGAAGTGGAGGAAAGCGGATGTGTGTCCGCTCTTCTCCTTCCCCTCTACCTGTCAGCACCCACCATGAAGATCCCAGGTCCACCGATGAGCAAGTGGAGACCGGTAAGCATGGCGGGGCGCAGCAGCAGGGGCAGGGCACCGGCGTGTTTGCGAGCGATGGGCGGCAGCGGAGCCACCCAAATGCTTTCACCTGACAAGCAAGAGTCTGCAGCCACCGTATTTTGTGTGATACCCCCTTACGCCATACGGACCTGGCGGCGAAAGGGTTAAAAGGATGAGGTGGCAACCCTACCCCTCAACCCTGCACTCGGTACATAGCGCACCTCTCAACCCTGCACTCGGTACGTAGCGCACCTCTCAACCCTGCACTCGGTACGTAGCGCACCTCTCAACCCTGCACTCGGTACGTAGCACACCTCTCACCCCTGCACTCGGTACGTAGCACACCTCTCAACCCTGCACTCGGTAAATAACGCACCTCTCAACCCTGCACTCGTTACATAGTGCACCTCTCAACAATGCACTCGGTACATAGAGCACCTCTCAACCCTGCACTCGGTACGTAGCTCACCTCTCAACCCTGCACTCGGTACATAGCACACCTCTCAACCCTGCACTCGGTACGTAGCGCACCTCTCAACCCTGAACTCGGTACCTAGCGCACCTCTCAACCCTGCACTCGGTACGTAGCGCACCTCTCAACCCTGAACTCGGTACCTAGCGCACCTCTCAACCCTGCACTCTGTACCTAGCGCACCTCTCAACCCTGCACTCGGTACCTAGCGGCTAGCGCACCTCTCAACCCTGCACTCGGTACATAGCGCATCTCTCAACCCTACATTCGGTACATAGCGCATCTCTCAACCCTGCATTCGGTACATAGCGCACCTCTCAACCCTGCACTCGCATAAATTCCAACTTTTTGAGATGGAAATGAGGGAAACCTATTAGCAAAAGTATGTAGGCATAGGACACACCCCTGCCACACCCCCTTAAAGGAGAATTATACCAAAAATGTATTAGTTAAACCCTTTTGTGTTTTCTTGTCTTTCTTTTTTTTTTACTACTACTATTCCTTTATACTGGCTTTTGAAATACACAAATGCAGCAATTTAGAAATTGCATGAAAGGTTTAGCAACCTTTTAGAAAGATAAATAGTGCATTTTATATACAACTATATAGATCAGACCAAAATGAGGGACAAATGAGGAGGAAAGAGGGACAGAGGGACATTGTTCTAAATCAGGCACAGTCCCTCAAAAATAGGGACACTTGGGAGCGAGGCACTCGGTACATAGTGCACCTCTCAACCATGCACTCGGTACATAGCGCACCTCTCAACCCTGCACTCGGTACGTATCGCACCTGTCAACCCTGCACTCTGTATGTATCGCATATTTACGTAACAAGGCAGTAATGATGTTTACAATGCCTATAGTAGCCAAACATATTTTATACTTATTTTATCTATCACAGTCGGATCAATAAAATATATGCTTTATGTTAATATTGTTACAGTTGTTGTTCTTAATATTTATTTTTGTAACTTAATTCTGCATAAAGCATTTAACAGTGAGGGGAGGGGTGGGGCAGGGTAGGTCTTGGGTGGGGCAACTGGAGGCGAGTAACTGTTAAGGCCTGGCTAGTAGCTCAGATAATATATATATATATATATATAATATATATATAGATATATATATATATATATATAAATAGAACCACAGAGAATAGCGCACACATACAAAAATGCAAAAGGAGTAACTTTTAAATCTCACAAGGCTGCTTAAAAGCACCTAATCTTAATGAGTAAATATGGGGATTTAGTCACATAATATGGCCATACCATGTTTAAAAGCCCACCACTGCGCCAAAGTACCCCATTTTCAGTGGGTCCTACACTATTCATAAAAAAGAAAGATAAATACCACTTCTCATAACCATGGGAGATACTCACCCCTTACAGAGAGATGTTTGCTAGCTGCAGACTACCCTGTTTATTCTGCACTATGTATGTGTGTGCTATTTTCTTTGGTTCTATTTCTATATGGGTCTTTATAGCAGCACTAACTTTAGATATTCAGGTTTAGGGTGTGCCCCCCATCCCTTTGTTTATGTATATATATATATATATATATATATATATATATATATATATATATATATGATAGATATTTTGTGTGTCCTAAAATTAGTTTTAGTGCAAATATAGCATAGCTCCCAACTGTCCCTGATTTGGAGCAAAGTTCCTCTGTCCCTCGTTCCTCCTCATTTTGGTCTGAACTATATAGTTGTATATAAAATGCATTACTTATCGACCAAAAAGTGTTTCCCGGTGCTAAACCTTTCATCTGATTTCTAAATTGCTGCATTTGTAAACTTCAAAAGCCAATATAACGAAATAGTAGTGGTTAAAAAAAGCCTATGTTCTTAAGTATTTCCCTTTTCAAAAGAATAGGCCATTAGAATATCAGATACCCCTGTGTGACCCTCCTTATATAATATATATATCATACCGCCCAACTGTCCCTGATTTCGAGGGACTGTGCCTGATTTGGAACAATGTCCCTCTATCCCTCTTTCCTCCTCATTTGTCCCTTATTTTGATCTGATCTATATAGTTGTATATAAAATGCACTTTTTATCTATCAAAAAAGTATTTCCCAGTGCTAAACCTTTCATCCAATTTCTAAATTGCTGCATTTGTAAATTCCAAAAGCCAATATAAAGAAATAGTAGTGGTAAGAAAAAGCACTTGTGTGTTTAACCAATCTTGTTTTTTTGTACAATACTCCTTTAATGGGGCGTGGCAAGGGGTGTGTCCTGCATACTTTTGCTGATAGGTGTCCCTCATTCCCATCGCAAAAAGTTGGGAGGTATGTATATATTTGTGTGTGTATATATGTAAAGCGAGAGAAAGTTTTTACGAGTTGGAATAGATCTAATTTTGCACACCTCTTTATGAACACTATGTTGAGAGAGATTTAATAAATTATTTATCTGTTGCATGGAGTCTTGATAATAAAACCTTTCTATCTATTCAGGATAAAAAATTAAAAAAACATTTTTTTTGTATAATTCACCTTTTTAGGGGGCGTGGCAGGGGGTGTATTTTGCTTACATGCTTTTGCTGATAGGTGTCCCTCGTTCCCATATCAAATAGTTGTGAAGTATGATATAGGTTTAACCAACAATTGTGTATACAGTGTGCAACCTAAACAATTCCAACTACCATCTGTTCTCAAAAATATAATATTGAAGATTTCTAAGTAACCTTAAAAAAACTAATGCCGGTTTTTGTCAAAGCTGCAATAATCGGTGCAGCACTGAAAAGGTAAAAAAAAAGGCATATATTCTTCCGCCCTCACTATGCCCAAAACAAACATGGCCGCTTCCTCACAATAACATCCGCCTCAATATATTCGGAAATTCCGGTCACATGCCATAGCTCACCTAGCCAATCACGGTGTACGGCGCCACACGTTCAAACTGACGCCCATTTGTACTGGTTGCGGTGTTGTCTGTGTGAGGGATTCGGGATTCGGGATTCGGGATTGTGGTGTTACGGGGAGCGGGGCAGGTGGAGGTAAGTGGAGTGCGGGGGAGCCGTGCTGTGTACACCGGGGGCGTGTTGTAGGAGAGGGCGGAGGCTGCACTGCGCACAGGCCCGATACTGCTAGGGACGTGTATACAGCAACACTCCGGCTGTACTGTGCACCTAGATTGCCCAAGAGTCACTTCACACCGGGCTTCGGCTTCCAGCACAGCTCCGGACACTGATTTCTACACCCTGGGACACTTCGGGGGGGTTGCCTTGTCAGTATTACAGGGGGGGGGGGTAAAGTATGATGGCTGCCCCGCCCATCCACTTCCCATGGATCAGTCCCCACCTGTCTCAGCATCCTGGGACTTGTAGTTCTACAGATGGGAGGAGCTGCAAGCAGAGTATTGTGAAATTGGAGCTCGATTAACTAGTTCCAGTCCGGGCCAATTCTGACATTTATCATGCATGTAGAATTTTATATTTTTTGGCCAGAAAATTGGATCCCCAAGTGTGTGTGTGTGTGTGTGTGTGTGTGTGATATATATATATATATATATATATATATATTATTAAAAAAAAAAAAAAAAAACACACACACTGAATTGCCGAGGTTCCCGAATCGTCGCGGGAAGCGCTTGCGATCCCGTTACTTTCAGTGGCACCCCAATCGAGGTGTGATTTGTTTACATTTTTTTGCCACCCAAAAAATCACGGGCTGCCTGCTATCCAATAGAAGTTCTGAAACTTCTGTTGAGTGACAGGCATCCTGTGATTTTTGTTTGTGCAATTTTATTTATTTTTTCAGCGATTTTTGTTTTGACATTTGCAGCAAATCTCGCTGTGATTGGTGTGCCGTTGAAAAGTAACTGGATCACATGTGCGTTGTGTGTTTTGCAGCGATTCAGCCCGTGATCCAGAGCGCCTGGGTGTGAACGGAGTCTTAGTGAGCACAATATAATACCCAATTGTTTGGTAAAAGATAGCATTACACCAAGTAATTACCCAACATGTCACGCTTTAAAATTGCGCACGTCCATTGAACTGCACCAAACTGATACCTAAAAATCTCCATGGACGATACTTTAAAAGCCTTTACAGGTTACCAATTTAGAGTTACACATGAGTTTGGTGCTAGAATTATTGCTCTCGCTCTGACGTTTTGTAGCGATACTTCAAGTGTGGTGAGATCACTGCTTACATATGTGGACAGGACCTAAGTGGGGGTGCTTTAAAGCGGAGTTCCACACACTTTTACAACTTTATCTTAAAGGAAAGACCACCCCTCCACCACTAGTTTTTGGATGTTTTTTTTTTTTTTCTTGATTTTCTGAAATACTGAGTGTACTAGCGTCCTATCTCACTGCGGCCCAGGGCGTCATTCCCTCCTGTCCCCCCCCCCCCACTGCCTTCTGGGACATGTGTGATCTGGCAGAAAGCACCTTTGAGACTCACGCATGCGCAGTAGGAAACCGGCGGTCAAGCCTGAAGGCTCCACTGCCAGTTTCCCTGGGTTAGAATGGTGGCGCCTGCACACAATCCGATGGATCGGCCTCGGGGGGGGGGGGGTGACATTGGGGGCTCCCTGGACAGGTAAGTGTCCTTATTAACAGTCAGCAGCTACAGTGTTTTGTAGCTGCTGACTTTTAAAAATATATATATTTTTGTGACTGGAACACCGCTTTTAAACATGTTTTTTTTTTTTTTTTATTTTATTGTAAGTCTTTTTAATCAATTTTATTGCTCTCACAACATCCCTTGTGATAGCATGGCCATGACATGTCATCTTTATGGAGAGATCTGAGGTATGAGACCCCATACCTCTCCTCTGGCCTCCGAAGCATCTGATCCAACCATGTTGGTTGGATCAGATGCTTTCACAAGCTGCTAACAGCTTGTTTACATCAGACTGAAACCTGAAGTGACAAGATTCTTGCTGCTTCCAGTTTCTGACATCACACAGTGCAGGGGAACAAAGTCTGTTACTCTGTGTTTGGAGAAACCAATGGTGCTGGTCGCATCTTTACCGGGCTTCCCGATGGCAAGGGAGAGCCACGGGAGGGAGAGAGAACCTCCCTTCTGCTGCCTGTAAAAGTGATCCAGTGGCTGTATAGTTGTTTGGATCACTTTTACTTAAAGTGGTTGTAAAGCCTAAACATTTTTTACCTCGGCTTCTTCAGATCCGTGCTATAGCCGAATGACAGCTACAGCGCGGATCTACTTTGCTGGGAGGCCGTCAATAGACGTCCTCCTTTTTGCATGCTCCTGCAGGGGGCACGCGATGTGATCACCGTGCCAATGAGACTCGGGCGATCGGAGTAAGTGACCGATCCCGGCCCCTTACCACGTGATCAGCTGTCAACCAATGACAGCTGATCACGTGATGTAAACAGAAGATCTGTAATCCTTCTTTTTTTTTTTCTCCTCGCTCTGACAGGGGGGGGGGGGGGGCGATAACCAGCTTCAGTGCAAGGGACATCGGCCCCGAAGAGGCGAAACCGCCTGCCAGTGCCACAAATCGGTGCCACCGATTAATGCCATTCAGTGCCAGCCTATCGTTGCCCATCAGTGCATCCTTATCAGCGTACATCAATGAAGGAGATATAAACGTTGAGAATGTCACTTAGTGTGCAAAGTGAACAGCTCATAAGTATAAAAAGACACAATGTCACATTAATACTGTACAGGTAGTAATAAAAAGAGAATAAAATAGTGACAAGCACTGCAAATGATGTGCAAAATACAGTGACTGATGTGCGTCACCTGATGCAACTAATCAGTGAAGCAGTAGTGTGCAAATATAAAGTGACTGTAGTGCAATAGTTGCTAAAACATCCCATACAAATAAAAGTGATGATCTGAATGGTAAACAAATAAAAACTAAATTCATAGAATAAAAACACACATTCAAAAATAATAGCCCATAAGCACATGTGCAAAATGGTGCAGCTGGAATTCTGGTCTGGGCTTCCAGCAATATACAGGTGCATGGTGCAAATCTGAAAGTGCTGAATATCTTGAATATAGTGGCACAGTGGGTAAGGTGCTGTGTGGGTCTTTGGTGCTATTGTCACCCGTAGGTGTACTAACTTCTTACTTTACTTCTGTAAGGTAAGCAGCATATGTGGAAAACGGGGAGATAGATGATCACTCCAGGGGGAAAATTGTGGGTCTCCTATTCGTTCTTCCTCAGCCCTTCCATAAGTGTATGAAGCCTATCTGGTGGTAACTCTGGATACCTCCTCACGGGCTTAAACCAGGCAATGCTCAGCATACAACAGCCATGGTGGTATAGGGAGGAAGTAAGGAGCTTCTATTGTGTAGTATTTCGATACACGCGTTTTAATGTTTAAAACTTAAAGCAACATATATTACATTGTATATGTATTTTAATGTGAGTATGTAACGAGCTCGCGGCCAGGGGTTTCCAGCACTTGTCTCCCCGATGAAGTCATGTGACGGTGACGACATGCGGTGGATACACGGACACCGAAAGTGACATCCTTGCAGCTCGTTACATACATTACATTGTATATGTATTTTAATGTGAGTACCTTACTTTGTTTTAAACATTAAAACGCTTGTATCTAAATACTACACAATAGAAGCTCCTTACTTCCTCCCTATACCACCATGGCTGTTGTATGCTGAGCGTTGCCTGGTTTAATCCCGTGAGGAGGTATCCAGAGTTATCACCAGATAGGCTTCACACACTTATGGAAGGGCTGAGGAACAACAATGAGACCCACATTTTCCCCCCTGGAGTGATCATCTATCTCCCTGTTTTCCACACATGCTGCTTACCTTACAGCAGTAAAGTAAGCAGTTAGTACACCTACGGGTGACACTAGCACCGAAAACCCACAGTGCCACTATATTCAAGATATTCAGCACTTTCAGATTTGCACCCTGCACCTGTATATTGCTGGAAGCCCAGACCAGAATTCCAGCTGCACCACTTTGCACATGTGCTTATGGACTATTATTTTTGAATGTGTGTTATTATTCCATGAATTTAGTTTATTTGTTTACCATTCAGATCATCACTTTTATTTGTATGGGATGTTTTAGCAACTATTGCACTACAGTCGCTTTATATTTTTATTTGCACACTACTGCTTCACTGATTAGTTGTATCAGGTGACGCACACCATTCGCAGTGTTTGTCACTATTTTATTCTCTTTTTTTTATTACTACCTGTACAGTATTTATGTGACATTGTGTCTTTTTATACTTATGAGCTGTTCACTTTGCACACTATTTTAAGTGACATTTTCAACATTTTATTTATACGCATATACACTTGGGAGCGCAACACCACCTATTTGATTTTTCTGCTTGCTTTTATTTTGGGTGTTTGACCCTTTCGGTGTTTGCTGCACCCTGCCCTTTGTTTATCTCCCATCTCCACATTAGCGCGAAAATACCTCAAACTTCTATTTAATGGAGGAGATATAAAACGGGTTTTGTCCTTCTTTTTTTTTTTTTTTTTTTTTACGTATCGGTCATTTTCAAATACCACCAAAAGAAATCTCTATATGTGGGGGGGAAAAAAAGATACAAATATAATTTGGGTACAGTGTTGTATGACTGGGCAATTGTCGTTCAAAGTGTGACAGCCCTAAAAGCTGAAATTTGGTCTGGACAGGAGGGGAGTTTAGGTGCCCAGTAAGCAAGTGGGTTAAAGTGGATGTAAACCCTCACATAACCCTCATAGTGAACAGTCTCAGATGATACAGGGATGAAACAAATCTCCCTACATAAGCTTTACATTTATATCTGCTGTTTTCAGCTTGCTATATTCTTTAGAATTCTTACATCAGGTAATAATTTTCGCTTCCTCATTCTGCACTATTAGAGAAGGCTTGGATTACACTGGAAGCAGCTGATTGGCGGAAAGGAACGTTTACCTTTTTACTTACCTGAGCCCTTATTGCTACTGCTGCTACATCCTTCTTCTTTTTTTTTTTCTCATCTGTTTTATCGAGCTCACGTGGTAAACTGCAGGGTCCCAGTGATTCCCGAGTGTTCATGTAGGAGGAAATTTCACTCTCTTGACAACTTCCTATGCATCAGTGAACCCCTCACCCGCGGTCTGGCCAATGCTGATTGGCGCTGTGCCAATGACCTGCTCAGTTCACAAATAAAAAAATAAAGAAAAATAAAAAAGCTCCAATTTAAAAAAATAAACAGTTCCACAACACAGCATGAGATGTATTAACATGTAATAAAATTGTGTGTGAAACAGGAAATGTTCTTCCCCAGATACAGTGCAGGAGGGAAGGATCTATGCATGCAGGATAAGGCTTCATGTACACGGGACGTTTTTACAACCTCTCCTGAACAGTTTAACTTGACAGATAGTTAGTTTATATATATATATTATATATATATATATATATATATATATATATATATATATATATATATATATATATATATATATATATATATATATATATATATATATATATATATATATATATATATATATATATAATGTGTGCATACATTTATTTTTTAATTTTTTGCAAAATAGACAAAAATTTAACGCCTGTAAACTAAACATGATTTACCGTGTTTGGCTCTTCAAATGCCTCTAAACTCAGCTTCTGAACCCATATTTTTTTTTTATTTTTTTTTTTGCGTTCGATAAAGCCTCAACTGCCTAGAAATGACTGTACACAACCCTGTGTACATCTACTGATAAGATAACATAGAGGAGAGTTCAGGAGCAGTTAAAAAAAAAAAATGCCCAACTGCTCCTAAATGTCCATTTACCAGTAGCAGTGTACATTTACACAATGCAGAGGATTAACCCCTAAAGTTCCACAGTGAGTATAACAAGCATGCTATTCTGCATATACAGACTGATTTTACTGTTGTGGGTTTAGTAACACTTTTTTTAAGGTTCTTTTTTAAAGCAAGCAAGTGTTCAGTGTGCCCATGTGCCTTTTAAAGAGGGGTGGGCTCCCTCCAGGCTCACCTGCCCTCTGCCTATCCATTATAATGCGTGTGCTTCCACTGCAGAGGCTCTCAAAACTTAGAGTTAGGACTACAGGTAATACTGGGGTGCCTTGACGGGGCTCTGTATCTTATGCATGTATTTGAAAATGTGTGCAAACTAAACCCCTGTATTTTAACCAGTTCCCGACCGGCGCACGCCGATATACGTCGGCAGAATGGCACGGACAGGCAGGAGGGCGTATATACAAGTCCCTCCTTAATGCCGTCCGTGCCATCGGGAGCGGCGCGCTCCCGCGCCGGTCGGGACCCCCGTGAGGCTGGTCGCGGGTCCCGCGGACTCGATCGCCGCGGGGACACCCGCAATCGTCTCACGGGAAGGCTGAACGGGGAGATGCGGAAATACACAGCATCTCCCCGTTCTGCCTAGCAACTAGTGACGCCGATCTCTGCTTCCTGTGATTTGGAGCATGGAGCAGCATTCACTAGATGACAGCCACGCCCCCCCACACAGTAAGAAACACACCCCTAGGCATACTTAACCCCTACACTGCCCCCTTGTGGTTAACCCCTTCACTGCCAGTGTCATTTATACAGGAATCAAAATAGCATTGATTGCTGTATAAATGACAATGGTCCCAAAAATGTGTCAAAAATGTCCGATGTGTTCCGCCATAATGTCGCAGTCACAATA
Source organism: Lithobates sylvaticus (assembly GCA_028564925.1). Taxonomy (NCBI): domain Eukaryota; kingdom Metazoa; phylum Chordata; class Amphibia; order Anura; family Ranidae; genus Lithobates; species Lithobates sylvaticus. Next base: position 409,912,759 of record CM053030.1, read on the forward strand.
AAAATCGCTGATCGCCGCCATTACTAAAAAAAAAAAAATTAATAAAAATGCTATAAAACTATCCCCATATCTTGTAAACGCTAGAACTTCTGCGCAAACCTATCAATTATTGCTTTTTTTTTTTTTTTTTTTTTTTACAAAAAATATGTAGAATACGTATCGGCCTAAACTGAGGAAAAAAAAAATGTTTTATATATTTTTCGGGGATATTATAGCAAAAAATAAAAAGAATGCGTTTTTTTTTTTTTTCAAAATTGTCGCTCTTTTTTGTTTATAGCGCAAAAAATAAAAACCGCAGGGGCGATCAAATACCACCAAAAGAAAGCTCCATTTGTGGGGAAAAAAAGGACGTCAATTTTGTTTGGGAGCCACGTCGCACGACCGCGCAATTGTCAGTTAAAGCGACGCAGTGCCGAATCGCAAAAAGGGGCTTGGTCCTTTTGGCTGCAAATTGGTCCGGTCTGAAAGTGGTTAAAGAGGAAGTAAAGCCTCCTCGGTGGGGGGGGGGACCGGAACCTGCAAGGCAAAGGCATAATAAGATGGTATGCATAGCATACTGGCTCATTATGAATAACTTGCCTGAGAACGAAGCGACCCTCGTCCACGTCCTCCACCGCCGCCAGTGACTTCCGGGTCTCGCTGCTCCATCGCTGTCATTCGCTGGAGTCGCAATGATGTCACTCTCGCGCATGTGCACGAGAGCGGCATATCACCGCGATCTCCGGCATGCTCAGTGCGCCGCTGTCTATGGCGCATGCGCTGTAGATAGCAGTGCCTTTTTTTTCTTTTCTAAATATATCCTAAACCATGTAGGCTTAGGAGATATTTATTGGACCTACAGCTAAGCCTTAATCTAGGCTTCCCTGTAGGTCAAAGTGGCTTGTAAGGGTTTACAACCACTTTAATGCATACCGTTAGACAGGATAATTTGGTTGCACGCTGGTTGCTGAGTTAAGCTTGCAATTTCTTTGGTTTTGTATGCATTGCCCTTCCATGTGCTCCTTACTGCAAAGGCCATTTATAGGCAAGGTCAGTGGCCATTTGTGAAGTTATGCTCTAAATACTTTTGCCATAATGTCCCTTTCCTTTTACAGTGCGTGAAGAAAACCATGGCAAAGGAAAGGTGTTTAAAAAAATCCTTTCAGGATAGCCTTGAAGACATAAAGGAGCGAATGAAAGAAAAGAGAACGAAAAAACTAGCAAAGGTTACAGCAGTTGGTAAGGCATTATCTTCAAAAGTCAAGATCATCGGTAAGATATATCATTTTATTTTTTCAAATAGTCTATGCATTAACACTTTGGTGTACATGCTGTTTAATGTTTACTACTTTCTTTAGGCAATAATTCTATAACTGTAAAGAGCTATCAGTCCAATAACCACGCTTTAGCTCTGGCTCTGGAAGCTGAAAAGTTTAAGACCAGACAAGCTCAGGATCTTGCCCTTCATTTGAAAAGAGAGCAGCAGAGGTTGATGTTTGAAATCTTTCTTTTGAGAAGAAAGCTCAACCTTCAACAGGGAAGCACTCAAGCTGAGGTGAGTAAAAATCATTTGAATTGTGAATGCATATCCCTAAATTACAACTCTTCTCTCCCCTCCGACTTTCCTTTAAGCCCTGCTTTGAAGATGCAGCTAACTCCTGATGGCTGGTGCATACTCCTGGAGGACGGCAGACCACCCCACTCTACACCGGACATACTTTGTGTGTCAGGTGCTTGGTATCTGCCGCATACTGTACATTCATCCACTGGTTCATACAGTGCCTTGAAAAAGTATTCATACCCCTTGAAATTTTCAATATTTTGTCATGTTGCAACCAAAAACTTAAATTTTATTTTATTGGGATTTTAGTGGCACATAATTGTGAAGTGGACCCCTTTCACACTGGGGCATTTTTAGGCTAAAAATAGCACCTGAAAAACGCCTCCCCTACTTTCTGCTTTCACACTTTGGTGATGAGCTTGCAGGACATTAGAAAAAGTCCTGCAAGCGGCATCTTTCGGGCGTTGATCCTCATTAAAATGAATGGGCACCGCTGCCAAAGCACTTCAGCAGCGTGGCTACACGGGCACATTTAACCCTTTGGCCACTAGCAGGGGTTAAAGCACCCCGCTATCGCCCGAATATCGCCACTAAAACTAGCAGCGTTTTACCGTCAACGCCTGTCCTAGTGTAAAAGCAGCCTTAGTTGTGCACTCCACAAATCTGGCCTTTATGGAAGCGTGACAAGAAGAAAGCCATTGTTGAAAGACAGGCAGACATAAAAAGTCCCGTTTGTAGTTTGCGAGAAGCCATGTGGGGGGACACGGCAAACATGTGGAAGAAGGTGCTCTGGTCAGATGAGACCAAAATAACTTTTCTAAGTCATCTTCCAGGGACAAATGGGGATGGCTTACAGAGATGGGCTCCCCCCCTCCCAGCACAGTAGCTCCTCAGTATTTGTTTCCTCTGGCCAGACAGGAACTCTGAAGAAATGTGTTATTTTTCTTGGGCCTTCGGCCTTCTCTGGTGGCAGGGGCCTCCTGGCTACAGCATCCCAGAAGAGGGGCAGTGAAGCTGGGGAGGCTACCTGCTTGGGCTTTCATGGGCTGCCCCGGAAAGGGAGTCTTGCATTTTTACTCCAGGGGAACCCCTCTCTCCACAGGAGTCTGGTTGGTAGCATGCCTGTAGATTCAGGTACACTGGCAGTGTGGGATTTTGACTCGGGTGAGTCTTCCGGGGGACAGTGCGGACTTATGGTGTACTGAAGTTTGGTGCTCAATATCATAGTGGTCTACGCACCTACCTTTTTTAAAAGAGCGGAGGAAGTGGCTTAGCCATGTTTTTTTGGTAGCAAACACCAACCTGGTGGTCAGGGCTACAAGCTCCATGCACTGTTCCAGGGGAGGTGTCCGATCCACATCGCCAAACCGGGATCCTCACTGCTCGACCTTTTCAGGGATACCGTGAACAGTTTTGTCCTGCGCTGGTAAGTCACCAGGGAGGCGACTGTAAGCAGGTCTGGGACACCTGCAGACTCTGGCCCTAAGATAAGAGAGGCAAATGGGGGGGTTCCTCTTTTCTTGCTCCCTAGTGAAGGGGACACCAGGGGTTTTCTGATAATTCTCTGTACTATCCACAGACCGGCAGGTCTGGTCTGGGGTGTCTTGCTGTGTGTATCCCCTTTTTTCCCTACTAGTGGTGGGGATAAATTTGGGTCTCCCTATTGTGCATGGGTGCTGGTCATGGGGTGATCGTCTGCACCTTTTGTCTCTTTGTAAAAGGCTCATTCCGCCTTGTGTCCTCCTCACTCTAGGATAGAGGATGGGAGCAAAAGGGGAACCACCTAAGGGACAGATGCACAGCCTGCAAGTACAGGTTATCTACTGCCTGGATACCAGCTCCAGTACTGCAACTCTCTTAAATGGAGTCCAGATTAACCCCTTGCCGACCAGCGCACGCTGATATGTCGGCCCAATGGTACGGCTGGGCAAATGGGCGTACAGGTACGTCCCCTTTAAGATGCGGCATTGTGGGCATGCGCCCGCCGCTTGCTCCGTGACCGCGGGTTCCGCATATTCTGTCCACCGGGTGCCCACGATCGTGTCAGAGCGGAAGAATGGGGAGATGCCTATGTAAACCAGGCATTTCCCTGTTCTGCCTAGTGACATGACAGAGATCACTGCTCCCTGTCACCTCACTCATGTGAGGTGAGTAGTAGCCCATTACCCCCCCCCCCTCAGTTAGAATCACTCCCTAGGACACACTTAACCCTTGATCACCCCCTAGTGTTTAACCCCTGCCACTGTCATTTACACAGTAATCGGCGCATTCTTATAGCACTGATCACTGTATAAATGATAATGGTCCCAAAATAGTGTCAAAAGTGTCTGATGTGTCCGCCATAATGTCGCAGTCACGATAAAAAAAAAATATAAACCGCAGAGATAATCAAATGCCACCAAAAGAAAGCTCTATTTGTGGGGGGGATGTCAATTTTGTTTGGATGCAACATCGCATGACCACGCAATTGTCAGTTAAAGCGACGCAGTGCCAAATCGCAAAAAGTGCTCTGGTCAGGAATGGGGTAAATCCTTCCAGGGCTGAAGTGGTTAAGGGATTCCTAAAGAGCATTGTGGATTTTTTATTTATTTTTTTCCTTGATTTTTGGCGAAGGCTTCTTTGCCGGAGAAGCGGCTAATCATCATGGATGCTGAGGCTCAAGGGGTGCCCTCCCTTACTCGCATTTTGGTCAAGCACCATATTCTCTGTTGGCTGAAATCCTGATGTTTACTGCTGATTTATATGGATGGATCACGGCCACTTGCTTTCCCAAATCTTTTGATGGGAGTACTGCATGGCTGGAGCAGAGGCGTCTAGAGTCCCTCACTACCTTCAGATGGGGGGTAGGGGCACACGTCTGTAGAGGCAGGTAAACTATGTTGGTAAGCCAAGACACTATGCAGCCTGCTATGCTGCAGGTCCCCCCTAAATGGACAGCTATAAGGTGGTTTTGTGAGTATTCCCTGGTGCCATCAACGGAAACCAGGGAGGGAGCATGATCAGGGAAGCAGTAGGCTGACCTCGAACTTCCCAGGAGTATTACAGCAGACTTCATCTGATTTGCAAAGCTACACCATGTACTCTGGTTCCACCATGACACCTGCTTTTAATTTTGGTAGATGGCCACTGGCCACAAGGTGGTTACCCTTTTTTTTGCTTAGGATAAAAAAAAATCACAATTCTCACGACGTAAAATCTTTCACATTATACAAAACTTTACTGGTTAGTATTTTTTATTTAATTATTTTTATTCTAAAATGCAATTTTTTGGGAAAAAGTTACTTTGAGACTGCTGTGCAAATAGTGTGACATAAAATATTGCAACAACCACCGTTTTATTCTCTAGGGTCTCTACTAAAAAAATCTATAATGTTTGGGGGTTCTAAGTAATCCTATCAAAAAAAAAAATATTTTTAACTTGAAACCAACAAATGTCAGAAAGGTTTAGTGGTTAAACTTTCCTCACTTACACACGAAGTCTATTCCTTTGACAAATTGTTAGAATGTTTAGACTTGGTTCCACTGCTAAAGAATGTTGTGAGTCTCGGCAGACTGCATGTGTTTGGCTGGGCTATGGCTTCAGAAGAGCAGAAAATTCTTTGCCTAGCAAGAATCGTGAAACACTTTGTCAAGCTCGTAACGTGGAAAAATATTGCTATAACAATTCTTGACGATTAATCGTGCAGCTCTATCACCCCTAGGCAGTCTCCTGGGCGTAACCTCCATGCAAGGATTGCATGGAAAAACCCATGCTTAATGATTGCCCATTAATACCTGCAGGTGTTGTCTAGAGCTGCAACTAACGATTATTTTGTCTGTCGACTAATCTATCGATTATTTTTACGATTAGTCAACGACTATAGCAATTTTTTTTACCCTTAATCTACTGTGTTCTTTGTGATTAGCTAACTAATCCTTTTGGATAACTTTACAAAAAATAAGTACAACTTCTAACATAATATTTCAACTTTTATTAAATATTTTCCTAAAAATACTTCAATGTTTTTACAGTATAATAATTACAAAAGTGCCAAAAATAAAATGTAAACAACACTTTAGCATCAGGCACGAAGAATGGCATTGCCGTTAATTCAGAGCCAGCCCAGAAGCATTCAAAAATGCCATATAAATGCAACAAAAGCACTGCTGCTCAACACTGTGTGTGCAAAACACATGAAAGGCTTATATACAAAAATAAAGTGCCAAAAAATAAAATGTAACACTTTAGGGCATCAGGCATGAAAATTCCATATAAATTCTGCCTAACACTTTGCAAGATGCATTATGTGGTAACCTTACTACTTTAAACCACATAATGCCTTCAGAATGCATCTGATCTTTTGCAAAGTGTTAGGCAGAATTTATATGGCATTATGCCTCATGCCCTAAAGTGTTGTACAGTAACACCACAAAAATGCTGGTCAACATACAATAACACTATGTAATCATTACATAGTGTTATTGTAGAGTGCTGAGCAGTCTTTTTGTGTTACTTGTAATTGTATACCTGAAAGTTAACATAGTTTTCAAGGAGCCAAGTCCAACAAAAGCACTGCTGCTCAACACTGTGTGTGCAAAAACACATAAAAGTTGACATCATATACAAAAATAAAAAGTACTAAAAAATAAAAAGTAACACACTCTCACTTTAGGGCATGAGGCATGAAAATGCCATATAAATTCTGCCTAACACTTTGCAAAAGATGCATTCTGAATCTGAAGGCATTATGTGTAACCTTACTACTTTTTAAACCACAACCACATAATGCCTTCAGATTCCTGTGGTGGGACTAGCCTATCTCTCTAAGCTGTCCTGGAAAATGAGTGAACAGGTAATGACTCTTTGTTTTCTGGCCTTAATGTAAAATGCTATGTTGTGAATGAATTTGAAGGACCTGTTCACTGTTGCAGTAGGAGGAGTTGGCAACAGGAGGCAAACTGAAGCGCCCTGCAACCCTCGGTGGAAGGACATGCACCAAACTGCTATCCGCCTCAGGCCCAGCCGCCACTGGATTTACCCAGTGTGCTGTTGGGGAGATATAACGTCCCTGACCCAAGCTGGTCCAAGCATCCGTAGTCAGGTGGACCTTGCCACAGATGGCGTTGCGCAGTGCACACCTGATTTTTGTCCCTCACTTGGTTGTGCAGGGAAGGGATAGCTCGCCTGGAAAAGTAGTGGCGGCTGGGCACGATGTACTGTGGGATAGCCAATGCCATGAGGCATTTAAAACTCTGCGTCTCCACCAGACGGAATAACAGCATTTCAAAGGCCAGGAATTTAGAAATTCTGGCATTCAGGGCCAGGGATCGCGGGTGGGTAGGGGGGTACTTCCTCTTCCGCTCCAGTGTTTGGGAGATCGAGAGCTGAATGCTTCCATGGGACATTGTGGAGATGGTTGGTGACCCAGGTGGTAGTGTTGCTGGCAGATACTCTGTTTGCTGGTTGGCAGGTGCCACTGTCACTACAGAGGTGGATGAAGAGGCCGAGACTGCAGCAGAAGAGGAAGCAGGAGTAACCAGAGACCTTTCTTGTTTTTTGAGGTGTCTACTCCACTGTAGCTCATGCTTTGCGCTTAGATGCCTGGTCATGCAGGTTGTGCTCAGGTTGAGAACGTTTATGCCTCGCTTCAGGCTCTGATGGCACAGCGTGCAAACCACTCCTGTCTTGTCATCAGCAGATTGTCTGAAGAACTACCATGCTAGGGAACTCCTTGGATCTGGCTTTGGTGTGCTCGGTCCCTTGCTGCATTGGGCAGTAGCAGGCGTACTGTCTAGGGGATGGACGCTCCACTTTTGCACCCTGCTCCCTCTTCTGCTGTGCTGGTGGCTCTGTGCAACCACCACCTCTTCCTCCGAACTACACACGTCACCTGCATGATGTTGATTCCATGTGGGGTCGAGGACCTCATCGTCCTCCACATCTTCCACCCAGTCTTCACCCCTGCCCTCCTTGTCGGTGTTCACAATTGCGAAAGCAGCAGCAGTTGGCACCTGTGTTTCGTCATCATCCGAGACATGCTGCGATGGTCCTCCCATGTACTCTTCTTGAAACATAAGTGGTTGGGCATCGGTGCATACAATCTCTTCTACTTCTGGGGCAGGGCTAGGTGGATGGCCCTGGGAAACCCTGCTAACAGTCATCAAAAAGCAGAAGAGACTGCTGCATGATTTGGGGCTCAGACTGCTTGGATGATTTGCAAGGGGGTGAGGTGAAAGACTGATGGACATCGGCTGCAGGTGCCAACTCTGATCTTTCATCAGGAAACTGGGTGGGAGACAATGTGAAGGAACCGGAGGCACTGTCAGCAACCCAATCTACTATCGCCTGTACTTGTCCTGGCCTCAACATTCGTAGAGCCGCATTAGGGCCGACCAAATACCGCTGCAGGCTCTGTCGCCTACTCGCACCTGAGGAAGGTGTTTCACTTGTGCGTGTAGCTGGCACAGATCGACCACGTCCTCTCCCTGCAGCTGGAGCTCCACCAGCAGCACCACGACTGGGGCCACGTCCCTCCTTTGACGTTCTCCTCATATTTCTCAAATTTAGGATCTTGCCCTAAATGGGTGCTTTTTGAATGGCAGAATAGAACAGTATGTAAAGGGTGTATCTCACAGTAACATATGCAGTGATGGTGCACTGAGCTTGCCTAAAATGCCCGCCGACTTCAACCTAACTAACAGACAGATTAAAGTTATCTTTTCTCTGGCACTGGGCTCAGGGCAGTGTAAAAAGATTGTGCACTGCACCCACACAAGAAAATCAAGGTAGATCGCTGAGTAATTGGATTTCGGAATCGGGACTCCTATCGAATTCTCTCCCTCAGAGCAGCAGCAGCAGCAACCTTTTCCTACACTATCTAAAGCAGAGTGACGTGACGTGCTGTGCTATGTGCCTCTAGCTTATATAGAGGCTGGGTCATGCTGCACTGGCTAATCACAGCCATGCCATTAGTAGGCATGGCTGTGATGGCTTCTAAGGGCACGCGAGTTAAACGAATGTTGATTGGCTGCCCTACAGCTTTTTAAAAAGCGCCATTACATTGCCGAACACCAAACTCGAACATACAGGAAATGGTTCGGGTCCCAAAAGTCCGGTACGAATCCTAACTTTACAGTTCGGGTTCGCTCAACCCTAACACTCAGTACTTCATAAAAGGTAAGAAACAAAAAAAAAAGGTGGTCTTTCCTTTAAGATAAAGTTGTAAAAGTGAGTTGAACTCTGCTTTTAAATTTTTATTAGTATGGTAAACAGTGACATATGAGGCATTCTTGATTCATGCAATGTTTGTAACTACAAAATCACAATTACTATTCTGTTACAGGCAAAGTTGTCATCCTTGAAAGAAATAATTGCCAAAGTCACGCACAATTTGCTAGAGACTGCAAACCTTCTTGAACCTGCACATGCATTGTGTTCAAGTGATGTGAGTATTTTTTGGGCAAGTCAGACTCTGGTACTGGTTTTTGCTTTTAAATCTTTAACTAGGGTTTACTTGTTTTGTGACCTGAACAGGAAGGTTTATGTGCTGCCATCACAATTCCTCCACATAGTGGGCTATGCAAGTCATCTCTTTATTTCTCTGTGGCCAACTGTGCATCCAGAACCATGACCATTTTTAATACTGTAAAGTAATTTAGTCCTAAATTCAAACAAGTTCAGGCTAGTTGTCTATTACAATGTGTGGTAAGCATTCTTTCTGCGGTATAGAATTTTTAAGGGAGAAAAGATTGTATATCCAAACCTGATGTTATGAGATGGGTTAAAAGAGCATAGAAAGTGAAAGACAACACCCCCCCCCAACATTGTGTCGTAATGAGAACAAGAATGGAGGGGGAATATCCCCCCCCCCCCCCCCTCCTCCTCCTCCTCCTCCTCCTCTCCTCCTCCTCTTCCTCTCTCTTTTTTTCTTCTTCCTTTTTCTTCTCAAAATGATTATAGACCTTGTATATAAGTATTCCTGCTAACTGATTTCCCTGATTGTATATGGTGTGGAATATCCCCATTTTAAATCTACTAAATTGTAATTGTGACAGACCTAGCTGGGACACAGGCTTTTTGAGAGGACTAAATGCGAGCCTCTTGCCAACCGATTATGGGCCCTGGATTTTAAGGGGCACAGGGTGAATGAGAACCCCACTATAATCTGTGCTAGTCAGATTCAATTGCAGGGTTAATTGGCACATACAACAATAGGTGAAATACTCTTTAGAATCTGTGTCAAGACAGACCAGACTCACTTGCATTATACAAGACAACAGACAGGTGGCTGGAGTTGATGATATTCGCATCTAACGTGTGAAGCTCGGTGACAACCAGTCTGACCTGTAGTGAAATCCTGATGGGCACAGAGTCACATCGGTTGCTTAACCACTTTCAGACCGGACCAGTTTGCAGCCAAAGGACCAGGCCCCTTTTTGCGATTCGGCACTGCGTCGCTTTAACTGACAATTGCGCGGTCGTGCGACGTGGCTCCCAAACAAAATTGACGTCCTTTTTTTTCCCCCACAAATAGAGCTTCCTTTTGGTGGTATTTGATCGCCCCTGCGGCTTTTATTTTTTGCGCTATAAACAAAAAAGAGCGACAATTTTGAGAAAAAACACATTTTTTTTTATTTTTTGCTATAATAAATATCCCCCAAAAATATATAAAAAAATTTTTTTCCTCAGTTTAGGCCGATACGTATTCTTGTACATATTTTTGTTAAAAAAAATCGCAATAAGCGATTTTTGATTGGTTTGCGCAGACGTTATAGCGTTTACAAGATACGGGATAGTTTTATAGCTTTTTTTTATTAGTAATGGCGGCGATCAGCGTTTTTTTATTTTTATTTTTATTTTTTTTATTATTGTGACTGCAACATTATGGCAGACACATCGGACATTTTTGACACATTTTTGGGACCATTGTCATTTATACAGCAATCAATGCTATTTAAATGCATTGATTCCTGTATAAATGGCAGTGAAGGGGTTAACCACAAGGGGGCAGTGTAGGGGTTAAGTATGCCTAGGGGGTGTGTTTCTTACTGTGGGGGGCGTGGCTGTCAGCTAGTGAATGCTGATCTCTGCTCCAATCACAGGGAGCAGAGATCGGCGTCACTAGTTGCTAGGCAGAACGGGGAGATGCTGTTTACTTCCGCATCTCCCTGTTCAGCCTTCCCGTGAGACGATCGCGGTTGTCCCCGCGGCAATGGAGTCCGCGGGACCCGCGACCGTCCTCACGGGGGTCCCGACCGGCGCGCTCCCGATGGCACGGCAGGCATTAAGGAGGGACTTGTATATACGCCCTCCTGCCTGTACGTGCCATTCTGCCGACGCATATCGTCGTGCGCCGGTCGGGAACCGGTTAAAGGGATTAGTTAATTAGCTCAGGTGTATTGTTAGAATAATATGAGCAGGAGGGGGGGATCTCCTCTTCTACTGTATATAAATACTTGTCAGTTTGGTTCTAATAATACAGTCCATTTTAGCACTAAGCAAGTCTCGTTTGGTGCTTGGGAGCGGTTGGAATATCTGCGATCTATATTCAGACTGGGAGGAAGTGGTGTATATGAGGAAAGCACTCAGGAGTGTAGGAGTGTAGGAACGTTCCGTCACAGTAATGAGTTTTGTAAATCTTGTATATTAATTTTGCCTATTTGTTTTGTGGAGGGGGAGAATTGAATAGATTTAATTTTTTTAAATCCAATTATTTCTACGAGTGAGATCCAAACTTGCAGGGCGGGTCTTAAAGGAGTTGTAAAACCTGCATGCATTAGGGTGAAAAACCTTCTGTGGTGCAGCTGCTCCCCAGAGCCCCACCCACTTTTTTTATTTTATTTTTTTCCCTTACCTGAGCCCGGTCATTCCAGCATCGAGGATGAGCAGTGCCAGCTGCTGTCTTTGGTCTTCATTGGATAGTGATTGGCTCCCGCTGCTGTTAATCAAATCCTGTGACACGGGGGCGGGGCAGAGTCCTGCTGTCTGTGTCAATGGACGCAGCAGCAGAAGTTGGGAGCGTGCCCGCCTACATGGAAAGTGGCTCTCCGTGGGGGCACTCAATGAGGCAGCGCCAGGAGCGCCGCCGGGGGACCCCACAGGAGGAGGATCAGGGCCACTCTGTGCAAAATCCCTGCACAGAAAAAATTAAAACGCAAGCCTTTACAAGCATTTTAATGCTGACTGGTGGCTAAAGATCTTTAATCTAACCTCTTCATTTTTGGAGGAGGACATTTCTCGTACGACCGTACAAATCACTTCTGAATTTGTTATGTATTTTCAGGTGAAAACTGTACTGATTTAAACAAAAATCGTATAATCTCGTATTGTACGAAAAATCTTTTCGTGCTTGTCTGATCTGATAATATCAGATGAACTGTCATGATCAGCTCTCGCAAGTTGTGTACGAACGATCAGTTTTATTGTACGATTGTTTTCAAAAGCAGAATTTTGGTCAGGTGGACTTTGAATGAGGCCAATCACTATATAGAGTGAGCACATAGGATATAAAGCACAGTATTACTTGTATGAGTTTATTACATAGACAAAGGTGTGTGTCTTGTTTGTTTTTATTTTTTATGACTTTAAATGAGCAATGTATACCAAAAAGCAGTCATTGCAAAGAACATTTCAATGTACCTTGTGAGATCATACAGCATACTCAAAATCGCATTACTGCAAGGCATGCTAAAAAAACACATATACATATTGACGCCATGGTACTTTGACATATCGTATCGTTGTTCCACTCAAGACTTTTAAATACCATCCAGCCCTTCCAGTGGGCTTATGTTGTGTAGGACTTGTCTTCATCCCATAATATGCCAAAGTACCATGGCATCAATATGTATATGTGGTTTTTAGCACATCTCCGCCTGTCTTCATTGCGTCGTTTTGTCCAGCTGCTTGACCTGAGAGGGGGAGGGCAGGCTTTATGTTAGACATTATGCTTGCTAGAAACTATCGCTTACAATGCATCATGCTGCAGATTTTCTACAGTGTACAGCCACTTGGTGGTTTCTGCATGGCACTGTGTGCATGGTGTGGCACACGCCCAGCTGCTGTGAACTGCGGAGGGAGCTGAGGAAGAAAAATTGAGGTACAAAGGAACGATTTAGAAAGTTTGGAAGGATACAGATCGGTTTCTATTGCTCATTACATGTGAGTAATAAGTTTAAGGCTCTGTTTCCACGAGTGCGACTTGTCATGCGATTTTTGTATGCATAAAGTCACATCACAAGCCACAGCCCATTGATTTCAATGGCAAAAGTTCCCATCTATGCGACTTTGAAAAATTGCCTGCATTACATTAATGTGACTTTTGATCCAGAGTGTAAAGTTGGATCAAAGCTGTACTCGGTCGCACTCTAAATTGCACAACTTTGGAGTCGCACTAGTGGAAACATAACCTAAGACTAGAGTGTGATTTTGGAGTGTTTGATGCGACAAAGCATTGCCAAAGTCGCTGATTTTCCAAGTCGCATAGATGGAAACGTACCATTAAAATCAGTGGGCTGTGTGACTTGTCATGCGACTGGACACATAGTGGAAACGTGACTTGTCATGCGTCTTTGGACACAGTCGGATGACAAGTCGCGTTTCCACTATTGCAACCCCAAAGTTGCACAGTTTAGAGTGGTTTTGATCCCACTTTACACTCTGAATCAGTCACATCAAATCATTGCAGGTACCTTTTTTCAAAGTCGCATAGATAAGAACGGGCGCCATTGAAATCAATGGGCTGTGACTTGTCATGCAACTTTGTGTCAAGTCGCATGACAAGTCATACTAGTGGAAACAGAGCCTTATTGTACGTTTCCACTATTGCGACCCCCAAAGTTGCACAATTTAGAGTGCAACTGAATGCAGCTTTGATACAATTTTACACACTCTGGATCAAAGTAGTGATGGCACCTTTTCAAAGTTGCATAGATGGGCATGGGTGCCACTGAAATCAATGGACTGACTTGTTATGCCACTTTGTGTCAAGTTGCATAACAAGTCACACTAGTTGAAACGGAGCCATAGTGTGGTTGCATGTACTGTTCCTTTAGTGGATGTTTTTGTTCATTTTTCTCATGAATTAGGATAAACAATGCATCCTTACTGATGAACACCTGGGTAGGAACCAGTGATCAGCTCCTCCCATCCTGTACACACCCACTGGCTACACAGGAACAGTGTCTCTCCCTGGAAGTGCTATAACTAGCTTTCAAGAACCACACCCACTGGCTGCTGTAGTCTGAGAAGGAAGTAGAATTGATGTCATGTGACGGCAATAAATACCATATATATATATATATATATATATATATATATATATATATATATATACCGTATATATATACTCGAGTATAAGCTACGTTTTTCAGCACTTTTTTATTTATTTATTTTTTTTATATATTTTTGTTTTTTTTTTTTTGGGCTGAAAGTGCCCCCCTCGGCTTATACTTGAGTCAATCACTTTTCTGCAGCAGAGAATTACATTTTCCGACCCAACTTTGGGACTACTTGGTGCTAGAAATTTGGTGTGCAAACCCAATGGAAGCAACACTACAACATATCCAAATTTGTGGTTCCTAGAACCAAGTGATATGGGGCCCAAAGTCGGTCAACTGTGTCCATGTGCAGCAATGTCATTTCGGGACCCTTTGTGTTCAGAGACCCCAAATTTTGGCTGCAGCTAGGGGCATCTAGGAACCCTTAACTACCACATTTGAAGTTCAGGGGACCTATGACTGCAAATGGGCATTGTTGACCCTCTTTTCCACTTACAGTAGCTGTGCGTTTCTCACCCTAGGCTTATACTCTAAGTTTTTTCCCAGTTTTTACCACAAAAAAATAAAAAATAAAAAAAATTGGGTGCCTCGGCTTGTATTCGGGTCGGCTTATACTCAAGTATATACGGTACTGCAAAATAAAGTTAGAAAAACTGTGATTTTTTTTTTTTTTTTTCATTTTGAGGCATAAGGCTGAACTTTGCTCACATTAATGATTGCAGGGGAGAACCTGAGAAATTTTTTGCTACAAATACTGCAGCTGCTGCTTTTAATAAATGGACACTTGCCTGTCACAGGTTCCAGCGATGTCGGCAGCAGAGGCCGATGAATCGCTCTCTGCTGCTGCCATTCTCGGTGAGGGAATCAGGAAGTGAAGCATTGCGGCTTCACTTCCCGGTTCCCTACTGCGCATGCGCGAGTCGCGCAGTGCAATGAGAATCGTTCGTGCTGTCTGCTGGGACCCGTGTGTGTCCCAGCAGACAGCGTGCCGGGACAGGAAGTGGCGTAAACTCCCGTGGGAGTTTATGCCCAGAAGTGGGTGTAAATGCCTGTCTTAGACAGGTATCTGCACCCCCCCCTCCCCCCTGAAAGGTGCCAAATGTGACACCGGAGGGGGAGAGGGTTCCGATGAGCGGAAGTTCCACTTTAGGGTGGACTTCCACTTTAAGGGGGGACACTGCAGTCTGGAGTGCCAGACAGCCATCCATGCTAGGAGGATTCCTTGTGAGACAGTTTGTGTGTGTGTGTGTGTGTGTGTGTGTGTGTGTGTGTCTTTTCTTGAGAAAGGCATTTCAGTCTGGTAAGTGTGGGCTTGAGTATTGTGGCGAAAGGGATCATTGGCTTGTTCTGGGGCGGTGTACAGGAGGACATTATCACATGGGGGGGGGTAAGGGTGTTTTTGTTTGTTTGATATATCACTGTGCTGCTCTGTGATCCATTGACTTTATTTTAAATGTGTTTTTTTATTTTATATATTATTTATTTTTTCTTTTTCTTCTTTTTTTTATTTTTTTATATTCTAGCATTCAACAGGTGCTGCTCCTGCCATGGAGGGACGTTCAGGTCCTGGTCAGACAAGTAGTGGCTCGTGAGTTTTGTATATATTATGTGTGTTGTTGTTGGTGTGTTTTTTTTATATATAATGTGTATATATGTGTTTCTTGGGGTGTGTGTATTTTGCTAGACCGTTGCAGATGAAAGGGTAAGAACACTTCTAGTTTGGCTGTCTCTTGCCTTGAGTCACTGACTCAGAAATAATCGATATTTAAAAGGGTTGTAAACCCTTTTTTTTTTTTTTTCATCTTAATGCATCCTATGTTAAAATTCTTCTTCTAGTGACCGGTCCCCCCGTTTTTTTTTTTTACTTACCTGAGCCCTGTATTTCTGTCGGACAGGAGCATGCAAAAAAGGAGATCAAAGTAGATGTCATTCGGCTATAGCACAGATCTGAAGAAGCCGAGGTAAAAAATGTTTAGGCTTTACAACCACTTTAAGTAAAAGTGATCCAAACAACTATACAGCCACTGGATCACTTTTACAGGCAGCAGAAGGGAGGGTTCTCTCCCTCCCGTGGCTCTCCCTTGCCATCGGGAAGCCCGGTAAAGATGCGACCAGCACCATTGGTTTCTCCAAACACTGAGAGTAACAGACTTTGTTCCCCTGCACTGTGTGATGTCAGAAACTGGAAGCAGCGAGAATCTTGTCACTTCAGGTTTCAGTCTGATGTAAACAAGCTGTTAGCAGCTTGTGAAAGCATCTGATCCAACCAACATGGTTGGATCAGATGCTTCGGAGGCCAGAGGAGAGGTATGGGGTCTCATACCTCAGATCTCTTTATAAAGATGACATGTCATGGCCATGCTATCACAAGGGATGTTGTGAGAGCAATAAAATTGATTAAAAAGATTTACAATAAAAAAAAAAAACATGTTTAAAAGCGGTGTTCCAGTCACAAAAATATATTTTTTTTAAAAGTCAGCAGCTACAAAACACTGTAGCTGCTGACTGTTAATAAGGACACTTACCTGTCCAGGGAGCCCACAATGTCACCCCCCCCCCCCCCCGAGGCCGATCCATCGGATTGTGTGCAGGCGCCACCATTCTAACCCAGGGAAACTGGCAGTGGAGCCTTCAGGCTTGACCGCCGGTTTCCTACTGCGCATGCGCGAGTCTCAAAAGGTGCTTTCTGCCAGATCACACATGTCCCAGAAGGCAGTGGGGGAGGGGGGACAGGAGGGAATGACGCCCTGGGCCGCAGTGAGATAGGACGCTAGTACACTCAGTATTTCAGAAAAACAAGAAAAAAAAAAAAAACATCCAAAAACTAGTGGTGGAGGGGTGGTCTTTCCTTTAAGATAAAGTTGTAAAAGTGTGTGGAACTCCGCTTTAAAGCACCCCCCACTTAGGTCCTGTCCACATATGTAAGCAGTGATCTCACCACACTTGAAGTATCGCTACAAAACGTCAGAGCGAGAGCAATAATTCTAGCACCAAACTCATGTGTAACTCTAAATTGGTAACCTGTAAAGGCTTTTAAAGTATCGTCCATGGAGATTTTTAGGTATCAGTTTGGTGCAGTTCAATGGACGTGCGCAATTTTAAAGCGTGACATGTTGGGTAATTACTTGGTGTAATGCTATCTTTTACCAAACAATTGGGTATTATATTGTGCTCACTAAGACTCCGTTCACACCCAGGCGCTCTGGATCACGGGCCGAATCGCTGCAAAACACACAACGCACTTGTGATCCAGTTACTTTTCAACAGCACACCAATCACAGCGAGATTTGCTGCAAATGTCAAACAAATCGCTGAAAAAATAAATAAAATTGCACAAACAAAAATCACAGGATGCCTGTCACTCAACAGAAGTTTCAGAACTTCTATTGGATAGCAGGCAGCCCGCGATTTTTTGAGTGGCAAAAAAAATGTAAACAAATCACACCTCGATTGGGGTGCCACTGAAAGTAACGGGATCGCAAGCGCTTCCCACGACGATTCGGGAACCTCGGCAATTCAGCGTGTGTGTGTGTGTGTGTGTGTGTGTGTGTGTGTGTGTGTGTGTGTGTGTGTGTGTGTGTGTGTATGTATGTATGTATATATATATATATATATATATATATATATATATAATATCACACACACACACACACACACACACACACACACACACACACACACACACACACACTTGGGGATCCAATTTTCTGGCCAAAAAATATAAAATTCTACATGCATGATAAATGTCAGAATTGGCCCGGAATGGAACTAGTTAATTGAGCTCCAATTTCACCATACTCTGCTTGCAGCTCCTCCCATCTGTAGAACTACAAGTCCCAGGATGCTGAGACAGGTGGGGACTGATCCATGGGAAGTGGATGGGCGGGGCAGCCATCATACTTTACCCCCCCCCCCCCCTGTAATACTGACAAGGCAACCCCCCCGAAGTGTCCCAGGGTGTAGAAATCAGTGTCCGGAGCTGTGCTGGAAGCCGAAGCCCGGTGTGAAGTGACTCTTGGGCAATCTAGGTGCACAGTACAGCCGGAGCGTTGCTGTATACACGTCCCTAGCAGTATCGGGCCTGTGCGCAGTGCAGCCTCCGCCCTCTCCTACAACACGCCCCCGGTGTACACAGCACGGCTCCCCCGCACTCCACTTACCTCCACCTGCCCCGCTCCCCGTAACACCACAATCCCGAATCCCGAATCCCTCACACAGACAACACCGCAACCAGTACAAATGGGCGTCAGTTTGAACGTGTGGCGCCGTACACCGTGATTGGCTAGGTGAGCTATGCCATGTGACCGGAATTTCCGAATATATTGAGGCGGATGTTATTGTGAGGAAGCGGCCATGTTTGTTTTGGGCATAGTGAGGGCGGAAGAATATATGCCTTTTTTTTAACCTTTTCAGTGCTGCACCGATTATTGCAGCTTTGACAAAAACCGGCATTAGTTTTTTTAAGGTTACTTAGAAATCTTCAATATTATATTTTTGAGAACAGATGGTAGTTGGAATTGTTTAGGTTGCACACTGTATACACAATTGTTGGTTAAACCTATATCATACTTCACAACTATTTGATATGGGAACGAGGGACACCTATCAGCAAAAGCATGTAAGCAAAATACACCCCCTGCCACGCCCCCTAAAAAGGAGAATTATACAAAAAAAATGTTTTTTTAATTTTTTATCCTGAATAGATAGAAAGGTTTTATTATCAAGACTCCATGCAAAAGATAAATAATTTATTAAATCTCTCTCAACATAGTGTTCATAAAGAGGTGTGCAAAATTAGATCTATTCCAACTCGTAAAAACTTTCTCTCGCTTTACATATATATACACACACACAAATATATACATACCTCCCAACTTTTTGCGATGGGAATGAGGGACACCTATCAGCAAAAGTATGCAGGACACACCCCCTTGCCACGCCCCCTTAAAGGAGTATTGTACAAAAAAACAAGATTGGTTAAACACACAAGTGCTTTTTTTTACCACTACTATTCCTTTATATTGGCTTTTGGGATTTAGAAATTGGATGAAAGGTTTAGCACTGGGAAATACCTTTTTGATAGATAAAAAGTGCATTTTATATATAACTATATAGATCAGACCAAAATAAGGGACAAATGAGGAGGAAAGAGGGACAGAGGGACATTGTTCCAAATCAGGCACAGTCCCTCAAAATCAGGGACAGTTGGGAGGTATGATATATATATTATATAAAGAGGGTCACACAGGGGTATCTGATATTCTAATGGCCTATTCTTTTGGAAAGGGAAATACTTATGAACACAGGCTTTTTTTAACCACTACTATTTTGTTATATTGGCTTTTGAAGTTTACAAATGCAGCAATTTAGAAATCAGATGAAAGGTTTAGCACCGGGAAACACTTTCCGGTCGATAAGTAATGCATTTTATGTACAATTATATAGCTCAGACCAAAATGAGGGACAAATGAGGAGGAACGAGGGACAGAGGAACTTTGCTCCAAATCAGGGACAGTTGGGAGCTATGCTATATTTGCACTAAAACTAATTTTAGGACACAAAATATCTATCATATATATATATATATATATATATATATATATATATATATATAAACAAAGGGATGGGGGGCACACCCTAAACCTGAATATCTAAAGTTAGTGCTGCTATAAAGACCTATATAGAAATAGAACCACAGAAAATAGCACACACATACATAGTGCAGTTTAAACAGGGTAGTCTGCAGCTAGCACACATCTCCCATGTAAGGGGTGAGTATCTCCCATGGTTATGAGAAGTGGTATTTATCTTTCTTTTTTATGAATAGTGTAGGACCCACTGAAAATGGGGTACTTTGGCGCAGTGGTGGGCTTTTAAACATGGTATGGCCATATTATGTGACTAAATCCCCGTATTTACTAATTAAGATTAGGTGCTTTTAAGCAGCCTTGTGAGATTTAAAAGTTACTCCCTTTGCATTTTTGTATGTGTGCGCTATTCTCTGTGGTTATATATATATATATATTATATATATATATATATATATATATATATATATTTATATATATATTATCCAGGCCTTAACAGTTACTCGCCTCCAGTTGCCCCACCCAACCCCTACCCTGCCCCACCCCTCCCCTCACTGTTAAATGCTTTATGCAGAATTAAGTTACAAAAATAAATATTAAGAACAACAACTGTAACAATATTGACATAAAGCATATATTTTATTGATCCGACTGTGATAAATAAAATAAGTATAACATATGTTTGGCTACTATAGGCATTGTACACATCATTACTGCCTTGTTAGGTTAATATGCGATACATACAGTGTGCAGGGTTGATAGGTGAGCTACATACTGAGTGCAGGGTTGAGAGGTGCACTATGTACCAAGTGCAGGGTTGAGAGGTGCACTATGTACCGAGTGCCTAGCTCCCAACTGTCCCTGTTTTCTTTCCTCCTCATTTGTCCCTCATTTTGGTCTGATCTATATAGTTGTATATAAAATGCACTGAATATGGATGTGGGTCACCTTCGCGCTGTTAGTAAACAAGATCTTTTGCACCAACCCAATATATACAATAAAACACGTGTAAAAAATATATAAAAAGTGTATCAATAAATACAGTGGTGTGAAAAAGTGTTTGCCCCCTTCCTCATTTCCTGTTCCTTTGCATGTTTGTCACACTTAAGTGTCTCGGAACATCAAACCAATTTAAACAATAGTCAAGGACAACACAAGTAAACACAAAATGCAATTTGTAAATGAAGGTGTTTATTATTAAAGGTGAAAAAAAATCCAAACCATCATGGCCCTGTGTGAAAAAGTGATTGCCCCCCTTGTTAAAACATACTATAACTGTGGTTGTCCACACCTGAGTTCTATTTCTCTAGCCACACCCAGGCCTGATTATTGCCACACCTGTCCACAATCAAGGCATCACTTAAATAGGAGCTGCTTGACACAGTAAGGTCCACCAGAAGATCCTTAAAAGCTACACATCATGCCGAGACCCAAAGAAATTCAGGAACAATTGAGAAAGAAAGTAATTGAGATCTATCAGTCTGGAAAGGGTTATAAAGCCATTTCCAAAGCTTTGGAGTGAGAGCCATTATCCACAAATGGCAAAGACATGGAACAGTGGTGAACCTTCCCAGGAGTGTCCGGCCGCCCAAAATTACCACAAAAGACCCCACAACAACGTCCAAGGAACTGCAGGCCTCACTTAAGGTCAGCGTTCATGCCTCCACCATCAGGAAAAGACTGGGCAAAAATGGCCTGCATGGCAGAGTTCCAAGGAGGAAAACCACTGCTGAGCAAAAAGAACATCAAAGCTCGTCTCAATTTCGCCACAACACATCTTGATGATCCCCAAGACTTTTGGGACAACATTCTGTGGACCGATGAGACAAAAGTGGAACTCTTTGGAAGGTGTTTGTCCAAGTATATCTGGCGTAGAAGGAACACTGCATTTCAGAAAAAGAACATTATACCAACAGTAAAATATGGTGGTGGTAGTGTGATGGTCTGGGGCTGTTTTGCTGCTTCAGGACCTGGAAGACTTGCCGTGATAAAAGGAACTATGAATTCTGCTGTCTACCAAGAGATCCTGAAGGAGAATGTCCGACCATCTGTTCGTGTACTCAAGCTGAAACGAACTTGGGTTCTGCAGCAGGACAATGATCCTAAACACACCAGCAAGTCCACCACCAAATGGCTGAAGAAAAACAAAATGAAGACTTTGGAGTGGCCTAGCCAAAGTCCTGACCTGAATCCTATTGAGATGTTGTGGTATGACCTTAAAAAGGCCGTTCATGCTCGAAAACCTCTAATGTAACTGAATTAGGACAATCCTGCAAAGATGAGTGGGCCAAAATTCCTCCAGGACGCTGTAAAAGCCTCATTGCACGTTATCGCAAACGCTTGGTTGCAGTTGTTGCTGCTAAGGGTGGCCCAACCAGTTATTAGGTTTAGGGGGCAATCACTTTTTCACACAGGGCCATGATGGTTTGGATTTTTTTCACCTTTAATAATAAACACCTTCATTTACAAATTGCATTTTGTGTTTACTTGTGTTGTCCTTGACTATTGTTTAAATTGGTTTGATGTTCCGAAACACTTAAGTGTGACAAACATGCAAAGGAACGGGAAATGAGGAAGGGGGCAAACACTTTTTCACACCACTGTAGCTGCTAAGTGCCAGCTAAAAGTGCTACGTGTAGAAAAAATTTCTTAAAAAGCAGCAAAATCCAATGGTGAACACAATACCACAAATGACATAAAATAAAGTGATGATTTCGCGCTAATATGCACCAAACACTAAAAACAATATATAAATATACTATCACAGTGTAAAAATGATATATGAATATACTAACACAGTGTAAAAAATGAATAAATATATATAGTGCACCACGTGCTAAATAGATATAAAATTTATAAAACATCAAATATCATATATATACACAGTGAATATATAGTGAATAAAATAAAGTGCTCCGTGTGCTGATGACTACAAAGAAAATTAAAGTGTCAAAAACAAAAATGAGCATGAGAGATATAGCTGCTCTTGGTAGGTCCCAATCAATATGTGAGAGAGATAGAGTAAATAACTATACTGCAGCATAAATAACTTCAGTGATACAGTCCAAATGGTAAATGGTTATAACCATTAACCCAAAAAAGTCTCTAGATATAAAAAGAAATGGCAATAGTGGAAAAGATCTTCAATCTCCAAAGTGGGGGATGGTGAGTATGTGAGGGCCTGATCCTTAAATGTGCTCTCTAGCTTCTCACCTGTAAGAAAACATTCATGGGCATCCAAAGGGCACAAGGGTACACTCCAATTCCGCTGTATCTCTCCACCAACTCAACTCTCCTAGTATGGATGCCTTTAATAGGGTGCCCTTTGGATGCCCATGAATGTTTTCTTACAGGTGAGAGGCTAGAGAGCACGTTTAAGGATCAGGCCCTCACATACTCACCATCCCCCACTTTGGAGATTGAAGATCTTTTCCACTATTGCCATTTCTTTTTATATCTAGAGACTTTTTGGGGTTAATGGTTATAACCATTTACCATTTGGACTGTATCACTGAAGTTATTTATGCTGCAGTATAGTTATTTACTCTATCTCTCTCACATATTGATTGGGACCTACCAAGAGCAGCTATATCTCTCATGCAAATTTTTGTTTTTGACACTTTAATTTTCTTTGTAGTCATCAGCACACGGAGCACTTTATTTTATTCACTATTCTGCATTTGTATATTTCAAAAGCCAGTATAAAGGAATAGTAGTTGTAAAAAAGGAAATAAAAGAAAAAAGGGTTTAACTAATAAATTTTTGGTATAATTCTCCTTTAAGGGGATGTGGCAGGGGGTGTGTCCTATGCCTACATACTTTTGCTAATAGGTTTCCCTCGTTCCCATCTCAAAAAGTTGGGAGGTATGCGAGTGCAGGGTTGAGAGGTGCGCTATTTACCAAATGCAGGGTTGAGAGATGCGCTATGTAGCGAATGTAGGGTTGAGAGGTGCGCTATGTACCGAGTGCAGGGTTGAGAGGTGCGCTAGGTACCGAGTGCAGGGTTGAGAGGTGCGCTAGGTACCGAGTGCAGGGTTGAGAGGTGGGTTGAGAGGGTTGAGAGGTGCGCTAGGTACCGAGTGCAGGGTTGAGAGGTGCGCTAGGTACCGAGTGCAGGGTTGAGAGGTGCGCTATTTACCAAATGCAGGGTTGAGAGATGCGCTATGTAGCGAATGTAGGGTTGAGAGGTGCGCTATGTACCGAGTGCAGGGTTGAGAGGTGCGCTAGGTATTGAGTGCAGGGTTGAAAGGTGCGCTACGTACCGAGTGCAGGGTTGAGAGGTGAGCTACGTACCGAGTGCAGGGTTGAGAGGTGCGCTAGGTACCGAGTGCAGGGTTGAGAGGTGAGCTACGTAACGAGTGCAGGGTTGAGAGGTGAGCTACGTACCGAGTGCAGGGTTGAGAGGTGCTCTATGTACCGAGTGCATGGTTGAGAGGTGCACTATGTACCGAGTGCAGGGTTGAGAGGTGTGCTACGTAGCGAGTGCAGGATTGAGAGGTGTGCTATGTACCGAGTGCAGGATTGAGAGGTGCATTATTTACTGAGTGCAGGGTTGAGGTTAATTCTAACAAAAGACCTCCTCCGTAACACTAAACCGATACCTATAGAACCGCCTATAGAAAATATAGGGTACTGAAGTTTAAAGCCATTTCATGGGCGCACAAAAATGTAAGTGTCCTGGGGTTTAGTCAGGGAGCTCCTCACAAATGTACTTGCCAGGAGTAGTTACCCTGGTCAATTGCTAGAGATCCATTGATTTCTCCCTAAGTTTGGCCTGGTTGCACATTTCTGTTCTACCGCTAGGTGGCTGTAAACTTGGTGGTACTATATACAAGAAGGGCAACCCAAGGTCAGGTTATGGGTATATGGGGTATCTTAGCCAATGGGCAGGGGTTTTCTTGAATCCCTTGGCCTGCTTTTGCTGAACCTATATATTCGGGTGAGGTCAGGTGATCTATGACGTGTGTTGTACGCCCTGGGCTGCTAGACCTTAGATTGGGCCTATCCCGGGGGGCATCTGGCTGCCAGGCTGTGTGAGGGCCTATCCAGAAGTAAGAGGGCAGCGCAGGGTTGGGATTGTGGCTTGCAGTCCATCCAGAAGAGATGTTTCTGCTGGCTGGAGAACCTGTCATGGTCGGAGGTAGAAGGGAAGCTGTCGCCACTAAGGGACCAATCACCTTTACCAGGGACCACAGTGAGTAACTGAAGCAGCATTCCCACCGAACGGGCACAGTGGAGAATTGGGAAATGTCAGGCGGTGATCAAGTCAGGGACCCAACTAATGGAGGTGACGCTTGCAGAGCAGCCAAGTGAGTCAAGCCAGGGACCGAGCCATTTAGCAGGGGTGAAGCTTGAGAAGTCTTTGGAGTGCCAAGCTAGGGACCCAGCAGGGAAGCATGGGTGACACTTGAGGGAGATACCACCGCAAAGCTTTGAGGAGCTCCAGGGATATAGAGTCAGTGAATCAGAGGGTCCAGTGAGAGACCAGAAGCTCAAGGGGCTGAAGAACTGAAAGTAGAAGTTGTAGTGAAGCAAAGAGGACTGTAACGATTTGTGTTAGGAACTGTTAAGGACTGTTGCCATAGGAGAGAGTAATCCTTCACGTGCATATGTATGGCTTACTCCTATTGAAGTCTCGGAGCCTGCCAATTGAAATTGCAACTGCTTAAGGGTGTCCTGGCCCTTACCCTCTTTCCCTCTCAAAATATAAAAAAATGACTGTTAAGAGAAATAAAACCTCTTTTACATCCAAGAAGTGTCTGGCGCCCAATAACTTCACCTACCTTGCATCCACTATGCCTCACAACCCACCACATACAGAAGGATGTCAGCTATCTTTGTGCCTGAAAGTTCTCGTTAGATTGGGGGAGGCTAAAGACTTTGCTACATAAGGTTTTGGCATGTTGGGTATTTATTTAATTGGCGTAACCCCGTCTTTTATATTTTACCAAAAATGTGGGTAATTTATTGCGTTTGTTTGCCCTAAAATTCATGTTAATGTGTTTTTTACTGAAAAATGTTGCATTTCGTAGACCTTTGCGGTAATATCGTGTGACATAAAAAAATGCAACTACCACTATTTTATTCTCTAGGATGAGAAAAATATATAATATTTGTGGGTTTTGTGTAATCCTCAGGCCTAAAATGATCTTTTTAACATGTGTGCAAAAACAGCTGTGTCAGCAAAAGGGTTAAACCTGAACACATATTAATTACACAGGTTCTGTGGCTGATTAAGGTGGTAATTAAACTCCCTTAGTGCCTTATCTGCATTAAATTAGCCTCAGAACCTATTTATATATATATATATTGATGTATATATATCTATATATATTGTAAAGTTCGGGGGACCAGCCAGACCGCAGGACACAGGCTTTTAACCCAAAAGGAGGTTTATTAAACTTAAAACAGCTTGACAGCAGCAAAAACAAAAGAAATAAGGTTTCAGTCTCACCGACATTCAAAGTCCAGCATTGCTATCGCAATCAAACAGTCCTTGGGGTGGTTTCAGGTGACTTCACCTGCTAGGAGGCTTCCAGGCAGAACGCTGCTGTCCACGTTGGTTGCTGCACATCAAACCAAACACAAACCACCATCATCTCCTCTACACTCCTCCACACCCATCTGCAACTTCCTGTCTTGTTTTTAAACCCACTTCCTCTGACAGGTGAGTTAACCCTTTTTGTTCCCTTAAAGGGATCACAGACCAAACAGAGGGGAAACATAGCGTCCTTCCAGGATCCAGCCACTGCGTCCTGTACATATCCCCCCCCCTGTGCCCCAACGCCAAGGAGGTGGAGGCAACAGTGGAGCTCAAACAATGGACTCGGGAGAGGGCATCTGCATTTTGATGCAGTCTCCCGGGCCTATGCTCCACTACAAATTTAAATTCCTGGAGTGCCAGGAACCACCGGGTAACCCTGGCATTAGTCCCTTTACCTTGTCTCAGCCATGTTAAAGGGGCATGGTCAGAAATCAGCCTAAACTTCCTCCCCAAGAGGTAATATCTGAGGGATTCCAGAGCCCACTTAATGGCCAGACACTCTCGTTCAATTATAGCGTAGTTTTTCTCCGCTGGTGTTAACTTCCTACTGAGGAAGACTACTGGGTGCTCCTCGCCATGAATAACCTGTGACAACACTGCTCCCAATCCTACATCGGAAGCATCAGTCTGTACAACAAACTCTTTTGAAAAATTGGGTGCTACTAGGACAGGGTGTTGGCACAGTGCCGACTTGAGCTCCAAAAAAGCCTTCTCAGCGTCTGCATTCCACTCCACCATGACCGATTTCCGACCCTTAGTCAGATCGGTCAATGGAGCTGCCAACGTGGCAAAGTTGGGTACAAACCTCCTGTAGTATCCCACCATACCCAGGAATGCACGTACCTGTTTTTTTGTGAGGGGGCGGGGCCAATTCTGTACAGCCTCTACCTTGTTGACCTGAGGTTTTACTACCCCTCTACCCACAACATAGCCCAGGTATTTCACCTCCTCCATTCCCAAAGCACACTTTTCCGGGTTTATTGTAAACCCCTCCTTCCAAAGAGAGTCCAGTACTGCCTGGACTTTGGGCAAGTGTGACTCCCAGTCTCTGCTAAAAATGACTATGTCATCCAAGTATACTGAGGCATACTCCCGATGAGGACGTAAAATCCTATCCATTGCCCTCTGAAATGTGGCTGGAGCAGTTTGCAATCCAAAAGGCATTCTCTTGTACTGAAAACTTCCCTCTGGGGTAGAAAAAGCAGTTTTCTCTCTAGCAGCCTTAGTCAACGGGATTTGCCAATACCCCTTGGTAAGGTCTAATGTAGTGATATACCTGGCTGGACCTAGTCTCTCAATAAGCTCATCTACCCGGGGCATGGGGTAGGCATCAAACCGTGAAACTTCATTTAGTTTCCGGAAATCATTGCAGAATCGCAGAGTCCCGTTGGGCTTCGGTACCAACACAATCGGGCTTGACCACTCACTCTGTGATTCCTCAATAATCTCCAGGTCCAACATCTTCTTCACTTCCTCTGAAACAGCCTTCCTTTGGGCCTCTGGAATGCGGTAAGGCCGGACAAAAACTTTGACTCCTGGTTCCGTGACAATATCATGCTCTATGACACTAGTGAGCCCTGGCAAGTCTGAAAATTTCTCTTTATTTCTCTGCAAGAACTCCTTTGCCTGCTGACTTTGGACTCTAGACAGGGTATTTGCTACTTGGACACTCTCCACCCCAACCCGAGGCTCAAGTCTTGCACCAGCCAGGGAGGTCACCGGTTCCCTGTCTGTCCAGGGCTTTAACAAGTTTACATGATATATCTGATAGGGTTTCCTCTTACCTGGTTGGTGGACTCTATAATTTACCTCTCCCACTTTTTCTACAACTTCAAAGGGGCCTTGCCACCTGGCCAAGAATTTACTTTCCACAGTGGGGATCAACACCGCTACTCGATCCCCCACTTGGAAGTTCCTTATTCTAGCAGCCCTATTATAGACCCGTCGTTGAGCCTCCTGGGCTTTTTGCAAATGTTCTTTGACTAGAGGCATCACAGTTCGGATCCTCTCCTGCATTTGGGAAACATATTCAAGAACACTCTTATGCTGAATAGGTTCACTTTCCCATTCCTCTTTAACAAAATCCAGTAGTCCGCGAGGTCTCCGCCCATATACCAACTCAAAGGGCGAAAACCCAGTGGAGGCCTGGGGCACTTCCCGGATAGCAAACAGGAGAGCGGGTAACAGGCAGTCCCAGTCTTTCCCATCCCTTTGGACAACCCGCTTGAGCATAGACTTAAGGGTCTTATTAAAGCGCTCTACCAACCCATCCGTTTGTGGATGATAGACCGATGTGCGCAGCTGTTTAATCCGGAACAGCTTGCACACATCAGCCATAACCCTCGACATAAACGGGGTGCCCTGGTCCGTGAGTATTTCCTTGGGAAAACCAGTCCGTGTAAACAACTGGAATAATTCCCGAGCAATAGCCTTAGAGGAGGTATTCCGCAGGGGTAGCGCTTCAGGATACCGGGTGGCATAGTCAAGGATCACCAGTATGTAGGAGTGACCTCGAGCTGACTTTACCAAAGGACCCACTATATCCATGGCTATTCTCTCGAATGGGACCTCAATTATGGGCAGAGGGACCAAAGGGCTCCGGAAGTGGGTCACCGGCGCGGTCAACTGACAGGTGGGACAAGAGGCACAGTATCTTCTTACCTCTGCTTTCAGACCTGGCCAGTAAAACCGGTCGGTGATCCGTGCCTCCGTCTTTTCAACTCCCAGGTGTCCCCCTAAAACATCATCATGGGCCAGGTCCAGGACCTTGCGTCTATACTGTTGGGGTACCAATAATTGTTCTACCACATTTTCTCTCACTTTGGTAACCCGATAAAGCAATTCATTATATATGGCAAAGTGGGGCCACCGCTCATTCGCACCTGGCTCTTGGGGTACCCCATTTAATACTACAACTTGTTCCCGTGCACGGGCCAAAGTGGGGTCCTGCATCTGGGCAGTACCAAATGTCCCCTGGGGAACACCCAAATCCGGCAGGGCAGGGGTAGAGGCCACTTCCTCATCCTCTTCACCCAGCATTACCTGAAGTGGGGAAGGTTCCCCCTCCTCAGTGTTCAGGTAGGTCTGTGAACCACACATTTTGACACCCTTCACAGTATCAGCACTACTTTCATCACCATTAACCCAATCATTAGCATTTGTATCAACTGGATCCACATTAGGTTCATTTGGCATCTCAGGGTTATTACCCTCAACCATAGGAACAGAGGAACTAGTTTCTCCCCAGTCTTGGGATCGTTCAGATAGTTCTCCTTGTCCCCACAGTTTTTCAAAAAATGGACAGTCTCGTCCTATGATAACATCATGTATCAAGTTCTTTACCACCCCCACCTCTTGAGTACCAGTGCCATATGCTGTGGAAATGGACACCGAGACGAGAGGGTACTCTCTAGTGTCCCCGTGAATGCATACAACCCGTAAAGTTTTGCTTACCGGACCGATCTTCCCAAGTACTCTAGGATGAACAAGGGTTACCATGCTTCCGGAGTCCAACAAAGCCCAGGCAGGGAGGTGGTTCACTTGGACTACACACTCAAATTTCTCTTCTCCACGGTCAAGGTGTGTGGTACATACTCTATGAGCATAAAAAGACCCCCTCCGAAGAACCCCGCATTCCATGGGCTCCTCTTGCAGTGGGCAGTGGGCCCGGGTATGGCCCCAGGAATGACACTGCCAACATTGTACATCCCCTCCTCTCCGAACAGGAACAGATCGCTGAGGAGGTACTGGGAGTGACTCTTGACCTTCCGGGGTGTTGATTCCAGGGCTCCGGGGGACATCCTTTCGAAGGGCGGCAGTCGATCGAATAGGCCGTGGCAGACTGGGCCCTTGGCGCTTGGTAGGGCCAAGCAGATCCTCCACCACTGTATATCGCTCTACCATCTCGACAAGGAGGTTCACTGTTTTGGGGTCTCCATGGCTGACCCACCGTTGAAGGTCGTCTGGCAGTGACCGTAGGTATCGGTCCAGGACGACCCGCTCCACGATTTGGGGGCCCGACAACACTTCGGGCTGCAGCCATTTTTTTACCAGTTGCACCAGGTCATGCATTTGAGACCGTGGTGGACGATCTGGACAATACTTCCATTGGTGCACTCGTTGGGCCCGAATGGCCGTAGTCACCCCCAAACGAGCCAGTATTTCTGCCTTTAGTTTTTGATAGTCTTTAGCGTCCTCTGGTGGCAGGTCGAAGTAGGCTTTTTGAGGATCTCCGGTGAGAAAAGGTGCAATTAGACCGGCCCACTGGTCCTGGGGCCACCCTTCTCTCTCTGCCGTCCTCTCAAATGTAGCAAGAAAAGCCTCTACATCATCACTCAGGGACAATTTCTGCAAAAAATGGCTTGCCCTCACGGTCACTTGGTTGCCAGGGGCAACAGCTGCTTGCTCACGACCCTGAGAAAGCTGCTGCACTACTTCTTTTAAGGCAGTCACCTGAGCCTGCATAACCCCTTGCTGGGTTGCTTGCTGTGCTGCCAACTGAGCCACCAACAGGCGAGTATTTTCTTCATGGCGGGTCTGCGCTTGCATATTAGCCAGGGATAGTTGTTTAACTAGTTCCTCCATTGCTTCAGCTTTCAGGGCTTGGGCAGCTTTAACCCAGGACATAAACCCACTGTACTGTCCCTTTAAATGTCAGTTTTAAATTCAAATGCAAAAACAGCAACAAAAAAAAAAAAAAAACGCCTGTTACTCTGTCCTGCCCGCATTCGAGCACCACTTGTAAAGTTCGGGGGACCAGCCAGACCGCAGGACACAGGCTTTTAACCCAAAAGGAGGTTTATTAAACTTAAAACAGCTTGACAGCAGCAAAAACAAAAGAAAAAGGTTTCAGTCTCACCGACATTCAAAGTCCAGCATTGCTATCGCAATCAAACAGTCCTTGGGGTGGTTTCAGGTGACTTCACCTGCTAGGAGGCTTCCAGGCAGAACGCTGCTGTCCACGTTGGTTGCTGCACATCAAACCAAACACAAACCACCATCATCTCCTCTACACTCCTCCACACCCATCTGCAACTTCCTGTCTTGTTTTTAAACCCACTTCCTCTGACAGGTGAGTTAACCCTTTTTGTTCCCTTAAAGGGATCACAGACCAAACAGAGGGGAAACATAGCGTCCTTCCAGGATCCAGCCACTGCGTCCTGTACAATATATATATATATATATATATATATATATATACAGTGGTGTGAAAAAGTGTTTGCCCCCTTCCTCATTTCCTGTTCCTTTGCATGTTTGTCACACTTAAGTGTTTCGGAACATCAAACCAATTTAAACAATAGTCAAGGACAACACAAGTAAACACAAAATGCAATTTGTAAATGAAGGTGTTTATTATTAAAGGTGAAAAAAAATCCAAACCATCATGGCCCTGTGTGAAAAAGTGATTGCCCCCCTTGTTAAAACATACTATAACTGTGGTTGTCCACACCTGAGTTCAATTTCTCTAGCCACACCCAGGCCTGATTATTGCCACACCTGTTCACAATCAAGGCATCACTTAAATAGGAGCTGCTTGACACAGTAAGGTCCACCAGAAGATCCTTAAAAGCTACACATCATGCCGAGACCCAAAGAAATTCAGGAACAATTGAGAAAGAAAGTAATTGAGATCTATCAGTCTGGAAAGGGTTATAAAGCCATTTCCAAAGCTTTGGGAATCCAGCGAGCCACAGTGAGAGCCATTATCCACAAATGGCGAAGACATGGAACAGTGGTGAACCTTCCCAGGAGTGGCCGGCCGCCCAAAATTACCCCAAGAGCGCAGCGACGACTCAGCCAAGAGGTCACAAAAGACCCCACAACAACGTCCAAGAAACTGCAGGCCTCACTTGCCTCAGTTAAGGTCAGCGTTCATGCCTCCACCATCAGGAAAAGACTGGGCAAAAATGGCCTGCATGGCAGAGTTCCAAGGAGAAAACCACTGCTGAGCAAAAAGAACATCAAAGCTCGTCTCAATTTCTCCACAACACATCTTGATGATCCCCAAGACTTTTGGGACAACATTCTGTGGACCGATGAGACAAAAGTGGAACTCTTTGTAAGGTGTGTGCCCAAGTATATCTGGCGTAGAAGGAACACTGCATTTCAGAAAAAGAACATTATACCAACAGTAAAATATGGTGGTGGTAGTGTGATGGTCTGGGGCTGTTTTGCTGCTTCAGGACCTGGAAGACTTGCCGTGATAAAAGGAACTATGAATTCTGCTGTCTACCAAGAGATCCTGAAGGAGAATGTCCGACCATCTGTTCGTGTACTCAAGCTGAAACGAACTTGGGTTCTGCAGCAGGACAATGATCCTAAACACACCAGCAAGTCCACCACCGAATGGCTGAAGAAAAACAAAATGAAGACTTTGGAGTGGCCTAGCCAAAGTCCTGACCTGAATCCTATTGAGATGTTGTGGTATGACCTTAAAAAGGCCGTTCATGCTCGAAAACCCTCTAATGTAACTGAATTAGGACAATTCTGCAAAGATGAGTGGGCCAAAATTCCTCCAGGACGCTGTAAAAGCCTCATTGCACGTTATCGCAAACGCTTGGTTGCAGTTGTTGCTGCTAAGGGTGGCCCAACCAGTTATTAGGTTTAGGGGGCAATCACTTTTTCACACAGGGCCATGATGGTTTGGATTTTTTTTCACCTTTAATAATAAACACCTTCATTTACAAATTGCATTTTGTGTTTACTTGTGTTGTCCTTGACTATTGTTTAAATTGGTTTGATGTTCCGAAACACTTAAGTGTGACAAACATGCAAAGGAACAGGAAATGAGGGGCAAACACTTTTTCACACCACTGTATATATAAACTAAAAAAAGTTTTTAAAACTTCCGTTTTTTCAAGAGCAGTGATTTTAAGAATGCTCAATCCCCATGTTTAGAAAAGTACTGCAGCAAAATTACATTTCTAAAGGAAAAAATGTCATTTAAAATTGCTCACGGCTGTAATGTATTGCCATATCCCAGCAATATACATAATTTTTTTTTTAAAAAACAGTGTTGGTCCCCCCCCCCCCCCACCAGTCAATACTGGGCCCTTCGGTGCAATACATAATATATAATACCACCTTTCGCTGCAATTACAGCTGCAAGTCTTTTTGGGGATGTCTCTACCAGCTTTGCACATCTAGAGAGTGACATTTTTGCCCATTCTTCTTTGCAAAATAGCTTAAGCTCTGTCAGATTGGATGGAGAGCATCTGTAAGCAGAACATTTCAAGTCTTCCCACAGATTCTCAATTGGATTTAGGTCTCAACTTTGACTGGGCCATTCTAACACATGAATATGCTTTGATCTAAACCATTCCATTGTAGCTCTGGCTGTATGTTTAGGGTTGTTGTCCTGCTTCTATATATCCTTATATCCTTATACAGGGGGTCCCCGGGTTACAAACAAGATAGGGACTGTAGGTTTGTTCTTAAGTTGAATCTGTTTGTAAGTCGGAACAGGTACATTTTTGTAAGTGTAGCTCCAGCCAAAAAAAAATATTTTTAAGCTTTTTGGATAGCATAGGGAAGGGTTATCACCCCTGTAACATTTGTTTTGCTGTCTGTGCCCCTGTGCAGAAGATTCCACCTCACCTTCTGTCCCAATGACAATTGGATTTTGAAAATTTTGGATTGTTAGGGAAACATGGACTGGTGATAAAGCATCAGTGGAGACACCTTTTTCCCATATTAACTCTTACAGGAGTGAATTTCTCTTCCTAGGGGTAGATTTCCTCTCACTTCCTGTTGTCTCCCTCCGTTTGTAAGTAGGAGTCGTTTGTAAGTCGGATGTTTGTAAGTTGGGGACCCCCTGTATATATATTATCCAATGGTTGTCACCACACACAAATCGGGGATAAAAAAATTATCCCGGGTGCACAACAAAGACTCTTTTTGGTATATATACACAGGGTCGCCAATAAGGGGATACCACGAGTCCTCCTGTAGGGGGCCCGGGCCCCATCAATTTGACATGGGGGCCCGGGAGCTTTAAGTTTTATTAAGTGTGCAGGCAGTATATATATGCTTCCCAGTAGCTCCCAGGTTATTGATTGCAGATGTATTTCATTTCCCCAGGCCCCACCAGTTTATCAGAGGGGCCCAGGAAGTTGTAGCAGCGAGGGAACTTTTTTATCAATTTTGCCCCTCCCGAAACTAGACTCTGGATTCACCCCTGTTGGAGAAGGAGAGTAGTTTCCACAGGTAACCATGAACTGGTGGGAATGTTCAGCAGCCAGTCAATAAAGCGTGGTACCTGACGTAGGTGACAGGTCCTCTGGTAGAGAGGGGGTCGATGTTCTGGCTTCCTCCCTATCGGCTGGTTCCCCCAAAGTATCTGGGACCGAACTCGTGGTACAAAGACCCCATGTACTTATCTGCATGGTATAGGAGAGCAGAAGGAGTTAAGTGCACACATGAGGTATGCTGGACGGGTGGAGAGGGCATAGGCTCTGTGGTGTCCCTCCTAAATGCAACATACATCAAGGACGGTGTGTAGTAACATGGGACAGTACATTTTACAGAGAGACTCTGTGCTTCACATTACTGTACATAGCATTTGGCTCATCTCTAATCTGAGGTTGTGCCATAATGTTGACTTTTACATGAACGTGGCCCCGACTGGTCCTGGGCATTGATGAGCTTGTACACAAGAGGACCTGCCCAAAACTAGATTTACAAAATTAAATTCAGGGACACCCATACATCCCAACTTTCTGAAATTAGAAAGGGGGACAGCTTATAGCAAATTTTTTTAGGGCAATGGACAAATTTAAATAAAAGAGTTATACCCAGAAATGTTTCCTTTCCACCATTGCTCTTCCATTATATTGGCTTTTCTAAATAGCAGACAAGATAATTAGATGAAGGTTTAGTACAGAATAACACTTTAAGTATTGATTAGTATGTTTTCATAGATATCTGTGCATCAGAATAAAAAGATGGCGAACTGAGGAGGAAAGAGGGACAGAGAATTTTGGTTCCAAAACAGAAACAGTATCACCAAATGAATAACAGTTGGAAGGTATGGACACTGTACTGACCAATCCCACTGTTAATAGGAATAGAACAGGGGCAGAGTGGGCATGGGGCTAATAGTGCCATGTGTAGCACGGATTGATGGCCATAGCCAAATTGTGCTAAACGTGAGAGGGGCTTAAAACATAAGCCTATGTACAGAGTGCAGGCAGGGCCATGTTTAATATTTGTTGGACCCTGGCCAAAGATTTTGGGCACCAACCCCCCACTCTGAGACAGACAATAAATAGCAGCTAGACTCAAAATCAGTTTACTGCACAAGATTAGGATGTAATTTTGATTGGTTGCCAGAGGTTAGAGAATACCATTACCGCTCACTGATTTGTTTCTAGAGGTTACAGAACATTATTTCTGATTGGTTGCTAGGGGTTACTGCACATCATTACTGCTCATTGATTGGTTGCTAGAGGTTACTGCACAGCATTACTGCTCACCGATTGGTTGCCAGAGGTTACTGCACAACATTACCGCTGACTGGTTGCTAGAGGTTACTGCACATCATTACCGCTCACTGATTGGTTGCTAGAGGTTACTGCACATCATTGCTGCTTACTGATTGGCTTCTAGTGGTTAATGCAAATCAATATTGCTCACTGATTGGTTGCTAGAGATTACAGCAGATCATTACTGTTCACTGATTGCAAGAGGTTATTACACATCATAACCTCTGCATCAAATTTTGGGTGTGGCCAAACTGCACTAACATTGAGGCATTGTTACATACCAGGAGTTCAGGAGTACACTATATACAGAGTGCAGGTTTGAGAAGTGCACTACATACAGAGGATAGAGTTTAGGAGTGTGCTACATACAGTGCAGTGTTGAAGAGTGTGCTACAGAGTAGGGATGCACTGAATTCATATTGGCCGAAAATGGCCTTTTCAGCACTTTGCCGAAAAGGAAATCACGCCGATAACGGCACCGAAAATGGGGCGGGGCCTAGATGGGGCAACGCCCCTGGTGCCGCCCAGTACGGGGGTGTTGTTCTGGAGCGTCCCCGACCCACCCCAGTCCAGTCCTCTCCTCTCATCTCCTCTCCCTCCCTCCTCGACAAGATGGCTGAAAGCCAAGAATAGTGCTCTAACTATGGAGGAAAGCTGTCAGCAGCACACAGCATTAAGGAGCAGCTTGTTGGTATGATCAGCGGGAGGAGCATTAATAGCGCGCAGCACCGCGGGGGTTAAGAGTGCAGGACTTGTTGTTTGACATGCTGTTAGAAACAGTGAGCCCGCTCGGTGAAGCAAGCGGGCTCACTGTTTCTAACAGCATGTCAAACAAGTCCTGCACTCTTAACCCCCGCAGTGCTGCACACTATTAATGCTCCTGCCGCTGATCATACTGACAAGCTGCTCCTTAACCACTTGCCTACCAGGCACAAACACCCCCTTCCTGATCAAGCCATTTTTCAGCTTTCAGTGCTGTTGCATTTTGAATGACAATTGCGCGTTCATGCAACGATGTACCCAAATAATTTTTTTCCCCACAAATAGAGCTTTCTTTTGGTGATATTTGATCACCTCTGCAGTTTTTATTTCTTGCACTTTAAACAAAAGAAGAGGGACAAGTTTGAAAAAACACAATATTTTTTACTTTTTGCTATAATAAATATCCAATTATTTTTTTTTTTTAAAAGAATTATTTCCCCAGTTTTTGGTAAAAAAAAATCGCAATAAGAGTATATTGATTGGTTTGCACAATAGTTATAGCGTCTACAAAATAGGAGATTTTTATTATTTATTTTTTTTTTACTAGTAATGGCGGCGATCTGCAATTTTTATCATGACTGCGATATTGCGGCGGACATATCGGACACTTTTGACACATTTTTGGGACCATTCACATTTATTTAGCGATCCGTGCTATAAAAATGCATTACTGTATAAATGTGACTGACAGGGAAGGGGTTAACACTAGGGGGTGATCAAGGGGTTAATATGTTCCCTATGGGATTGATTCTAACTGTGGGGGGAGGGGACTGACTGGGGGAGGTGACCGATCGGTGTCCCTATGTACAAGGGACACACCATCGGTCTCCTCTCCTCTGACACAGATTTACACACACAGATCCACGTCCTGCTCAGTTACTGGGCAATCGCCGGTGCCCGGCGGACATCGTGGCCGCAAAGGAAATGCCGTCATATGACGGCGGCCCGGAACAACAGATGTGTCTTGCCGCCGTCATATGACAGTGGGCGGTCAGGAAGAGGTTAATGCTGTGTGCTGCTGACAGCTTTCCTCCATAGATAGAGCACTGTTCTTGGCTTTGCCTTGCTAACACTGCCCTGTCCTGATCCTGTCTGACATACTAAGGCAGGCTGCATGATGGGCACTGGTAGGCTGCTGGGCACTGGCAGGCTACATTTAAAGGAACCTAGTGAAGCTGCATTGATTTCCTGTACCACATCTGCATTCTCTGACCATCTCCTGTACCACGTCTGCAGTCTCTGACCATGTCCTGTACCACGTCTGCAGTCTCTGACCATGTCCTGTACCATGTCTGCAGTCACTGACCATGTCCTCTACCACATCTGCAGTCTCTGACCATGTCCTGTACCATGTCTGCAGTCTCTGACCATCTCCTGCAGACATCACGTCTGCAGTCTCTGGCCATGTCCTGTACCACATCTGCAGTCTCTGACCATCTCCTGTACTAAATCTGCAGTCTCTAACCATCTCCTGTTGTATGTTTGCAGTCTCTGATCATCTCCTGTTGTATGTCTGCAGTCTCTGATCATCTCCTGTATCATGTCTGCAGTCTCTGACCATCTCCTGTACTATATCTGCAGTCTCTGATCATCTCCTGTACTATGTCTGCAGTCTCTGACCATCTCCTGTACCGTGTCTGCAGTCTCTGACCATCTCCTGTATAAAAATATCTGTCATTTTCGGTATCGGTTTTCGGCCTAGTGTATTTTTCATTTTTGGTATCGGTTTCGGCACCAAAAAGCCCATTCGGTGCATCCCTACTACAGAGTGCAAGGTTCAAGGGGTGAACTATGTACAGAGAACATATTTGAATTGTGCGCTACGTACAGAGTGTATGGGTGAGGGGTGCACTACATAAAGACTGCAGTGTTGAGGGGTGCGCTACATGCAGACTGCAGGTTTGTGCTGCATACAGAGTGCAAGGTTGAGGGGGGCGTTATGTACAGAGTGCAGGGTTGAGGGGTGCGCTACGTACAGAGTGCAGGTTTGAGCTACATACAGAGTGCAGGGTTGAAGAGTGTGCTTTGTGCAGGCAGGGCAAGCAACCATTTTTAATGAATGAAGCTGATTCTTCAGTAAATTTTTTTTGTGATTAGCTGTGATTGGTCACATCTAATCACATAGAACAAGTATGCAGATCAAACATTGGGGATGATTTACGAAAGCCTTGCAGAGAGAGACCTCCCTTGCGTCTCCCACTCCTGGTTCCCTGGTGTGGGGACAGGAGACCCAGGAGTGAGGAGGAGCACGGGTGCCTGGCAGGATCAACAGACCGGTGGAGTGACCAAGTCAACTCAGCGGACAGGGTGGAGGCCTGGATAGCAGAGAAGACTGGATACAGATGAATGAGCTGGTCCACAGGTAAACAGGATAGCAGAGCTGGCTGGATCTGGATGGACAGCTTAGCAGACGGGTCAGCAGAGCAGGCCGGAACTGAACAGGTAAGCAGGTTCAACAGGCACACAGGATAGCAGAGCTGGCTGGATCTGGACAAACAGCTTAGCAGACTGGACAGCAGAGCAGGATGGATCTGGATGGACAGCTTAGCAGACTGGTCAGCAGAGCAGGCCGGAACTGAACAGGTAAGAAGGTTCAACAGGCACACAGGATAGCAGAGCTGGCTGGATCTGGACAAACAGCTTAGCAGACTGGACAGCAGAGCAGGATGGATCTGGATGGACAGCTTAGCAGACTGGTCAGCAGAGCAGGCCGGAACTGAACAGGTAAGCAGGTTCAACAGGCACACAGGATAGCAGAGCTGGCTGGACCTGGACAAACAGCTTAGCAGACTGGACAGCAGAGCAGGATGGATCTGGATGGACAGCTTAGCAGACTGGTCAGCAGAGCAGGCCGGAACTGAACAGGTAAGCAGGTTCAACAGGCACACAGGATAGCAGAGCTGGCTGGATCTGGACAAACAGCTTAGCAGACTGGACAGCAGAGCAGGATGGATCTGGATGGACAGCTTAGCAGACTGGTCAGCAGAGCAGGCCGGAACTGAACAGGTAAGCAGGTTCAACAGGCACACAGGATAGCAGAGCTGGCTGGATCTGGACAAACAGCTTAGCAGACTGGACAGTGGAGCAGGATGGGTCTGGATGGACAGCTTAGCTGACTGAACAGCAGAACAGGCCGGAACTGAACAGGTGAGCAGGTTCAACAGGCGAACAGGAAGCAGGACTTTGGCACAGGCTGGATCAGTGCAGGTGATCAGACTTGGAGCAGGAAACAGAACCTCTGAACGGACTGGAGCAGTGCAAATGATCAGGTTCATTACAGGGATCAGACTGCAGACCGGACAGGAACAATGCAGGTAATCAGAGTTCATCAAAGGAAGTCAGGTCAGGAATCAAACTGGTATAAGGTACAAGGGATGAGGCAGAAGGATGGTCACAACAAGCCGGGGTCGGGTACAGGCAGATAGCTGGGTAGTCACTGGTAAGCCAGGTCAATAGGACAGATAAATCAGGATCAGATTACACACACCACAACGCTGTAGAGCAGACAGCAAAGACCGTCTGCTCAGGTCAAGTTTAAATAGGCTGACTGGCGCTAACTAGAACGCGCGCCCGTCTCCCTGTGCACGGCTGCACACGTGCACGCGCCCGGGCGTGCATGCGCAGTGGAATCTGAGGGCCGGGACGGCCCGGGTTTAAGTTTCTGGCAGGATCTTCATGACACACGGTGAGGCGCAATGCACATTTCCATATTTACGAAATGGTGTGCCGTAAAAGAGCGCAAATCCCCCATTTACTATAGCGATCTCGGGGCACGGGAGAATGCAATCTGTGCGCCACTATGGACAAATGACGCACAGCATCTCCAATTCAATATTTACAGAAGATGGAGGTGCCAATATTATGGGATGATGTGGGGTGATGTGAGGAAGTTTAGTAACAACTGCCCAAGTAACAAATATGGTCAAAATAGAATGAGAAAGTAACTTTTTTCAGAGAAAGCCTGCTGTGCCTGCAAGTATGTTTAGAACTGCGTGGGATAAATGTAAGCAGTGCGCATGTGCAAGTGGCTCTTGCACTCGTTCACATGAGTTTGTTCACTATGCTGCCAAAATCTTAGTAAATGTTAAGCAACGTACATGCAATTGCATGGGTTGAACGGGCGCACCTCTATTTTTTTTTTTACGCTGGTTCACTTTTATGTATTTTTTTAAGGAGATTTACAGGCAGAGTAAGCCCCCCCCAAGTTACTAGCGTTTAAGCAATTTTACATTTTTAAAGGCACTTCTCCTTGTTTCGTTTTGGGGTTGTCCAAATTGGTGACATTGAAATATGTCCCTCAGGGTGGGACCTGGGCCCCCATACCCATTTTAAGGCCAATAACTAGAATATAAGTCAGCCAAGTGGGGAAAATAACAAGTCAGTTCCCATAGACTGCAATGGTATTTGTTGTATAACTTTTGCCCATGTTAGGCTAGTTTTTTGCCCCCCTGGACCGGGGGGTGTTTGTCCCATCTGTAATTTTGTAGCATGCTGGATGGTGTGCTTAAGTTTGGACAGGGGGTGGCTTATTTTGTGCCAGCTGCATTTGGGTTGGTCTGGGCATGTTCAGGGACTTTGTTTTTTTTTTATTTTTTTTTGTGCTTTTTGTGTGTGAACAGCACTTGGATTTTTCTGGGCATGCTCAGAGAGTGTGTTTTTTAGGTTAGTAATTTAAGGACATCCTTAACAGGTGTACCCATTTTGAAGTTCTGGTGTGTGTGTGTGTGTGTGACATTTGGGTGTCCTTATAGAGTTTGTAACACATGTATCTTGTTTGTTATGTCTTTGCAAAACAGATGTGTTTTAGAGCAAGTATTTTTTACTTTTGTTTATTTATTTTTTATTTTTTTGGGGGGGGGGGGGGGGATATTTTTCACTGAAATATTTTTGATGTTGTCAATAGGTTGTTAGTTTCACTTTGATTTAATTGTCTGTGCTGCATTATTTTGCAAAATCTTCCTCAAGATGTTGTTCACTAATACATGTTTAAATCCTTAAGAGACTGTCCATTTGTGGGCACAGTCATTTTAACTCCTCTTAATTTCCTCTACAAAATGGTCAGACCTCAAAACCATATTCTGTTAGTGTCTCAAATTAACATACATGAGAATTTTGCTTTCCTTGCTCTTTTCCAAGTCCTGTTTTATTGACCAATAAAATGTGTAGCAAATTTTTATGTTTTATGTTGTAACCTGGGGGACAGGTAGCAGGTACAAAGCTCACGGGGATGGGCTGTTTAGTAAGGCACAGATACCAAATCCACATGAGGTAGTGAAAACAGTGCTGGGTTTATTTGATCTAAATACAAGTCCATACACAGGTGCTGCACAGTCTTCCAGAAAACACATCAAAACAGAAATAACCAAACAAAAGTCCTAGCCGTGTCTCGGCTCTAACTATAACATACACCGTCTCTAACTATCAAGCTGAGCAAGCCTACCGCTTGTCAGCTTCTGTAAAGAGTTTTTAAAGGGTTTTACCAACCTTTTTGGCTCCTCACAAACCATCCCTGTTTGTGTGTCCCAGGCAGAGAGCAAAGGCTGTTTGCTCAGGTGAGCTTAAATTAGCCTGGAGAGGAGGACTAAGATCCGAACTGGATCATGTCTCAGAGACCTCTGAATGTATATGAGAGGAGCCTGGGAGATGTATAAACCCCGAACAAGACTTCTCCTGGCTCTCTCTGGGACGCTCTGCTACATATCCTCCCCCCTTGTTTCAACCCCAGGGTTGGAACACCTGTGGCCCAACAGGAGTGAACACGGGACAGGGCATCTACATTCCCCATCTCCACACCTGGCCTGTGTTTTACGGTGAAGGAGTAATCCTGTAGAGCCAAAAACCACCGGTTCACACGTCTATTAGTCTCCTTCTTTTGGGCCATCCATTTCAGGGGAGCATGGTCAGTTATTAAGTCAAACTGGCGCCCTAACAAATAGTACCTGAGCGCGTCCAGGGCCCATTTTATGGCTAAACATTCTTTTTCAATTACCGCATACTTTTTCTCATGGTCATTGAGCTTTCTGCTAAGGTATACGACAGGGTGTTCTTCCCCATTGTATACCTGTGACAGTACCGCCCCGATACCAACATCAGACGCATCCGTCTGAACCAAAAACTCTCTGGAGAAATCGGGAGAGTACAGTACTGGCTGTGCACACAGAGCCTTCTTCAGGACCTGGAAAGACTCCTCTGCTACTGGGGACCATTTCACCATTACAGAGTCTTTCCCTTTCGTAAGGTCTGTCAGAGGGGCAGCTATAGTTGCAAAATTTGGGATAAATCTTCTATAATACCCCGCAATACCAAGAAAGGCCCTGACCTGCTTTTTGTTTGCAGGGCGTGGCCATTCCTGGATGGCTGCTATTTTACTCACTTGTGGTTTTATGACACCACGGCCAATAGTGTAGCCCAAATACTTGGCTTCCTCTAGACCAATGGCACATTTTTTTGGATTTGCCGTAAAACCTTCTTTGAAGAGGGAATCAAGAACAGCCTGGACACGAGGCAAGTGAGACTCCCAGTCAGTACTATGTACCACTATGTCATCTAGATAGGCTGCTGCATATCGTCGGTGGGGTTTTAGGGTCCTGTCCATGGCCCTCTGAAATGTCGCGGGGGCATTTTGCAACCCAAAAGGCATTTTTTTATATTGAAAGGAACCGTCTGGGGTCACGAACGCAGTCTTCTCTTTGGCGCTACCAGTTAGGGGTATTTGCCAATACCCTTTTGTCAAGTCCAAAGTGGTAAGATAGCGAGCCTTGCCAAGTCGGTCTATAAGTTCGTCTACTCTGGGCATTGGGTATGTGTCAAACTTTGTCAGCGCATTAAGCTTCCTGAAGTCGTTACAGAACCTCCAAGTGCCATCCGGTTTTGGGACTAGCACGATGGGGCTAGACCAGTCACTATTGGATTCCTCAATGACATCTAGCTCCAACATTTTTTTAACTTCCTTGCTGATGTCCTTTCTCCTCGCTTCAGGAATTCGGTAAGGTTTGAGCTTGACACGTACCCCAGGTTCAGTAACAATATCATGCTGAACTGCTGAAGTCGTCCCAGGTAACTCTGAAAACTTCTCTCTATTCCTTATCAGGAATTGTCTAGTGTCCTGTTTTTGGGAATATGAGAGGGTGTCTGGAATCGTGACCTCAGGGATGAGAGGGGACTCAATACCCGTAGGCGTTACTGGGAGAGGCCTCGCAGTTAACGCCATTCTATCTTTCCAGGGTTTTAACAGGTTTATATGGTAAACCTGTTCGGGCTTCCTTTTTCCTGGTTGATAAACCTTGTAGTTTACCTCCCCAACTCTCTCAATTACTTCAAAGGGACCCTGCCACTTAGCCAGGAACTTGCTCTCAACAGTGGGAACTAACACCAGGACCCTGTCACCAGGTGAGAAAACACGGAGTTGGGCCCCCCTGTTGTATATTCTCTGTTGGGCTGCCTGGGCCTGCAGTAAGTGTTCTTTTACCACTGGCATGACTGCTGCAATCTTCTTCTGCATTTGGGCAATATGCTCAATGACACTTTTATGGGGTGTCTGTTCTCCCTCCCAAGTTTCTTTGGCTATGTCTAAGAGTCCCCGAGGGTGTCTCCCATAAAGCAACTCAAATGGGGAGTACCCCGTAGAGGACTGGGGAACCTCCCTGATGGCAAACATCAAGTATGGTATCAGGAAGTCCCAGTTTTTCCCATCCTTGTCCACAACCTTTTTTAACATGCTCTTTAACGTCTTATTGAAGCGTTCCAC
Source organism: Lithobates sylvaticus (assembly GCA_028564925.1). Classification (NCBI taxonomy): domain Eukaryota; kingdom Metazoa; phylum Chordata; class Amphibia; order Anura; family Ranidae; genus Lithobates; species Lithobates sylvaticus. The sequence continues at coordinate 409,956,680 of CM053030.1, forward strand.
TAAGCCATCCGTTTGAGGATGATACACTGAGGTTCGCAGCTGCGTCACTTTAAATAACTTACAGAGCTCCCTAGTTATTCGCGACATAAACGGGGTGCCCTGATCTGTAAGGATTTCTTTCGGGATGCCAACCCGACTGAACACCATAAACAGTTCTTTGGCAATGTTTTTAGCAGACGCGGCACGTAAGGGAACTGCTTCAGGGTAACGGGTAGCATAATCCATGATTACGAGGATATGCTGATGACCCCGGGCAGACTTGGGAAGTGGGCCCACAAGGTCCATGGCAATCCTCTCAAAGGGCATTTCAATAATAGGCAAGGGCACTAAAGGACTTCGGAAGTGGGATAGTGGGGCAGACATCTGACACACAGGACAGGATTGACAATAATTCTTAACATCTTTCTGTATCCCGGGCCAGTAAAACCTGCGCAACACCCTTTCAGTCGTTTTTTCAACCCCTAAATGGCCTCCTAGCAAGTGCCCATGGGCAAGTTCTAACACCAGCCGTCTGTATGGCTTAGGGACCACCAACTGTTCAACCACTTCATCATTCATTTTACATACACGATACAGTAAATCCTCATTGCTGCTGAAATAAGGAAAACAGGGCCTGTCCCTGGGTTCAACAGGTACACCATTAATCACTATTACATTTTCCCAGGCCCTGGAAAGGGTATGGTCTTTTCTCTGCTCAGTACCAAAATTTTCCTTATGCACATTAAGGTCATCAAACTCTAACATAGGCTCGGGGTCAGCAGACGGCTGTCCGGCTCTACTGGTAGTGGGGACTTCCTCAGGGTCCTCCAGCTCTCCTGCCATAACCGATAGAGGAAAAGCCGGGGAGCCCTGAAAAGAGTCCCCTGAACCCACATTGTCAGTAGTGGCCAGGAATTCTGGCTCTGCGACTGAGTCAGGTACTGCGACCGAGTTGGGATGATCCCACAGTTCCCAAAACTTAGGGAAGTCCCTACCAATGATGGCCTCATGCACCAAGTGGGGAACAAGTCCAACCGGATGGGTCACTGTACCTAAACCAGTTTTAAACTGAACAGTTGTTACAGGATACTCCCGGGTATCCCCATGTATACAGATCACAGCAACATTTTTAGCATGATACTTCACAGGTTCAATCATTTCCGCTGTAACCAAAGTCACTAGACTTCCAGAGTCCAGCAAGGCTGTAATAGGCTTATCATTCACAGTCATTTGGCACATTGGTTTTCTCATATTTGGGGTTGCAGTGCATGAAACCGCTGCAAACATAGACTGCCTTCTAATAGATAAATCACACTGCATTGGTTCATCTGTCAATGGACAATTTGCCGCAACATGTCCCATTTCTTGGCAACGAAAACACCTGACGTTTCCCCAGTTTGGTTTGCTGACAGGCACTGGCTTCCCTTGTTTGGGATGCCAAGCTCCAGTCCTGGCACCAAAAATCCTCCCCCCTATTTCCTTGCCATGCTTACCACCCACTTCCCCTGGAACAGTCTTACCGGTTGCCTGGGGAGACCGTGGCTTTGGGTGGAAAGTCTGTGCGGCTGTAGGGGTGGTGACCAGGTTCTTTGCAGCAAAATATCTTTCAACAAGTTCCACCAGGTGGTTCGCCGAATTGGGGTCTCCTTGACTCACCCACTCCTGCAGGGGAATTGGTAGTGACCTCAAGAACTGGTCCATGACCATACACTCCACTATTTGTGGCCCAGACAGGGACTCCGGCTGTAGCCATTTCCTCACCAGGTGAATTAGGTCGAACATCTGCGATCTTGGGGGCTTCTTGTCTTGGAAGGACCAGCTGTGGACCCGCTGTGCTCGAACTGCCAAAGTGACACCAAGTCGTGCCAGTATTTCCTGTTTGACCTTTTCATAGTCTGCTGCTTCTGCTGACTCCAAATCATAGTAGGCCTTCTGCGATTCCCCAGTAAGCAACGGGGCGACCAGTCCTGCCCACTGAGTTTTAGGCCAACCTTCCCTCTCAGCGGTCCATTCAAACGTTAGCAGAAAGGCCTCTGGATCATCCTCTGTAGTCATCTTGGACAAAAAGCGAGCCACATGGATGGCTGAGGGCTTGTCTCCAACATTATCAACGTTAGCAGGTGACCACTGTGCTATTGTCTCCACAACCTCAGACAAGGTTTTCCTATCTGCTTTTGCATCAGTGGCTAGCTGTTCAAACAGCCTCTGCGTTTGTTCCTGTGCGATAGCATTAGCTTGCTGTTGTGCCGCGTGGAGTGCAGCGTTTGTTTTCTGCTGTTCAGCGTGGAGTGCAGCGCTTGTTTTCTGCTGTTCAGCGTTTGCTTGCTGTAGTGCAGCATTTGTTTTCTGCTGTTCATCGTTTGTTTTCTGCAGTGCAGCGTTTGTTTGCTGTTGCGCAGCGTTGGATATCATCAATTGTTTTAGGATTTCCTCCATGTTTAGTCACTCTAGGTACTGGCCTTTTAAGTAGTAACTTACTACAGCTGCCCGCTGAAATCCACCATATGTAACCTGGGGGACAGGTAGCAGGTACAAAGCTCACGGGGATGGGCTGTTTAGTAAGGCACAGATACCAAATCCACATGAGGTAGTGAAAACAGTGCTGGGTTTATTTGATCTAAATACAAGTCCATACACAGGTGCTGCACAGTCTTCCAGAAAACACATCAAAACAGAAATAACCAAACAAAAGTCCTAGCCGTGTCTCGGCTCTAACTATAACATACACCGTCTCTAACTATCAAGCTGAGCAAGCCTACCGCTTGTCAGCTTCTGTAAAGAGTTTTTAAAGGGTTTTACCAACCTTTTTGGCTCCTCACAAACCATCCCTGTTTGTGTGTCCCAGGCAGAGAGCAAAGGCTGTTTGCTCAGGTGAGCTTAAATTAGCCTGGAGAGGAGGACTAAGATCCGAACTGGATCATGTCTCAGAGACCTCTGAATGTATATGAGAGGAGCCTGGGAGATGTATAAACCCCGAACAAGACTTCTCCTGGCTCTCTCTGGGACGCTCTGCTACAATGTGTTTTGTTAATATGTTGTCTTGCAGATGCATGATCAAACTAATGCATTTTACACCCCCTAAACAATTTTCATGCAAAAGACTTCCCAGCTGCAGCTTAACTAGGCTGATTGGCATGGCAAAACAAAAAAAGGTGTGATTTGTCTAAAAGCTACTTTCCTGGTGCCTTCATGGTAGCATATGCATGGATTGTGTGTATGCTGCCACGGATAGGCACCAGGAAAGGAAAATTACAGAGAGGTAAGTATTCAATTTTCCATTTTAGCGCAGTGGTTCTCAGCCTCAGTCCTCAAGTACCCCCCGACAGGACATGTTTTGGGAATTTCTTAGCTAAAATAGCTGGCCAGAATGCCAAGCCATTGACTCTGATTTAAAGCACCTGTGCAAGATGAAGATAAACCTGCAAATGTGGCCTGTTGGGGGTACTTGAGGACATGGTTGAGAACCACTGATTTAGAGCACTGAGCTCAATTCTAGCTCAAGACAATCCTATTTGTGGGCATTTGAGGGAAACCAAGTGAGTGTTAGAACTCCTGCTTGTCTTTTTTAGGTTGGACTTTGTGTCCCTTTTCTGAAAACTGGCTTCACTTCCTGTCACATAGCCAAACAGGAAGTGAGGGTAAAACCCTACCAATGTCTTTCCTTGGGGACATAAAGGTCAATCTAACTAGTGTCCCCATTAGGCAAATTGCACTCTAGCACTTTGTTTTGTACACCCCAAATTATTAGGTATTTTTGGGGTGTACAAAGCAAAATGCTAGAGAGCAATTTACCTAATGGGGAAACTATTTAGATTGACCTGTGTATCCCCAAGGAAAGAAATTGGTAGGGTTTTACCCTCACTTCCTGTTTGGCTATGTGACAGGAAGTGAATCAATTTGAAGGAGAAACTGGCAAAATTTAGGAGGTGTCTTCACCCTATCAGGGGTGCAGACATCCCCAAAAACTGACAAGACTTCTAATCCCTCTGCACTCTATCCCCAAGCAAAAATAAGAAAGGATTTCATTTAGTTTAACTTTGCAAAGACACATTCCTAAGTTCAACTGTGATGTATGTCAATGGCCGATTTAGACCTTGTAATAGAAAACTCCAGTTACCTTTCACTAGAAACATTTGTTAGTCCAGTCCTGGAGATCTGCATCTGCTTTACTATTAATTCCATAAAAATTGGGTTCCTGTAGCTAGATGTGCCAAAGGCATCTAGATGCGCGACCACAGTGTATGTGAGATGTGCAACTGCTGTGTGCACGGAGGTATGTGCCTGTAGCGCATATCTGGTTCCCGAAAGCGGTGGCCAGCACACAGAAATGACATCACGCCCCTCCAGGAAGTTGCATGTACTGCTGCTAATTTCTTCCCGCCACCATGCCCCGCTCACTGTTCTCTGAGGAAGAGATGATCTTTATTTGCAAATTAAGAAAAAAAATTTAATTTATTTTTACATGGGGTGATGTTTGTGTGGGTTATGTGTGTATGTCTAAATGATTTGGCCTCAAAACACACACCTACTTCCTGTGTACAGATTCACTTCCGAGCCAATGTATATTGCTTCCTTCTTCAGTATGTGTGTATATATTGATATATCTATATATAGATATATCTATAGATGCAGGTTCTTGTGTCCACCAGCAGAGAGAAGTTGGGTAAATGCCACACTCCCATTTCTGGAGGCACAATACTGGTCTAGCACAGGGGTCTTCAAACTATGGCCCTCCAGTTGTTCAGGAACTACAAATCCCATCATGCCTAGTCATGTCTCTGAATGTCAGAGTTTTACAATGACTCTTGGCATGTGTAGTTCCACAACAGCTGGAGAGCTGTACTTTAAAGATTCCTGATCACTCTAGCATGTGCCTTGTATAATGCCCAAGAAATATAGTTTGGAAAATACAAGTGGGTCATGGCACATCTACAGGAAAGTAATAGGTTCTTAAGGAACCTCAGATTGGTGAATGGTCTATGCAGGAAACAGTGAAAAGCAATTTGTCAGGAAATTTGTTGAGTCATCATAGCCCTGAGGCAACACTTGACATTGATTCATTGGCTAGCCTATTAACTAACTATAGTGAACAATATTGATGTCTTGACCTCAGCAACCCTAGGGACCATGCATGCATTGGATTCTTGCTATAATACGTTATGAATTATTTGATTATTTTTGCATTGGGGGGGGGGGGGGGGGTTTCCCACAAGAATCTCAATGCATGCCTGGTAATAGTGGCGCCTGTTCCGTTTGTGTTTTATGTGAGTCTATTGTCTACATGTGTCTTAGTAATTGGTTGTAGGACGCACCAAATATATTTAGATTGTGTTTTGGTGTGTCACTATCTGATATATAGCAGGGTCAGATGTACTCTAGCCCTATGGCTGGGTGATTTTACATTATTGTGTTTTTTTGATATTTAAATAAAATGTAATTTTGGAATAATTGATTTACTCTCATATTTGCCTGCTATAGCCTTAGTAGCCGTCTTTCTCCTTTCAGTGGGGATTAATTCTCATCCCCTTCTGAAAGGAAATTATTTTTGGACTGACCGCACTATATACTCTGAACCGTATTATATATACTACACGGACTATACTATATACTCTGAACTGTATTATATATACACTACACTGACTACACTATATACTCTGAACTGTATTATATATACTACATGGACTGCACTATATACTCTGAACTGTTTTATATATACTACACTGACTGACTGCACACTACACTAACAACCAGCCTAATCTCTATTCATTCACTATATACGGCCGTTGTGTAAGCAGCAGCCTTATATAGTGTGGGGCGTGGACTTGACCCCTGAGCCATGATTGGCCAATCATGGCTCTCACAATACATCACACTGTGATTGGCCAAAGCATACAGGTCAGGTGAATGTTTTGGCCAATCAGCAGCTGTCAATGCCCTGTGAACTCAAAGTGCATTATGGGCTGCTCCGCAGCGGGCAAACTTACCGCGAGTGCCCCATATGTTTGTTCTATGAACAAATGAACACCTGATGTTCGAGTCGAACTTATGTTCGACTCAAACACCGTGAACATTCCTAGTAATTTACTATATTTTCAAAAACTGTATTCAAGCAGGTGGCTTAACGGACAAATTACTGAAGTTTGAACTTATAACTTCCAACCAGTAATTTCACAGTAAATAGATAAATAATAAATTATTATGTTATAACATATAGCATACTAATATATTACTTAGCTTGATTAAAAAGTACCTTTCCTGACAGGCTTCATGGCAGCATGCGTGTGGGTTAGCCCTGCCTCCATAACTACCCAATAGGACCCCTCTTCCATAAATCTTTGCTCTAGGCTGCTATCCGTGTTTCTTTTTTGTCCTCCTCCGTAGGACCAGGTGTTGGTTCTCCTACCTGAAGATAACTTCACTACGATCAAAGTCGGCCGAGTGACAAGCTATGTTCCTCCGATAGGCCCTGACTGTTAAGCAGGGTATGGAGTGTATTGCAGAGTAGCGCTGAAGGAATGGATTCTGCTCATCCAAGTGCGCACGGTCTGTTTGCCTATTGCTATAGGTGGCCATTATCTGCCAGGAGGTCCAGTGTGTGTGTGTCAATTTCTCGGCCAGGTGATCGTTGGTGGAGGGTCCTTATATATTAATGTAAAAAGTATATATATTAATGGCAGCAGTGTTTTTGTGTTGTTTGTACCTTTTGTTCTTCTCCTGTATGGTAGCGCTGGTGTCTGTGCTGGATGCTGGCGCTTCTGCGTTCCAGCAGCCGCTCTCTCCTATTTCCGGGTATTGCCGTGCGTTCTGCGCATGCGCGGACCCGATGCGAAAGCGAGGCTTGGTTTTGCGCATGTGCACGAGCGTCACACTATCGATGACGTCACGGGCGCCACTTTTAAAAGTGAATTAAGGCCTACAGAGCCCCGGGAACGATCTGGTTGATACGGCGACTTCCCAGGGATATCTTTCGTGGTGGACAAGGTAAGGACAAACTCTAAGGCTAGAGATTTGTTTCTTGTGGCAGGCAGCTCATGAGTTTTCTTTCTCTGCAGTTTCTTACTGACTTGTGTGACACTATGGATTTCTCACTGCCCCCTAGTGGCCAGCCTGCTTGTAGAAGGTATGTCCACAGCCTGGTTTCTGTGTATTTTTAGGGAGAGAGTTGAGCATAGGATGCTAGCTGACTTCCACATATTTCTTTCTGTCTTTTTTTCTGTTTCACAGCCCTACTAGGTCTGATCCACAGCATAGTTCTCATAGACGTAGTGGATCGTCAAAATTACACTACCGAAAATCCTCTTCAAGGTCTAGCCATCATAGGTCTTCTACCAGATCTGAACAGCGCAGTAAAGATGTTACTCGCCCCCCTTCATCCCACTCTAGTAGGAGGCCAGAGAAGTCATGCTGGGGGTGCAGGATGCCTGTTCCAACAGACAAATCCCACTGCTTCTCTAAAGCTGCAGATGAGAGGGATGGCACAGACCAGCATTTAGAATCAATGGTGAGACGGGTTCAAAGATCTTGAAGCTGTATCCTTTCAAGGAAGAGGAAGTAAAACACCTTGAGTCAGCTCTGTTGGTGGATGCATCGCTTCCCTTAGAAGACACTGTATCTTTTAAAGATCCTTTGGAAAGACGGATCGATTCAGATTTAAAAAGGATATATCTGACATCTGGAATGGCATGCAAGCCAGTACTGGCGATAGCGGCAGTTTCCAAGGCCATAGAATCCTTGGCTGACAATATTGATGAATTCCTAAGAGGTATCTCCAGTGAACTTCTAAAGATTCTCCTATCCAGGAAATCAGGCTGGCGTCTGCTTTTCTTGGGGAGGCCTCTATTAATGTCATCCGCCTGATTTCCCGGGCTATGTTGGCAGCTGTTTCAGCACACCGTGCGTTATGGCTCCGTCCATGGTTAGCGGATCCAGCGTCAAAACAGGCTTGGTGCCATATCCCCTTTAAAGGGAACATCTTTATTTAGCAATAAACTTGATAGTGCCATAACCCGGGCCACAGGTGGGAAATCTGGTTTCCTCCCTCAAGACAGACGCCTACAAAACCAGAAATGTTCATTTCTGAGGAGACAAAACTCTGATTGCACTAGGGAAGCACGCAGCTATAGGCCTGGCAGGGAGTTTTCAAGATCCTGGAAGTCCAGACAATCTTCCTTCAAAAAAAACACAAAAGGTGGTTCCTCTGGCAACCAGGATTCCACGAAATCCTTTTGAAATTGGGCCCGCTCAAACATGTCAGGTGGGGGCTCGTCTTCTCTACTTCCGGCATGTTTGGACGGCCTCAATTCGGGATTATTGGACCGTCAAGACGGTATCCTCCAGTCACAAGTGGGTCTTCATCAACACACCAAGACTAAGATTTGTTCCCACATCTCTTCCAGGTTCAGAAGAGAAAAAGCAGGTCCTGTTGACTTACGTGAACTGTTTATTGGATCAAGGCGCAGCCATACCCGTTCCAGAAGACGAACGGGGCAAAGGCATGTATTCTCCTCTGTTCATGATACAGAAGAAAAATGGCACATGGAGGCCAGTTATAGACTTAACCCATCTCAATTCCTTAATTCGGAAGGAAAAATTCAAAATGGAATCCTTGCTTACAATTCAATAGTCTGTACATCCGGGAGACTGGTTGATTTCGATCGATCTGAATGATGCATACTTTCACGGGCCAGTGGCAAAGGACTTTCAGCAATTCCTCTGCTTTGCAGTAGGCGATCAGCATCTGCAGTTTACGTGTCTCCCCTTCGGGTTAACAACGTCACCTCGGGTCTTCTCCAAGGTTCTATTAGCCATCGTGGCTCTTCTCTGGGTCAAAGGTGTTCGTCTCCACCACTATCTGGGCGACTTGCTTCTCCTAGCACAGAACAGAGACCAGCTCTTAGAGCACAAGAGCTTAGTCATCTCCATCCTGCAAGAAGTTGGGTGGCTCCTGAATTTAGAGAAGAGCCATCTAGATCCTACACAATCCCTTATGTTTATAGTTGCTCAGTTCAACACAGTAGAAGGCACTATTTCCCTTCCAGAAGAGAAGATTGGAGTGATCCGAGACAGAATGCATGCAGCCCTCATGTAATCTCACCTCTGCTCTCCAATGCCTGAAAGTAATTGGCACAATGACAGCCACCATTCCTATAGTAAAGTGGGCCCAATGGCACCCTCGGTCCTTCCAGAAAGGGTTTCTACAACAATGGGATTCAGCCAGCCAAACTCAGCGCATACTCCTTACTCAAACCACAAGGACGTCTCTCCTTTGGTGGCTTCAAGGGAAGAATTTGTGCAACCATCATTCAATAATTCCCATTTCATGGGTCATGGTAACATCAGATGCCAGCAACCAAGGATGGGGCGCTCATTGCCTTTCAGAAATGGCTAAGGGCAGGTGGACATTCTCTTCTCAGGGGGTCGTTTCCAACATTCTGGAGTTGATGGCATCCTTTCAGGCACTCCTATCGTTTCGCCATCTAGTGATGAATTCATCCAGTAATGTTAAGGTTGGACAATACAACCGCGGTGGCTTACATAAGGAAGCAAGGTGGAACTCGCAGCTGGTCCCTATTGCAGGTAGTGGAGCCAATAATGAGCTGGGCTCAGAAGAACTTGTCCAACATCTCTGCGGTCTACATTCCAGGGATTCAGAATGTTCAGGCGGACTTCCGATCACGTGTCCAAATGGACAACAACGAGTGGTCTCTCCACGGAGAGGTATTCGATTGGCTTCTGACCCTGGGAGTGTCTCCAGAAGTCGATCTGTTTGCTTCCCCGTGCATTCACAAGATGCTCAAATATTACTCAAGGGTCAGAGACCCTCAGGCATACAGGACGGATGAAGGGGTCACGATCAATAAAGTGAGTCAACATGGCACTAGTGTTTGCCTAAAACATTCAATTCTTTGGGTATAAGGATATGAAGTAGTGAAGGTACCCTTACCAAATCTAGGCTGGGCTCACAGAAACCGTGAGACATATAATTGCATTAGAAATGAGTGAGCCAAACGAGCATATACCGGTGTCCACCGGATGTATCAGGATGAAGTGTAGATGGGCGTATCCTCTGGAGGGGTTTCTTTTCTTTGGGTAACAAGTACCCCTGATACTCACCCCCAGCTATTCGTCCGCTCTCAAGGTGGAGAGATGAGGGAAAAACTTTTGGTGTCACACTCCGGCAGGGATGGCTCAAAAGGAGAAAAAAAAAAGGGAGGCAACTCCTCATAGTGTAACTCCAATAGTACGAAGTTCTTTTATTTATTTTGGAATTTTTCAATCTCCATGCATAATAAAATGATAAAAAGTGATAAAAAAGAGATAAAAAAAGCTTTTTTCTTCAAAATAGGCGCCAATAAATCTTCAAGTGGCAAAGGCAAACATCCAACCCTACATGTTTCGCCTGCATAGGCTTCAACTGACTTCATATCCTTATACCCAAAGAATTGAATGTTTTAGAGAAGATTAATCCAGCTTGAAAGCTTATTCGATCGTGAGGAGTCTCCAGGGACTACACCAGCAGTGTTTTATTCCAGTCTGTGGTCTCTAAACGGGACTTTATATCTAATCTAATCCATTGATACATACAGGACTTCTCGCAGTATCAGCGGTGGCTCTCCACCTTTCATGCCATGGATTACAACCATACACCTCTATATAGATGGTATTTTGGGTGACCACAGAAAACAGAGAAGGTCGAAATCATAGAGGTGATTCCGTTCTGGCCCAACAGGCCTTGGTTCCCTCTGTTATTACTTCTCAGCTATCAAGACCCAGTTCCCCTGCCTCTCAGGCCGAATCTACTGTCCCAAGGCACGATGTTACACCCATGTCCATCCTGCCTACACCTCAGGGTGTGGTTCTTGAGAGGGGAAGGCTAGAAGCCCTTGGTTGTCCGGAAGAAGCTATTCCAACCCTTCTCAGTGCCAGACGGAAGAGTACTAATAGAGTGTATGAACGCATATGGTCCAGATTTACTGTTCACATGTCTTCCAGGTCGAATTCTTGTAACTCTCCAGCAGTCCAAGACATACTGAGTTTTCTTCAATCAGGTCTTGATCTATCTCTGGCAGTCAGCTCACTAAGAGTACAAGTATCAGCCATCTCGGCCTTCACAGGAGTTTCTTGGGCAAATCATGCTCTGATACGACAGTTCTTTAAAGGAGCCATCAGGCTTAGACCTCAAAGGAGACTTAGGTTCCCCAAATGGGACCTCCCTCTTATTCTGGATTTTCTTTTCAATTTCGGATTCGATTCTGACAAACCTCTGTCCATAAGAGACCTCACGCTCAAGACTACTTTCCTGGTGGCTATAACTTCGGCCAAAAGAGTTTCAGAAATTAGAAATCTAGGTTTGGAGGAACCTTTTCTGACCTTTTTCCTGGACAGAGCAGTGTTGATTCCTATGTTAGGGTCAAACCCTAAAGTGACCTCAGTCTTTCATGAAAATCAGGAGATTGTGCTCCCTACTTTTAAAACAACAGACAATCAAGATGTTCATCCTCTTGATTTAGGCCACACTCTAAAGCAATACCTGGAGGTCACGGCTCCTTTCAGGCAAACAGATTTTCTCTTCGTCCTTCTCCGTGGTAAAAATAAGGGGATGCGAGCTTCAGTCAGATCAATTTCTTCCTGGATTGTACAGACCATTCAGAGGGCATACAAAGCAAAGTGCTTGGCTCCTCCTGAGGCAGTGATGGCTCATTCGACCCAGAATATCTCGACCTCGCGGGCAGCACCTCGGCATGTCGCGCCTGAAATTATTTGCAGAGTGGCTTCTTGGTCTTCTATTAATACAATTGTCTCTCACTATTGTGTTGAACCAGCTGCTCTGTCATCCATTCATTTTGGTTATTGTCGGTTGACAATGTTAAATAAATTTTGATTTCTTTGCTCAACATTTTGGCCACCCGGGTGTGTTTTGGCGAGTTATTTGCCACACGTATGCTGCCATGGAGCCTGTCAGGAAAACGGAAAATTTACCGTAATTTTCCTTTCCTGATAGGCTCCATGGCAGCAGTAGGCTCCCAAATGTCTGGAGTAGGCTAGTTACAGAAAAAGTATAGCCGCCTAGAGAAAAGATTTATGGGAGAGGGGTCCTACTGAAGGAGGCAGACTACGAGGAACCCCCTAGCAACAGGCATTTAGAGAGTTAAAAAAAAAATCTAATTTTTTTTTTTTTTAGGAATTTTAATGTTTTTTTGTTGTGCAACCCCACTTTATAAGGGCTGGGCTGGAAGGGAGCATGTGTCTTTTAGACACACGCCCCCTTCTATGACACTGCAGTTATATGACACTGTCCCCTTATTGGACAGCTTGGACCAATGGTGCTTTTCCATTGGTCCAAGGATCCAAGCTGTCTATTGAGTCAGAGGCACTGTAAGCTCATCCTCTCAGTCTGCTGAAAACAGCGTGTGCCAGCTTGTATTTAAACTGGCTGTGCTGTATGGAGCTTCTCATAGGCTGAGCAAGGAGCCCCGTGTCTCTGGAACCATAGGTCTCTTTGACCCCAAGCAGAGGCGGCTATAGGCTTTGTGATGCCTTAGGCGAAACTTACACATGAGGCCCCAATCACGCCCATAATGGGATAGTTCATCAGCAACACTTCCAGGGCACCCTCCTCACCCACCAGACATATGCAGCCAATAAAACATCTGGGACCCAGTAAGGTGGCAACCCCTCTAAGAATTACCGTGTCTTGGGAGAATAGGGAGGGGATGTCACTGAGTCATTCCACATCCGCAGAGGAGGTAGAGTGGGGGGATCCCAGCACAGCGCGGGAGGAGAGAGAGATGGGGAGGGGGAGAGAGGAGGGGAGGGAGAGAGGAGGGGAGGGAGAGAGGGGGGGAGGGAGAGGAGGAGAGAGAGAGGGGGGGGGAGGGAGAGGAGAGAGGGGGGTGGAGGGAGGGGAGAGAGAGAGGGGGGAGGGAGGGAGAGGGCCGAGAGAGGGGGAGGGGAGAGAGAGAGAGGGGGAGGAGAGAGAGAGAGGGGAGGGAGAGAGAGAGGGGGGAGAGATGGGGAGGAGAGAGAGGGGGGGAGAGAGAGAGGGGGGGAGAGAGAGGGGGGGAAAGAGAGAGAGGGGGAGGGAGAGAGAGGGGGGAGAGAGAGGGGGGAGAGAGAGGGGGGGCGAGAAATTGTGAGTGAGCGGGGAAGGGAGAGTGGGTGAGAGAGAGAGAAAGGGGGTGAGCGAGAGGGGGAGAGAGAGAAGGTGAGCGAGAGGGGGAGGGAGAGAGGGGGTGAGCGAGAGGGGGAGAGGGAGGGTGCGCAAAAGGGGGAGAGAGGCAGGTTGAGCGAGAGGGAGAGAGAGAGGGTGAGCGAGAGGGAGAGGATGAGCGAGAGGGGGAGAGAGAGGGGTATAGTGAGAGGGAGAGGGGAGGAGGAAGAGAGGAGAGGACGGGGAGAGAGGGGAGGGGGAGAAAGGAGGGTGAGAGAGAGAGGGGGAGAGAAAGAGTGAGAGAGAGGGAGGAGAGGGAGAAGAGGAGAGGGAGGGATTGGTGGAGAGGGAGGAAGTGGTGGGAAGGGGTAAGAGAGAGGAGTGTGGTGAGAGAGAGAGAGAGACAAAGAGACGGGGTGACTGAGAGGAGGGTGACAGGGGGGAGAGAGAGAGGGAGGTGAGAAAGATTGAGGGGTGAGGGAGAGAGAGAAGGGTTGTGGGAAAGAGGGGTGGTGAGAGAGAGAGAGAGAGACAGGGGGTGGGAGAAAAGAGGGTGACACAGGGAGGGGAGAAAGAGGAGGGAAGGATAGAGGAGAGAGAGGGAGAGAGAGGGGGAGGTGGAGAGAGGAAAGGGGGAGAGAGAGGGGTGACAGGGGGTAAGAGAGAGAAGGGGGAGAGAGGGGGAGGTGAGAGAGGGGGTGAGGGAAAGGGAGGTGAGAGAAATCCCTAGCCCTGTACCTGTCTGCACCCCTCCTGTACTCCATGTCCTAGTCTGTGAGAGCATGGGGGGCAAAGAGCAGGGAGGAGCTGGAGAGTGCTGGGAGGCAGAAAGCACTGGTAAAGGTGGAGAGCACAGGAGGGGTGGGGGCTGGAGAGCGCTGGGGGGGAGCTTGAGAGCGGGGGGGCAGAAAGAATTGGAGTGGAGAGCAGGAGGGTGCTGGAAAGCACTGGGGGAGGAGCCAGGGAGCACAAGGAGGGGCTGAAGAGCAGGAGGGGTGGAGCCAGGGAGCACAAGGAGGGGCAGGAGAGCACAGGGATGTAGAAGAATTTAGATAGGAGGAGCGGTGGGGAGACTGCACATAGTGGAATAGATTTTTCCATATTTCTCCATGCAGCCGCTGAATGATCACTTATCTTCCTCTCGATCCTGTAGACATTCAGTGGCTGCAGGAGGAATATGGAAAAATCAATTCCACTATGTACAGTCTCCCCCCCTGTTCCTCCTATTCAGGCACACAGGGAGGCTGCATGGGCACTCACCTTCTCTCCGGTTGGCCAGGCAGCATAAGGACATTGGAGGCGGAGCTTGCTGGATAGTTTCAGCGCCCCCGCCCGCTAAACCGAATAGAAGGCAGGTGCGGAGAGGTCAGGTGAGCGGCGCAGGCTGAAGGAGTAGCTCAGCTGCGGGTCCCACATGGACATGCCGCCCGCACGCCTTGTAGAGATGGCACCTGGGGCCGGGTGCTGTCACCCAGCCGCTGCCGCCACCTAGAGGCCTCTACTGTCCTGCTTCCTGCAACTGCTGCCACCGGACCGGGATGGTCCGTGATTAGGCCGTGACATCAATGATTGATCACAGGCAAATTAGGCGGCCGTGAGGCCCCTGTGAGTGCGAGGCCTTAGGCGACCGCCTAATTAGAGAGCCGCCTCTGACCCCAAGTCGCTGAGCTATGACCCTCAAAGCTCAATCTCTTTTTTTTTTTATGTTCATGGCAGCAGTCTGACTGCACATCCCTGGTGTAACTGCTATTCTGATGTAGTAGAGAATTTAAAACACTGTGTGACCTCTCCAATTTTGGGGTCTACCTTTCTGGTAAGAGGCTTATTAAATAAAGGTGGTATAACACTGAACACTGGAGGTCAAGGATTTTGAATGTTTATTTTGGGACATTAAGCACTATATTGAGCATGGGGTACTTCTTACAAACATGTATCTTATGATAACTTTTCACCTACTGGAATACCAGATGAAAATAGAAGAAAGCCTAAAATAGAAACTAATCCAGCCATCACATCTAAGAATTGGTAAGCTGCAATATATTAAATGTTTGCTTTAAGGTTAAATTCTGCTTTAAACCCGCATGGGCAATTGTGATAACACTATACACATCTCAGTTTGGTGTTGACATGTGGATCAATATTCTGAATACTGGTTGAGTGAATAATTCTTTATACCCCACATCAAAAAGCATTAAGAGTGATCAAATCAAGCTCACAGGCCCTTTAAATAGTGTTTGCCACTAGACCTCATACTATTCATTTGAAGAAGAGTTGTTAAAACTGCAGACCTTGAAGGTAAGTTCCGTTAAAAAGTAGGCACTGTTGAAGAAGTTTGGAGTGACTTTAAAATTATGACTTTCAGAAGAGATTTGCATAAGCTGAAATACAACAACATATATTTATTGACCGTGCCATTAGGATTATACGTAAAAGTTTCTTGCAGCTAAAAGACCACTAAATCAAATTTGATGTCATATGTTCTGAGTTTATGAGCCATTTAAATTTTACCTATACTATCCTGGTGAGCTGAAATCTGTTTTTAAAAATTATGTGATCAGAATAATTGAAGAGAAAGTATTAAATAACTAAGCCCAGCAGGGCTAGAAAGTTTTTTTCGTAAACAAACTTCACGTCTTGTAAAACTGCAGAATATATAAGCAAATTATAAATATTTATGGCAGATATTAATCATGTGTACAACAAAGAATTCTTAAAGGGGTTGTCAAACCTAAGAGCTGCCCTTCAGCTTCCTCTTATTTCTTTTTGGCTAAAGCCTGGTACACACTGTTGTTTTTTTGCCGTTCAGCCCAGCGGGTTGAATGAAAAAAAACTGTCAGCTCCAGTTGGAGCCACTATACTAACAATCTGGCATTAGTACAGCGATCTCCCCCGCTGAGCTGTGTTGTTCTGACAGGGGGAATGCCACCCAGACAGGAAAACCTCCCAAAACGATCAGGAGAGTGAGCAAAACTTTAACCCCAACCCACCTAGCTGGGACAGCACCCACAGACTGCTTCAGCCTGATTACAAGCCTGTCTGGTTTTTGCAGAACAATTAGTACTGCCGGTTATAGCTGGCAACACTGATCATTGTGTAGCACCCTGGTTGTAGGCAGGGTTTCTAACAAATTTAATTTGCTAGGTGGTAACAAGCCTGGCTAATTGTTAGGGGGATCCACTGACTTTTCTCTAACTCTGGATTTGATGCACCTATGATGCACGTTTGATGCACCTCTAAGACTAGGAGTGGATGGGTTGCCTCAGCCAATTGGCAGGGGTTTCTTTGGCCCCTTTGCCTGCTGGGAGAGCCTATTTATTCGGGAGGAGTCAGGTGATCAGGGTTCTGTGCCACCTGGATGACTGTCTGGGTGGACGTGTGTTACAATGCTCCGGGTTGCTAGGCCAGAAGCCTGAGGCCTATCCCAGGAGCACCTGGCTGCTAGGCTGTCTAAGGGCCTATCCAGGTATGAGAGAATTAGCGCGGGGTTGGGGCTTCAGGCCGGAAGCCCAACAAAGTTGCAGAGGTTCCGCCGAGGGAGAAACAGTTGCCATAAGGGACGACCACTCCTGTCGCCAGGGACAACTGAGGATCAAGGCCAGAGGTAAAGGGGAAGCAGTCGCCACCAAGGGACAACCACTCCTGTTATCAGAGGCCAGTGTATGGAGGTCTGAAGAAGTACCAGAGCAGCCTTTCGCCAGCCAGGGATGGTGAAGAAATGGGAAATCTTCAGCAGAGTGTCAAGCCAGGGACCCAGTGGGTTAGGGGGGGGTTAAGCTTGAGGAGTGTACAGCAGGTTAGCTGTGGAAGAGCTCAGGGGATCCAGTGACGACTAGGATCTTGCAGTCTAGTGAGAGACCGGGAGCCCAGTGAGTGAAGATCTACACTGGGATACTGTGAGATGTGAGAGAAAATTTGTAATGTTTTACTACGAGTTATGTGTATAGATCACTATTGACTGTTGAAAGTTCAGTTGCCATAGGAGACAGCAGTTCTACAAATACGGTTGCGGCATCCAGCTTAAAGGCTCTCCACCTGTATAGCTGTCTGCCTATTATTTTTGCCTCAGAGTCTGCCAATTGCTATAGCACCTGCCTAATGCCCCGTACACACGAGCAGAAATTCCGCCAGCAAAAGTCCGATGTGAGCTTTTGTTCAGAAATTCGGACCGTGTGTATGCTCCATCGGACTTTTGCTGGCGGAATTTCCGCCAGCAAAAAATTGAGAGCAGGTTATCTATTTTTCCGTTGGAAAAAGTTCCTATCGGAAATTCCGTTCGTCTGTATGCAATTCCGACGCGCAAAAAAACACATATGCTTGGAAACAATTCAGCACATACTCAGAAGCATTGAACTTAATTTTCTCGGCTCATCGTAGTGTTGTACGTCACCGCATTCTTGACGGTCGAAAGTTCAGAGAACTTTTGTGTGACCGTGTGTATGCAAGCCAAGCTTGAGCGGAATTCCATCGAAAAAAACATCCAAGATTTTTCAGACGGAATTTCCGCTCGTGTGTACGGGCATTAGAGTGCCCCCTCTCTCCACCAGTTCTGTTTAAGAGACAATAAATCTCTTTTTCTTGCATTCAAAAAGTGACTGGTGCCTATGTTTCCAACTCGCATTACACCCACCATGCCTACTAACCCAAACTTTGAGGAAGGATGTCAGCTCTCCCTGACTCTGGAGGTCACCACTAGGCCTTTAGGGGGTCGGGGACACCGCTACAATTGTATCCTAATGGCAAGGAAATTTCCCTGCTGTCAGAATACAATAGCTTAGCAGGAAGGATTCCCACATCCACGTTGAATGTGTGGATGGGGAAATCGGCTCCTTTTTTCGTTCAACCCGCTGAATGAAGGAAAAAAAAAAAAAGAATCATGTATGGTCAGCTTTAGAAAACTAAAAGAAGCTTATGTCTAGGTTCACACTAATGCGATTTGGCATGCAATTTGACACGTCAAATCGCATGCCAAATCGGCGGCAATTGACGGCAATGGCACCATCCGAATTGGTGTGATGCCGCACTTGCGGCGCCGCACTGATTCCCAAAAGTAGTTTCTGTACTACTTTTGGCAACTTCGGGGTGCGATTTATATAGACATCTGTGCAGGAACCCGCACAGATGTCTCTGAAATCACCCTCGAATTCAGACTGACATGCGGGAATGAAATCGTGTGAGTTCAGCTGAACTCGCACAATTTCAATCCCGCTGTGTGACCCTTCGCTGAAATGACTCCAGCCTAGCTGTTTCAAGCAGACACAAAATTAAACAAGGGACAATATTGAAAGAATGATTGGGGTTATGGATATGGATAGGTGACAATATTACAAAGGCACCAACATCCCTGTAATTGAGGTAAGAACAAGGGTTTTTTTTGTGGGATTTTGAAGGGTGCCAGCAAGCAATAACACTAATAATAAAGTATATAAAATGACAAATATTTTATTATTACATACAACACAAAGTTAAAAATGTTGTTATGCTTTGGGTTGATGTAAGCACGAGAACATCTTTCGCCACCTTGGGCTTCTTCAGGGATTATATATAAGACAAAAGATCTAACACTGCATAAAACAAAACATAAATTAGAACAAATACAGTAGCTATTTACAAAACATAAAATTTCTTTGTCAGCTGCCGTGCTCAATCTCAGTGTCACTCACCCTCATCCGGTTTCACCTGCTTCTAGCCAAGTCCCAAGTACCGGCAACCGACACCGGGTAGCGCACGTAAAGACCAAAGAATGCCCAATCAGACCAGGCTGGAATCAATGTGTATATGGTATATTATATTAATTAATTAGTTATGTGTTAAAAATAAACTATAAAATTAGACTAGGAGATTTTCTTGAAGGGGCAAGGATGAAAACTGCGTCGGAATTGCAGCTCATGTTTAATTCGCCTTTGGATCCCTGGCGGATGCAACAGCTTACTCACTTTCTCACTTCTCTTACTCGGGGGGAGAGATCTGATCGCTTAAAATGGGGTGCCCCCTAAACATAAAAAAAATTAAAAGTCAGCAGCTACAAATACTGCAGCTGCTGACTTTAAATAATCAAACACTTACCTGTCCCAGGGTCCAGCGATGCGGGGGAACGAAGCCCCCCCTCGTTCCCCACTCTACTCACGGCGCCGGCATTCTTACTGTGGGCACCCGGCTGTGGTTTCACAGCCGGGCACCCACTGTGCATGGGCGAGCGGCGCCGCGCTCCGTGATACGCCGCACAGTCATCTGGGACACGTGACAGGTCCCAGATGACTGTGTGGCGCAGAGGGGAAGTGATGTCAGTGCCCGGGCACTGAAGGTGGCAGACTACGAGGGACCCCTAGCAACAGGCATTTAGAGGTGAGTAAAAATATTTTTTTTTTCCAATTCTTTTTTATTTATTTTTTTATGATTTTTAAGCTCTTTTTAATTTTTTTGGTGGAAACACATTTTTAGATACCCCAATGGAAAATCTCTGTTTGATAGAAAAACCTACGTTAGACGGGGTATCATTGGCATATAAAATACTAACAGATCCTCCGGAAGATTATGTCCCTAGATTTCTTGCGAAATGGGAAAGTGATTTAAATACCATATTCTCTAAAGATCAACGTAATCAAATTCTATAATTTGCCCATTATTCCTCTACAGCAAGTAATTATAAAGAATTATGTTATAAAATCCTTACAAGATGGTACAAAGTCCCATCGTTAATACACAAAATCTATCCGGAAGAGACAAATATTTGCTGGCGTTGTGGAGAGTCGGGGGGTGATATGCTACATATTTTCTGGTCATGTAAAAATTTACTAGACTTTTGGGTTAAAGTGCAAAATATCATTAAACAGTTAATAGAGTATGATTTGGGATCAGACACAGCTAGATATCTCCTTCACTTCTCAGATTTTTCAAAACGTAGATATTCGTTGGTCGCTCATCTGCTGAATGGTCCGGTCCTATGGAAGCAGAAAATACCCCCCTCAATCCTACTGTGGTTTAAAAAGATAGCGGATATATATGCCATGAAAAAAAGTATTGCAACTTCACAGGGTAAAGAGGAGAGGTTTGAATCAAAGTGGGAATCTTGGTCCCGCTTTGTATCTACCAGAGAATATGCTGGGGCACTTGTGGAGGGGGATGCGGGGGAAGAGGGAGGAGAGAGGATTTAAATGTTTATTATTTGTGGAAAAAGAGAAGTTTCTGTTTTTCTTTCCCCTTGTTTTTTTTTTTTTTATATATTTTTTTATATTTTTTTATTTATTTATTTTATTATTATTCTCTTTTATTTTTTTCTCTTTCTTTTGTTCCCTGTTTCTAATGCGCATATGTATAACCAGATGTAAAATGAAACGATATATAATTATGGTATGCTCTGTGATACACATGCAATGAAATTGTATTCTTTGTTTATGTATAAAAAAAAGATTTTTGAAAATAAAATATAGAATTTACAAAAAATAACTATTCACTAAAACATAACTAATAAAATATATAGAAGAAAAAATCTTGTATATTGAAAAAGCATCACACGAACAAGAGATAAATATAGACATAATTAAATACGGCATACTCACAGCATGAGCTTATGCTTGAAAACAAGATGTTCTTGTGCTTATATCGATCCAAAGCATAACAAACTTTTTAACTTTGTGTTGTATGCAATAATAAAATAGTTGTCATTTTACATACTTTATTATTGGTATTTATTGCTTGCCAGCACCCTTCAAAATCCCACCAAAAATCCCCTTGTTCATAAGGGACAATATTGCTTAAAGTGGTTGTATAGGTTTTTTTTTTTTTTTTTTTTTAAATAACACATGTTATACTTACCTCCACTGTGCAGTTCGCTTTGCACAGAGTGGCCCCGATCCTGTTCTGGGGTCCCTCAGCGGCTGTCTCGGCTCCTCCCTGCAATAGATAACCCCCGCAGGAAGCTCTCTCCCGAGGGGGTTACCTTGTGGGCGCGCTCCTGTCTCATACACTCTGCGTTCATAGACAGTCATAGCTAGATAGTCATTTGGATTTGATTGACAGCAGCGTGAGCCAATGGCTGCTATCAATCTATCCAATAAAGAGCCGAGAAGAGGGGGCCGAGAAGAGCTGAGAAGCCAGCGCGTTCTCGACGCAGGACTTTCGAGGGCTCAGGTAAGTAAACCAGGGGGCCTGTAACCATCAGATGTCTTTTCACCTTAATGCATAGGATGCATTAAGGTGAAAAAAACAGAAGGTTTACAACCCCTTTAAGACACATATGCTTGCAAACGGTTTACCATCATAGCTTTTAAAGATCATCTGTACTAAGATCTAACAGGGTAAATTAATCTTCAGGCCAGTTACTGAGTAACAAAATGCCTCCAAGGGGCCCCAAGAAGCCTTGCAAGTTTCACTTTTTGGAAAGTAGAGCACATGACCTCCCCCTTGCATCACACGCAATGCAGGCATCTCTCAGTAAAGGCCCGTACTCACGCTTTGATTTTTGGACATCAATTGTGTTATGACGACCAATCGTCCGCAAATCTTACCGTTAGTAGGGTGCTTTCGACAGCCAATTTCACTTTTTCGTCAGACAAAAGCTGGATGTGTAGACTATAACATTTTTGTCGGATGTGAACTCAACGTCTGATTTTCGTTTCATTAGTATGGTTTTCGTACATAAAAAAATCGTAAGAGCAAGACTACGCATGCTCAGAAACAAAAGAATACATACGTAACTATTCAACATATTATGTCACTTCTGACGTCGTGTACTGTCAAACGAAAATTCTCATATTGTTAGTAACCTCTTCACTTTCGACATGAGACTAGCATGCCACAAAAATCGGACGTTCTGTTGTCCGAAAATCAAAGCGTGTGTACGAGGCTTAAAGAGAAGGTCCGGTTAAAATTTTTTTTTTTTTAAAAGTCAGCAGCTACAAACACTGTAGCTGCTGACTTTTAATAAATACACTTACCTGTCCAGGGTGCCCGCGATGTCGGCCGCCCGAGTCCGATTTGTCCATCGGATCGGGTCCCAGGCGCCGCCATTCGAAGTGAGGGAAAAAGGCAGTGGATCCTTGCGGCTTGCGGCTTCACTGCCCATTTCCTACTGCGCATGAGTCGCTTTGTGAATGGCCGGCTGTGTTCTGGAACACACACAGTTCCCAGAACGCCACCCTCCCCAGAAGACAACGTGAGGAGGAGAAGACTGAAGATCACCATGGTGTAGGAAGTGGCAGATTAGGACGATCTGCCTAGCAACAGCCATTTCTGGTAAGTAAAACATTTTTTTTTCTCTATTTTTTTTTCACCTTTTAATGCAATTTGCAATTTGCATTTTAATGCAATTTGTTTTTTTTTTTTTTTAGGGTGGACCTCCGCTTTAACTTGCAATAGGAGTTAATGTCTGGTGAGAAGAAGCTACTAATGCCGCGTGCACACAACCAGACTTTCCGGCAAACTAGGTCCGACGGTCTTCCCGGCGGACTTTCAGCAGAGTTCCGACGGACTTTACAAACGAACGGGCTTGGCCACACACGAATGGACTAAGTCCGTTCTAAAGTCCGTTCATTTTGAACGTGATGAGGTAAATGGGACTAAAAAAGGAAGTTCAATAGCCAGTAGCCAATAGCTTCCCTTGCGTCGTATTTGGTCTGTTGGACCAGCACACAGACGAACGGTTTTCCTGATTTTAGTCCGTCGGAATTGAGTCAGTCGGATAGATTTGAAACATGTTCTATTTCTAGGTCCGTCTGATTTTTTTTTTTTCGAAAAACGATTGCATTAGCCCACACACGATCAGATTGTCTGACGGACTAATCCCTTCGGACCTAGTCTGCTGGAAAGTCTGGTCGTGTGTACGTGGCATTAGAAGTCAGAAGCTGCTTAGAAAAATAATCAGGGGCTTTGGGGGGACACCTCATGTTTACAACAATACAATAGGTTCGTTTAACCTTCTACTTCTTCATACGGGTTTGCTTTAAATCAGAGACCTGTACTGATATGGATACAATTTGCAAGCACACTTTTTTGTTTGATGAAGCCTTCATTTTTTATTTAATGTTTAACATAAGATTAATTTGTTTCTAGATAAGCAGAGTCAACTGACACCAATTTTGCGGTAACATGATGCATGAGTCATATATTCAGCTACAATGACAAGAACATCAATATCTTATTCTCTACAGTGGTAAACTAAGGTAAGGTGAAATAAAAGACATGCAGCAAACCTCTGCTAATTGTTAGAACACAGGGCAGAGTAAAAAGAATATTTAAAGTAGTTGTAAACCTTAACATTTGCTAAAGTGTGTATTGTAGACAACTTGCATTTAGATATTTGAGAACAAAATGCAAGTCAGTGCTGCTAATCTCCTACAGCCTCTTTGCAGCCAATCATGTCTACATGCAAGCACTTCAGCATTGATAGTGACACAAGTGGGCCATGACTGAAACATATGTTGAAATGAACCACTTGATGTCTCCATCTTAAAGTTTTTTTTTTTGATGATGTCATAATGTAGAGAATAAGATTTCCTTTCATTTGAGCCCAGTCTTGCCACACAGATTTACTCCAACCCTGATAAATCCTCTTTTATTGTTCAGTTAGAAATATCTTGACAAAGTGCTGAAAACTTTGTCAAAAACGCCCCCTTACTGTGAGTGACAGGTGATTTACATATCTCATGCACTAGCCTGAGACAGGCACATCCTGTGTAATTATAAAAAGTGAGAAATTCACCCCACCCCCACATAGCAAATCCTGGGTGATGGAAAGGAATGTTATCTGTAATCAAGGGGAACTCAGACACACACACTGCACTATAAAAATCATCAGATCACTGGATGTTCTACTCTGCCCAACTCTGACTACATACATCTCCCCTATATTCTTCTTGCGGTTCACTCGATAATACATTTTCTTTCTTCTGGTCTCTGGATCTGTGGTCTGTGCCTGGGTTTACATCCACTTTAAGCCCTGGTAACTGACAATACAGGAGAACAACTGGGAGACAGGGACAGAGTGTTGTGATCCAACACCAGGAAGTGAACAAGGATTTTTTTTACAACGAGTACAAGTACCGATACTTTTTTTTTTTTAGTACTTGCCGATACCAGTTACCGATACCTACCGCAACTATTTTGTTTACACTTCAGCTGTCAGCAATGGTACAAAGCATTGAAAAGTCATTTACAAATTAAATAAATTAATTTTGTTTTTTAATTTTTTAATTTTTAATGTGAAATGTGTAAATATATGTGTGTGAAAATATTCACTAACAGAGCAAACAAAAAAAAAGTTTTCCTGACTGACTCCATGGCAGCCTACGTATGGGTTAATCCCGCCTCTCATACCTCATAGGACCCCACTCCCATAAATCTTTGCTCCTGGCCAGATACTGTGTTCCTTTTTTGTCCTCCTCCTTAAGGACTAAAGTAGTAGTTCTTACCTTCAAGGAGTCGTAAAATCCGGGTCTGGTTCCTGTTGCCGTTCGCACGCATGATGAAATTTGGTGTCTGGAGTCCAATAGCCCGGCTACTAGCAAGGTGGACATGGGGATGAAGAAGCGTTGCCATGAAGAGCTTACTATCTAGCCACTGGCTGGAAAGCGGCAGTATGGTAATTCGTCCTAGCTACTAGCGGGAGGCCTTTTCCCTGAAATAATCCCCCAGTGACGTGCCTGTGGACGGGAGCCAGGTCGGGTAATGGCGTGCTGGAGCGGTAACGTATGGCAGCCTGTTTGTATTTGTTTGTGTGTACCATTTCCGGGTGTATGGCGGCTGGAGCGCATCTGCGTCCCAGACCGCCGCTTTCCTGTACTGCGCAGCCGCAAAGTCTCGGTTGAGATCGAGGCTTGGGCGGCGCATGCGCAGTATGGACGAATGGCGGTGCATGCGCACGAGCACCGTGGGGGTGACGCTGACGGCGTTGTGACGTCATTCAGGCAGCAGATTTAAATGCCTGTCAGATTTAGACAGGCTTGCTGCTGCATCCAAACAAACGCTGTGACACAGTTTTTTCTCTGCTTTACTGAGGTAAGAGGCTTGATGCCTTATCCCCTATTGATTTAACAGATGTCTATGCATGGGAAAAATGACTTTGGCAAAATTGATTTTATTTATTTTAAATAAAAAAAAAAAAAATGGATTTTAGTAAATGTTTTTTACTATGGATATTGTTGCAGCCTGTCCGAATTGTGACTATGGATGTTTCATCGCCCCCTTGTGGCCAGCCTTTACGCCGCAGGTAGGGAGGAGTTTTGTTTTCTTTCTGCCTGTGTTGGTTGGTATAGGGTATATTTTTAAGGGAATTTTTTTCTCCTTATTATCTATTTTAGCCCTTCTATACCGGATCTTCGTCCTTCAGCACGCGAAGATAATACACATTCTCGGTCAAGAAATGACCGTTTTTAGGTCCAGTTCTGGATGCCCTAACTCCTCCTCCAGACACCGCTCTGACAAGTCAAGGTCAGGGTCTCGGCACTCTTCCCACCACCAGTCTGGTCGCTCAGAAGGAAGATCATGTTGGGATTGTAGAGCAAAAGTGCCAGAAGACAAATCGCTATGCGATATATCTTTTTCCCGAGCTGCAAAAGAAAGGGATGTTAGTGACCAGTAAGTGGAGGCATTGGTCAGGAAGGTTGTTCGGGAATCTTTGAACAAACCAGAATCCGCTCATGCAGATATTCCTCCCTCTGATCCAATCTCAGTGGTTGAGGTAGAAGACCTTGAGATCCCGGGCCCCTCCCGTGACAACTTCTCTTTCAGCGGATCTTCGGACAGCGAAGCTGAAGTAGAGGATTCCAGTGCAGGGTTTGATTTTTCCCAGGTCCCTCATCTGGTAAGGGCAGTGAAAGATGCACTGAGGTGGGAGGAGCCAGTAGAAGCACCCTCTAAACAGAGGAAGTACTTTAAGCACCTTAAAAAGGAGCGCTCAAATTTCCCCTTTCTGGGTGAGCTGGGAGAAATTATCTTGGACGAATGGAGCAAAGTGGATAGGAAGAATTCTCTTATCTCTAAAGTGTCCAGAATGTACCCTTTCAAAGATGAGGAAGTTAAACATCTGGAGTCTGCTCCCCTCATTGATGCAGCCTTAATGAGGCTGGTGAGACACGTCACTCTTCCACTAGAGGATACCGTATCTTTTAAAGACGGTCTTGAAAGGAAGATCAATACAGACTTAAAACGTATCTACATCACAGCTGGAATGGCCTGCAAGCCAGCACTGGCCTTGGCAGCATTATCCAAAGCAATGGAGTGTTGGACAGATGATTTGGGGACAGCCCTGAGAGGTATGTCCGAAGAAGCCTTCAAGAGCTCTCCAATATGTGAGATGAAAATGGCATCGGCTTTTCTGGGTGAGGCTTCCCTAGATATAATCCGCCTGGTGGCACGTGTTATGCTGTGATCCGTTACAGCCAAACGAGCTTTGTGGCTACGCCCTTGGGTGGCGGATCCGGCCTCTAAACAGGCCTGGTGTAAAATTCCCTTTGAGGGTTCTTCTCTTTTTGGGAATAAGCTCGATTCGGCCATTACTCGTGCTACCGGTGGGAAGTCTGGGTTTTTACCCCATGATCGCTGTCCGTTTGCCCAGAAGAAGGTCCAGTCCAGGTCAGACCCGGAACGTGCTAGGGATGCACGTCGCTACAGACCAGGTCGGGAATTTAGGAAGAACTGGAGGAGAAACCAGCCTTCTGGCCAGAAGCCTTCAAAATCTACATCTTCTGGGGGCCGCGAAGCGGCGAAGTCTTTTTGATATAGCGCCTGTCCAGGCGGAACAAGTAGGGGCACGTTTACTACGCTTCTGCCACATCTGGGCAGCCTCGATACAAGACTACTGGGTCTTGAAGACAGTTTCTATGGGACACACCTGGGTGTTCAACAATCCACCCATACATCGATTCGTTCCCACAAGCCTTCCTTTGTCGGAAGAGAAAAGAGAGCCAAGGTGCCGCCATTCCAGTCCCGTCAGAGGAAAAGTTTCAGGGGATCTACTCACCCCTCTTTATGGTCCTCAAAAAGAGCGGTTCCTGGAGGCCGGTTATCGACCTGACTTACTTGAACTCTTTTATAAAAAAGGAGAAATTCAAGATGGAAACGTTGTTGACCATTCGCCAGACAATCCAACCAGGCGATTGGCTAGTGTCAATAGACCTAAAAGATGCGTACTTCCATGTACTAATAGCGAAGAACTTTCAAAAATATCTTCGGTTCTCAGTGGGTCAGAAACACCTCCAATTCATATGTCTCCCGTTCGGGCTTACGACATCGATGCGGGTGTTTTCCAAGCTCTTACTGGCGGTGGTCGCCTTGATCAGAGTCCGAGGTATTCGATTACACCATTACCTCGAAGACCTACTCCTACTGTCTCAGGACAGAGAAAAACTACTGTCACACCGGGAGCAAGTCATATCTACCCTGACAGAATTCGGCTGGCTTTTGAATCAAGAAAAAAGTCATCTGGAGCCAACCCAGTCCCTAGTTTTCCTAGGGGCACAGTTCAACACAGTAAAGAGCACGATCTCTCTTCCTCTAGAGAAGATCCCAGTAGTCCGGGACAGGATTCATCTGGCAATGTCAGCTCCTCTTCTCAGGTCCTCCCAGTGCCTCAGGATATTAGTCACCATGGTGACAACAGCCCCCATGGTAAAATGGGCGCAATGGAGGATGTGGCCCTTTCAGAAAGGATTCCTCCAACAATGGAATCCAAGTCTACAGGATCACTGGATCCGGATAACTCCCTCCATGCGGGAGAGTCTCCCTTGGTGGCTGCAACGAAGGAATCTTCTCAACTGCCATTCAATAGCTCCAGTTTCCTGGATAACGGTAACAACAGATGCCAGCAGCAGAGGCTGGGGTGCTCTGTGTCGGTCGGAGGTAGCCGAGGGCAGGTGGGATTTTCCTGCCCAGGGGGTGGTCTCGAACATATTGGAGATTCGAGCTGCCTTCCAGGCCCTTCGGGCTTTTCTACATCTGATATCGGGAGCCTCAGTCCTCATGAGATTGGACAATACGACGGCGGTGTCGTACATCAAAAGACAGGGGGGCACTCACAGTCTCTCCCTTTTGAAGGAAGTGAGTCCAATTATGTCCTGGGCTCAGGAGAACTTGATGGACCTGACGGCAGTGTATCTTCCTGGAGTTCAAAATGTTCAAGCAGACTTTCTGTCCAGAACCTCCACTCTCTCCACTCGGAAGTCTTCGACTGGATCCTGACATTGGGAATGATTCCGGAAGTGGACCTATTTGCATCTCCTTGCAATGCCAAGATGAAGAATTATTATACCAGGTATCGCTGTCCCCAAGCCATGGGAGTGGATGCTCTCACGGATCAGTGGATTTTCCGCAGGGCCTATGCCTTTCCACCAGTTCCGATAATTCTTCGGTTCCTTTCGAGACTCAGACAGGAGACGGCAGAGATAGTGGCGATCATCCCATACTGGCCCAACAGGCCATGGTTTCCCCACCTGTTGCAGTTGAGTTACTGGGACCCAGTTCCGCTTCCCTCCAGGTCAGATCTTCTCCTACAGGGAGCGTCGCTCCATCCATGTCCGTCCCATCTCCATCTGATGGTCTGGTGGTTGAGAGGAAGAGGCTGGAAGCATTAGGTTGCCCAAGTTCAGAAATTACTACCCTGCTGAACGCTAGAAGGCAAGGTACAAATAAAGTTTATCAGAGAATTTGGTCTAAATTTATGGACTATTTCTCCTCTTCTGGGGGTTCCTGCAGTAATCCAGAAATAAAAGATGTTCTAGGATTTCTCCAGACAGGATTGGATCTCCCTTTGTCTGTGAGCTCCCTACGAGTTCAAGTTTCGGCACTATCTGCTTTTACTGGCATTTCCTGGGCAAGGAATCCACTTACCAGACAATTTTTCAGAGGAGCATCAAGGCTTAGGCCTCAGAGAAAACCAAGGTTCTCTAAATGGGATCTTCTTCTTGTGCTCGATTTTTTCTCAGAAGATTCTTTCCAGCAGATGGATGAACTATGAACTACATTTCCCTTAAAACAGCCTTTCTAGTAGCCATTACATTGGCTAAAAGAGTGTCGGAGATCAGTGCTCTAGGTTCTAAAGAGCCTTTCCTTACCTTCTTCCCTGACCGGGTAGTTCTGGTTCCAATGCTAGGATCAAATCCTAAAGTATCA
Organism: Lithobates sylvaticus; assembly: GCA_028564925.1. Lineage (NCBI taxonomy): Eukaryota > Metazoa > Chordata > Amphibia > Anura > Ranidae > Lithobates > Lithobates sylvaticus. Next base: position 409,985,910 of record CM053030.1, read on the forward strand.
TCAGTGTTTCATGAGAACCAGGAAATTGTTCTCCCAACCTTTCAGTCAGAGGATTCTTCAACTAACCATCCTTTGGATGTCAGTGAGGTCTTAAAGAGCTATTTAGAAGCTACTGCACCCTTCAGAAGATCAGATCATCTGTTTGTCTACTTTTATGGAAAGAACAGGGGTTTGCGTGCTTCCTCTAGAACTATTGCAAGTTGGATTGTCCAGGCTATCCAAAGGGCATATGCGGCTAAAGGACTGGTTCCTCCAGAAACAGTGACTGCTCATTCTACCAGGAGTATGTCAACATCATGGGCGGCCTCCCGACACGTATCGGCGGAGGTGATCTGCAAAGCAGCCTCTTGGTCGTCAATAAACACTTTTATGAGGCATTATTGTGTTGAGCCAGCGGCTCTTTCCTCTGTTAATTTTGGTTTAAATGTTTTAAATGTTTTATCTGTTTGAACGGTGCCAATTAAACCTTTTTTTGTTGAACCAGCAAATTGTGCCCACCCGAGTTTGTATGGCTAGCTAGTTCCCATACGTAGGCTGCCATAGAGTCAGTCAGGAAAACGGGAAATTTATATCAAATACTTACCGTAATTTTCCTTTCCTGATGGACTCCATGGCAGCAGGAGTCTCCCTCCATTTGCTGGAGTAGGCTAAGTCATGGAACACGGTATCTGGCCAGGAGCAAAGATTTATGGGAGTGGGGTCCTATGAGGTATGAGAGGCGGGCTTAACCCATACGTAGGCTGCCATGGAGTCCATCAGGAAAGGAAAATTACGGTAAGTATTTGATCTAAATTTTCCGTTTTAATTGTTTATCGTTTATAAAATAGATGTGAAAAAAAAAAGGAAAATAATAATTAAATGGAGCAAAATAGGGAGTTAATTAAGGCTGATTAGAGTAAATTAAGGGTTAATTAAGGGGTTAAACAGAGGAACATTTGTTCATCTCTTCGATCTGCAGATGAAGAAACAGAAATATACAAAAAGAAACAATGTTTCTTTTTATTTTAGTGTTTCGGGGCTGAGAAATGTTAATAAACATTGCCGGCTGCTTTTTTTTATTGACAGCTCCAATTACCGGACTTCTTTAACACCGGGGAGACCCACTGACAGCTCAAAGAACCGAGCCTGAACGTATCGGTTTCAGGTATCGATTCTTCTCTGGTGCAAATAACTGTCCAAAAAGCAAACAAAAATTGTGTCTTATGGCCCGTACACACATTCCGAAAATCGGACAAAAATACCGCTTTTGATGCGATCGTACGATAATCGGATCATTAGTAGAGAGATTTATGAGAGCCGATCACGACAATTCATCCGATATTATTCGACCGGACAAGCACAAACATTTTCTTCGTACGATACCAGATCGTACAATTTTCGTTTAGTCAGTACAGTTGTCGTCCGAAAATACAATACAAATACATTACAACACATGACATCACTTCCCATTTTCTTTTTTCTGTCGTACGAGAATTTTTGTGACTTTAGTAACCTATTCAATTTCTACTTGCGACTATTACGGTAAGCGAAAAAAGTTGTACGATCTGTCGTGCAATATTCGGATCGTGTGTACGGGCCATAAGTGTAACTTCCAAAGTGGCTTATGCCTGAATCTGACATAGCTTCCAGTGCAAATCCCTCTTGCTCCCCTCCTGGTTCCACACTCCGCTGAGCTTGGAGTGCCATCATGTCCCTTCCGGTTTTGAATTTTTGTCTGTGGAACACACAGCGTACCAGATTCCTGGCTGTAACGAGTGTTACTGATCTTCTAGCACTATTGACAGTGCGTTTTTAAAGTTATTACCTGCTTTTGATTGAATAAAGCTCATATTTCTTATGGATTCACGCTATGAGTGTGAATCTTTTTCATTCATCTTTCTGCTGAGTGTGGAACCAGGAGAGGAGCACGAGTGAATCACCTATTTGCACTGGAAGCTGTGTCAGATTCAGGCATAGGCCACTTTGGAAGTTACGACACGAAGACACAATTTTGTGTTTTGTTGTTTCAAGGAGTTCACTGATGAACCTGAAATATTTTGATGGTCACTTTTTGCAATAAAAGCACGTTGCACTTTATATATTATTATACTTGCTACAGATGATATTCGTTTTATATGGATTATCACTTACACTGGGCATGTAGAGGATGTATGATGTGAAGCACCATATACACATATTTATTTTTACTCATTTGTCAGCGCCATCTTACCCCTCCCCCATCATTTTATACTATTGCATTATATTTTAGTAAACACTGGGCACTCAAATTTTTTTTATTCATTGTACCAATATGTCCCTTCTCAGGCATCAAATTCCTTGTATGGTCTCTCCCTATGGTATGCTGATATCTTCTTAACAACACCTCCGCTAAATCATAAATGTTTCCTTTATGTCTGATATATCTTATCATTTGATGCACAGAAACTGGACTACTTCTACCAGAGCACCTATCGATGTAAGCATCATTGTCTGTATAGCACAAATGTGGATGTAGTGTTTGCATATGCAGCATCCATAATTATCTCCTGAAGAAGCTAAATTATAGCGAAACATGTTGAGTGAATTGGAAAAACTGCACAATATATGTAAAACAATGTTTCTTTTGTTGTTGAAATGTTAACTTTACATAAATAAATCTAAATATTTTCACTTATATTATCTCCTTTTTTGTGTAGCACCTTAAAAACCCAATTTTTCTATATCTGTACAATTTTCTCAATTTTGAGGGGTGTGCTGATTGTGATTTTCTGACACCACGCTTATTTCTCCCATACTGGGCACACTACAGGTGTCATCAAAATACAAAAAGTGCATTTAGCACAACATGTCTTTCTACCCTGCTGCAGCTTCCCTTCTCACACTTAGTGGCAATTCCTGACTGTCAAAGTGACATCCAGGAGTTGCTGTGTAAAGATAGCAGTACTAATAGCTGTTGCTATAAAAAAAAAAAAAAAAACAGACTTTGTGACAGTGTCTATGAACAATGTTCAGATTTGAGATAGATGCAAATTTTCATATTTTCATTTATCTGCAGATCTAAGAGATGAGCTTCAGTCTATACATGTAAATTAACCACTTTCCGACTAGCTGCCATCATTATACTGTGGCAGGTAGGCTCTCCTGCGCAAATCGCCGTAGCTGTATGGCGGCATCCCCCTACAGTTAGAACACACCCATGGAACACAATTAACCCTTTGATCGTCCCCTAGTCTTAACCCCTTCCCCGCCAGTGTAATTTTTACATTGATCAGTGCTATAAAAATGCACTGATCAATGTAATAATGTCACTGGTCCCAAAAAGTGTAATTTGGGGTCAAATTTGTCCACCGCAATGTCGCAGTCCCGCTAAAAATCGCATATCCCTGCCATTACTAATAAAAACAATAAGACAAAATAAAAGTCTCTAAATCTATCCCCTATTTTGTAGACGCAATAACTTTTGTGCAAACCAATCAATATACGCCTATTGCAATTTTTTTACCAAAAATATGTAGAAGAATATATTTCGGCCTAAACTGATGAATACATTTTTTTTTTTCAAAATTGTCTTTGTTTATAGTGCAAAAAATAAAAACCACAGAGGTGATCAAATACCACCAAAATAAAGCTCTATTTGTGGGGGAAAAAAAGGACATAGTGCCGTATCGCAAAAAATGGCCTGGTCATTAAGGGGGCAAATCCTTCTGGAGCTGAATTGGTTAAAGCAGGTTGACCAGCCTTCTGTCTTTACAACCCCTTTAAGTAATACACAAAAGTCTAAGTAAGATCTTAAAGGTAATAGTGCCCTAATGTAAGAATTAGTCATCATCATTAGCCAACATCCATAAATGTTCTTCTTTCTTGAGAAAACTAATTTTAGAGCCTGCTAATGTCTTGAAGAATATCTTTGTACAGCACACTGAGATAACAGGTATTGTCTTATTGTAAAAAAAAAAGTGTTCCCCTAAAGTGTTTGTAAAGGTTCTTGTTTTTTTTTTTTATGTACATAAAAATAACAAACATGTTATACTTACCTGCTCTGTGCAAGAAATACCCCAGATCCTCCTCTTCTGGGGTGCCCTGCCGGCGCTCCTGGCTCCTCCCTTCATCGGGTGCCCCCCGGAAAGCCACTTTCCATGGGGGTACCCATGCAGGCTCACTCCCGAGTTCCATAACTGCGTCTATTGACAAAGGCAGCAGGACTCGCCCCGCCCCCTGCTCCCATGTCACAGGACTTGATTGACAGTGGCTCCTGCTGCCATCGATCTGTCCAATGAGGAGAGAGACAGCGGCTGAAGCTGCTGGGCTGGTGCACATCGCTGGATCGGATCGGGCTCAGGTAAGAAAAGGGGGGGGGAGTCTAGGGGGCAGCTGCAGCACAAAAGGTTTTTAACCTTACAGTGGTTGTAAAGGCAGAAGGTTTTTTAACTTAAGGCTAAAAGGGCTAAAAAGCCTTCTTTATGCAGCAGCCCCCCTAACACTTGTGGTCCCTCTCTGCCCAGCGATGTTCACCAGTGTCTCAGCCATCCGAGATTCTCCCTCCTGATTGTCTGATACACAGCAGCAGTGCCATTGGCTACCGCTGCTGTCGGTCAAAGTCAGCTAGCCAATTGGGGGAGAGAGAGGGGGTGGGTCGGGATTACATGTCTGAATGGACTCAGGAAGCTGTGACTCGGCTTGGGTGCCCCCATAGCAAGCTGCTTGCTGTGGAGGCACTGAACAGTAGGGAGGGGCCAGGATCACAGAAGAAGGAGGAGGATCCAGGTTGCTCTATGCAAATCCACTGCAACAGAGCAGGTAAGTGTAGCGCCGTGCTCCTAATGAACAGACGCTATTATTTTGTAAATTTAAGTTTGTCTGAAGCTGCAGTTTGGCTCAGACTAATTATGCTAAATTTCTGGTTTCTGTACCAGTTTAGCTGGGTTGTGCTAGTTTCCACTTGGCCGTGGGTGTCACTGTCACCATCAGTAAGTGTTGGAAACGCAACAGGCTAAATGCATTGGGTACCCCTTTTACTCAGAAACAGCCCAGTGGGAGTGGTCTACTTTCTGGGTAAGGGTATGTAAGGTACAGGCGCCATTTTTTTGGGTTCGTTATCCCGACCTCATGGCCCTCCTGGCCTAAGGTGTGTGCTGCCTTACTCTATGTCTCAGGGGCCGGCTGGCCCGAGGCTTCGCAACTGAGGGGTAGGCCCAGAAGCCCTGGGGCCTACTGATCCAGGGGTGGTCCTGTGCTGTCTTGCCTGTGGGGAGAAGCCACTCAACTGGAGGATCCAGGGGAGTACTTTTTCAGGAGAGGCCAAGAGGCCAAGAGCAACAAGGCTGGTATCTCTGGAAGAGCCTGGAGACTCAGTTGGAGGACGCATCCCGGGTCACCTACCACCCAGTACCGCCAGATTGGCTGAAAGAAACTGGTACTGTGTGACAGTTCTCTACTTTTACAAGAAGATGCTGGTTGTGCCTTCCTGTGGCAGAGGATTGCACAATGATTTTGTTAAACTGACAAGTCTGTGGCAGAGACATTGACCGAGCATCTCATCGGCTGCTAGGTCAGTGAGAGGGGCCTATCCAGTGGTTGCTAAATCCAGTCTGTGGAAGCTGTTTGTCCTCTGGATCAAGGAAATACCTCTAACCCACACATTACAAGGTACCTGAATCCCCCTTAACACTCTATCCCTCTATTGCAAAATTTGATGTTCTTGTAACAAAGCTTTGGAAAAGGAACTAAGTATCGGAGCCAATATCCTTTAACCAACTCTACAACGGGACCTCTAGGATGGACACAGTGAAAAGGCGAGGTAACGGTAAGCCCAAAAAAAAACAGCAGCTCCTTCGGGGATCAGTGCTACATAAGTATAACATGTTTGTTATTTTTATAGGGAAAAAAATGAGACTTTATAATTACTTTAATGCATAGAATGCATTAAGGTGAAAAACCTTGAGACTTCTCAACCACTTTAAGACTCTATGAAGAAAAGATTCGAAGGGGGAGGCTATATTGGTCTTTAATGGTACCGTATACCAACTGAAGTAGACAGTCGTAAATAAAATATTTTAAAAAATATATTACAAAAAAAATATATGTACACACATTTGTTATTGTGATCTGCGAAACATGTAGAGCAATCAATACACAGATGGTATCTATGTTCATGTTGTCACACTTCGTGTGACTACAGAATCAAGAATTCTGTTTGATTATCACTGTTGGTTTTAATATTAATTGACTAATGTGTGTACATATATATATATATATTTTTTTTGTAATACATTTTTTCAAATATTTTATTTATGACTGTCTACTTCAGTTGGTATACAGTACCATTAAAGTCCAGTATAGCCTCCAACGTTCATTCTGTTCTTCACATTGTCGGGACGAATAAGTCAAACAAATACTATTGTTATGGCATTTCTCTATATCCACTTTAAGACTCTATTATTACCGTGACAATAAAATACTTTGGCAAAGGATACTTGTGCATTAATTTAAACCACGGATCATGTTATATTTCTGCTTGCAAACCTTTATCCATTTGTCAAATAGAAGGCCTTTCACACCCATAATGCCATTCTTCATAGCAGTCACTGGGTTGCTTTGGCTAATGCTTTATCCTTGTTAAATGTAAAAGACTCTGAATATGAATTAATGTGCATTGTTTGGTTTTATGGTATGTCTATTGATTCTCTTCTTTAAATAATATATTTTACAATTATTATAAATAAGCTTCATTTAATTTTCTGTATATTTGTCATTTATTGTAAATGTAAAGCCATTGTTAGTATCATCATCTACCAGTTGCTTCCAACTATTAGGTACAATTGTGACTGTTCCCGTTTAATTTTTTTTACGTAAAATGGAATTTCAGTGAATAAATTACTAAATTTATCATTTTTCTAAGATGGTGTCATATGGACAGTTTGATAAAATAGCTCATTATACTCACTGAAGTGAAATATGAGTTTCATCAGCGCATTTTCATCAGAAAATTAGTTTGCAGTTATCAATATTGAAGAAAACGAAGCATACTTCAATACAATGCATTGTAAAAATACTGAAATGCATTAGCACACACACACAGCTGTAAAGTGCATACAATATAAAAAGTTTACTTAAAATACCATTAAACTCTCATCTATAAATCATCCCATACTGTGTTTTACAAACTAGTAATGTTATGCAGTGGGGCAGCATGTATGCATTGGGTGGTGTCCAATGACCCACGAAAATCCTTAAACATGGGGCTTTCAGGGTTCCACTCCTAGGAAGGCGCTCCATTGGCTCTTTCCCCTCTTGAAGTCCTTAAAGGCAACCCAGCCTGGCTTTACCAGGATTCAGTGGCTTATCCGACCCTGCAACTGTAGTCAGTTACACCACATCCCTAAATTGCACAGGAAAATAGCTGGGGAAGCAGTACAAACACAAGAACAAATGGGGCCCTGGATTTTAATTTTCTATGGGTCACTGAAATTGTGACTGGGCACACTAGCTCTGGTTTAGCAGCACTCTACAAAACAGGAACCATTCTAAGAAACAGGAAAAGGACTCCGAGTTGCGAATCCACAAACATATAATTCAAATAGAGCGCATGAGTCCAAGGTAATTTAAAGTGTCACTAAGGCCCCTTTCACACTACCATGACTTCAAAGTCGCGCGATTTTGCCGTGATTTCACAGGAGAGATTTTGACGTGAATTTGACTAAATTTTTGCCGTGATTTCAGGGAATGCCTGTGTAACTCGCAATAAAGTCGGACCAAAGTAGTGCAGGGACTACTTTGAAGTTGGCACAACTTTAAGTCGTACTAATATGAATGGTTGTCATTGGAAATCATGGGAAGCGACTTGTCATCCGACTTTGTAGTCCCAAGTCACAGGACAAGTCGTACAAGTGTGAAAGGGGCCTAAACCCACATCATAAAAAAACTATCAATAAATGGTTTAGTACAGTCAGTCACTATGAGATTCCTATTCTGTATTCTGCAAAAGGGATTTTGCAGAGCAGCGGTGGCAGCTCTGCACATGCTCAGTTTTCAGTGTGTTTCTATGCTGAGCATTTCTCCCCTATCACATCTGAGCAGCCCATGTGACTATAGAGTCACACATGTGGGTGTATACACAGTGGTAAATGACAGCCCACTCCCTCCCTCCTCCTCCAAGCCCACTAACCAGCTAAACAAAATGGGGGCAAGATATTACATATAGATTGATGAAGGCTTTACCTCCCTCTTATTCTAAGACACAGGTTGGAGGGGTGTGACACATCCTGTGACTGGCATAAATCTGCCCACACCATGTTATTGGAAAAAATAATAAAGATTTGATTTCAAATATATATTTGTATGAGAATTTAAAAGAGTTTATTGATATTAGTTATTTATTTTTACTCTGTATCCCAAAAGCTGTTTTTTTATTTTGAAGTTAGAAGCTCCTCCTGCTTACGTTTCCCTGCAGACAAGCTGGGAAAGAGCTGGGTCATGTGACAGCTGTATATCAATTAGGAAAAAGGTACTTTTTTTTTTTTTTTAATTAAAATTATTTCAGTGCCATCATCCATATACAGAAATAGAAGGGACAATGTAAATTAAACATTGTGTGTTTAGTATCACTTTAATGATAACATTGATTAATAGCAAAATAAAAAACCAAGGTCTTTCAGAGCCAAATTTACACCCCCTTCATCAGGGCCTAAAGGGGTTGTAAAGGCAGAAGTTTTTTTATCTACATCCAGCGAGGTTGCAGGAATGTCTCGGCTGTCCGGGACTCCCCTCCTCATTGGCTGAGACAGCAGCGTAGCGCCATTGGCTCCCGCTGCTGTAAAAGTCAGTGAGCCAATGAGGAGAGAAAGGGGCGGAGCTGAGCGCCGCTCTGTGTCTGAATGGACACAGGGAACTGTGGTTCAGCTTAGGTGCCCCCATAGCAAGCTGCTTGCTGTGGGGGCACTTAGCAGGAGGGAGGGGCCAAGAACACCAAAGAGGGACCCGAGAAGAGGAGGATCTGGGCTGCTCTGTCATTGTGTTAGAGGATTTGGGGTGTCAGCCGGGATTCCCACCAATCCATGTTGAGATGCTCTGGGATTTGTGTTTCTTTAAGGGAGATATGGCCTTTCAGTTTTCACCAGGATTGGTAAATCCTAGTATGGGTTCTGGAGCCCAGATGCTTTGTAGAGTGTTAGGTGGGAATAAGCTTCCAGTATGGGGTCCATGATTTACTGGCACCCAGCATCCTGATTGAAGACCCTGGCTAGAGGTCAAAGTTGTGGACCAGTGCAACACTGGGCTGCCAGAGAGACACAGAGTCTGAGTTTCTGTGAGACGTTCTGCAAGAGTAAGCCAAGACACTAAATAAAGCATTTGTGTTGTTGTGTAGCGTTTCAATAAAAGTGGCCCAAGAAAGTTTTGAATTATAAGTTTGGCAACTGCATGGTGTCCTTAAAGTGGAGCTCCACCCAAAATGGGAAGCTCAGCTTATCTGCCTCCTACCCCCTCTGCTGCCACATTTGCCACCTTTTGGGGGAAAGTGGGTACATGGATAAAGACATAGATGTGCGAGTTTGGGGTGGAGGAACTTGACTGGCCTGCACAGAGTCCTGACCTGAACCCGATAGAACACCTTTGGGATGAGTTAGAGCAGAGACTGCGAGCCAGGCCTTCTTGTCCACATCAGTGCCTGACCTCACACATGCGCTTCTGGAAGAATGGTTAAACATTCCCATGGACACACTCTTAAACCTTGTGGACAGCCTTCCCAGAAGAGTTGAAGCTTTTATAGCTGGTGCTGTATATTTTGGTGGGGGCGGTAAACCAGACATCCAGTGCTCTGTGCCCCAAGCCCACCCTTTTTTGAAGCCAATTAGAGCCTCTGGCTCTAATCACATGCTTCTAAAAAAAAAATGGAATCCATGCGTCCGGCACCCTGCATGTAGATTAGGGGCTGAGCGCATGGATTAGTGGGGCGACGCCCCTGTGCCTCTAATGGATGGTCTGCCACTGATATAATCTTTAATCGTGTGGTTAGGGATGTTGGTATAGCAATACAGTGCAACTGCTCCTGGGCCTATGAGGTCATGAAGCCTAATGCCCCGTACACACGATCGGACTTTCCGCCAACAAAACCATGGATTTTTGTTCGAAGGTTGTTGGCTCAAACTTGTCTTGCACACACACGGTCACACAAATGTTGACCAACAATTATGAACGTGGGAACGCAGTGACATACGTACAAGATGTACGACGAGCCGAGAAAAAGGAAGTTCAATAGCCAGTGTGGCTCCTTCTGCTTGATTCTGAGCATGCATGAATTTTTGTGCGACGGACTTGTGTACACATGATCGGACATTCCGTCAAAAAAGTTTTATTGGAGCTAAATATTAAATGAAACTTTTCTGATACTTAGCTCCATTCCATGGCCAAGTTAGGTATTTTATGTTAAAAAGCAAATAGTTACAATCAAACAGCACAGGATATAGCCTATTTAAAAATATTTTCTTTTTTTGCCCCATTAGCAAAGATGCACTTAGATTGACTGGTGGGGGCTGTCCAACAAGGCTTGCACATTTCTTATTGGCTCAGCATGTTACTCCATGGGCAAAAACAGGTGTAAAAAGCCCTGCTGAGCTCCATATGGGGCTGCCTTAAAGGGGTTGTAAACCCTCAAGGTTTTTCCTCTTAATGCATTCTATGTCCCCGATCCTCCCCAAAATTCTATGCCCCCGATCCTCCCCAGAGGAAAATGTATTTGGAGATACCCATAAAATTCTATGTATTTTATTAACCCCGATCCTCCCCAGAAGTGGAGATCAGTGGCTGGAGAGCCGTAGGGGGAGAGTAAGATCCTATTAGTCTAGAGTTGGATTGTCATAGGGCCTGTAGAGTACAAAATAGTACTTATTGACTACATGCATAAGATAAGAATTTAATAAAGAGCCAAAATCTATCGGAGGCAGTTTGATCAGGTCCCTATTATATCTAACTGGACCTACCTCAATGGTATCTTGTTGAAGAAAAAGCTTATAGGAGGCTCGGGTCTGCCTTCAAAGAAGGAAGGGAGAGACACTATTTTGTAAATGTCAAAAAATATGACAAATAAATTTCTGTAAATAAAGGAAAGAAAGGAAAAATTCTAATAAACATACCAGATTATATATATATTATCTCTGCTAAATACCCCAATGATTTCTAGCCCACCTACCTTATGGTGGAGTGCATAAGTCACCAGGGCATGATGCTGCAGAGATTTTCCCACTGATAGCAAAAGCTCCCAGTAGGGGGTAAAGTGTACCCACCGGGTCCTATAGAGTTTATATAGGTATTAGTTAAAATGCATTTAATAGGCAGTAATATAGAGGAATTCCTCCGTAAACACAAATTAAAGCCAATGTAGTTACCTAAGGTAGGGTCTCTCCACGTTTGCCGAGCCTCCAGTTCTCACCACAGCCTGACCTACAGTCAGGCTGGGTTTAAATAGTCTCCCCCCGTGGCGCCTATTGCGTGGCGTGTGACGTCACGCCACGCCGGCGTCACGCGGACCTATTGGCGGGAAACGATGCAGCGCCGGCCAGCCACCCCGAAACCGGAAGTGAGCGTCATTCACCGCCGGAAACGGAACCGGAAATAGATGTTACCCTTGGCGCACCGCTTGCACAGGCCTCCTGTGGACATCCTCTGCTGACAATACTTGTCAGAGAGGAGTCCATAGGGGCGGGATGGAAATTTGGCGTGCTAGTGGGTCAGACCGGCGCCGCAGAGCGATCCCCGCTCCGGATGCATGATGGGAACCAAAGGCCGCCACCTGATATGGGGGCGCGCATATAGCCCCACCATGCATCCGGATAGAGTCCATACGGCTCCCCTAAGCCCAAAACTCCGGCCCAATGAGTCCACCCCCCCCAAAACACCCCCCCCCCCAAAAGAGGAGAAGAAGTGTAGATGTAATTGAAGCCCGGGGCAACGAAATTGCCGCAGATCTATCAAAACAGAAGAAGAGAAGAATGCATAAGAGGGTGCATGAAAGCATTGTCAGAACATCATAGCAAATGCAGTTATCCAATACAGCATATTATTGGTTTGTATGCATGAAATACAGTAAGGCATCAGTGTGCCCCTAGATGGGCCACATCATTGCCTACTCCAACATAAATAAACAAATAATAATAATGATAAACAATCATATGTTACTTCACCCCTACGCAGAGGGGGAAGTCAAAAACGAGAAAGGATAAAAAATAAAGAACAAAATGATGAGCATACTCTCGGTCAAAGGTGGACGGAACCGAGCATAGCACCCTAAGAGAGGCCAGTACAATAGTGCTGGCAGGGATGCCTTTACAACGTCCAAGCCTGAGTTGCAACCCATATGTGACTGGAGGGGAGAGCAGGGGTAGGGGATAGCCAATGTCTGGCCGGGCAAGTCCTTTCAATTAAAGGAAAGGTTTAAAGCTGATTCCCTCATTGAGGCCCGGATACCGGGTCGCTTTTAAGAGGTAGATCCATCTTGTTTCAATTTGTAGTAATTTCCTATCTAAGTCACCCCCCCGTTCTTGTTGGGGCAAATGTTCCAGGCTGTAAAAGCCCACATGGTCAAGATTAAATTTGTGATATAAGCCGACATGGCGGCTAATGGGGGTCTCCATTTTGTGTTTGGAAATAAGCGATACATGGTCTCTTATACGGCAAAAAAATGGGCGTTTTGTTTTCCCTACATAAAATGCTCCACATGAGCACTTCATCAGGTATACTGATCCTACAGATTGACAGTTTGTTCGGTATTTTGGGGTCCAGGTTTTGCCGTCCGGCAAATCTATACTCTTGCCCTCTATAATAAAACGACAAAAGTTACATTTACCGCAACGGTATGTCCCTGGGATTTTTTTAATAGGCACCTGTTCATTTGTATGATGACTGCTTACAAGAGCATCTCGCAAAGAGCGTGATCTCTTATAAGTAATTTCTGGATATGGTTTGATGTACTTGGAAATTTTTTGATCAGTAGATAAGAGATACCAGAACTTTTTATAAATATTCCGTACCTTTTTATGTTGTCTATTGTACTTAGTAATAATTCGTGTGCTATCCTGCGTTTTCGCTCGTCTAGGTTTATATAGCAGCAGCTGTCTATTAATGCCCACTACCTGGTTGTAAGCCCTCCAGAGGCATGTTTTACTGTATCCTCTCAATAATAGACGATCACGTAAGAGGTTTGCCTCCCGCTGGAAGTCAGCGAGGTGCGTACAGTTCCGTTTAATCCGTAAAAACTGACTATAAGGAATGCTCCTAATCAGCTTTTTCCGGATGTGAGCTGCTCGCATGTAGCATACTGTTACCTGCTGATGCTTTTCTATAGAGAGTGGAGCACAAGGTTCCCTTCTCATCCACAAAACAGTTCAACGTCAAGTTATCCTTTGTTGGTCATAGTTAAAGGTAAATTTGAGATTGTATTCGTTGAACTGTAATTCATCCAAAAATATCACCAAATCATCCCTTGATCCTGACCATATCATGAGGACGTCATCAATGTAACGACTCCACGATATGATCTTGCCAATAGATTCAATTTTGCTCTCATCTGAGAACAAATCACGCTCCCAGAAAAGGCGGGTCTTTTTTTCAACCAGTCGCTGAAGACCAGAGAAATATGCATTCAGTCCGTTTCACTAATGTCTTTCCTTAGAACGAAAGAGGTTGACATCTGTCACAAAGCCCCCCCAGGCTTGACCACAGTATTCTGACATATTTGCAGAAGAGAAAAGGTATCTAGTATTCCACTTACCCTGTTGTTCCCTCCCTGGTTGATGAAAAATACCTAAAACAGAGGGGTGGATTTACAGGATAGGATGTGTAGATCGTATTCAGTTCGGTTCAGCCCATGTGCCCAGAGCATGCTCATCATAAAGGATATACAAAATAAGATAAACAATTATTTAAATATTAGTGTTTTCATAAGAGTATCCAATATTCAAGTAATTTTAAACATTTTTAAACAAAGCAAAGCTTAACTCAACAAACAGACAAAAAGCGCATTCCAGTCTATGTGAGACTGTAGAGGTGTTTAAGTCTGTAAATTAATTAAATTATGTATGGAGAACAGACATAGCCAACGAGAAAAGTGTATCGTGGGTGTTTTGACCACCCTGGGTATAGAATTTGTTTTTTGGTTGCATAATTATTTGGATTATGGCAGATTTTTGGAGATACGGGACTGTCAAGGGTACATAATTACCTACACCAAGAATAAAAGGAGATATGTTTAAATGACTTCGTATACAACAGTACAGAATATCAAAGTTCAGGGGTTTATGCATACAATCCCTAATGGAACTAAACATATAAATATACTAGAGACACGTGAGTCAAAGTACTTGTCCATTTGTTCTCGACATGTTTCGCCAGTGGCTTCCTCAGGAGACAAGGATAAAGTACGAATGTAAGGTGAGAAAGGTTTATAAGGATGTTTTCTTGTTTCTAAGGTATGCATATAAAGAAAAAATATAAATAAATTTATTATACAAAAAACAGGATTATATATTTACAATGATGCTGTATAGACATATAAGTGCAAATGCTATGTGTAAGAAAGAATTCTCCCGAGTATATGCCCGACCTCTTACCTCCAAATTAAGAGAGTCTACATATTCCCAAGGACATCAGACATAAAGGATATGGCAGATCCGCGGCAAGGCGTCCTACCCAAGACTTCCACAAGGGGCTTATACCCAAAAAGGCCCGAGCCAAGATCAGTGGCTGGAGAGCCGTAGGGGGAGAGTAAGATCCTATTAGTCTAGAGTTGGATTGTCATAGGGCCTGTAGAGTACAAAATAGTACTTATTGGAGGCAGTTTGATCAGGTCCCGTATTATATCTAACTGGACCTACCTCAATGGTATCTTGTTGAAGAAAAAGCTTATAGGAGGCTCGGGTCTGCCTTCAAAGAAGCATTTGCTATGATGTTCTGACAATGCTTTCATGCACCCTCTTATGCATTCTTCTCTTCTTCTGTTTCGATAGATGTGCGGCAATTTCGTTGCCCCGGGCTTCAGTTACATCTACACTTCTTCTCCTTTTTGGGGGGGGGGGGTGTTTTTGGGGGGGTGGACTCATTGGGCCGGAGTTTTGGGCTTAGGGGAGCCGTAGGGACTCTATCCGGATGCATGGTGGGGCTATATGCGCGCCCCCATATCAGGTGGCGGCCTTTGGTTCCCATCATGCATCCGGAGCGGGGATCGCTCTGCGGCGCCGGTCTGACCCACTAGCACGCCAAATTTCCATCCCGCCCCTATGGACTCCTCTCTGACAAGTATTGTCAGCAGAGGATGTCCACAGGAGGCCTGTGCAAGCGGTGCGCCGAGGGTAACATCTATTTCCGGTTCCGTTTCCGGCGGTGAATGACGCTCACTTCCGGTTTCGGGGTGGCTGGCCGGCGCCGCATCGTTTCCCGCCAATAGGTCCGCGTGACGCCGGCGTGGCGTGACGTCACACGCCACGCAATAGGCGCCACGGGGGGAGACTATTTAAACCCAGCCTGACTGTAGGTCAGGCTGTGGTGAGAACTGGAGGCTCGGCAAACGTGGAGAGACCCTACCTTAGGTAACTACATTGGCTTTAATTTGTGTTTACGGAGGAATTCCTCCATATTACTGCCTATTAAATGCATTTTAACTAATACCTATATAAACTCTATAGGACCCGGTGGGTACACTTTACCCCCTACTGGGAGCTTTTGCTATCAGTGGGAAAATCTCTGCAGCATCATGCCCTGGTGACTTATGCACTCCACCATAAGGTAGGTGGGCTAGAAATCATTGGGGTATTTAGCAGAGATAATATATATATAATCTGGTATGTTTATTAGAATTTTTCCTTTCTTTCCTTTTATTTACAGAAATTTATTTGTCATTTTTTTGACATTTACAAAATAGTGTCTCTCCCTTCCTTCTTTGAAGGCAGACCCGAGCCTCCTATAAGCTTTTTCTTCAACAAGATACCATTGAGGTAGGTCCAGTTAGATATAATATGGGACCTGATCAAACTGCCTCCGATATTTTGGCTCTTTATTAAATTCTTATCTTATGCATGTAGTCAATAAGTACTATTTTGTACTCTACAGGCCCTATGACAATCCAACTCTAGACTAATAGGATCTTACTCTCCCCCTACGGCTCTCCAGCCACTGATCTTGGCTCGGGCCTTTTTGGGTATAAGCCCCTTGTGGAAGTCTTGGGTAGGACGCCTTGCCGCGGATCTGCCATAATCCTTTATGTCTGATGTCCTTGGGAATATGTAGACTCTCTTAATTTGGAGGTAAGAGGTCGGGCATATACTCGGGAGAATTCTTTCTTACACATAGCATTTGCACTTATATGTCTATACAGCATCATTGTAAATATATAATCCTGTTTTTTGTATAATAAATTTATTTATATTTTTTCTTTATATGCATACCTTAGAAACAAGAAAACATCCTTATAAACCTTTCTCACCTTACATTCGTACTTTATCCTTGTCTCCTGAGGAAGCCACTCTGGCGAAACATGTCGAGAACAAATGGACAAGTACTTTGACTCACGTGTCTCTAGTATATTTATATGTTTAGTTCCATTAGGGATTGTATGCATAAACCCCTGAACTTTGATATTCTGTACTGTTGTATACAAAGTCATTTAAACATATCTCCTTTTATTCTTTGTGTGTTAATAAAATACTATTTTTATCATATATGAATTTTTCTGTAATTATGTACCCTTGACAGTCCCGTATCTCCAAATACATTTTTCTTTCTTTTGCACAGAGGAGGTAAGCATGACATGCTTGTAATTTAAAAAATATATACGTCGGCAGAATAGCACGGCTGGGCAAAACCACGTACCTGTACGTGGTCCTTTAAGAGCCCAGCCGTGGGTCGAGCGCGCGCCTCCGGCTGTGCGCTCGCGACCTGGTCGGGAGCTCCATGACCACGGCCGCAGGACCAGCGGACCCGATCGCCGCTGGTGTCCCATGATCGGGTCACAGAGCTGAAGAACGGGGAGAGGTCTGTGTAAGCAAACCTCTCCCCGCGCTTCCTACACTGCTTGTCATTGATCGGCTGTTCCCTGTCATCGGGAAAGCCGATCAATGACATCAGACGTCAGCCACGCCCCCTAATGTAAAAAAAAAACACACACGTCACAGACCATAACCCCTCCCCGCCCCCTCGTGGTTAACTCTTTCACTGCCAGTGTCATTTATACAGGAATCAATGCATTTAAATAGCATTGATTGCTGTATAAATGACAATGGTCCCAAAAATGTGTCAAAAATGTCCGATGTGTCCACCATAATGTCACAGTCACAATAAAAATCGATGATCGCCGCCATTGCTAGTAAAAAAAAAAAATATTAATAAAAATGCTATAAAACTATTTTGTAAACGCTATAACTTTTGCGCAAACCAATCAATAATCGCTAATTGCGATTTTTTTTACCAAAAATATGTAGAAGAATACGTATCGGCCTAAACTGAGAAAAAAAATGTTTTTTTTATATATTTTTTGGGGATATTTATTACAGCAAAAAGTAAAAAATATAGCATTTGTTTCAAAATTGTCGCTCTATTTTTGTTTATAGCGCAAAAAATAAAAACCGCAGGAGCGATCAAATACCACCAAAAGAAAGCTCTATTTGTGGGAAAAAAAGGACGCCAATTTTGTTTGGGAGCCACGTCGCACGACCACGCAATTGTCAGTTAAAGCGACGCAGTGCCGAATCGCAAAAAGGGGCCTGGTCCTTTGGCTGCAAATTGGTCCGGGGCTGAAGTGGTTAAAGCGACACCCTAAATTCTGCTTTATTCTATTTATGAAGTCGTTACGTTAGTTTACTTTACATGATGCACCATGTGATTGGGTACAGCTGAGAGCCATTTTGTCATTAGGAACTATATGAAAGTTTTTACCAAGTTACTGATTTTTATTTAATTTTTTATTACAAAATAAAAAGATAAAAAATGCAAGCATATATCTTATCTGTGAATTCCCCCACTAAATAAACAGGTTTATATTTTATATACTGGATGGGCTGTTTTGGATAGAAATAAAGAGTTGCTTTACAATGCAAGCAAACTGAAGACATTGCTGAATATTACCAGTCCTTTAAATATCATAGTTCTCTTCCTAAATGGCACATTGACACTTTTATAAGATGTGTTCAATATTTTTTTTACAACTCAGTGCTTACATTGTAGATATTTCACATCTTTATTACTTTAAAATAATAAAATATCCATGTAACAGGCGAGCTGCAAGTACTAGAATATAATGTATGAATATTTCATTCCATCTCACTAAAGATTGATTACAGATATCTCGCTACAACTCAGCAGTTCTTTTGCATGTTTTATTCAGGTTGTAACATTTAAAGGCAGAGCTGCAGTCTGTAGCGATACCAAGTTATGCCATGCAACCTTAAATAGGCAGAAAGTCTTAGAAAGGTTACAAGATAAGCACAAGCAGTAATATACATGTCTTTAGATAAAAGCAAAACGATAAAATTGAATAAATGATTTTGAAAAGGTCATTTATGAACACGCTAGAGAAATAACTAACACGTGTATATATATCAGAAGCATTTCTTCTACCCTTAAAGTTACTCTGACAATGTTTTTATCACTATCCATCTCTACCTGTCCCAGTATCGACTCCACCTCCCTATGTAGCCAGGGGCTGGATACTTACATTTTCCTGCAATCAGAAGACGCTGTGTAATACTGTTACCAAAGAGCTGTTCCCCCTAGTGTTCCAGCTTAGCTGTTCTGTGACCCTTTGATTAGAGGAAGAAGCAAGGCATCTTGGGACATGTAGTCCATTTGGAAGGGATTCACCCTCTGGCTGCATTGTGTGAAAACTGCAACTACCAGCAGGCTGATGGAAAAGAGCAGACCACTGGGAGGGACTATAATGCCCAGTACACACGAGCGGAATTTCCATCAGAAAAATCTTGGAATTCCGCTTAAAGTGGTGTTTCCCCCCAAAATAAAAAAGATAAATAAAATTCCTAAAAAAAATAAAAAAATAAAACATTTGGAAAATGAAAAATTTAACTCACCTCTAAATGCCTGTTGCTAGGGGATCCCTCGTAGTCTGCCTCCTTCAGTGCCTGGGCTAAGTGACATCACTTCCCCTCGGCGCAGGAAGGGCTCAGCTCTGCCCCCTCCCTCCTGTCAGTCATCTGGGACAGGTCCCAGATGACTGCGTGGCCAATCGCATGGGCAGTGGGTGCGCGGCTGTGAAGCCACAGCCGGGTGCCCACAGTTGCAATGCCGGCGACGCCGAGCAGATGGGGAGACGAGTGGAGCTTTGACCCCCGCATCGCTGGACCCTGGAACAGGTAAGTGTCCGATTTATTAAAAGTCAGCAGCTGCAGTATTTGTAGCTGCTGACTTTTTATTATTTTTTTCTAATGGATACTCCTCTTTAAGCTTGGCTTGCATACACACGGTCACGCAAAAGTTCTCTGAACTTTCGACCGTCAAGAACGTGGTGATTAGGGATGAGCCGAACACCCCCTGTTCGGTTCGCACCAGAACCTGTGAACAGACCTAAAGCTTTCAATGAATGACTGTTCTCTGTGTTACGGGAGCCGGCATTTCATTAGCCGCGAGGGATTTTAAATAGCTTTTTTTCATGCAAAAATGACACTTTGTGCAGGGACAGTTCTAAGCACAAAAAACATGCGCCCCTTCACAGGCATACTATAGACACCCCCAGGTACGAACTTTAAAGGAATATTACACTTTTATTGTTTCACTTTAAGCATTATTAAAATCACTGCTCCTGAAAAAACGCTCCTGAAAAAAAAAATTTGCATTGATACATGTCCCCTGGGGCAGGACCAAGTCCACAAACACTTTTTATGACAATAACTTGCATATAGGCTTTAACAATTAGCACTTGAGATTTCTCCCATAGACTTTTACAGGGTGCTCGCGGCTTTTCGAATTTGCCGCGAACACCCCAAATTGTTCGCTGATTGCTGAACAGGCAATGTTCGAGTCGAACATGAGTTCGACTCTAACTCGAAGCTCATACCTAGCGGTGATGTATGGTGATGTACAACAGTACGACGAGCCGAGAAAATTAAGTTCAATGCTTCCGGGCATGTGCCGAATTGTTTCTGAGCATGCGTAGGAATTTTGCACGTCGGAATTAGTACAGACGATCGGAATTTCCGATCGGAACTTTTTCCGACCGAAAAATAGAGAACCTGCTCTCAATCTTTTGCTGCCGGGAATTCCACCAGCAAAAGTCCGATGGAGCATACACACGGTCGTAATTTCCGACCAAAAGCTCACATCAAACTTTTGCTGGCAGAATTTCCACTCGTGTGTATGGGGCATAAGGAGCAAGGCTGGGGCCTGGCGCGCTCTCTTAGGACAGGCGTAGGTCTGTGTGCAGGGAATCTGCTACCGAGGAGCTGCAGTTGTTGCTGCCTACTTTAACCACTTGCTTACTGGGCACTTAAACCCCCTTTCTGCCCAGACCAATTTTGAGCTTTCAGCGCTGTCACTCTTTGAATGACAATTGCGCGGTCATGCTACGAGTGTACCCAAATAATTTTTTTTTTTAATTTTTCTCCTACACTGATGTGCGCTGATGAGGCTGCACTGATGGGTATTGATAGGCTGTGCCGATGGGGACTGATAGGCACTAATAAGGCGGCACTAATGGGCACTGATAGGTGGCACTGATAAGCACTGATGAGGTGGCACTGATAGGTGGCATTGATGGGTGGCACTGATGGGCACTGATGGGTGGCACTGAAGGGCACTGATAGGTGGCACTGATAAGCAGCACTGATAGGTGGTCCAAACAAGACATGAACTGTAGGTTTGTTCTTAAGTTAAATCTGTTTGTAATTTGGAACAGGTACATTTGTAAGTGTAGCTCCAACCAAAAAAAACATTTTTAAGCTTTTGGATAAAATAGAGAAGGGTTATCACCCCTGTAACATTTGTTTTGCTGTCTGTGCCCCTGTTCAGAAGATTTCACCTAACTTTCAGTCCCAATGACAATTGGATTTTGAAAATTTGGAGTTATTAGGGAAACAAGGATTGGTGATAAAGCATCAGTGGAGACACCTTTTTCCCATATTAACTCTTACAGGAGCGAATTTCACGTCCTAGGGGTAGATTTCCTCTCACTTCCTGTTGTCTCCCTCCGTTTGTAAGTAGGAGTCGTTTGTTAGTTGGATGTTTGAAAGTAGGGGACCGCCTATATATACTATACGGCCTGCTCTAAAAATATACTCTGCAGCAAATTGTGCCTAGGTGCTGGTGGTACAGAACACTGTAAGCCCTCACAGTTACTCTTGGTGGGCGCTGGAACGGGCCCTGCTGTGAAATATCATATCAAGAATTGTAATTACATGACCCTGTTGAACAGGGGCAGAAAAATTGGGCCTTTGGTAGTGGTGTGATGATGGTGCCACGACACTGTAAGCCCTCACAGTTACTCTTGGTGGGTGCAGGAATGGGCCCTGCTGTGAAATATTAGATCAAAAATTGTAATTACATGCCCCTGTTATACAGGGGCAGAAAAATTGGGTCTTAGGCAGTGGTGGTGGTGCCACAACACTGTAACCCCTCACAGATTCTGTCGTTGAGTGCAGGAATGAGCCAAGCTGTGAAATATTAGAGAAAATATTGTAATTACATGCCCCTGTTAAACAGGGGCAGAAAAATTGGGCCTTAGGCGGTGGTGGTCGCGGTGGCACAACACTGTAAAGCCCCACAGATACTCTTGTTGAGCGCAGGAACGGGCCCTGCTGTGAAATATTAGAGTACATATTGTAATTACATGCTCCTGTTAAACAGGGGCAGAAAAAGTGGGCCTTAGGCCACAACACTGCAACCCCTCACAGATACTCTAGTTGAGAGCAAGAACGAGCCCTGCTGCAAAATATTACTGCAAAAATTATAATTACACGCCCCTGTTAAACATGGGCAGAAAAATTGGGCCTTAGTCACTGGTGGTGGTGTCCTGAAACAAAAATGTTCTTAGAAGCTATCAACATGAACATTGAGGAGGAATAAGATAGTCACCCAGCATAACAGGATAGTCACTCAGCATAGGCAGTCTTCAAGGGATATCACATTCATAGAAAAATGTATCAGTTACATCAGCATCAGGTGCTTGGTAGCTGGTGATCCAAGACTGATTCAATTTTATGAAGGTGAGCCGATCTACTGAGTCTGTGGACAGGCGCACTCTGTGATCGGTTACAATGCCTCCAGCAGCACTGAATGTGCGTTCAGAAAGAACACTGGATGCAGGATAGGCCAGTAGCTCAATTGCATATTGTGCAAGCTATGGCCAGTGATCCATCTTCAAGACCCAGTAACCCAGTGGATTCTCGGTTGGAAAGGTCTCCAAGTCTGATCTTGCCCCTAGGTATTCCTGTACCATGTAAATCAGATGCTGGCGATGGTTACTGGAACCGATCAGACCTTGGGGCTGTGGACTAAAGAATTGTCTGAACACATCGGTCTCAGCCTCAGCAACACATTGTCCAGGATGACCAGGAAATTGTAGCCTCCCAGTCTCTGGAAACGCATTGCACAAGCCTCATCCTCTGCTCCCTCTGTGAAGGCTGGATAAGTTCTGAAACCTTACCCTTATAACGTGGATCAAGAAGGGTTGCCAGCCAGTAATGATCCCTCTCCTTGATACCATGAATCCGGGGGTCCTTTCGCAGGCTTTGCAGGATCAGGGAGGCCATGCAGTGAATGTTTGCTGAGGCAATCGATCCGGAGTCCTCTGTGTCACTAAGGATGACATGATCCACAGCCACCTCCTCCCAGCCACGTACAAGTCCATGGGGTTCTGGGGACTGAAAACGATCCCTTGAAAACTGCTGCTGATGCTGAGTGTCAGGCTCCACCTCCATGCTGACACAATCCTCATCATCCTCCTCCTTCTCTTCCTGTGTGATCGCAGGGCCTGCAGGAATACTGTCTGGATAAAGGGGGCCTTGAGAGGTAAGGAAGTCCTCCTCTTCCTCCCTCTGTTTTGCCTCAAGTGCCCTGTCCATGAAGCGTGTGCTCCAACAGGAAGACAAGAGGGACAGTATCACTGATGCATGCACTGTCACTGCTAACCATCCTCGTGGCCTCCTCAAATGGTGACAAGACAGTGCATGCATCCTTGATCAGTAGCCACTGGCGTGGCAAAAAAACGCCAAGCTCCCCTGACCCTGTCCTGGTGCCATACTCACACAGGTACTCATTGGTGGCCCTCTGATGCATGTGCAGCCACTGTAGCATTGCCAACGTTGAGTTCCACCTGGTGGGCATGTCACAAACGAGGCGGTTCTTGGGCAGGTTGCATTCCTTTAAAGGTCAGCCAGCTGAGCACTGGCATTATATGACCGGCGGAAATTCCCACAGACTTTCCTGGCCTGCCTCAGGAGATCCTGTAAGCCCGGGTACCTTCACAAGAACCGCTGCATCACCAAATTAAGGACGTGAGCCAAACAGGGAACATGGGTCAACTATCCCTGTTGGAGGGCAGAGAGGAGGTTGGTGCCATTATCGCAAACCACCATTCCTGGCTGAAGCTGGCGTGGCGTCAACCACCTCTGAGTCTGCCCCTGCAGAGCTGACAGAATCTCTGCCCCAGTGTGGCTCCTGTCCCCTAAGCAGACCAACTCAAGCACCGCATGGCATCTTTTTACCTGAGTGCTTGCGTAGCCTCTTGAACGCCTATGAAGCACTGGTTCCAAGGAGAAATCTGCAGAGGAAGAGGCCATAGAGGAAGAAGAAGAGGAGGGGGTGGAGGAGAGAGGTGTGGCAGAATCACCACTACTAGCAGTAGCATTTTGGTGGCGTGGTAGTGGAACAAGCTCTAACAATAGTGCACCCTGTCCTGCATCCTTCCCAGCTGTCAGCAGAGTTACTCAGTGCGCCGTGAAAGAAAGGTAACGTCCCTGTCCATGCCTGCTGGACCATGAGTCAGCGGTAATATGCACCTTACCACTGACCGCCCTGTCCAAAGAGGCCAAGACATTGCCTTCCACATGCCAGTAGAGAGCCGGAATGGCCTTCCGTGAAAAGAAATGGCGTTTGGGAACCTGCCGCTGATGTACTGCACATTCCACAAATTCACGAAAGGGGGCAGAGTCTACCAGCTAAAAAGGCAGCAGTTGCAGTGCTAGCAATTTGGCCAAGCTAGCATTCAGACGGTGAGCAAGTGGATGGCTGGGACCGAATTTTTTTTGACGGTTTAGCAACTGGGGTAGGGAAATTTGCCTGCTACAATCGGATGTTGGTGTAGTGATAGCAGATTGCCCGCAAGTACTTGGCACACCTAATTCTACACCTTCATTCCTCTCAATGCAGGTTTCTGGGAGGACTGAATGTATAGTGTGGTTGGAGATCCCAGCTGATGAGGAGCAAAGAGAGGTCTGTCTTGTGTGGGTCTTTTAAGTACTGTTGCCAACGGACTGCATTGGAGGTCGACATATGTCTGGTCAAGCATGTGGTGCCCAAGCGGCTGCTGTTTTGGCCACGCTTGATACGCTTCAGACATATGTTGCAAACAGCAATGGTGCGATCTGCTGCACACGTATCAAAAAAGAACTTTTCAAAATACGTGGGCCAGCAGTGCCCTGCACATGTGGAGATCTGCGGTGTGATACAGTCGGGTGGCTGCCCTTAAGCTGGCCCCTGGAGGGCATCCTGCCTCATTGGAGATGTGCCTCCTCCTCCTCTCTTCTATCAGGCACCCACGTAGAGTCAGTGACCTCATCATCCCCTCCCTCCTCGTCACTGGAGCAAACCTGGCAGTATGCTGCAGCTGGGGGAACATGACTGCCAGTTTCTTGTCCTTCTTGGGCACCACCTCTCTCTGGGCTCACGTTACTGTCTTCCTAAACCTGGGTACCATCATCGGAGCCTTCAAAACGCTGCACATTCTCCTGCAGCATGTACCCAACACTATGGTGGAACAGTTTGGGGGACTCCTCCGTGCCTGATGGTGGGGCTAGGGAAGGAGTGACTGATGACATTGAGCTGATGGAATAGGCTGCTTTGGTAGCTGCATTGGCAGGCAAACTACTCTGAGCCTGGGTGACAGAGGATGAGGAGGATGAGGACGGCTTAGTTATCCACTCTACCAACTCTTCTGCATGTTGTGGATCAACACGGCCAGCTGCCGAAAAAAAGGACAAGTGTGCCTCATTGCCACGTGCTGAGGATGCACCGTGTCCATGACCAGCAATGTTGGCTGTAGACACAGAGCCTGCTTGCCCTCTTTTAGTGGCCTGTGAGCATCTGCCTCTCCTTGGTGGCCTTCCAGACATGCTGTAAAATTTTATTAGCAAAACACCACCTAAAGTTTACTAGAAAAAGTACAACAGGAATAGCCTGCAGTCAGATATAGGCTTGGCTAGACTGGAATGCAGTGGATATATATATGTAGGAGACTGTATATATATTTAATGCACTGCAGATCACTGAATCACCTTCCTGCCTGGCAGTATAGTAGAAAAAGTACACCAGGAACAGCCTGCAGTCAGGTCTAGCTACACTGGATACAGTGGATGTGTATATATATACGAGACTGTATATATAAATTAAATGCACTGCAGCTAGCAGAATCACCTTCCTGCCTGAAGTATATTAGAAAGAGTACACCAGGATCAGACAGCAGTGAGATCTAGCTAAACTGGATACAGTGGATATATATATATATATATATATACACACGAGACTGACTGTATATATATATTAAATACACTGCAGCTAACTGAATCACCTGCCTGCTCAATCTAAATGAAATGACACTCTGTCTTGGTCAACGGCAGCAACATACTACACAGGGCCGACGTGCAGGCGGCCTTATATAGTGTGGGGCGTGGACTTAACCCCCTGAGCCATAATTGGCCAAAGGCACCCTGCCTTTGGCCAATTATGACTCTCTTTGCTGGACGACACAGAAGAAGAAGCAGGACGACACAGGATGGATCAAGCGCCTTGAGGCGATTCAGTTTGCAGTTTGTAACGCTATACAAGTTATTCATTCATTCATTTGCTGACAGCGCTGTGATTGGCCAAGCATGTGGGTCATAGTGCATTCTTGGCCAATCATCAGACAGCAATGCACTGCGATGTCGCAGTGCATTATGGGGCTTGACCCATAATGTTCGTATTTCGATGAACGCTTGAACAGCCAATGTTCGAGTTAAACTCATGTTCGACGTGAACATAAAGCACATCCCTATTGGAAACTACATCCACATAGGAAAGTTCATCTAACTGTGCAGTATGTAACTCATAATTGCCCAGTGTGGGAGCCATCAGTTTTTGATCAGGAAATGTTTTCAAGCCATATAACACTCAAATAGATAGTGTTCATTTAAAAATGCAATAGCCACACTTTTATAGACATATTTTCTTTTTAAATATTTTTCCACAGGGGTTTTATCTATGAACAGCTGTTCTGTTCAGTACAGAATAGATGGGACTGAGGATTAAATGTCTAGTAACTGTAGCGACATGATATGACAGGTGACAGAATGACTGAAGAGCTATTTATTTATTCTGCTATTTATAGAGCGGCTTTTGCTTTTGATATCTCTGAGAGCAAATCTCCTCTATGATTTTTGTCAGATAGGACATAAAATGAAATCACTTGACTTGTAAAATATTACTGTACTCTGGAGACCTAACGACAGATGCTAAAATTGATCAATTTACAATATGATTAAGTGAGCTAAGCAGGTTGGCTGTTGAGTGTGACCTATTACTTGTCAGGCATACAGTTATTTGCAACTCTTTTTCTTCAGAAACATGAGGGCACTTGCTTAGACTGTCATTATAGATATAGAATTCTAATACTGTTAATAATAATGTTTTTCCGGATTGGCATTTCATTTGGGAGCCTATATTTGGGGTGCCCTTCTGGCCTTCTTTTGACTGTGACAAACTTCTTTCACATTGGATCAGTTGATCATTGAGGATTCAGTTGCACTTCAGCTTATGTTTGCATTTCTCCAAGGAAAGGCTGGAAGGCCCTAAATATCTTTCTCTAACTACTTTTTGTATTGTAGTTCACCTAATGGCTGCCACTCAATGGCGACCCCTCTGATCTAATTTTGACACACACGGCGTATTTGTTTGTGGATCTGAGCACACTTTAGATTATCCAGTGTGTCTGTATACAACACCTGTTATTTCCCCTGGCTTTTGTTGTAAGCTATTAGCTCTAAAAACATTGAAAAGTGGATCCTGAGGAAGCCCTCATCTTGGGCGAAACGCGTAGACCATCAAACCTTCCAGGATTTATCCCCATGCAGATGAATGCACTGTATGTCATTGTATAGAACATAACATGTTTTTTTTTTGAAAACCCATACCTTCCTTGCTTTTAAGGTTATTCTATAAATAAAATGTATTGATTTTATATGGTGTGTTTTTGAGCAATTGTTGGTTTTTGGGTACACTAAAAATCCCATCTCCCTTAAATCCCCCATATGGGGACTTATGGGAAATACCTCTTCTTCCAATTTTAAACCTTTGTAGGGGATTATGCCAGAATTTAATGAACAGATTCTCCCACCCAATATTCTCCCTAGAATTCTAATACGTTAAATGTAAAAAGAATTTTTGTGGGTCCTCCCCAGGATAGTAAGGGTTAAATGCTTGGTTAGTAAACACCTTTTCCTCCCTCCCTCAACAGTTGGCACTCCATTTTGATCCACTGCATTGTTGAGCCCTCAACATCCTCATTTACAATATAGGACCACTGCTGTTAACTTTAACCATTTCAGCCCAGATTTGGCTGCTCAATGACCAGGCCATTTTTTGCTATACGGCACTGTGTCGCTTTAACTGACAGATGTGCATGACATGTCAAATCGCATGCCAAATCGCTGCAATGTGAACCAGGGCTAAATGAGGGAGCAGCTGAATGACCAGTGAAGAGGAATAGGTTTGTGGAACTGGCTGTCTATTCCACAGCTAATGAAGAAAAAGCCTACAGGTGCAATGAATTAACATTCCTCTTCCCCAAATTAAAGCTGGACATACAGTAAATAATTAAGGGGGTCAAATAGAGATGGGCTCCGGCGTGTTCGAAATCCCACGTGCCCGACCCCGCCAGGAAGCCGACACTGCACACGGCTAATCACAGGCAATGAAACATTTCACAGCTGCATAGATTGGGAAATGCCTCACATATTGTGATTAGCCGTGATCAGCTTCCTGGTGGCATCAGGCACGTAGAATTTCAAACACGTCCGAGCCATCTCTAGTGTTAAACAAATTGAAGGTGTTTAGGTTATACCTCATATAATAGGGTTTTGGTAAATCTAAAGGAAAATTGTACAAGAAAATTGTATAATATTTGCCACTCTAGGCCATAGTCAATACGTTTTCCCAGTTTTTTGTGGTAAAATTAGCTGCCTCGGCTTATATTCGCATCGGCTTATAGTCGAGTATATACTGTAGCTAATAGAAAGGAATTTAGAGCTTCGCCTCCCGCCTTGAAATTAAAATGCAGAAGTTTGTATTTTTTAGTCCTAACCATAATAATAAAGGTAATTTAAGCACATTATTGTATATTCCTATTAATGACACAACCAGTGTAATAAATAGTGCACAAATCATAATTATAACCCCACATTGGGCTAAAATGTGTCGACTATCCATTTAATTAAATACATTTCTAATGCAGTAGCATTTATATCCCACAACTGATTATTCTATTATTTCAAACCCTATATCAGTACTATTTTTCATCTTATTACAACGATTTAATTCCACTAAAGAGAAATGTTACTGAGAAATGAAATACTGCATTATTCTAGCTTGTAAATCCACTGAGAATATGTGTTGTTTTCTGCTGACTATGACCTTGGGATATTACAGATGGTACTGGATATAATTTACCACACATCTGTTGATGAGATTGCATGACTGTGCAAGTATGTTGCTGGCTCCTATTCTTTGGTGTTGTGTCTCTGAAACTAAAGCTGACATTTAAAATAAGTCACTTTGGTCTCACTGCTTATCTGCCTGCGGGCACCACTTGCAGTTAGGCACATTTTATTGATTAGCCATTTGTTATGGTCATTGTTTACTGTGTTCATGAATGCAAATGAGAAATCCTGTTCAAAAGGGTAGAACCCCACTGTTGGATTCAATATGAACTCATGTAATATTTCTCCGATTCACTTCCTGTTTTTATAAGCCAGGTTGCCTCAGTTGAAATGAAGCATATCAAGCTTTGTAATCATAGGAACAATGGCTTGGCTCAGGCCCACCTGCTGTGAAGACGGCTCAAGGCTAATAGAGACGCTGCCCCTAGTGGACAATACAGCATGCTTCCTGGATTACCTCTTCCCAATGTTTATTGGATGCAAAGCAAATGGGAATGGCAATTGGGGGGGGGGGTTTGAATGAGTGAGTTTGTTAAAAAGGGATTGTAGCAGAGAGCTTTTCTCTCTGTGTCATTCTGTCTGTTTGCTGGGAAGCATTGACATGAGGCTGTTCTCTGCTAAGCTGGTGATTCGGCCATCTTGAGGCCTAACCATGTGGACATTACTCCCATTCCATCTCAGCTACTAGGATGTGCTAAGTATACGATTGTATTGTATTGTGATTGTATGCTATGTAATCTTGTAACTTCTAATAATAAACTTATATAAGCTTTCTTATTTCCTTGGGAAATAAATGAGATTTGATTGATCTTAAACCGTGTGTTTGGTTGCATAGTTAACTTGTATTATTGTGATATTAACAGTAGCTTGCGCTCATAGTCTCAACAGACTAACAAAATTATAGGGACTAGACAATTATACATAGATGATATAATATTAGTTATTAATATTGTATCTCATTCTACATTATGGAAGCAGGTTGATACTTCCCTCGGTCGGAAGCATGACCATGATGTCCTTTGTGTGCCAGGTCAATACATGGTGGTGATGATGAACGTAAAAATGTTGGGAAGTTATTTCAGGGATCATTGCTGGGAAGGAAGCACCTGGGTATTATTTAGGACATAAACGAGTTTGTTTCATTGTCCTAAAGAATACCGATGTAACGCTAGTCATAGAACTAGAAGGTTCCTTGAACCTAACCATAGGTAGAGGTGCATGGTATACCCTGGGCATGGTCTCTGAAATCCAGGCACAGGGATGGAATTGTGTGTTTTTTGGCAGATTTATATATGTGATTAGACTCGATATTTATATAGAAGGGTCTCCCATTTTTCTATGCAAGTTGAGGGACGAATTGATGGTAGGGTCTCTGTATACAAATTAGAGACCTTGCTGCCAAGTCAGAGCCCTGCAATACCACTGTGAGCAAGCCTGCCTAATCCCGATCCATATTTACAGTAAAGGGTTATAGGGTTGGGAGCGGGGTGCGTAAAGGGATGGGATACAGATATATGTATATAGTATGATAATAAGTTGATTTATGTTATGGTATAGGTTGACCTATGCGTATTGTAGGTTAATAATATGTGTGAATAAGGCCCTCCTTGAGACTTATCTAAATAATAGATCAGTATTTGAGAGCTGTTTGATATGTTGCTCTGAATGCGTACTGGTGAATGGTGAATGAATGGACACCCCTTGCCTGTACTGCATCCGTCCTGAAGATACCGGAAAGGAGAAGATACCAAAGATACATAATGGTGACATGGAAGCTGTCGCTGAAGAAGGATGTGTCACTCAGTGGCAAAGCGGCACGTGTTGGAAGGCATAACACGGTAAGACCATTATGGACTGTTCCATAGGAGCTGTTTCTGCACATGTTGTAAAAATACAACACGTTAAGACGTTTAAAGGACTGTTCTATAGGTACTGGTTCGGAAACACATGTTGGGGACAAAACAGTTATGGACTGTTCAATAGGAGCCGTGTCTGAAGAAGGGTGGTATGCGCCTTTTAGTCGCAAAGCGGTATATGTTGGAGTCAATATGAACTCATGTAATATTTCTGCGATTCACTTCCTGTTTTTATAAGCCAGGTTGCCTCAGTTGAAATGAAGCGTATCAAGCTTTGTAATCATAGGAACAATGGCTTGGCTAAGGCCCGCCTGCTGTGAAGACGGCTCAAGGCTAATAGAGACGCTGCCCCTAGTGGACAATACAGCATGCTTCCTGGATTACCTCTTCGCGATGTCTATTGGATGCAAAGCAAATGGGAATGGCAATGGGGGGAGTTTTGAATGAGTGAGTTTGTTAAAAAGAGATTGTAGCAGAGAGCTTTTCTCTCTGTGTCATTCTGTCTGTTTGCTGGGAAGCTTCAACATGAGGCTGTTCTCTGCTAAGCTGGTGATTTGGCCATCTTGAGGCCTAACCATGTGGACATTACTCCCATTCCATCTCAGCTACTAGGATGTGCTAAGTATACGATTGTATTGTATTGTGATTGTATGCTATGTAATCTTGTAACTTCTAATAATAAGCTTATATAAGCTTTCTTATTTCCTGGGAAATAAATGAGATTTGATTGATCTTAAACCGTGTGTTTGGTTGCATAGTTAACTTGTATTATTGTGATATTAACAGTAGCTTGCGCTCATAGTCTCAACAGACTAACAAAATTATAGGGACTAGACAATTATACATAGATGATATAATATTAGTTATTAATATTGTATCTCATTCTACACCCACTATTTTCCACATTTTGTCATGTTACAACCAAAAACGTGAATGTATTTTTTTGGGATTATATGTGATAGACCAACACAAAGTGGCACATAATTGTGAAGTGGAAGAAAAATTATAAATGGTTTTCAATTTTTTTTACAAATAAATATCTGAAAAGTGTGACATGCTTTCGCTGCATTAACCACTAGCCGACCAGCTTGCGCCAATATACTGCTGCAGGTTGGCTGTCCTGTGCAAATCAACGTACCTGTATGTCGGTCCATGCAAGGAGGATAGCGGATATGCCTCTGGAGCGTGCCTGCAGGTACCACAGACTCGGTGTCTGCTGGTGACCCGCGATCACGGTGAGGAGAGGCAGAACAGGGAACTGGCCATGTAAACAAGGCGATTCTCTGTTCTGTCTAGTGACATGACAGAGATCTACTGTTCCCAATGATTGGGAACAGGGATCTCTGTCATGTTCCTGGCAGCCTGGTCATTAAGGGAGGAAATCCTTCCAGGGCTGAACTGGTTAAAGTGGTTGTTAAGTCACATAACCCCATTACTTGTATCCTCTCTGTTTTATGAAGATCTAAAGTATTGTGTCAGTTTATTTAAAATTATAATCTTAAATACCTTTTCTCACACTGCCGCTCTGCGGTCATGTGATCCACCTTCGCTCTCCTCCGCCGATCTAGGGAGAGCAGCGGGAGGGGCTGAGATTCCCCTCTGACATCAGCCGACCAGCGGTATTTAGAATTATAATAAAAAAAAAAAACTGACAAACAGTACTTTAGATCTTCATGAAACATAAAGCATACAAGTAATAGGGTTATGTATTGCAGCAGAAATTGCAGCAGGAGGAGAGGGGAGGGGTGGGGAGGAGATTGTCTCTCACTACACAGACTGAGCTAACAGGCAAGGAGGGTGGGGAGAGGGAGAGACTGCTGGATGGCACGTAAACTGACTACTGTATCATGGATCAGCAGCCATGATTACCGTGGTCAGATCACATAGGGCGACACAGGAACAGGCAGGATCAACCAGGTATTTTAGAACATGGAAAGGGACAAATTACACTGCAACAGCACCATGCTGTTATTCATGCTTTAAAGAAACAGTCTTTCTTTTCTTTTTTTTTTTTTTTAGGGTTACAGCCGCTTTAAGTTTCCTTGGCCAACCACGGTCCTCAAAGCTGCCTCTTAAAAAGAGAGTGAGGAACACATCTAGAAACCCCAGTATGCTTTAAAATCTTTGCCTGGAGAAGGCCTTGCAGTATGACTACTTTGTGTTGCTGCTTAGTCTTGCTTTGGTGTATGCCATGGTTTGACATGAAACTGTTTTCCACAACCTAACCTTAGTAGCAGAGAATGACAGTGCCTCACCCAGGTTTAAACCTCTGTTTCTGTTTCAGCAAATGACTGTGTTTGAACCTACATATGAAATTGATGATCAGTAGCACCTGCTTGGTATAATTGGTATAATCTGACTTTAATCCTACAAAATCCCTGACTTTGTGCAAGTGTACAAATTGATGCTGGTTTGAAGCCAAAGGGTAATCACACCAAAATTGATTTGATTTTGATTTTTCTTCTGTTCACTCACTTTGCATCTTTTTAAATTTGATAATAATAAACAATTAAATATACATTTTTAAAAGCATTCTTACTTTACAGCATTTCTGCTCACCTGCATCAAACTTTTGCTTAGTACTTTGCACACAATCTTAAGACATATACATTGAAATAGCTTTCTAGAATGTAGATAGAAAGTGTGCCACTGCCAGTTACATGTATTTTTGTCTGGCGCCGGCCGCCCAATGACAATTCTCGGGTTGGTCGGTGCTGTTTTTGCAGAGGAAGAGGAGGGGTCTGACCACCCAGGGAGCAGAGGGAGGAGGATTTTTGAGGGCTGCGATGCAAGGAGGCACTACACGTGACGTCACTTGACGTCAACGTCAGCACGTCGATGTGCGGTGCACCGCCTGCATGGACCCGGGTTTACTTTAAGGCAAATAGTGCGTGGAAGGATCCACTCTGTTTGTCTTAAAGTAAATCA
This sequence comes from Lithobates sylvaticus, assembly GCA_028564925.1. Taxonomy (NCBI): domain Eukaryota; kingdom Metazoa; phylum Chordata; class Amphibia; order Anura; family Ranidae; genus Lithobates; species Lithobates sylvaticus. The sequence continues at coordinate 410,019,568 of CM053030.1, forward strand.
AATTACAGAGACCATGCAATCGCTCATTATTTGGGCAGAAGTCTATCGATGTGGAGGGAAGTGTGCAGCTAGCATGCCTGCTACAGCCACAGCTTGCCACCAGAGCCAGGACCTGCCAGCCACAGCCAGCTCAGACTGCCACCCCAGCCAGGGCCTGCCAGCCACAGCCAGTCCAGCCACAGCCTGCTAGCCCAGTGTGGGTGTTTTTACATTTTAAAGTTGGGGTGTGCCAGCTATAGGATCAGCCCTGGGTGCCAAATGCTCTAGGTATGCCCATGAGTCTCACTAGCATCAGCTTGCATCATTTCAGAGGAGTGTGAGTACAAAAGTATGCATTTTAACAGTAAAGAGCAGTGGGATAAAACATTTTTTGCACAACAGAAATAAGAAAAAAACTCTTCTATTTGAAGTTCTGCTTTAAAGAGTAATTTTAGGCAACAAATAGACCCAGCCAGCTAGTAATGCATTCCATTAGACACTACAACTGTGCTGAAATCAGAGTTTTCTGTCGTACCTTGCAGCTGTACTTTAACCCCTTTATGACAGCAATACACATACATGTGGCAGTAGGGCAGGCCTTAACACCCATCCAGCATGTACATGCATCTCTGTGTTGTACTGGGCATGCTCTGTTGGTGCCCCCAGAACTGTGATTGAGCTGTCACCAGCAGCTCACAGTCAACTGCCATCAACCAGGAGCCAGTATGAAGGGCTCCTGATGATGTCAGCATTGGGCAATCAATTACAGTGCTGCATGATCGAGAGTTCCTCTTACAGATCTCGGGCAATCCAGACCCACTTAAAGAGGAAGTATGGGTTTACATGTGTCACTTACCTGACAGAGGAGCCAGCGAAGTCACTGCTGTCCCCTTGTGTATGGAGCCTCCATCTTCTTGGTGGGTCTCACTGCTCCGGCGCTGTCCTTCAACGGAGCTGCGATGACTTCACTCCCGCGCATGCACATATCGCCGTTAACAGCGGCGCGCGCGGTGCGCCTGCACGCCGCTGTCTTTTGGCAAATATCTCCTAAACCGTGTAGGTTTAGGAGAGATTTATTAGACCTACAGGTAAGCCTTAATCTAGGCTTACCTTTAGGTCAAAGTGGTTTGTAAGGGTTTACAACCACTTTAAAGGTCCAACCACCAGTGTCAATAATTGGTTAAAAAAATAAATCTCTGCTGTATAGAAGACATTCTCTGGTACCTTTATTTAACCTTCCCATTTCTGTACACCACCTGATTTGTGCTGCAGCCCCAATGAAAATTCTGTGTGTGGGGCCCACATTCACACACTGCCTATCTTCCCACAGTGCAGTACTCACTAATTGCCAGGTCCAATGCTGGTAAATTTAAAGTGGTTGTAGCTACACTGGATATCTCCTAAACCTGAATAGTTTAGGAGATATTCCCTACATTTGCATGTGCCAATGTCATCGAACTGAAGCAAACTGAAGCAATGGCATGTATATGCCGTTGCTTCAGTTAGACTGTGCCGTTACCGGTGGCTCAAGCGCGGGAGTGGCGTCATCACGGCCCTGGCCAATCACAGCGCCGGAGTCCGCGATACCCGGAAGTAACTCAGGGAGCGATGTCGGCCACAGGAGCGGGGTATGAGGATGGCTGCGGGGGCTTCGATCTCAGGTAATTCATAATGAGCTCATTATGCCTTTGTCTTGCAGTTTTTTTCTAGGGTTTACAACCACTTTAAGGAGAGGGGCATTTCTACCAGTGTGCAATTGCCAACCTTAGGGTACGGTCAGTATTTGCATGGAGTCTTAGCAGGGCCTGCATTTATTTAACTGATTCCAGTCAATTCAATCTTGGCATATAGGGGGTTACTAAAGGCAAATCCACTTTGCACTGCAAGTGCACTTGGAAGTAAAGTCGCTGTAGGGCCGAGGGGGCACATGCGAGGAAAATAAAAAACAGCATTTTAGCTTGCACATGATTGGATGATAAAATCAGCAGAGCTTCCCCTCATTTCAGATCTACCCCTTAGATTTAGAGCGACTGCACTTCCAAGTGCACTTGCAGTGCAAAGTGGATTTGCCTTTCGTAAATAACCCCCATAGTGTGAATCCGTCAGAATCTTCAAGAGAATTGTTAGAAGAGTTTTTAAATCAGTATAACCAGCCCAACAATGAGTTCTCACTGAGAAATAACTGTGAAGAGACAGCTAAGCTTCAGGTCTTGACTTGACTTGAACATTGTTAGGAGTGATAACATTGTCATGCTGTAATACAGTAACGTGCTAATACTTTTGTTCAGAAAAAAGGGTGTTCTATCAAAGTGACACTTTTATTCTGGGTAGTTGTAAGATATATAGTAAATGTTACAATGGTCTTTTGTTGTAGGAGCATGTCTGTCCTCAATCTTAAGTTCTGGGTATGTAGTTGAACCTCTGTTCTGTTTTAAAGTCTTCAGTAAAGAAATTATTTTTTAATCACAGATCCAGTGCTTACATTTGCCTGACTGATCAGAATCTACATCCCCATACATCCTGAAAATGTGCATGACTGAGCTTCTATAAAGCTTCTTTTTTTAAAACAGCTTATGGTCATAGCTTCCAACTGTCCCTGATTTCGAGGCACTGTCCCTGATTTGGAACAATGTCCCTCTGTCCCTCTTTCCCCCTCATTTGTCCCTCATTTTGGTCTGATCTATATAGTTGTATATAAAATGCACTTTTTATCTTTCAAAAAGTGTTTCCCAGTGCTAAACCTTTCATCCAATTTCTAAATTGCTGCATTTGTAAATTTTAAAAGCCAATATAAAAGAATAGTAGTGGTAAAAAAAAAACCTTGTGGATTTAATTAACCTTTTTTTTGGTTAATTCTCCTTTAAGGGGGTGTGACAAGGGGAGTGTCCTATGCCTACATACATTTGATAGTAGGTGTCCCTCATTCCCATCTCAAAATGTTGGGAGGTATGGCTTATGGTGTTGTGTAATTACCCCTTGAATTATAAATACTATAAAGCTAACCTGTCAACTAAAATATGGCAATTAACGTTACACCAAAATGGTAGGTGCTTAGTGCCATTTGTGAGTACCTTAAAGCAGACCTTCAGTCATTTTTTAAACTTTCCATCTATTAAATCTTCTGCCCTTGTTGTTTTAACTTTGGATAGTAAAACATTTTTTTTCTGCCAGTAAATACCTTATATAGCCCAGTTCCTGTTTCTTGTCCGGTCATTAGCCGAGGCTTATGACATCATGCACAGCTCTCTCTCACTCTTGTGAGAGTTTGCCAGGAAGGGAGGGGGGGGTGAGTCATAAGAGGGCCAATGAGAGCTGCAGAGATGAAGGTGTGCCTCTGTGTGTCTGTGTAAATCCAGGAAGTGAACAGGCAGCAGCTTCAGCTGCCCACAGTTAAAATGGCTGCAGTCAGACTTAGAGGAGGGAGATTTCTGCAGCCTATTTGGCAAGTACAGAATCACAGTATATATAAAATAATATGCAAAATGGTTGGAGGGAAGCTTCAGAGTGGCAAAGATGTTTTTATTACAAATTATGTGAGCAGACTGCAGTTCCTCTTTAACCACTTCAGCCCCGGAAGGACTTACCCCCTTAATGACCAGGCCATTTTTTGCAATACGGCACTGCATCGCTTTAACTGACAAGTGCGCGGTCGTGCAACATTGTATGATTTCCTTTTTTCCCCACAAAGAGAGCTTTCTTTTGGTGGTATTTGATCACCTTTGCAGTTTTTATTTTTTGCGCTATAAACCAAAAAAAGACTGGCAATTTTGAAAAAATAACAATATTTTTTACTTTCTGCTATAATACATATCCAAAAAATCTAAAAAATTAATAAAAATGTATTCATCTGTTTTAGGCCAATATGTATGCTGCTACATATTTTTAGTAACAAAAAATCGCAATAAACATATATTGATTGGTTTGGGCAAAAGTTATAGCGTCTACAAAATAGGCAAAAGATTTATGGACTTTTCATTTTCTTATTGTTTTTACTAGTAATGGCGGCGAGCTGCGATTTTTAGCGGGACTGCGACAAATCTGACCCTAAGTGACACTTTTTTGTGACCAGTGACACCAATACAGTGATCAGTGCTATAAAAATGCACTGATCACTGTATATATGGTACTGCCAGGGAAGGGGTTAACACTAGTGGTGATCAAAGGGTTAAGTGTTCCCTAGGGAGGTGCTTTCTAACTGTCAGGGGGATGGACTAGCATGGGTGCTGGTCCAGGCATGTAGGTGGATCCCGACTACATTGCTGCGATCTTGCCTTGGCCTGGACCGACTCTGTGATGTTAGCCAACAGCGGACTTCAGCCCACTGTCTGCTGAAAATGGGTGACTGGAGTGAAGAACGAACTGCACTCCTGTGATCCACAGAAGTACAGCCAAACAAGCCCTGGATGTACTTTTCTTTTAACGCAGCATAATAAAGCACTAAATGTAAGTGGGGAAAAAGACTGAAATTTGCGTTGGGAAGGTGCTTCTCGTAACCTCTGCTCCCAATAACAGGCAAGACAGAGGCCTTTATTCCTGTTCTAACTCAGGTCTATGCCCCATGCCAGTGAAGGTATATGTACGTATGTAACATTTCGTAGGATAAATGAATTGGCTTTGAGTCGCTTTTTTCTCATGTAGTTTTAAATTGGCTGTATTGCCCTATAATCCTTAACATTCATTGCACCATGTGAGTCCTGTACCAGTCTCCATTTGGTTTGACATTCAAGATCCTTCTTTTACTGGTTAGATATTGATCTTGATTTTTGATTTCCTTTTTACAGTATATACATATATCTTTTTATATGATGGGCAACTTTAGACAATTTGATATTTATCCTTATAGATCTTTCTCATGGATGTTTGCATACCCGGACCCCCGTGGTCAATTACAGTGACCCCTTGTGGGCTTTGATGTGGGGACGTGTGCGCCCTGCGATGGTTTAGAGAAATGGTGTTTCTTTGATACTCTGGGTGATTTTGTAAGTTACAATATTTAGTTAAAATGTTTAATTGTATCTTTAGTTATTCACACCCTTTATATATGCCTTGTTACTATTTTATGTTTTTTTTATTATTATTTTAGAAATACCGCTGGTTACCCCCTGATGGAGATTGTGAAGGTCAATTGAAACACGTTGAAGACTAAAGGCCCATACACACGATCAGACTTTTTGACAACAAACATGCAAATTAGCTGTTTTAAGGCAGCATCTAAAGCCCCATACACACGGTCGGACTTTTTCATCAATTTGGTCCGATCGGACAAGGTTGTTGAAAAATCAGACCGTGTGTAGGCACCATCGGACAGTGTTCGTCGGTTTGTCCGTCGGACAAAGTCTTATCTCCTGCTGGAAAGATTTCCCGTCAACCCGGTCCGATCACACCAAATCCGAGCGTGTGTACGCTTGTCCGACCGGACAAAGTGCTACGCATGCTCAGATCACATTACAAGACCAAAGCTATTGGCTACTAGCCTCTACGTAGTCCCGTCGTAGGCAACAAACGTCACCACGTTCAGAATGATCGGATTTTCCGACAACTTTGTCCGATCGTGTGTACGCAAAACCAACATCAGACAAAGTATGACGGACATGGTCCGACGGACCTGGTCCACGGATTGTCCGCGCGTGTGTATGGGGCTTAACTGTGTGTACGCTCGGACAAACTTTTTCGGTTTTCATCGGACAAATGTTCACTGTGCAAACAGACAAACTTTTCGGCAAAACAAAAGTCCGATGGAGCAAAGTCCGATCGTGTGTACAGAAATCCATCGGACTTAAGTCCAAAGTACAAACACGCATGCTCAGAACCAATGCAAACGATAAGACAACAATACAGAAGTTGACCAAAGGGAGGTCCTAATGAGCAGGAAAAACACGTGATTTGGTGAAAGTTGGCTGAAAAAGTCCTGCCGTGTGTATGCAATACAAGTTCACGGCCAACGCCCTTTGGACAGAAATCCATGGAAAAGTTTGTTTGAAGTCCGATCGTGTGTACGAGGCTTAACTCTCAGGGGTTGTTTGTTTTGTTTGTCTCGTTTTCTCGTTTTTATCATTTATCACAGAGTATTGGTGCATATATAGTCATCTTTTAGCGCATTGTACAATAAAGCATAATGTTTTTCTGATTATAATTGTGTGTTGCTGCATTAAAGTCCCATGGAAGAAAATCCTTTTGCTTACTGTGCTATTGGGGATGTAGCAGCTTCTGTTTGCTCCAGGGAGGTTCACCCACCCCTTTTGTGGCAAAGCCTTCATCTATCTTTTGCTCTGGAAGGATGGCATCATCTTTGCTAAGGATCTATCCAGGCTCAGCAGTACTTTTTGGACTGAGATGCTGGCTCAGACATGAACCAGTCAAGGAAAGCATAGGGCAGCATTTATGGAAAATGATACTGTTGTTGTGGTTTGTGAAATGTATTTCTATATGATTGCAGAATTCTAAAGTTACTGAAAGGTCTTTAGCGGTTACCTAAATGTCTTCAAAAATATAATTTCAGATTTTTATTAACTCTTATATTTAATCATACTTACATTATCATTGCAAAATATATTCTTCAGACAGTTTTCTTTCCTTTTTTAGAGATGTAAATAATTGTTTTATATTGATAATAATAGCAGGTAATGTGGTGCTTATTGGTTACCAGTGAATAATAAACAACTAAATAACTGCTTCTCAAAAGTGCATGTGCCAAGTGCAAAAACACTATATAAACGTGCAAAATAGCAATAAAAATAATTGTTTTATGTAATCACTGTCGGCCACTTTCCCTCATTCTGATCCATGCCCCTATTGGGGTGCTCCCCAGTATATACCTATGCTACCCTTGCATTGTCTTTTTGTGGGGTTTATGTATTTTATTGTTTTTTTAATGAACTGCAATCATTGCTGTTGGGGTGACTCGTATTTTTTATGACACGTTGCATTTCTGATCAATAATAGATGTTTATATATTTTGGTTTTGGGGGTTTGCAAGAGGGTGTTTTCATTTGGTTAAGCAGTGTTGTATGACTGTTTGCTTTAACCAGTATTATTTTGTATGAGCCCCGAATTCTACATTTAGTAAATTTTATTTAGTTTGTGCCTAGGCGTTATTCCCAGATCCTTCCAGTAGATGGCTGCATTTCCTAGCTAGCTTTCATGCAGCAAAATAATAGCTTTGCATTGTTGTGAATGTTCAATAAAAGATACAGAGCTATCAGTCAGTTTATGTCAGTAAGTGGCTCAAAAGCTAATTGCATGCCAGTTCTAAATCTACTATAATCACTAGGTTAAAAGCTTCTTCTTTTCCATTCCAGACTCTCTTATTTGTTGCCTTGGTTAATATGGCATCGGATGAAAAGGTGAAGAAAAGGGACCAACAGATTATACCAGTTTTGATAAAAAATAAACAGTTTCAGTAAGATAAATAATTTTACAAAAGGATAAAATAAGTGAGAGTTTACTGTAAAATATTAATGAATCACTGTGCTTTCTACATAATGAAACTCTACATTAGCTCATATGAGTATATCAGAAATATATGGCATCAAGAATTTTTTTTTTTACCTTTAACCTTAATATTTAAAAATGTAACATGTCATACTCAAAAATGTAACATGGAAGCACATACAATGAAAACAGACTACCTGTCTAGGTCCAAACCCCAGATTTAGATTTTTCAGGTCAGAGAGTCACAATGCCATCTAGAGACATGGTGGCAATGAGGCCAACCAAAGCGGTCACCTCAGGTGGCACTCATGGTGGCATGGTGGGTGGTGGCACTGTGGCCAGAATTTCCATACTGAACACTCCATCCTCAGTGCGGTTCACTATAGCTGGCCATACAGTAGAAGATGTTCAACTTCTGACATAGCTAATAGACAATGTTTTGTCTATTAATTATGAATGAATTAATTATTGCATTAACCAATCACTCCCCCTCCTTTATTTTCCTATCTCAGCAAGTTCTTTAATAAAGCTATACCTACCTGTTTTGTTTACATAGCTACTTTAAATAATGATTTCCCCATCTATCCAATACAATAAAAACGTTTTAAAATAATATATAAGTTCCCATGCAGCTGTGCTATAATCCCCTTTCGCTAAACTGCTAGCAAACACTGTGAATCACATACAGAACAAAATAAAATTAGCAAATTTATAATCTGTGCAGGTTTCAAATTTTACTAAATATAAAGTCTTTCATAAAGTCCCACAGAAATAATATATATAATCATAGTGCTTTTCCAAAATAAATATATCCCTTCTATTGAAGCTTTTTTTTCGTTCATGCACACGCTTTCAAAAGTCCGTAATATTGTGCCACCTTCAAAACTATCTTGCTTACAAGAAGACCTCCCTAAAATAGACCCCTAGATTATAGAAGGACAGAGGTAGGAGCAGTGGTGGCTGGTGCTCAACATTTTTGGGGGGCGCTAACAAACTGAAAAATTCAGAAAAAAAACATAAATTGCAGCCTCACTGTGCCATCAAATGCAGCCACTGTGCCCCATAAAACGCAGCCACTGTGCCCCATCAAATGCAGCCACTGTGACCATCAAATGCAGCCACTCTGCACTATCAAACGCAGCCACTGTGCCATCAAATGCAGCCACTGTGACCATCAAATGCAGCCACTGTGCCCATCAAATGCAGCCACTCTGCACCATCAAACGCAGCCACTGTGCCATCAAATGTAGCCACTGTGCCATCAAATGTAGCCACTGTGCCAATTAAACGCAGCCACTGTGCCCATCAAATGCAGCCACTTTGCCCATTAATTGCAGCCACTCTGCCATCAAATGTTGGCACGGTGCCCATCAAACGCAGCCACTGTGCCCATCAAATGCAGCCACTGTGCCCATCAATTGCAGCGCCTGTGCCCTTCATATGCAGCCTGTGTGCCCATCATATGCAGCTTGTGCCCATCATATGCAGCCTGTGTGCCCATCATATGCAGACTGTGTGCCCATCATATGTAGCCTGTGTGCCCATCATATGCAGCCTCTGTGACCCCCCCGCTCACCGTCTGACCGGCACACACTTACCCCATCCTGGTGGTGGCGGCAAGCTTTGGGACATGCAGCAGGTGACGGCGGCGTGCTCCTGTGTCCTCCATTTCTCTCTGTCCTCTCCCATTCCATTCCTCTGCTCTCTTCCGTTACGTTTCTTCCTGTGCCTTCAGCCAATCAGGTGAAGGGTATTAGATCCGCGCCTCCTTATTGGCTGAGAGGCGGTTCAGTGTTAGCAAAGAAAATATTATTTTTCTTTGCTAACCCACCTGGGTGAACTGCGTGCCCAATGCTTTGCGCTTGCAGTTCACCTTTTTTAAAGCCTATTAGAGCCATGAGTGCATCACAAACACCCTCCCGCCACTATAATTCAGGCAACCAGTGTTTGAAAAGGGGCCGGATGGCTGAATAGGGGGGTGTCTACAGCAGCCATGGATAGATTCATGCAATGCATGAATCTATCCATTATACACAGAGTAGGGTGGCAGAGAGAGGGGGTGTGCCCATGTGCCCTTATGGACACTGGGTAGGAGGGTCTCCATCTGAAGTCTGTATTGGACATAATGCGTAAAGTGGAATACAGCCCTTGGTGACCTCATCGTGTTAGTGTATGGAGAGATTGGTTCCAGGAGAGACCTGCTGTAGAGGTTGGTGATGGTGAACAATAGGCATGTTTGAGTAAGATAAAGCGCTGACACGGCTTGTTTTTTTTTAAGAATTTTAACCCTTGGTGTATAAATAAAGAGTGTGAAGTGGTGAGCAGTATGTGTTTCTTGCTGTTTAATTGATGAGGTTTTATTATTGTTGGAGGCAACTCATGTGGATACATATGCTGTTAAAGAGCCCTTCCCAAGAGAGAACTTTAAAGGGTATTAGACCCCAAGTGTTGAGAGGTCCTTGCTGCGGCTGCGTATACTACATATATGGTAAGTCTAGGATTGCACAGTGGTGAGATAAGCTAATAGCAGAGCTCCTATATCATCTAGAGGTCCACATTGTGGGGTGAGCAGTCTACATACATTGGTTGGAGGGCACAGTGTGGAAATATGTTTTAATAGTATTTAAATTGGTAATAGACCTTAGATCATTCAGTGGTTTAGGATTTTTTCTAGGTAAAATGTTGACACATGCATGTTTTAGGCAGGCCATAGGTGGAGCGATTTTCTTTCCTGCAACCCAGTGACGGCCCGTAATGCAGGATGCATGGGCACCACCCCCCCTATCCATGCATCTGGCCCCCTAATCTACATGCTGGGCGCCGGACGAATGTTTTTTTTTTGAAGCACATGTTTAGATCTCAAGGCTGTAAGTGGCTTAAAAAAGGGTGAGCTCGGAGTTCCCCGAGCCCTCCCACTTGACAATAGCGAATTAATATTTGCTATTGTCTTCCTTATTCTCCTCCCGGCCAATCAGGAAGCCCCTATTGGCCAGGGAGTCTTTGGAATTGCCGCTGTCTGTCTCCTGTGGGGGGTGTTAGTTTGCTGCACCAGACCACTGCAGCAACCACAGTCAGTGTTGATGGGGTAATCCTTCCCGTGGGGCTATTTTGTGCTCTCAGCGCTGAACCGGCCAAGATTCGAACCGTCTATGGCCAGCTTTATTTTATTTGGATAAAAGGCACAAAAGGAACATTATTTGGTATTTCAATGTGCATGGTGAACTACAACTGCACCAAACGTTGAACATCAGTGTACAATCTACTAGATAGGCAAAATAGGCTAGATAGGGAGTTTGTTCACAGTGTACGCATATGTGGGCCCGCAGTTCAAGCATACTGTATTAATTTATTCCTGCTCGTGTTCATTTGCTTTATTACATCCGGCCCAATATTTTACTTTTTAATTAGATCTCTTTGAAGGGAGGATGATAATTAGGCTTCTTTAAGTCTGCGTCCAACTGCTATTTCTACTGTGTATCTGTGAGTAGCTGTAAACATGTCAAAATATGTTTACTAGAAAGAAAAAAGCTTTGGCAGCAGAAAACTCCTCCAAAAATTCCTTGCAGCAGCACAACAGCATTTTTAATACATAAATGTTCGGAAGCCTTTAAAATCTGATCCTGTTGCAATTACTTTAATTATGCAGAATTTCTATTTCCATAAGGTCAGAGTTTGCATAATTGGAAATAAACAGTTGCTCATTTTAAGTATTTGCCCTTTCAGACTCTTAAATATACATTTTTTTCACTCTCGGTAAACTATCACATTTTGCTGTAGGCAAAGTTGCTTGAATAATTTCTCTACTAATCACATTTGTATTTTGCAGTTTATTATAAAATATATAAAAAAATTTTTTTAGGGGGGGGCGGTGTTCTTAAAGTTTGGCTAGCCATACACGCGTAGATTTCTCTTTTTATATTTCTAATAGATTAATCCCTCCTGCCATCTATTGTGTATCCAGTAAGTTTCAGTCACTGTTCAAGTATTCAGATGGCAGCTGTCTGAATATCAGAACAATGACTACATTTGATTAGATGCAGTCACTATTCAGCTGACACTTCTCCACCTGGCTCCCTTGTGTTGTGGACATTTTAAGAAGATGTATTTTCATATGTATTGTCAGTGTCTCCCAGTGTTAGTTCTCCCGCAACCCGCTCTAAAGAGCTGACTGGGGCGGACTGACGCTGGCTGAGATCCGTCAGGTAGTGGAAAACTTCCTATTATTTGGAGAGAGTTTTTTTGCGGAGTGGGGATATGTCCACCAGTGAAGGGCCCCTGTGTGATGCACAGAACGATCGTCTGGGGCTATGTGTTCGCTCTGCAAACACATTATCAGTTTAGCGGATGTGCACTCGTGTCACCCTTGTATGCCTGATCAACATATTTGAGGTGCCATGACATACACCTGCAGATAAGCTCCCATCAGCAGGAACGGTAGTCATTGTTTTGTATTGTATATATCTGCTGGGGGTTTGGTGTGCTCCTGTACCTTTAAGAAGGGGTGGCTCCCCTTCAGTCCACCTGCCCTCATCTACCCATTAGAATGTATGTGCCTCCACTGTGGGGACACTCTTAGTTTAGTGTTAGGACCACAGATATCAGGGTGCCTTGATGAGGCTCTGTGGCTTACGCATGCATTTGCAAATGCGTGCGGCCTAAACCCCTGTTTTTAACGCATACTGTTAGACAGGTTAATTTGGTTGTCTGCAAGCTGGTGGTAAGTAGGCTTGTTTTTTTCCTGGGCATTCCCCAGGCTTTGTTGTTATCTGCTTTAGCCTTCCAATGCCTCTTACTGCGATAGCCAGCTGTAGATGGGGGCGATGGCGAGTTTTTGTTATCACATATTGTTTTGTATTGGTTGTTGTATAAATTAATTTTTCCTGTGTTGACATTCACATCCTGTGTTGTTACATCCTTATTTGGTCATATCCTGTGAGGCCACATCCTGTGTTGTCACATCCTTATTTGGTCATATCCTGTGAGGTCGCATCCTGTGTAGAAGGCGATTGGCTGTTGAAGGCAGGCCTTCCAGTTTGTGACTTCCTGTATGAGAATAAAATAAGCAGTGAACTGCTCGGCGGCAGTGATGCTGAGATGAAGACGTAAGTATGGTCATGTCTGTTTTCTGGGGAAATGCGGGAGACATGGGTTAAGTAACATGAGTTAATTTAAAGGTGCATTATACCATTATGGTGGAAGGACGCTTATTAGCTCAAGAGTATAGTGGGTTTATACACCACACTTGATTCTTCAACCAAAGTTTGTCAAGCCAGGTGGTGCCAACAGGGCAGGGCCCAAATTTCAGCCAATTCAGCTGGAATTTGCAGAAGTTTGAGCAGTGTATTACCAGCTTTGGATAGAATTGGGACGGGTTTAATTTCTCTAAGGGTTTTATATCTGTCTGTGTCCCAGGGAAAGGTTGGAAGTGAATTTTTGTTTTTGGGCCCATTCACATAGTTGTGCAGTGTTATTGAACATGCTTTGTTTTGAGTGGTCAGGTTTGTTGCATTAAGGCAGCCCATTAATTTAAAAAGGCTGGCAATGCATCACAAGACAGCAAAAGCTGAACATGCACTATTTTTTTATGCAATGCACCACAGCTGCGGGGACCAGAAGAGGAGAGGAGACCAGCATTGGCTGTGTCTAATAGAATGTACCTGAAAGGAGCATCCAGTTGCCATGGAAATGATAGGACATGTGACCTCCTTTTTCAAGGATCATACATTGATGTACTTCAAAAAGGAGGCCACACCCTCTGAAATGCGTTGCATCATTTCGGGGTACATGCTATTGCAAACAGACAATTCTGGTCTCCTTTCCTGGCACTTACTAGAGAGCTGTGAGTATGACCTCTGCACACACACTGTAGGGATAGAGTTTGGAGATTTTAGTTAATGAAGTGAGATTACCATCTTGCTTTCCGGTCATTGTGTGATGCCTGTCGACATCGGAATGTGAGTGCAATCTCATTGTTTTTTTTTAACATTACTTTCATTGCACTTCCCTTGTCTCTTTTTTCTGGGTCCTGACCCTGTCAAATGTGTAGGGTTGTAAATCCACATTTCAACCATGATGGCGTTTAGGCTTTACTAGCTCTTTGCAGGCTGTGAATAGAGATACAGGGGGTCCCCGGGTTACAAACAAGATGGGGACTGTAGGTTTGTTCTTAAGTTGAATCTGTTTTAAGTCGGAACAGGTACATTTTTTAAGTGTAGCTCCAGCCAAAAAATCTATTTTTAAGTTTTTTAGATAACATAGAGAAGGGTTATCACCCCTGTAACATTTTTTTGCAGTCTGTGCCCCTGTTCAGAAGATTTCACCTCACCTTCTGTCCCATGACAATTGGATTTTGAAAATTTTGGGTTGTTAGGGAAACATGGACTGGTGATAAAGCATCAGTGGAGACTTTTTCCCATATTAACTCATACAGGAGTTCCTGTTTTCTCCCTCCGTTTGTAAGTAGGAGTCGTTTGTAAGTCGGATGTTTGTAAGTAGGGGACCCCCTGTACTAGCATTTTCTAGCTCCCTCTCCAGGACTTCTCCAGAGCCTCTCACATCCTCTGGAACTTCCTACCCCAGTAAGTCCAGTATGTCCAGTCAGCCCCTACCCTATCCGCTTTTAGGTGATACCTGAAAACTCCCTTATTCGGGGGGAAGCCTACCCCACCTCCATCTTAGAACTGTACCCAAGTCACCTCTATCAGATTATCCCCCGTAGCTATTACCTTTTGTACCACCTCCCCTTCCCTTTAGATTATAAGTGCAGGACCCTCCTATTCCTTCTGTATTGAACTGTGTTGTAACTGTACTGTCCCCCCCCCCCCTCTACATTTTAAGGTGCTGCGTAAACTGTTGGCTCTATATAAATCCTGTATAATAATGATCATTTTCTAGCAGCTGTGTCATATTAGGTTTGATGTTGAAGAAACTTATGGGGAGGGGATGCACTTTAACTGCATCAACAAACACCTCAGTCATGAGAAGACTCTTTTAAATGCACAAGATCTGATTTAATTGCCAAAAGCTGCACAGCATGGTAACAAAAGGAAGGAGACCATATTCATAGGCTAACCAAATATGAAACATAGTTGGAGCAGTATGCCAAATAATCCAAGTTTACCTCTGAATTATTTTCTTTTTCTACCTGAAGTTTGCATGCAGCTTTTAAAACACACCATGGTTCCATTATGATCCATGTATAAGTACAAGCCTGAAACCCCATATTTTCTGAGAATGCCAGCTGAATATGGATAATTTTTGTTTCTGCATTATTTATAACTGTTTACAAGAAGCTGTCATTGTTAAATTTAAAATATGGAAATTGACAAGATACTAAAGTCACACTTTAAGAAGGCTTGGCTGGAGAATTATATGCTGCTTGGTTTTAACTCTACTGGCAAAACAAAAAACATGCAACTTTGAAAACATACTGCGTTTTCCATTATGTCCCTGCATAAAAACAAGCCTTAAACCCCACATATTTTGTGAGGATGCCAGCTGAATATAGATAATGTTTGTGTATTGTATTTATAACCGTATACTGGAAGATGTCAAGATTTTAAAATATTGAAATTGACATGTAAGTAGGTTAAAGTGGAAGTAAACCCCCCTGTGGTTTTCAGCCAAGGAAGCAGCCATCTTTGCCTCTGTTTAATCTTCAACTGCCACAGTGCTGCACATGTGATCCGTTATGACACCAGCCATTGGATGGTTTGACTGTTTGGTTGAGAGCACAGCCAATGTGCAGTTAGCATTCACGGCATACCTTTTTTTTTTAGACTGTTAAATCGATGGGTTTACTTCCGCTTTAAAATGCTGGTTAGTGAAACAGCTGCTGCCCCAGCCAGGAGGGAAATAGTTAACCTGTTTCCTGCAATTTCTAAGGAGCTTTCTAAGGACAAAGCATGTAATCTCCAACCCAGAGCTGATGCGGCTGTAGCTAATAGAGAGAGCCTTGTTTGCCTCTAGGAACCTTCCACATGTAGGGGGAATTCTGGGACCCGCAGTCCCCCCTGAAGAACACCAGCTCTGGAGATCTGCCACTGTGGAGTCTGCTGTTTTGTATGAACTCTTGCCTGTGCAGGTATACTGGGGCAGCCACAAGTCTGAGTTAGGGATTAGTTCAGGTAAAAGACTGTGCACTTATTTTTGGAACTGTTATGGTGAGAGTTTTCAGTACAGCTTTTGAAACTTTGCCATGCCTAGTCTGAAGTTACCTAAAGGGGTGCATAGTGATAATGGTATTTGGAAGAACAGGGCCTGTAATGCGCACACACACACACTGGGTGAAGTGGTGGCATGGCGTTGCTAGTGACAACAAGTACAAGAGAAGGATGATATGACAGCCAGACAGCAGAAGAGCTGTACCGGCAGGAAGGATGGGTCTCATGCACAGTAAGTGAGGCGGTCCGTGCCCAGCAATCAGGACTGGACCCACATGGTGGAAGAAAAAAGAGTTAATTATGCATGTGCATGGGGTCCACGCAGGTGCCTGGTGGGCCCCTGCTCTGTCGCTGGGAGAGAGGTGGTAGAGTTTAGCTGGACTGGTGGAAAATTATGCTACCCTGTGGTGTCTCCTTCAAAATGTCGCATCCTGAGCAGGTGCATGTATCATGAGACTAGGAGGCACCTGTATGACAGCATCAGAGCCCTATGAAGAAGTTAAAAAGAAGACACAACGCGTCAGGGCCTAACCACTAGACGTCATCACAAATGCGAAGGGGCCATTTTGACAAATCTTCTCCCAGATGTCCATGCTTAAAGAGGCAATGTATATGTGATAAAAAGGCGATTATATCTTGTGCACATGATGTAATAGTGCACTTTCTTTGTGAGTATAATAGCTATCTTTTTGCGGAATAGACTATTTTATCAGTTTATACTACACTATGGAAGGTTTTTATTTTATATCTTCCTGCTGAGTGGAACGCTTCCTGAGATAAACGTGGAGAGAGAGTTGGTGTACACCTTTGGAAGATTACTGCAGCATTTTGACCCATGTGTCTGGTACAGCTCTGGTTGACCTTACCAATGTGTGGGTCGACTTTTGAGGTAAGAGGCAGCAGAGACAAGTGGTGGTGACACAGTGGTGGAGCAATTTGGTCCGTTTTGAACATTATTTTTTTTTTGGAGCACGCATACAATGAATATATATACACTGTAATTTTGAAGAAGTGGACTGTGTATTTAAATTAGAACTGGCACTTCATTTAGTTTATTTGTGATTAAATCAATATAATTCAATATATTTTAAGGGCACTTGTACATTTAATATATATGATATAGGATGAATTATTGATTTTGTGTCAATGGACATTTTTTCTTAATTTTTGTGTTGTGCTGCACTTTGATTTTTATGTATACCACCATAATGTTGATGTCAGATGAATGCGGGAGGGTCTGAAGGAAGCAGAAAGGCCCTGTGTGCACTGAGCGTGTTGGCCCCACCCACAGACAAGATACTGATCGATTTTAAGACTATTTGAAAAAAGATAAAAAAAAAACATATTCTGTAATATTTTATTATGACTGTCTATTAAAAGCAGAACTTTGCCCATTTTTCATGGTCCTCTTTCCTGCATTCTCCCTCCTTCCTCTTACGCGCTAGTAAGAAAAAATATATTTCTAAGGTAATCTTTTTTTACTTTGTGCAATCAGTGAAGAACTCCCACCCCCAAATATAGCCCCCCCCATCCCTTTCCACCAGTACAGAGCTCTCTGTCCCAATATTCTCCTTTATTCAGTACAAAGAAGAGCCCAGTGAACACAAACTGCAGGCAGGAAACCGTACCAGTATGGGTAGTATAGTGGGCTTTCATCTCAGGCCAATCTGGTTCAGCAGAGAGAGGCTGTGGCCAAAGGGGCTAGGTGGCTGAATGACCATGGAAGAGTCAGGGTGTTCATTGACTGTCCAGTCTCACTGAGCAATTAGAACAAGTACAGCCTTTCTTGTGTCCTTGATGGAGTTGCTAAGTGAAGAGTAGGATGCCTAGTAGCTCTGCAAGGACCAGTGCTGTAGGTGCCGTCTCCAGAGCTGGAGGTGTCTTTAGTGAGTACCAGCACATTCCAGGTGAAAAAAATGTCTGCATTTAATGACTGAAGTGTTACCCCTTTAGGTGTGTGTATAAATAGCTGGGATGGGTAGAAGTCTTGAACATTTAAAGGGGTTTCACCCTTTTTGAGACAATTTTTGGACATGCACCAAAGGCCGAATTATGCTTTCTTTATGATGCATATCTTTCTCTTGTTAAGGATCTTTGACTAAACATGTCCCACATTTTCCTTGTACACTGTTGCAAGATCCTGAGCTAAAGACACTTACAATAACTCTGCCTTAGTACCAGAGACTAAGGAATGGTCAAGCA
The DNA here is from genome assembly GCA_028564925.1 of Lithobates sylvaticus. Taxonomy (NCBI): domain Eukaryota; kingdom Metazoa; phylum Chordata; class Amphibia; order Anura; family Ranidae; genus Lithobates; species Lithobates sylvaticus. The sequence continues at coordinate 410,037,342 of CM053030.1, forward strand.
GTACTGGATTTATACCTTCTTATACCTTCCCTTGCAAAAAAGTTCCTTGACTCCTCTCTGTACCATCGGGGTTGCTACTCAAAGAGGAGTCACTGATCAGTGAGAAAACCACCCAACTATTGGTCAAGCTTCATTGTGGAGTCCCTCAAGGATCACCCTTGTCGCCAGTGCTCTTTAACATATACATCCGCCCACTCCTCAAAATCATCAGAAGATCAGACCTCTGGTTCCACTCATACGCTGACGACACCCAACTATATTTTCGGATCACCGGACAAAAAGACTATCATCAGCAATTAGAAAAATGCCTCACCCTGATAGACGACTGGATGACCATCAGCTCCCTTAAGCTCAACGAATCGAAAACAGAACTTCTTATACTTCACGCAAACCAAAACTCCCGAACCAAGATCGATTGGACATCACCCACCATCTTTGGACAGATCATCTCCCCAAGGACCAAGGTCAAGAGTCTTGGAGTCATTTTTGACTCAGAAATGTCAATGGATGCACAAATAGGAACAGTAGTCAGTGGTTCTCACCATCTGCTACGCAGACTCATCCCCTTCATTCCAAAGGAGGACAAAGCAGTGGTAGTTGGAACAGTTATTAATTCACGACTGGACTACGCAAATTTCCTTTACATAGGATTACCCCAATATCAACTTGCGTGCTTATAACTCATCCAAAACACGGCGGCAAGGCTGATAACAGGAAAAAAACCCTGGGAATCCATCTCCCCTTCCCTGAGGAACCTACATTGGCTAAACGTAAAGAATCGGGTCACATTCAAGATCCTCTGCCTCACCCACAAATGCGCCCATGGAGACGCTTCACAATACCTTTGCGAGAAGATAACACACTACACACCCAATCGCAGTCTTCGATCATCTAACCAAAACCTCCTCCTCATTCCCAAATCTCGCTACAAAGCAAAAGGGGAACAGAGATTCGGTGTTCAAGGACCACGGCTATGGAACGCTCTACCAACCGACATCCGCATGGAAGAAAACCATCAGGCCTTTAGGAAAAAACTTAAGACCTACCTTTTCTAAGAAGGGTGACAACAAGCACCCATACAGCGCCTTGAGGCGATTCAGTTCGCATTGTAGCGCTATACAAATCATTCATTCATTCATTGGCAAACAGTGCCTTGGTGCAATTAAAGTGGAGCTCCACCCAAAAGGCGAAGCTCCACTTATTTGCCTCCTCCCCCCTCCGCTGCCACATTTGGCACCTTTCGAGGGTGGGGGGTGGGGTGGGGAGCGAGTACCTGGTTTTGACAGGTACCCACTCCCACTTCCGTGTGACTTTGCCGCAATATAGTTTGTAATGTGTATAAATGATTTCTTCCTTTTCTCCAAGCTGAATCCTCCCACACTGCCTCAGGTGCTAAGTACAGGCACTATATCGAGCTGTCCATGCTTTAAACATGCTGGAAGAAAAAAAACAAGCCACTGCAGTTCCAATGATGTTACGTGGATCCCAGTTTATTAGAACTGACAACCACGAAAAAAAGAGTCCAACTCCAACCTTACTCCTTGAGTATGCCTTGTTGGGCAAAACGCGTTAGAGACAAGGTTCTACGAGCATAGATATTGCTGAATACTTTCCTGGTCTTTAAGTTAGCAGCATCTATATGGGCTCATTCACATGGGCATATGCATATTTTCTGCCTGAAAGAAAGGTTTTCGCTGGCAGAGCTTATAAAATCTGCTTATAAAATATACTTGCATTAATGTGTGTTTATTTATTTTTCTATGGGCAGCTAAACGCAGTGCACATTTTCATATGTGGATGCAGGTGTGTGTCTGTGTGTATGGACTCATTGAGGTGATTTACTAAAACTGGAGTGAGCAAAATTTGCTGCAGCTCTGCATAGAAACCAATCAGCTTCCAGGTTTTATTGTCAAAGTTTAATTGAACAAGCTGAAGTTAGAAGCTGACTGGTTACCATGCACAGCTGCTCCAGTGTTAGTTAATCTCCTCCATTGATTACTATAGTGCTGAGTTTAGATGCATACAAAGCAAAGCAAAACTATGCAATTAATGCAGTGTTTTTTTCTGCCTGTGTGAATGAGCCCTAAAATGGAGTAAAAAATGGCAGATAGGAAACCTTGCCTCAAAAGGCTTGCAAAACAGCAAAGAGAATGAGTTCACCAATCTGAATTATCCTCCTCTCATTGATGCCTATGTTATGGTATTATCTGCCATGTTACCCTTAAAGTGGAGAATCAAATTTCTTTTTTTAAGGACCCACTTATCAGGGAGGTGGCTCTAGAACTGTAGAAAGCCTACCCGGTGTCCGGCAGAGTATGCTGTCCCACGATTGCCTTAACATCTGGATGAATGGATTTAGACCTGCAGAAAGCCTACCTGGTGTCAGGCAGAGCATGCTGTCTTACGATTGTCTTAACATCTGTCACTATAGCTATTGCTTCATGGATCATCAACATTGAGAGAGTCTCAAGAAAAAACAGAGACCATATCATTACTGCCCTTCAGGAACAAAGGCTGGAGTGTGACTTCATGGGCGAGGTGACTACTCATGTCATTAGATGTTATTCTAGATCTATGTTAGCTACAGGCACTAGGGGCTCTATGGCTAAGGCCAATGCCTGTTGTCCAACTGCTAGATACTATATGATGCATACAACCTCTTCAGAGGGTAACTCAATTCATCCACCTCAAAGGTGACTTGCGGTTGTTCTGGTTTGCACAAAATAGTAAACATTGTCACCAGAGGTAAGCAGCAGAGAGGTGGCCTTTCGTGGACAGGTCCAAAGATTCTCGTTTATACAAGCCAGGAAGAGTATACCATAGGGTTTGGAGAAGCACCTAATCCTCTCTCCTCAAGTTGTCTTCAAAGGGTTCCTCATCCTCATTCCAAGAAACCAAGAAGCCATTTTGATGTGCAAGTGTGCCCTATCCACCCCTGTAGACAGATTCTCCCACCTGCGTTGTGGATCCCTGCAGCTCCTCCAGAGTTACCATGGGCATCTTGGCTGCTTCTCTGATGAATGCTCTCCTTGCCCAGTCTGTCAGTTTAGATGGCAATGTCTTGGTAGGTTTGCAGTTGTGCCATACTCTTTCCATTTTGGAATCGGATCCATCGGATGATGGATTGAACAGTGCTCCGTGAGATGTTCAATGCTTGGGATATTTTTTTATAACCTAACCCTGCTTTAACCACTTGACCACTGGGCACTTAAAGTGGTGGGACACCCTGAAAAAAAAAAACTTTAAAATGAAAAAAAAAAAACAATTTTTTTTTTTACTTACCAGAAATGGCTGTTGCTAGGCAAATCGTCCTAATCTGCCTCTTCCAGCTCCGCGGTGATGTCCTCTCCTCTGTTCCGAGCGCCGTCTTCTAGTGAATGGGGTGGGGTGTGTTATGGGAACTGTGTCCCACAACACATCGCGTTCCCCATTCACAAATTCGACTCGCGCATGCGCAGTAGGAAACGGGCAGCCGTTTCCCTTACTGAGGATGGCGGCGCTGGAACCGGATCGCCGAGGGACATCTCGGCCTCCACGACCGACATCGCGGGCGCCCTGGGAGGGTAATGGTACTTATTAAAAGTCAGCAGCTACTTTTTTTTTAGCTGCTGACTTTTAAAAATTTTATTTTTTTAGGTGAAAACCCGCTTTAAACCCCCTTCCTAACCAGACCAATTTTCAGCTTTCAGCGCTCTCACACTTTGAATGACAATTACTCAGTCATGCAACACTCTACCCATATAAAATGTTTTTCTTTTTCTTCACACAAATAGAGCTTTCTTTTGGTGGTATTTAATCAGCGCTGGGTTTTTTATTTTTTGCGCTATAAATAAAAAAAACAGAAAAAACATTTTTGTTTCTGTTACAATTTATTGCAGAGTATTGGCGAGTATTGGCTGAGTATTGGCGAGTATTGGCTGAGTATTGGCGAGTTTTGGCGAGTATTGGCTGAGTATTGGCGAGTATTGGCTGAGTATTGGCGAGTTTTGGCTGAGTATTTGCGAGTATTGGCAGAGTATTGCATAGTATTGGCAGAGTATTGCAGAGTAATGCATACTATGGCAGAGTACTGGCATAGTATGGGCACTGAGCAGCGCTGTGGGCTGGATATGTAGAGCCCACAGCGATGCATCCACTCTCTCCCCTCTCCTCTCACACTGTACCGATCGGTACAGAGAGGGGAGGGAGGAACCGGCGTCATGAAATTGTTTACATGTCATGGTTTGTTTACAAGTGATGCTCCGTCAGTTGACGGAGCGATCGCGTGGTAAACGGCTGCTGTCAGCGGGCGTTTACCGTGATCCGTAATGCGCCGGGTCCCCTGGTCACGGATGTTCCCGGGGGCACGCGGGGGCGCTATTCCAGGAGGATGTCCCACGGACATCCACCCAGAATAAGCAAACCGCGCTGTAGCCATCTTTCGGTTATGGCCCGGTCTGCATTTGTGGTTAAACTTCTCCACAACTTTATCCCTGACCTGTCTGGTGTGTTCCTTGGCCTTCATGATGCTTTTTGTTCTCTAAGGTTCTCTAACAAACCTATGAGGGCTTCACAGAACAGCTGTATTTTTACTGAGATTAACTTACACACAGGTGGACTCTATTTACTAATTAGGTGACTTCTGAAGGCAATTGATTCCACTAGAAGGGGTATCAGAGTAAAGGGGACTGAATACAAATGCATGCCACACTTTTCACATATTTATTTGTAAAAAATTTTGAAAACCATTTATCATTTTCTTTCTACTTTACAATTATGTGCCACCTTGTGTTGGTCTCTCAGCTAAAATCCCAATAAAATACATTTACATTTTTGGTTGTAACATGACAAAAGGTGAAAAAAGTCAAGGGATATGAATACTTTTTTAATGTACTGTATATATTGTGGCCACACAAGGTCTTCAGCAAGTCTGTTTCTCGTGAATTAGGAAAGGACAGCTGGTCTCAACAAAAACCATAGCCTCTTGCATGGTAAAGTATACAAAAAGTCGTACAAGATCAAAGGTCTTCCTGCACTAGAAGAAGTCTACACACACTCAACAAGGGGGGTGGCATCATGAACAGCATTCTCCTATACTTTATCAAATTAAATGTCATTAAGCTAGGGTTTATTATTATTATTATATCGTTAACATTATTACATCGTTAACATTATTACATTATTATGTCCAAAATGTATGTGGAGCTAGATCCTCTTTTGATTATAACTCTGCAATACGATTAAAGTTCATTAAAAAGTAAAATAACAAAACCAGCGTTTGCTGCAATATTTACATTTAATCAACAGGTTTTCCCTGAAGTACTGCTTATCCTCTAATACTCCAGCTCTGCTATACAAGGACTGATTGAAGTGGTTGATACCAGTTCAGAAATATTTAAAAAAACATTTAATGATTACAGAGCTATATTCATTTGTATCTTTTATATCTGCTTAGAGCTCAGCATTAGGCCCCTTTCACATGAGGCAGACACCGGCAGTGGATCCACCCGCTCAGCAGGGGATCTCTCCACAGATGCAGAGCGGACATGGACACAGCCCGCTGTTCACTATGGGGCGGTTGGATGAAAACTGTCGCCTGATCCCGACTGTCATCTGATCCGATCTGCCAGACAGATGGGGACGAATCCCCATCCATCTGTTTTTAGTGGACCAGATATGTCTGCTGACATCTGACGCTCCATAGAGAAGAATGGAGGTTCCAGTCAGGTCTGCCTGAAAAACAGACAGGCAGACTCGATTGAAACATCCATGTAAAAAGGGCCTTAAAGTTATCTGCTGATAAATGGCAGTGTGTGGTGAAAGCAACCCCTGCATGTATTTTAACATTAAACAGGCAAAAAGGTACGCTCCAGATGATGTCAGTGATGAAACGCGTAGGGCGGAGTCAGCATACGTTCTTGTATCACTTCTGGTCGTCGGCGCTAGTGTCAGCAATACATGCTTTACTGTTTTGTATTGAATGTGAGTACCTTTCCACATTTTTAATGAAATAAAAAAGTTTAAATAGTATCACACTATTGGGATCCCTCTCGCCTTTACATGGCATATGGTATATGATTGGAGTACTATCAAAATATCGTGGAGTGGCCAGCCTTTAGAGTGCTACACAGTGGCAAATACTGTGAATGCTTTACACCCCAGGAGGGGGAGACAATTCTGGTGAGTGCAGCCACAATAGGAGCACGGATAAGACACGCATGCTGTGATCACCTTCTGAAAAGCAAATTAGATCAGCGCTATTTCTCACTAGCACAAAAGCACCTTATTGAACACTAAAAAAATGTTTTAAATTTATTTTTATTTTTGAACCAACGGGACTGCAGTTTTTTATCTGTTTTTTTATTTTAAATTTTTTGGTTTTATTCAAATCTTTTTATATTTTTAAAAATGTTATATTTTTATATTCTCTTTTGGGATTCAAGTTCACTATTTATATAAGTTTACCATTTATATATTTATATATCTTCACTATTGTCACATTTTTATTTTTTCATATATTTATTTGCAAATATTTGGATAGTTTATTGATTGCCTACAGTTTATTGATTGCTTCCATTTGAGCACTAATGAATGGTCCCTGAATCAGTAATATCAAAGGTGTATGATCGCACACTTGTCTAAGAAAACACCACCTTCTTAATTGAGTCACAGAATTATTTAAATGTATCACTTGTCACATTGCAATTTGCCTAGTTTGCATGAATTAATAGAACAGCACCACATCTACTTCACCTTCCTTCAAAAAGGAAAAGCCATCCCATATCCCTGTATATATTAGTATGTTGTCACAGTTTGACCAAATTTCCCACTTGAATTGCTTCTGAGATGCATGATCTGCATGTATGGTCAGATCTGCAAAAATCGTATTCCCTTGATGTTAAATGAGAGTAGCTAAATCATATATATGCTGATTAAAAAGTTTGAAGTAGAAATAAAAGCAGTATTGATTTCAAAGAAACCTATAGATCTTTTACAAGTTGTAAAAAAAAAAAATCCTAGACATGAGTTTTCACTGATGTGACTTCTAAAAAATGTTGTAATTATTCTTCATAGAATTTTACGTTGATTCTGCAGTCTTTAAAATGATCTGCTCGTTTATTGTTCCTTTAATGTGTTACTGGATGAAGCAATTGAAAAGTATACTGTTTTGACAATAGGGGGCAGCATGTCACCTGCAAGTATTTCAGTCTATTAAAATTGGAGCTTAATTGATTGCATACAATTATTATTACCCTTTATTTATAAAGCATCAACCTTTTATATATCGCAGTAAATGAAAGGGATCACATTATAATATTCAACAGACAATGACATTTAAACAAAAAATGAAAGGCATGCTTGTACACATTCACAAAAGCTAAAATAGTTACAATTATCTAGATACGTTCTAAGTAATTTTCCTCAGGTGAACTATAAAGTTCCAATATATAATCTTTATATAGTTAAAATGGATTGTATTGCTATAAATTGTAATTGACCTTGCCATGCCTCTTATGTTAAGGATATAAAGCAACACTGCAGTCTCCAGGATCATTAGATGATTCAGGTGACTGCATAAAGTTAAGCAAATCAAAATGACAGGCAAATTATCATTTTATTTAAAGTGGACCTTTTAATGTACCTTGCAACAGTATTAGTCCTGAAAACTTTGCAGCATGGTTCTAAAGTTTCAAAACAAATAGTGTAGTAAAAATGGCTTTCTTTTACTGCCTAATTGCTTTCTATACAGCCTGTCAATTAAAGTAGATCTAAACCCAATAAATAAAAACTCACAAAGACATTAAAGTATGAATATGATTTCAGAAGTTTTTGTATTTTAAATGTGCAGTTTTCATTCCAGAATCACTAGTGCCCCTTCCATTGATGCCCTTGTTCAGGTTCTATAGGTTGATATCTGTCTTCCAATTGCTGTACTGCATTGCCAACCTGTCACAGGTGCCATTGGTGGACACTACAAAATGGCTGGGTCAACACACAATGCACAGGCATGGTCCATCTTTGCTGCTATCAGGAAGCTGTTTCTGAGCATTGACGTTCAATGTAAATGCAAAAGCTTGTAGAGGGGAAGTGGACAAAAAACTGCAGGAGATCAGCAGCACTGAAACACACACAAAAAAGAAAGAAAAAGCTGAAACAGCATTTTATGCCTAAATAAATATGTAACTGCTGTTTATTATATGCATTTATGTCAACTGTCCTGAATTTTTCCAGAGCAGTCCCACATCTTGGTCCCAGGATCACAGCATTATCATTATTTGAGTTACTAAGCATATGCAGTAAATAAAAAAGGGGATTAACTGACGGACTGTGGCCACTAGGGATGGGCCCGATGTTTGGGTCTAACGCAACTTGTTCGCCCGTTCGCCAAATAGCGAACATTATGGGGCGTTCGCGGTGAATTCCAGCACCGTGGAACCCCCCCCATAATGCACTGCGAGATCGCAGTGCATCGACGTCTGATGATTGACCAAAGCATGCACCTGACCTGCATGCTTTGGCCAATCACAGCACTCTGCTGCAAGAGCCAAAGCCGTATGTAGTGTGTTGGAGTGGACGGAGATAGAGAGAGCTTGAGCTAGATTAGGCAGTTTAGTATATATATATATATATATATATATATATATATATATACAGTGTGGTCAGTTTAGAGTATAAATATACAGTGCAGGCAATGTATTACTATATATATATATATATATATATATATATATATACATATATATACACACAGTGCAGTCAGTGCAGAGTATATAATAGTGCATTGAAGTGGTTAAAGGGAATAGTGCATTGAATTGGTTTATCGGAATCTGGAAGCCCCTTTAACAAGGGGAACCCCAGATCCCGCCCCCTCCCATGTGAATGGGTATGGGGTACATTGTATCTCTACCCATTCACCAAAAAATTGTCAAAAAGTAAAAACAACAAAAGACAGTTTTTGACAAGTTTCTATTAAAGGGGGCTTCAAGATTCTGATAAGCCCCCCCCCCCTGCCCGCAGACCCCCACATTCACCAGGCTAGGGTCGTGGGGACGAGGCCCTTGTCCACATCAACACGGGGACAAGGTGCTTTGGGGGGGACCCAAAAGCACCCTCCCCATGTTGAGGGCATGTGGTTCAGGAGGGGGGAGGGGGACGCTCGCTCGCCCCCCTATCCTGTCCTCCAGGCTGCTTGCTCGGATAAGGGCCTGGCATGGATTTGGGGGGGGGGGGGGGGACCCCACCCTGTTTTGTTTTTGGGGGGGGGGGGGGACCCCCCAATTTTTTCCTTGATTTTTATCTATATTTCCAGGAGCCGCTAGTCATACTTACCTCGGTGCATGCAGCATCAGACCGATGCTGCAGCTGTCCCCTGGCGTCTCTGCACTGAGAACCAAGCCACCGAACTGATGGCTTGGTTTTCACTCCTCCCCGAGCAGAGCTCATTGGAGCGCTGAGCCGTGGAGGGGCGGGGAGCAGCCGTCTCAACTTGGAAGTCGTGATGACGCGCTGCCTCGACTGATGGCAGTGACATCAACAGAGAGCGTACTTCAGACCGCTCTCCACTGAAAACGGGTCCAAGGAGTGCAAAACTAATTGCATTCCTGTGACCCAGAGGAGAAGCCCAGCCTAAAAAGTTCAGGCTGGACTTCTCCTTTAAAATCACTGCTCCTCGAAGTGGTCGAGGAATGGACGTGCTGACGTAGCGTCCGTACGGAGGGAGGAGGTGGATCCCGTCGCTGAGGAGCGTGGGTGTGCAGGCGGGAAGGAGTCTCCGGATCGCCACGAGTGAGAGACGCTGCGGATGTCTATGTCTCTATCCGGGATAGGAGACCTGGACGCCGCGGTCCTCCCGCCAAAGGTCTGCAGAGGGATCAGGACGGCAGAAAAAAACGCACCGGGAACCCAAAACGCCCGCTTCACCCCGCACACTTCCCCCCACTCAATCCGCCACCAAACTCTCTTCATAGGAGAGACCGTCTGGAGGCTCCGGAGGTTGCATTGAGAGCGGGACACAGGGGATATCACCTGTAAGTATGTAAACAGGAGCACAGCCGACCAGAAACACTCCAACCAGGGAGGTAAGCGCATAGCACTATAAGTTTCTCCGGATGCCTGTTTGTAACGGACAATTGAAGCAAATATATTTACCTATATTTACCTTTAAAAACACGCGACGACGGTCACGCAATCGCTCAGAAGCGGGCACGCTCGCCAAAGGGCTACCCCCGGGGGTTGTATAAAGCGGAACCCCCCGAGGAATGCACTCTAGGAGGGGGTACAGCCTGTCTTATCCTGGGGGAAGTACACTCTCAAAGTTTCTAGCCGAAATCAAATAGGGACTGTGATTGCTGAACCTGAGAGAGTTCATACAAATCAGCGGAGGTGAATGGCTAGGTCCAAATAGAGAACGCATGTGTCTGTATCTCACTACATGAGTTGACATGAAGCACCAGATAAAAATCTCATGACTACACTATAGCCTCTGCAACTTAGTCTCTCTGTTTCTCTTGTCTTTTTTTTTTTTTTTTTGTGTGCCCTCTTTTTCTTCCTTTTTTGGGTATTTTACCGGGTATCCCCGGTACCTCTGGTTCTCCTTCTGTATGACGGTTCCCGGTTCTACATATATACAGCCCGGTAACGTGCAGTCAGCGAGAAAACATTAGTAAAAATCGGAGGCTACACCCCAGAGGTCTCCACCCCAGTGTGGGGGCCCCCTAGGCAAGCATAGCCCCTCCTGCTCTCCTCTTGAGTACAGCTGCATGAGCTAAACCCATATTAAATTGGAGGACAGAATAAAGCTCTAGTCAACCCCATGCCCACGTACGCCGAATAAACACACACAAACTTTATTACTGAGGAGCAAATCAGTAACGAACAAAGGGACTAAAACCAAACGTCCAGAGAGGTAGCGGCACCCCGGCCTGGACTACCGCATCAGCTTTTCCTCAGACCCCCCCCCCCCACAGGACGGGCAGGGCCCAGTGGGAGAGGGAGGCAAGGTACCCCTTAAAAGGATCCTAACCCAGGAACAACCCTACTTTAACACCAAAGATTAAATAAATAAATACAAGACAACGGGCCCCGAAGGGCATCAGGGGTGAAGTAGGAAAAAAAAAGAATAAAAAAAAAAAGGGGCCCATTACAAAGGGCAAAACTGGGGAAGAGAATTAGAGGCATAAAAAAGGGCACTATGAGCAAAGACGCATCTAAATCGTCAAAAAAGGGAGCTACAAAAGGCAGCAAAGGAGAGGCGAGCACGATTAAACATTATCTCAGACAAGGAGCCAGCCCAAAAACCACAGGGCCCGCATCCCAGGCGGGGGCCAGCCTGGAGAGAAGTGTAGGGGCAGAAGGCGTTAACAACCAGTCAAGAGCAGACTACACTATAGAAAGTGAGATTGACATGAGCCGGTCCGAGGATCAACAGGCAGGAGCACATGTACCCACTAAAACAGAAATGGAGGTTATGCTATTGCGCTTGGAAAATGCCATTAAACTAGAAATTAACACTCTCAGAGAGGACATGGGCCACTTACTAACTAGGGTAGAGACGGTTGAAATCAGAGCTGACAATACAGACCAAGAAATCTTAAACCTAAAAACCCTACTGAAAAAATCTCAATTAAATCAGAGAGACACTGCATACAAAATTGAAGAACAAGAAAACAGGGACAGAAGGCAAAACCTGAGACTACGCGGGGTCCCAGAACAAAGAGGGGAAGACCTCGAGAAAAAAATTTGGTCTATTCTTGGCCCAATTAGCGGCAAAAATCAAGTTCCAGTTCCCCGAAATTGAAAGGACCCACCGAGTGGGTAGACCCGAGAGGTCGGGCCCCGATAGACCGCGCGACATAATTATCAGATTTCTTCATTTTAAAGAGAAAGAGGACATTTGGGTCAAAATCAGGGGCAACACACCATTGAGGTATGAGGACACAGACATTCAAGTATATGCCGATCTATCGGCCCGCACCTTGGAGAGAAGAAGATTCCAAAAACCCCTGTTAGAAATTCTCAGGAAAGAAAACATTAAGTACAATTGGGGCTTTCCACCTTGCCTAATAGGCCTAAAAGAGGGGCATGCGGCAAAGCTGAGATTTCCGGAGGAGCTCCAGGGTTTTTGCGCCAAGCTGGGGATCCCAGTCCCGGAGCTACCTGGTTGGAAAGAAAAAGAGGGTGTAGATGATCTCACTTAAAATGGTGGCGGAAAAGGGGGGGGGGGGGGGGGGGGCATTTAGAAATCTCTATCAGCATACCCCAAAAGACTCGGCCTATTCCCCACCATTTTTTCAGAATACTCGGAGATGAGGCGGAGAAGAAAGAGGGGAAGGGTAAGGAAATAGAAGAAAGAGGAGAGGAAAAGAGAGGGGAAGGAGGAAAGAAGGAAGAGGAATAGAGAGGAAAAGAAAAAAAAAAAAGGGGGACGGGATCAAACTCCACCTCACCACGAACCTAGTGCCCGAGGGTGCCGCATGATGACGACACCCACGGACCTAGTGACCCACGTTGGGGTCAGAGAGGGGAGGGGTAGGGGGAGGGGTAGGGGGAGGGGGGGGGAGGGGGAAGGAGGGAGGGAGGGGGGGCAGGAGGGTATGGGAAGGGGAGGGAGAAGGGGGGGGGGGTGGAAAGGGGAGAGAGGGATGGGCAAGGGAGGGGGGCCTCCTCCGCTACTGACAGGGCTTCGGCTTTTAAACAATTAAATTACCCAATTAGAACAAAGGGAAAACTCTTTATTAAAAACTGTAAAAATACCCTAACAGAGGAATGATGACCGAAATGAAGTTTCTTACTTATAATGTAAAGGGAATGAACTCCCCTATCAAGCGATATAGGGTCCTGGAGGAGATTAGAAGACACGGGGCGGGAATAGTCTTCCTACAGGAGACCCATCTGTCGCATGTCTCCAACATTAGACTATCCTCACCAACATATCCAACGTGGTACTATGGAGACACTATAACAAACAGGGCAAGAGGGGTGGCCATTGGGTTCTGTAGAGACATCGACTTTACATTGGAAGATAGGAAAATAGACCCGGAGGGGAGATTCCTCTTTTTAAGGGGATCCCTCAACGGGACAGAAATCACTTTAGCCAATATCTACGCCCCCCAACACAAGACCCATCAGATATCTAGAATCAATCTTATTAAAATTGAGGGCCTTCAAAAAGGGATATTTGATACTCATGGGGGACCTTAATTTTGTAATGGACCCATCCTTGGATAGTACGTCTGGGGTGCAGGGGACAGGGACTGCCCAGCTCAAAAGATTAAAAAAAAGGCTTACTGGAGATCAACTGGTTGACATCTGGAGGATCCAGCATCCACAGAAAAGAGACTTCACGTTCTTCTCCCCTGCACACCTGACGTATTCTCGACTGGACCACATTCTGGTTGAACATGGATTACTGGATAGAATTACCAAAACCAGCATAGAAATAATGTCCCTTTCAGACCACGCCCCAGTCTCCATGAACTTAAGTTTTCCAGAGCATAAACAACCCTCGTGCGGGTGGAAACTTAATATAGAATTATTATACGATAAAGATATACGGGATTCCATTAGAAAAGAACTCGAATGGTTCTTCCAAACTAATGACAATGGCGAAGTTTCAGAAGCAGTTATCTGGGACGCCCATAAGGCGTTCGTCAGGGGTATCTTTATAGCGAAGGCATCCTGGAAGAAAAAAGAGAGGATGAGAAAGACGCAGGAATTGACGGCCGAGATCACCAGATTGGAACAAAGACACAAGACAGGTGGGGTTCAGGCTCATGATACATACCTTGAGCTAGTGGAAAAGAGGGAGGAGTTAAAAGACCTGGCCGAACAAGAAGCAAGACAGGTATTTAATAAGATGGCAAAGGACCAGTATTTATGGGGAAATAAGCCAGGGAAATACCTAGCCAGAAAACTCCAAAAAAAAAAAATCGAGAAATTTTATCGAGAAAATTCAATCCGGTAAGGGGGAGACGAAATACGTATCCAGAGAAATAGCAGCAACATTTAGGAAGTACTATGAAGAACTTTACTCGGTTGACCTGGAGGGCAGTAACAAAGGGGGCGACAACAGCATGAAAATAGACGACTTCCTGGGAAGGGCAGGGTTGGTACCCCTGAAAATAGAAGACAGTGAAGCACTGGAAAGACCGATCTCAGAGGACGAAATCCTCAGAGCACTAAACAACTCCCCATCAGGAAAGAGCCCGGGCCCCGACGGGTTTACCGTTCTATATTATAAAACTTTCAAAGAGATTCTCGTCCCAAGACTACAGCGCTACATGAACGGCCTTGGGACAGAATATGATATGAGCGAGGGATCACTCCTGGCGACGATAACCGTCCTGCCCAAGGAAGGGAAGGACGGATCAGTGTGCTCAAGTTATAGACCCATTTCATTATTAAATTTTGATACAAAACTATACGCCAAGATTTTGGCAGAGCGAATAAAGGGACACTTGAGCACGCTGATCCATCCGGACCAGGTGGGCTTTATCCCGGGTAGGGAGGGGAGAGACAATGGGATTCGGACACTACTAGCCATGCAGAGGATGAGGGACACACGAACCCCCAGTCTACTGCTCTCAATAGATGCAGAAAAAGCATTTAACAGGGTAGACTGGGGGTTCATGTTTAAAACCCTACAAAGAATGGGTTTTGGCCCCTTGATCATACAAAAAATTAAAGCCCTCTATGTGCATCCCAAAGCAAATATAAGAATAAACGGGATAGTCTCGTCCATGTTCGAGATGCACAACGGGACCAGGCAGGGGTGTCCGTTATCCCCTCTCCTCTTCGTCTTGTCTCTGGAGCCCCTGCTGTCCACAATCCGTGGTAGCGTGGAGGTAGAGGGATGCAGAGTCGGCAGGGAGGAACACAAACTCGCTGCCTTTGCGGACGACGTCCTTTTTTACGTCGGGTCACCGCAAAAGTCAATTCCCAACCTCTTAAAAATTCTAGCTAAGTACGGCAAACTAACAAATTTTAGAATTAATACCACGAAAACCTTTATTTTAAACATTAACCTCAACAATACTGAAAAACAGAATATACAGAAAGAGGTGAGTTTCGCCTGGAAAAAACAGATAAAATATCTGGGTATTGAGCTGGCCAACAATCCGAGGAAAATGTATAAAATAAACTATATCCCATTGTTAGAGGAAATTAAAAAAAAATTTCAAGAGTACAACGGAAGAGCCCTATCATGGATAGGCAGGGTCAATACGGTAAAAATGATGATACTGCCGATCATCACGTATAAACTCCAGATGCTTCCACTTCCCCTCCCAAAACAGTATCTAGGAAAATTAAGAGCTTTGGTCATGAACTTTGTGTGGAAGCATAAAAAACACAGAATATCCCTTCAAATCTTGAAGCAAGATAAGAACCTGGGCGGCCTAGCAGTCCCGGATATCGAGAGTTATTATCACGCTATAGCACTACTTAGAATACCAGAATGGGTTAAAACACACAATGTTAAGAGATGGGTTAGTTTGGAGGAAGCACTTAGCGAAGTAAAATTGGGGAAGATCGTCTGGAACCCCCCAAAATTCAGACCACTGGGTGAAAAAACGCACACAATTACACGGAACACACTTAAAATTTGGGATAAGACATATAAAACATTTAACAAAGAATACAATTCACCACTAATTACACTTAAGGAAAACCCCTTCTTCCCCCCTGGGAAAAAAGGGGTAGGCGGGGAGTGGATCATAAAGGATAGCACATGTGTAGGAGAAATCATCAGCAAAGGGAAAGTTTTGGCACTGCAGGAGTTACAGACTAAAGGTGAGTTGTTTTCCATAGACGTATGGCGGTATCTCCAGATAAGTCACTTCGTCAGTTCGCTCCCAACGCCGTTAAGGGACATGAACGACCTGACGAAGTTAGAGAAAATTTTTACGGCAGAGAACTCTAAAAAGAGAATCTCCAAAATCTATAAACTTCTCTTGGAGCAGGACAGACCGGAGATACCCCCATACCTTAGGAAATGGGAGAGGGAATTGGGATCACATTTAGATATAGACACAGCTAGGAAAATATTAAAATTAGCCCATGGTTCAGCTGCCGACTCCAAGACCGCAGAAATGAACTTTAAGCTTATGGCCAGGTGGTATAGGACCCCAGATAAGCTAAGCAAATACCAGACGGATACATCGGCCAAGTGCTGGAGGGGATGTGAGGAAAGAGGCACTATGGGACACCTATGGTGGGACTGCCACAAAATAAAAAAATATTGGGAGGCCATCCTAAAATATATTAAAGAAATAACTACTGTGGAGGTGAAAAGGGACCCCTGGGTGGTTCTTATGCATGCAACCACGTGTGGAACTAGACAATACACAAGCTCCCTGATTCCTCACCTCCTCAATGCAGCAAAAAGGGCGATTCCGAGGTGCTGGATGGACCAGGAATGCCCTCCTATGTGGCGTTGGGTAGACGAGGTTGAATCAGCATACACAATGGAGTGTGTAATAAACTGCAAAGAGGGGGAAAGGGAAGCAACGAAAGAGAAGTGGGAAAGCTGGAGAAAATTTAAGAAATCATGGAGCTACTTGGAGGCACTGAGGACCCACCCATAGACGCCCAAGCAGATAAAGATATAACAGCAAGCACCGGTAAAGAAAAAACAGGACCAAGAGGGGAAAGACTAGACAGGTCGGGGGACAAGGGGGAGAGAGGGGTGAAGTGAAGAAAAAAAAAAAGGAGCCGAATCTCAGTAGCGGAGGGGGGGGGGGGAGGGGAGGGAACGAGGGGAACATCATACTTATGGGGGAAAATAAAGAAACAAACAAACAAACATTTTAAGGGGAGTACCTAAGAGAAAGCCTATCCCGGGAGGCGGAAAAACAAGAAGGGGAAAACGGGCCTGACTTATTTACTTTTTCTAGGGCAGATCGGCAACAACTTGGCCCATCCTCATTTTCCATAATCTCATACCCCCACGGCGAAAATTAAAATGGAATATATACCCCAAGGGAAAAAAAAAAAAAAAAAAAAAAAAAAAAAAAAAAAAAGGGGGCAGACAAGAAACCCAAAATATACCACAAATGATGTTAAGACAAAAAGGGGACGGAGATGTGGGCCGAGCTGACATTACCCCTTATAGATCTATCTGAATGTGGAACAAAAAAAAAAAAATAAATAAATAAATAAAAAATCACTGCTCCTGAAAAAACGGTAGTTTTAAAAACTTTTTTTTTTTTGCATTGATACATGTCCCCTGGGGTAGTACCTGGGTCCCCATACACGTTTTATGGCAATAACTTGCATATAAGCCTTTAAAATTAGCACTTTTGATTTTTCATATTCGTGTCCCATAGACTTTAATAGGGTTCGCACACATTTTTAGCCTGTTCACATGTTCTGGTGCGAACTGAACCGGGGGTGTTCGGCCCATCCCTAGTGGCCACTAATAGATGGTTTCTAACAGGACTACCCAGAAGGTGTGTATTTCAAGCGTGGATCTTGTGTGGAAGTAAGAGTAATAAGAGAATATGTTAGTAAGTCTACATATACACTCACCGGCCAATTTATTAGGTGAATGAATGAATGAATGAATGATTTGTATAGCGCTGCAACTGCGAACTGAATCGCCTCGAGGCGCTTGATCCGACCTGCGTTGATTCCTTCTTAGAAGAGGTAGGTCTTGAGTTTTTTCCTGAAGGCCCGATGGTCTTTTTCCAAGCGGATGTTCGTAGGTAGAGCGTTCCATAGCCGTGGTCCTTGGACTGCAAATCTTCGTTCTCCCCTTGACTTGTACCGGGATTTGGGGACAAGGAGGAGGTTTTGGTCGTTAGATCGGAGGTTGCGATTGGGGGTGTAGTGTTGTATTTTTTCGCATAAGTATTGAGGAGCATCTCCTTGTGTGCATTTGTGGGTCAAGCAGAGGGTCTTGAATGTGATCCGATTCTTTACGGTTAGCCAATGGAGGGTCCTCAGGGATGGGGAGATGGATTCCCATGGTTTTTTTCCTGTGACTAGTCTTGCTGCCGTGTTTTGAATGACTTGTAGTCGTGCAATCTGGAATTTAGGTAGTCCTATGTAGAGGGAGTTTGCGTAGTCGAGTCGAGAGTTGATGATTGTTCCTACCACTACGGCTTTGTCCTTTTCTGGAATGAAGGGGATGAGTCTACGTAGCAGGCGTAGAAGGTGGTAGGATCCGCTGACTACTGATCCTATTTGTGCATTCATTGACATTTCTGAATCGAAGATGACACCAAGACTTTTGGCTTTTATGCTTAGGGGGATGGTCTGTCCAAGGATGGTGGGCGGAGTCCATGGTGTCGTAGATTTAGTTTTCCGGTTTGCATTTAGGAGAAGGAGTTCTGTTTTGGTTCCGTTAAGTTTGAGGGAGTTTGTGGACATCCAGTCGTCTATTGATGCGAGGCATTTTTCTAATTCCTGATATTGGTCTTTTTGTCCGGGGATCCGAAGGTAGAGTTGAGTATCATCTGCGTATGAGTGGAAGCATAGATCAGATTTGCTGATGATTTTTAGGAGTGGACGGATGTAAATGTTGAAGAGCACGGGTGACAAAGGTGATCCTTGAGGGACTCCATAGGAGACTGCACGGGATTCAGATGTGAAGGCTCCAAGTTTCACTGTCTGTGACCGATTTCCTAAGAAGGAAGTGAACCATGGTAAGTCTGAAACTGTGACTCCTGCTACTTCTTTGAGGCGGGTGAGTAAAGTGTTGTGATCCAGTGTGTCAAATGCTGCACTAAGGTCCAGGAGTACCAGGAGACATGATTCTCCATCATCTGCTGCTTCCAAGGCATCATCCCATATTTTGAGGAGAGCTGTTTCTGTGCCATGGCCCGGGCGGAAGCCTGATTGCAGAGGGTCCAGGAGATTGTGTGTGTCCAGATGGAGTTGTAGCTGTTGTACCACTACTTTCTCCATAATCTTGGAGATGGTGTTCAAGCTAGTTATCGGTCTTCGGTGGTTGGGGTTTCTTGGATCCAAGTTGGGTTTCTTTAGGAGGGGTTTGACTATGCCTTGCTTGAGGGAGTTCGGAACAATTCCTTCTTTGAATGTAAACCTTGTAGCGGGTTGGACCCCCTTTTGCCTTCAGAACTGCCGAAATTCTTCATGGCCTAGATTCAACAAGGTGTTGGAGATTTTGGTCCATATTGACATGATAGCATCACACAGTTGCTGCAGATTTTTCAGCTGCACATCAATGATGCGAATCTCACATTCCACCACATCCCAAAGGTACTCTATTGTATTGAGATCTGGTGACTGTGGAGGCCATTGGAGTACAGTGAACTCATGTTCAATAAACCAGTTTAATATGATCTGAGCTTTGTGATATGGTGCATTATCCTGCTGGAAGTAGCCATCAGAAGATGGGTACACTGTAGTCATAAAGGGATGGACATGGTCAGCAACAATACTCAGGTAGGCTGCGGCATTTGAACGGTGCTCATTGGTACTAAGGGGGCCAAAGTGTGACAAGAAAATATCCCACACACCATTACAACACCACCAGCCTAAACCATTAATACAAGGCAGGATGGATCCATGCTTTCATGTTGTTTCTGACCCTACCATCTGAATGTCACAGCTGAAATCGAGACTCATCAGACCAGGCATCGTTTTTCCAAACTTCTAATGTCCAATTTTGGTGAGCCTGTTAGAATTTTAGCCTCAGTTTCCTGCTCTTAGCTGACAGGAGCGGTGTTCTACATACCTTGGTTGTAACGAGTGGATATTTGAGTTACTGTTGCCTTTCTATCATCTCAAACCAGTCGGCCCATTTCCCTCTGACCTCTGACATCAACAAGGCATTTTTGTCCACACAACTGCAGCTCACTGGATAGTTTCTCTTTTTTGGACCATTCTCTGTAAACCCTAGATATGGCTATGTTTGAAAATCCCAGTAGATCGGCAGTTTTTGAAATACTCAGACCAGCCCCTCTGGCACCAACAACTATGCCACGCTCAAAGTCATTTAAATCCACTTTCTTACCCATTCTGATGCTCGGTTTGAACTTCAGCAAGACGTCTGCACCACGTCTAGATGCCTAAATGCATTGGGTTGCTGCCATGTGATTGACTGATTAGCAATTTGTGTTACCAAGCAATTGAAAAGGAGTACCTAATTAAGTGGCCGGTGAGTGTATATAACCCATAGGGTTTAGATCTACATTATTCTAATTGAAAGAGCAATTACAGGCAAAAGCTGAAAGTTATCAGTGAGCTACTTATCCTGTCATGTAAAATGCTAAAATCAGAATAATTACTCCATTTAATTAGGGAAAACCTGTCCTTTGGATATGCAGGGAAAAGCACATTGTTAATTATAATAGTGGCACCATCAGCTGCCTATACTTCCTGCTGCTCTGTTCCGCTAATAAGATGTATCCAAAATGTAGGGGTATGGAAGAGTATATAACTAATTCCTTCTTTTTTTTTTCCTGACAGCACTGGTGCTTGGTGATTGGATGCTTAGGAACTTAGTGATGTCACAAGAGGTTGAGTGCATTTACACTTTTAGGTGAAAAGTGAGATATATGACCTGGCACATACAGTAGATCTACTCCTAAACTTGCTACATAATTTTATATATACAGTACTGTGCAAAAGTTTCAAGATGTGCTGTTTAAGAGATGCTCTTTTGAAGAAGCACAAAGAAACTGGAAAATTTAGGACCATAGATGCAATGGTCGGCCAAGGAAACTTAATGCAACAGATGAAAGACACATCATGCTTACTTTCCTTTGGAAGATGTCCAGCAGTGCCATCAGCACAGAACTGGTGGAAACCAGTGAGATCCAGGTACAACCTGCCTGGAATAGTCTGGCCAGAACTGGTCTTCATGGAAGAATTGTGGCCAAAAGGGCATACCTCCAATGTGAAAACAAGGCTAAGCTACTAAACTATGCGTGAAAACATATGAACTGGTGTACAGAAAAATGGCAGCAGGTACTCGGAACTGATGAGTCAAAATTTGAAATATTTGGCTGTAGCAGGAGGCAGTTTGTTCACTGAAGGGCTGAAAAGTGGTACAATAATATGTGCCTGCAGGCAACAGTGAAGCATGGTGGAGGGTCCTTTTTTGGGGGGTTGCATTTCTGCAAATGAAGTTGGAAATTTGGTCAGGCTCAATGGTGTCCTCAATGCTGAGAAATACAGACAGATATTTATCCATCATACCATACCATTAGGGAGGCGTGTGATTTTCCCCAAATTTATTCTGCAGCAGGACAACGACCCCAAACATACAGACAATATTATTAGTTCACCCTCGGGAACATGTTCCACCTGTTTTTAGGGTGAAAACGTAACATGTTCCCGATCCCCGCACTCCCTGTGCTAGCAGGCCGGGGATCTTCTCCCCGTACCTGCTGTCACTATTTGAAAAGACCACGGCTGTGCGGGAATCTGCCCACATGGCCAAGTCATTCACAATCCCTGTGAATCAATGAACTACAAGTACCGACAGCCTTTTCAGCTGTCAGCTTGTAGTTCTCAGTGAACTATCAGGATGCTGTTGAGCGCTCAAGCAGTTCATTACGTTTTTCAGGGGTTGGGCTTGGCCCCTTAAGTCCAGTGAAGGGAATTTTTAAGGCGTCAGCATACCGAGACATTTTGGACAATTTCATGCTTCCAACTTTGTGGGAACAGTTTGGGGATGGCCATCCTGTTCCAACATGGAGAAACTTGACTGGCCTGCACAGAGACCTGACCTCAACCCGATAGAACACCTTTGGGATGAATTAGAGTGGAGACTGCGAGACAGGTCTTCTCGTCCAACATCAGTGCTTGACCTCACAAATGCGCTTCTGGAAGAATGGTCAAACATTCCCATAGATACACTACTAAACTTCGTGGACAGCCTTCCCAGAAGAGTTGAAGCACCAGAATGCAGCCTCACCTGTGCCCAGCAATGCAGCCTCACCTGTGCCCAGCACTGCACCCCACACTGTAGTGCCCTCTGTCCCCTGCACCCCCCAATGTAGTGTCCTCTGTCCCCTGCATCCCCCACTGTAGTGTCCTCTGTTGCTGTGTCCCCCACATGGCTTCTGGCAAACTGCAGATGGGCCCTGTTTTGGTTTTCTTTGAGCAATGGCTTTCTTCTTGCCACTCTTCTATAAAGGCCAGTTTTATGTAGTGCGCGACTAATAGTTGTCTTGTGGACAGATTCTGGCACCTGAGCTATGGATCACTGCAGCTCCTCTAGAGTTAACATGGGCCTCTTGGCTGCTTCTCTGAAAAATGCTCTCCTTGTTCAGCTTGTCAGTTAAGGTGGATGGCCATGTCTTTGTAGGTTTGCAGTTATGCCATACTCTTTTCATTTTCAGATGATGGATTGAACAGTGCTCCGTGAGATGTTCAAAGCTCACGGAGGTGTGTTCCTTGGCCTTCATGATGCTGTTCACTAAGGTTCTCTAACAAACCTCTGAGTGCTTTACAGAACAGCTGTATTTATACTAAGATTACATTACACACAGGTGGACGAATTAGGTGACTTCTGAAAGTAATTGGTTCCACTAGATTTTAGTTAGGGGGCATCAGAGTAAAGGGGGCTGAATATAAATGCATGCCACACTTTTCAGATATTTATATGTAAAAAATGTTGAAAACCATTTATCGTTGTTTTATCACATAAAATCCCAATACAATACATTCATGTTTTTGGTTGTAACATGTCAAATGTGGAAAATTTCAAGGGGTATGAATACCATTACAATGCACTTTATATATATATATATATATATATATATATATATATATATATATATATATATACCTCTGTATATGAGAGACTTTTTTTGTAACGATGGATGGATCTTTAAGTGGTTGTAACAGCTTTTTTTCCCAAAAAAATTGCAAATATATTTACCTGCTTTGTGCAATCGTATTGCACAGAGTAGCCCCAAACCTCCTCCTCTGCGGTCCACTGCCAGTGCTCTTGGCTGCTTCTTTTCTTGGTGTACCACCATAGGAAGCTGCTTCCTATAGTGACACACTAGTGAGCTCGCATCTGAGCCATACTGTATGCGTCTATTGACACACACAGTTTGGCTTGGCCCCACCCCCTGCTCCATCCTCACTGAACTCTGCTCCCAATGTGGTCTGTTAGTCTGTGTGTGAGGAGGGATAGTGAAGAGAAGACTGCAATCGGGCACAGCTCTGGATTGATTCAGGAGTGAGGTAAGTATTTGGAACAGGTGGGCACAGCAAGTCCTAAAGTGTTTTCTCTACCTTAATGCAGGAAATACATTCATGTAAAAAACTTTTTAGTTTACAACCACTTTAACTTGGCTAATGTCACGTGTTTCATTGTTAATGCCAGTCTGTGTAAATGGTAAAGTAAATGATTTGGTCATCTCTGTCGTAGTAGATAATGTCCACCACTAAAGAGCTTAGGGTAATATTAATTGGACAGATTAGGAAACCTCACAGTAGCACCTATAGTATTTACATGGGGGTTACCCTTTCAACCAGACCCTTATCTGGGCATGCAGCCTGGGTGGTTAAGAAAGGTGGCCTGATGTTGTTTGCCCACTGCCTGATGATTATTACCCTCCATTATGGTAGAGACCTGAAGCTTCAATAATGTAAACACTGGACTAGAGATCCTGGGTGACATCATCAACCTTATTTGATCATGACCAATAATGGTCAGTGATGTCACCCAGGATCCCAGGTTATTTGTTTACATTTAAGCAGCCAGTGATCTGTCATTTAGCTACAGGAGTGTGTCTGAATATTCAGATTGTAGTGGTGGCAAGGAAACATTGTCAGGAGGTGCCATCATGGGTCATCATGATTGACTATGGGCAGCATGATTAATGATGGGTTTACCTTGTGGAAAATTCTTTAATCTTTTTTTCTATAAATTTAACAGTATAAGTGTGCTTATTTACATGATATCTTTTTTTGGGAATGAGTATTAAGGGGTTCTAATGTACTCCTATACTTATGCGCCTGGAAAGAGGGGATAAATGGGGCCACTTATTTTAAAGGAGACCCCCCCACAAACCTCCACTCCCTTTTTTTGGAAAACAGGGTCTTCGGGAGTTGTGGGGAAGAGGCCCTTGCTTCTCAACTTTAGGGCAAGGTACCTTGAAAGAGGGGGAGAATTTCTTGCCTGTGCTTACAAGGTACCTCCCAATGTTGACAGTTATGTGGCCTGCTATTGTGAAGGAAGGGGGGCACACACAGCTATCCCTTTTTTTGGCAACCCAGGCTGCATGCCTAGATAAGGGTCTGGTTGGATTTTTAGGGGGAACTCCATGTTGTTTATGTTACTTTTAAATTATTACACCATACTGTAACTTAACAGGCAACATTAAGGCATCCCCCAACAATGTTATTTAAATGATTTGTGTATTGTCAGTGTTTACCCTTAAGCCACATGAAGAAACTCTCACCACTAAATAGTATTTAAAAAAATTGTTGTATTTGGTACATGTCCCCCATGGCAATGCCCAACACCCCAAGACCTTATTTTCAACAATAGATTGCCTATCAGCCTTGAAAAAGGCCAGAAAAAATTGCTAGTTTCACCTTCTATAGAGGTTCATGGACTTCCTGATGGGCTTGCCAAACCTTCTTGTTCTTTCTTATCCTTAATAAGGAGAAAATATGTGATTTTCAAAATTTTTAGGCTGTTTTGTGTACAGCATATTATATTCAGCCAAGACAACTTCTAAAATGGGATCCTTTCCTGTTTGCTTTTTCAGTACAGCATAATCCAAATTGTGAACTTTTGAGTTATTACAATCAAGTTCTACCTCCAGCACCTACATAACTTTCACCATCCTCAATAATTTTATGTTTCAGGTTTATATCTTTATTCGTTTACAAACATTTAAGTATTAGAAAAAGATGAGTATTCCTACAAACTGCTGCTCCCAGCCAAGAGAAAAATCCCTGCAGATAAAACCAATGCAAACCTTGCAAACTGCAGTGAAAAAAACCTCTATTTCAAATCATGATTGCTAGTGTAGCCAGGTAGAAACAGATAACCACCGCTCTAGGACTCTCCTTCTAAGCGAATGCTCCTGTGTGGGAGCCCCAGGTGCTGGCTAATAGCACAGCAAATTGGAAATCAGGAAGAACTCCGGACAGCCGCACACCGGGAAAATTAAAACTCAAAAAGGTTCATTTAAAAGCCAGAATCACTTCAATCCAAAACACGACAAAAAAGGGGGGTACAGTTCTGACGCGTTTCGCACTATGTTTAGTGCTTACTCAAAGCTATGAGTAAGCACTAAACATAGTGCGAAACGCGTCAGCTCTGTACCCCCCTTTTTTGTCGTGTTTTGGACTGAAGTGATTCTGGCTTTTAAATAAACCTTTTTGAATTTAAATTTTCCCGGTGTGCGGCTGTCCGGAGTTCTTCCTGATTTCCAATTTAGTGTAGCCAGGTGCTGGGGTACAGCAATATGAAGGAGACATTGTCTTTCATTATTCTCTCCCTCTACTGAGATACTGATGCAATGCTGCACCATTCTCCTCTGGCCAGCATGGGGAGAGCTAAAGCCAAGCAGGCTTACAGACTTCTATGCAGAGTGCTGAGAATCCTAGGATCAACGATAGCCGGCAGAAGAACATTTTAAAAGACTGTCCGTCCCTTAACCACTTCAATACAGGGCATTTATACACCCTTCCTTCCCAGACCAATTTTTAGCTTTCAGCGCTCTCACACTTTGAATGCCAATTACTCAGTCATGCAACACTGTACCCAAACAACATTTTTATCATTTTTTTCATACAAATAGAGCTTTCTTTTGGTGGTATTTAATCACCACTGGGTTTTTTATTTTTTGCGACATAAGTGAAAAAAGAGCGAAAATTTTTAAAAAAAAAACACTTTTTTTTAGTTTCTATGATAAAATTTTGCAAATAAGTAATTTTTTGTTCATAAATTTGGGCCAAAATTTAAACTGCTACATCTCTTTGGTAAAAATAACCCAAATTAGTGGATATTATTTAGTCTCTTTGAGAGTTATAGAGTCCACAAGCTATGGTGCAAATCATTGAAAATGTATCATATCTGATCACACCTGATGCACTGACGGCCTATCTCATTTCTTGAGGCTCTGAAATGTCAGGGAAGTACAGACACCCCCTAAATGACCCCTTTTTGAAAAGTAGACAGTCCAAGGTATTTATTAAGAGGCATGGTGAGTTTTTTGAAGTTGTCATTTTTTTCCCACAATTCTTGGGAAAAAGATGAATGTTATTTTAATTTTTTTTGTCATAATAACAAGTTATTTCTCACACACAGCATATGCATACTTCCAATTACACCCCAAAATACATTTTGCAACTCCTCCTGAGTTTGGCGATACCACATGTGTGGGACTTTTACACAGCCTGGCCACACAGAGAGGTCCAACATGCAGGGAGCTCCGTCAGGGGTTCTAGGAGCATAAATGACACCTCTAATTTCCTAATGACCTATTACATTTGTGAAGGACCTGGAGCACCAGGACAATGGAATTACCCACAAAATGACCCCGTTTTGGAAAGCAAACACCCCAACATCTATTCTATGAGGCATAATGAGCCTTTTGAACAGTTCATTTTTTTCCACAAGTCTTCGGAAAACGTGGAAAGAAAATGAAAAACATTTTTTTTTTTTACACAAAGTGGTCAGTTTATAAGATATTTCTAACTCCAAGCATGTACATAGCAAAAATGACACCCCAAAATACATTCTGCTACTCATCCCGAGTATGGCGATACCACATGTGTGTGACTTTTACACAGCCTGGCCACATACAAGGGCCCAACATGCAGGGAGAACCGTCAGGGGTTCTAGGAGCATAAATGACACCTCTAATTTCCTAACGACCTATTACTTTTGTGAAGGCCCTGGAGCACCAGGACAATGAAATTACCCACAAAATGACCCCATTTTGGAAAACAAACACCCCAAAGTATATTCTATGAAGCATTATGAGTTCATTTTTTTACACAAGTCTTCAGAAAATGTGGAAAGAAAATGAAAATCTTTTTTTTTTTACACAAAGTTGTCCATTTATAAGATATTTCCAACACATAGCATATATATAGCAAAAATTACACCCCAAAACACAGTCTGCTACTCCTCCTGAGTATGGCGATACCACATGTGTGAGGCTTTTACACAGCCTGGCCATATACACAGACCCAACATTGAAGTAGTACCTTCAGGCGTTCTAGGAGCATAAATTACACATCTCATTTCATTCCTACCTATCACACTTTTGAAGGTCCTGGAGCACCAGGACAATGGAATTACCCACAAAATGACCACATTTTGGAAAGCAAACACCCCAACGTGTATTCTATGAGGCATGGGCTGCAAATAGGTACTCGGGTACTCTGATGGGCTGGAGACAGGTACTCGGTTACTCCGATAGGCTGGTGACAGGTACTCGGGTACTCCGATGTGCTGTTGACAGGTATTCGGGTACTCAGATGGGCTTGGACAGGTACTCGGGTACTCAGATGAACTGTGACAGGTACTCGGGTACTCAGGTACTCAGATGAACTGTGATAGGTACTCAGGTACTCAGATGAACTGTGACAGGTTCTCAGGTACTCAGATGGGCTGTGACAGGTACTCAGGTACTCGGGTACTCAGATGGACTGTGACAGATACTTAGGTACTCAGATAGACTGTGACAGGTACTCAGGTATTCGGGTACTCAGATGGGCTGTGACAGGTACTCAGATACTTGGGTACTCAGATGGGCTGGGAAAGGTACTCGGGTACTCAGATGGGCTGTGACAGGTACTCGGATACTCAGATGGGCTGTGACAGGTACTTAGGTACTCGGATACTCAAATGGACTGTGACAGGTACTCGGGTACTCAGATGGGCTGTGACAGGTACTCAGGTACTCAGATGGGCTGTGACAGGTACTCAGGTACTCGGATACTCAGATGGACTGTGACAGGTACTCAGGTACTCAGATGGGCTGGGACAGGTACTCGGGTACTCAGATGGGTTGGGACAGGTACTCGGGTACTCAGATGGGCTGGGGACAGGTACTCGGGTACTCAGATGGGCTGGGACAGGTACTCGGGTACTCAGATGGGTTGGGACAGGTACTCGGGTACTCAGATGGGTTGGGACAGGTACTCGGGTATTCAGTTGGGCTGTGACAGGTACTCAGGTACTCAGATGGGTTGGGACAGGTACTCGGGTACTCAGATGGGCTGTGACAGGTACTCGGGTACTCAGATGGGCTGTGACAGGTACTCGGGTACTCAGATGGGCTGTGACAGGTACTCGGGTACTCAGATGGGCTTAGACAGGTACTCGGGTACTCAGATGGGCTGTGACAGGTACTCGGGTACTCAGATGGGCTGGGACAGGTACTCGGGTACTCAGATGGGCTGTGACGGGTGATGACAGGTACTTTGATGGCTGGTGACAGGTACTTTGATGGCTGGTGACAGGTCCTCTTTATTAGGGGGGGGGGGTAATCAATGTGGTTGGTGTACACTAAGCAGTAATGAGTTGTTACCACAAACTTCTTTTCACACACGATCGGTATGTAAGGAGGAGAACCCGTTAACATCTCGTTACTGCGGTTTGTTGACATTCTGTGACCGGCTGTGATTGGACACAGCCGGTCACGTGGTAAAGAGCCAATTTAATTGGCTCTTTACTACGATTGGGGTTGGGCCGTGACAAGCCTAGTCCCCGATCGCCGCTCTGCACCTGCGCCGTTCACATAGACAGTACATGTGACTGGCTGTGATTGGACACTGCCGGTCACATGTAAAGATAGGATCACATTCAAGACCCTCTGCCTCACCCACAAATGTACACAAGGAAATGCTCCACAATACCTTTGTGAGAAAATAGAAAAATACATACCGAATCGCAGACTTCGATCGACAGACCAAAATCGCCTTCTCATCCCCAAAGCCCGCTACAAATCGAAGGGAGAACAAAGATTCGCAGTACAGGGACCTCGGCTATGGAATGCTCTACCAATCAACATCCGCTTGGAAGAAAACCATCAGGCCTTCAGGAAAAAACTCAAGACAAGGGCAGACAAGCGCCTTGAGGCGATTCAGTTCGCATTTGCAGCGCTATACAAATCATTCATTCATTCAAGATGTTATCTAAAAAGTAAAGGGCCTATAGAATAAACAAAAAAGATTGTGTGAACAAAGTCTAACATGTAGGAAAATGGGAAAATTGGACTGCCAGCAAAAAGGATAAAAGAACTTGCAAAGAGAAAATTCACAGGTTGCCATTGCTGAACTCCCTATTTTAAAATACTTGTTGCCTGGCTGTTATGTTAATCTAAGGCTTCAATACTTATCAGTATGACATAACCCAAAACAAGTTTGCAGAATATACATTTTGACTTCACTCTTTACAACTTTACTAGATGCATGCTTGTTCCAGGTTGGTGATTCAGAAAAAACGAAAGCCAGACAGGTAACATTTTCAGAAAAAGATGAACAATAGCTTCCTGAATATACTGTATCTCTCAGCACAGGTTTCCTTTATGTTGGGAAATGGCACTGTATTACTGATAGTTAACCACTAGAGAGCAGCACATAATAACATTTAGAATGGTTTAGGACACAGCTCAGCAAAGTTGTATAGCAGGGATGGATTAAGCGTCAGCATGTAGGCTCTTGCCAAACACAAGGTCAAGATTGTACACAAATCTCCTACAGAGTCTTCATAAATCATTGGTCGTTCAAGAAACTGTGACGAGTCATCAAACCTTTAAAAATTTGTGTCATCCAAAAGGTCTTCAATAAACATCTGCAGCTCTATTTGAAGTTATATTGTCATAAACTATTTAACAGAAGGGGAGCGAAGCTCATTTGCTCTTGCTGTGATTTATAGTAAAACAGTGCTTGGATGTATGTTGCATGCAAGTAAAAAACACAAAACTATTGTCTGTATGCTCACTGATGCATTAATATTTTTTGTAGCATATATATTTTATATATTCTGCATCAAACAGTTCTTTGCATAGCTATTATCCATAATTCATTCTGTCTGCACTATGCCATGTTACTTCTGTCATCACCTTTGCAAATACTTCCATCTTCCTAGGATTCACTTCCTGCTGTTATCTAGACAGCTCTTGACTGATGGGAACAATCTTAGTGATGTATAGTCAGCTAAATGCTCATCCTCTGACAAATATGAATATAGTATTTTAAAGCAACTTATGCATTTCTGATCACAAAATATACATTTTGTTCTTTTACTAGTTTTGTATATTTTTTTCATATTATTTGGTGCATTACAGAATATACTGTTACACAATGGGCTACACCTTTCTGCTAATGGGGCCACAAGCACCCACTAGGGCCAAACCGGGTCAAATTGGAATTAGTAGTTTACAGAAGATATCTTAAAACTTAATAACATTGTTTGCTATATCAGTGCAATTCACAGGAAATAACAAGGATGCTTCTTTTCTGGCAAGAGCAATGGATATTTTGTGTACCAGCTAAAAATGTTCATAGCCTAAATGTTCAGAGGCTAATGCGCTAACAACTAATTACAATTTAGTTCTTGGCTTTAGCTATATTTTAGATATTAAAACTGCAGATAAATGGTTACATGATGTTTATTTAAAGAAGATTTCTTATGCCGCGTACACACGATCGGATTTTCCGACAACAAATGTTCGATAGGAGCTTGTTGTCGGAAATTCCGACCATGTGTAGGCTCCATCGGATGTCAGAGCTGGTTCTCAAATTTTCCGACAACAAAATCTGTTGTTGGAAATTCCAATCGTGTATACACATCTCTGACGCACAAAATTCCACGCATGCTCGGAATCAAGCATAAGAGCCGCACTGGCTATTGAACTTAATTTTTCTCGGCTCCTCGTACGTGTTGTATGTCACCGCCTTCCTCTTGCATGCAGTAAGCAGCAGGGCAGCTCCTTTTAATGGGATCTGAAAGCCAGTAGAACAGTGCTTGGACGTATGTTGTATCAAGCAAAAAAAAAAACAACAAAATGATTGTCCGTTTGCGCAATGATGCATTATTATTTTCTGTTTTATATATTCTATATCATACAGCTCTTTGCATAGCGAGAGGTGCCTACTACAGTGATTTTTAGAGTGATCACAAAGGTATGGTGTATGCATGGTTACAGTGGTCCAAGTAGGAACAATATAGCTATGTAAAAATATCCACACCTGAAATTCTTTTTTAATGCTTCTTCTAATATGCTCTATGTGGATGCTTCAAAAAAAGGGGAAGGGATCAGTGGTGAACGTATATGAATGGATCTGTTCACACATGAGTGACATTCCCCTAGAATAGTTGAAATACTCACTGCCACTTACATTTCACAGATACTTTAGCAGCACGCTTCTGACACCCAACAAACCAGCAACAGTACAAACAAATGCCCACTGACCTCACCTATAACTGGCCTTTGCAGCAAAGAGCACATGGAAGGGCAAGGCATGCAAAACACAACCAAAGAAATTCCCAGCTCAACTTACTGACCAGCTATCAACCAACCACATTATCCTGTCCAACAGTAGGGGTTGCACACACGCAAATGGATGCAGATAAATGCATCATAGGATAATTTCCTGTGATGGTCACTTCCAGCTAGTTACATAATGTGATTTTGTTTTCTGAAACACCCCAGAAAAAATACTGCAAGTGCCAAAAACAGAATATGTTTAGCAGATGAGGATGGAGAAAAAAAATAAAATCATTGCAAATGTAAGCAAGAAGAAAACCTGTTATCTGGTTATTCGAGAACGTTTGATGGATAGTGCTTGTGATTACCTATCACTTTCCATCCCCTGATTGGCCAACTAGGACCCCCAAAAATTGCTGTGTAAGTTCTAGATCAGCTCGGGTTCCAAAACTCACACAGCGCTTAGGACCTCATCACCATGTGAAATTGCTTGGCCACTTGTCAATACAGGGTTTAGGGAGGTAAGGGTTGCTAGTAAGTGTAACTAGAGGTTCAGCCACCAAACCTGTTACTTTGTCCTGCATGGGCTAAGCAAAAGCTCACTCTCAAGTAGAATATGAGGCATATATATTTCATGTTTTGGATAGAATGGAGGAGGGCTATTAGTGTTTATTTGATTGCTGTATGTCTCTTTGTTGGAGAGACTTTTACACCTTGTCCTCCTTTACAAGAAGTAAAATAAAAACAGTGAGATGGAAAAAAGATTGCATTTCAACCTGACAGATATTGTACTCCTCCACTCTACTAATGCCATGTACACACGACCCGACTTTCCGGCAGACTAGGTCCGACGTTTTTTTCAGTGGACTTTCGGCGGACTTCCGACTGACTTTTCCGAACGAACGGACTTGGACACACACAATCACACCAAAGTCTGACGGATTCAAACGTGATGACGTATGACCAGACTAGAATAAGGAAGTTCATAGCCAGTAGCCAGTAGCTGCCCTAGCGTCGGTTTTCGTCCGTCGGACTAGCATACAGATGAACGGATTTCTCCATAGGAACTGGTTCTGGCATGTTCTATTTCTAAAGTCTGTCTGATTTTTTTACAGCAAAGGTCCAAAGAAAGCCCACACCATCGAATTGTCCGGCGGATTCGTTCCGTCTGACCTTGGCTGTCGAAAAGTCCGGTCATGTGTATGCGGCATAAGAAAGTGCTTTAACTGTTGTCCCTATCTCCGACTCCCCAGCTAGATAAATTCACCTTAATTCCTGTCTGCTTAAGGCTGGTTTCACACATGTGTGGTGAGAATTGCAGCTCCGGTTTCCCTGCAAAAATAAAAATGATTCATTCAGCGGTTCCCTTCCGTTGTAGCTGTGGATCAGAACGGAGCACATCTGCGAATCAGAAGCGTTCGCATTGAAGATTATGTGCCTGCAATTCGCACCACACTGTCTAGAAAACGCACATGTTTTTTGTGCAAAGCGGACTGCGGATGCAACGCACATATGTGAACCAGACCCATTGAAAAGAACATATTTTCAATATGGAATATTTTTTGAATTGGATGCGTATAAGCCACATTCAAATCACATATGTGTGAACCCAGCCTCACAACAGAAAGGGGTTGATTTACTAAACTGGAGAGTGCAAAATCTGGTGCAGCTGTGCATGGTAGCAAATCAGCTTCTAACTCCAGCTTTTTCAATTAAGCTTTGACAAAAAAAAATGAAAGCTAAGTGGTTGCTATGCATAGCTGCACCAGATTTTTCACTCCCCAGTTTTAGTACATCAACCCTTAAGTGTCTAGCTTTCCCCTACAAGGACAAAGACCACAAACTAAATAGGAGTGAGACAGCGATCCTATGATTGCTAAATCATGTCCTTTACTTTCAGTAGTAAATAAAGCTGGTGCTAGAGGAATCCTGGCATAGGACTAATGTGCCCTCTACCATGGGCCCCAGGTTCCATCTTGGGAGAGCCTGTGTTAATGAGACACAGAGGTCTTACAAGCTTTTGGGGAATATCCAAGGCTCTGTACAGGCCGTCCCCGAGTTACCAACATCTGACTTACATTCAACTCTTACTAAAAAACAGAGAGAGACAACAGGAAGTGAGAGGAAATCTACCCCTAGGAAAGGAAATTCACTCCTGCAAGAGTTATCATGGGAAAAAGGTGTCTCCACTGAAGCGTTATCACCAATCCTTGTTTCCATGACAATACAAAATATTCAAAATGCAATTATCACAGGGACGGAAAGTGAAAACTTCTGAACAGGGGCACAGACAGCAAAAAAAACATTACAGAAGTGTTAACCCTTCCCTATGCAATCCAAGTTACACTTAACAAATGTACCTGTTCCAACTTACATACAAATTCATCTTAGGAACAAACCCACAGAACCTATCTTGTTTGTAACCTGGTGACTGCTTGTATTTCATAGGGATAAGCCCGATGTTCGAGTCGAACGTAAGTTCGCCAAACAGTGAACAATATGCGGCGTTTGCGGGACATTCGAAAGCCACGGAACGCCGTTAAAGTCTATGGGACTCTAACGTGAAAAAACAAAAGTGCTCATTTTAAAGGCTTATGTGCAAGTTATTGCCATAATAAGTGTTTGGGGACCCGGGTCCTGCCCCAGGGGACATGTATCAATGCAAAAAAAAGTTTTAAAAACTGAAGATTTTTCGGGAGCAGTGATTTTAATAATGCTTAAAGTGGAAGTAAACCCTCCTATCGTTTTTAGCCAAGGAAGCGGCCACCTTGGCCTCTGTTTAATCTTCAGCTGTCATGATCAGTTATGACACCAGCCATTGGATGATTTGACAGTTTGGTTGAGAGCACAACCAATGTGACAGTTAGCATTTCCAGCATGCTGATGGGTTTGCTTCTGCTTTAAAGTAAAACAATAAAAATGAAATATTCATTTAAATATCATGCCTGGGAGGTGTCCTTAGTATGCCTGTAAAGTAGCGCATCTTTCCCGTGTTTAGAACAGTACCACAGCAAAATTACATTTCTAAAGGAAAAATTTATATTTAAAACTACTCGTGGCTGTAATGAATTGTCAGATCCCAGCAATATAGATAAAAATCACTGAAAAAAACCCCCCAAAATCCATACCAGATGCTTATCTAAGCACGCAACCTGTCAGGCCGCAGGAAAAGGGGGGGCGCAAGAGAGCCCCCTTATTGAACCGTACCAGGCCACATGCCCTCAACATGGGGAGGATGCTTTGGGGTCCCCCCCAAAGCACCTGGTCCCCATGTTGATGGGGACAAGGGCCTCATCCCCACAACTCTTATCTGGTGGTTGTGGGGGTCTGCGGGCGGGGGGGTTTATTGGAATCTGGAAGCCCCCTTTAACAAGGAGACCCCCAGATCCCACCCCCCCCATGTGAATGGGTATCGGGTACATTGTATCCCTACTCATTCACCAAAAAAGTGTCAAAATTATAAAAATGACAGTAGACAATTTGGGACAAGTTTATTTAAAAAAAACGGTCCTGCAATGTCCATTCATCTTCGATCACATCGTCCGACGACCCGATTAAAAAAATAATAATTAAAAAACTCTGCCTCAATGGGAGGCTTCCGTTGACTGCAGGATTTCTGCAATGACAGCTGTTATATAGCTGAGGGTGGGGACACCGGTGATGTAAACGAGTGACCCCACCCCCTCTGACGTTATGTTGGCTCGGGGTTCCCCTTAGGGACCTGAAGGGCCTGGTATGGATTTTGGGGGGACCCCCACGCATTTTTTTTTTTATTTTAGTTTTAAATGGCATTTTTTCCTTTAGAAATGTAATTTTGCTGTGGTACTGTTCTAAACACGGGAAAGATGCGCTACTTTACAGGCATACTAAGGACACCCCCAGGCATGATATTTAAAGGATTATTTCATTTTTATGTATAAAAAGGGAAAACAGGCCACTACCTCAATGCTTATGGAACCTTCAACTTTAAAAAATATAAATATTTCCAATATTTCCAAAAGATAGCAGCCGCTTAAATTCGTAAACTGTATAAATAAAAAATAGTAAATGTCCACAGGCACCTCAATATGTCTATAAATATACCATATATAAAGGAAGATGCAGCGCTAAAATGACACAAAATAAAATAACATAAAATATAAATAGTCCATAAATCAATTAAAAGAAACAATCCAAAGTGTCTTCAGTGATGGACAAAATAATTGCATGCAGGTGACTTATGGTGGACTAATCACACCTCCACCACTGGTATAGATGGCAGCTCACCTCACTGAATGGACCCTTTAGTTACAGAGGGTCTTAAACACCTTCCCCCTTTCTTGGGGTGTCAGATAATCATCCACAATGATATCCAAGGGAACTCCTCATAAGTGGGTAAAATAAGCCTGCGAGCTCCAATCCAATGTCACACGTGTCATGAAATTAGAAAGCAACACATAGTGCTCTCTGTATGTACATAACATTTATTAAAATACTATAACGTTAAAACTCACAAGTGTGGCATTAATGACCGAGTGCCTAGTATATCAGCATGTAAACAAAGATAGCGGTGGCTGCGGGTAACGTCACCTCCGCTACCCGCAGCGCTACTGTCATTAATTGTTATGACTAGCTTTCATACAGTATTCACATATGAGAAAAAGATGTATAACAGAGGGTGATAGCCAGTCTAAAAGACACAGGTGGTGGTATGAATGTGGAATTTGTTGAAGTGCACCTCACACCAGAGATCCTTTAAACCATGCGTCACATTCCCCCTTGGGGTTCACACTCACCAGAGAGTTAAACACATCAAGCGTTGGAATGTTTTTAAATGACCATCATCCTCCTTCCTGGATAGTGTCAGCGCTGCAAATCCTTTACACAGTGTAATTGTAATTTCATTTTTATTGTTTCACTTTAAGCATTATTAAAATCACTGCTCCCAAAAATGTCTGATTTTAAAACATTTGTTTGCATTGATACATGTCCCCTGGGGCAGGACCCCCGAACCGAACCGGGGGGGGGGGTGTTCAGTTCATCCCTAGTGTTTAGCATTAGCTGTGGTAGAGGCACCCAGTATGGGAGAAATGACTAGATAGGAACAGGAACCCTTTTTTGTCAGGGACAGTTAGGTCTTACCTGCAGCTGGGAGAGGGTTGGAGGCTGGGGACCTCGAGAGCGCTGGTGCAGGATGTCTTTTCTGAGATTTATTCACTGATGCCAAATAAAAGAGCCATCTGTTTTTTTGCTGGGCACTAGTATCAAGAGTACTTTTCCTTTTTCCAACTAACCTTCTTTAAAACCACCTACAACATATGTCCGGCAGCAAAAGGGTGGGCTTTAATGGCCATGCATCACACGGGGTGGCTGTTGTTTATGTGCTGAGAGTGTGCTCACTGCATGCTCACAAAGACCAAGCTGTGGAAGACAGCTCTCAGTCTGAGCTACAGAATGGTAATTGGTGGGACCGCCTTCCGGTCCTGTGACCAAACGCCCATCCTTCCTGCCCCCTGGGAATTACAAACTATTTAAAGGGACACAGAGGCAGACAGGAAGGGCATGCTTAGTGTGATCTTCTGTCTGTAAGTGCTGCATCCATATCCTACAGTATAATTGTGTTTGCTGTTAACAGTGTCATGTTTGAGGTGGGCCAGGATAAGGCTGGTATGTTGCCGTTCTGCCAGTTGAACTTGGAGAAAGCCATTTTAAAGGAACCCTGGTATCTCATTGACTGTAATCTGCAACTCTGAGTAACTACCTACTACATATTTCTATAAAAAAGTTAAAAAAAATTGTCTGTAAAGCAATGAAAGATGAACACTGTCTGCAATGCAATCGCCTGCTCCTTTCAAATACCACTAGAGTGCCACTGATATCCCCTGACAATGCTGTACTTTTATAAATTATACTGGTTAGGCTTTCAGCTATAGCATTCCTCCTATACTGTATGTCTTCTTTTTTGAGATATGTTCTGTTTTGTATAATGGTTAACATTGTTTATAGATTCAGTTTCTTTTTTCAAGCTGTAAGAGACCTTTGTGTTATAGGTTTTGCTTTCATCTGTGAAACTTTCTTGCTTATAGCAAAAGCAGGTCACCTTGTTTTGCCATAAACCAGGTCATAGATATTCTAGAAGCTACACTGAAATACTTTACCGCTTCATGTATTTACAGAAATGGTTATGTTCTTCCAAAGCACGGTGACCTGCTAAACTATTGCTGACATCTGCAGATATAGTAAAGACTTTCGCATATTGTTTCAGTAGGATTCCTTGAGTCACCTGGGCCCTGGTCCAAAAGGCTTGCAATGCTTACACAATTATGCAATTACCTGCTGAACACAATTAAGTCATTGTATGGGTCATGGCAGACACTGCAGAAACAGATGCAAAATGTGGAGATATGTATCTAAACTTGCCGACCGGCGCACGACGATATACGTCGACAGAATGGCACGTACAGGCAGGAGGGCGTATATATACGTCCCTCCTTTAGCTTGTCCGTGCCATCGGGAGCGCGCCGGGAGCGGCGCGCTCCCGCGCCGGTCGGGACCCCCGTGAGTCCGGCCGCGGTCCCCGCGGACTCGATCGCCGCGGGGACTCCCGCGATCGTCTCACGGAGCGGCTAAACGGGGAGATGCCGAGATAAACAGCATCTCCCCGTTCTGCCTAGCAACTAGTGACGCCGATCTCTGCTCCCTGTGATTGGAGCAGAGATCAGCATTCACTAGCTGACAGCCACGCCCCCCCACAGTAAAAAAAACACCCCTAGGCCTACTTAACCCCTACACTGCCACCTTGTGGTTAACTCCTAAACTGCCAGTGTCATTTATACAGAAATCAATGCATTTAAATGCATTAATTGCTGTAAAAATGACAATGGTCCCAAAAATGTGTCAAAAATGTCCGATGTGTCCGCCATAATGTCGCAGTCACAAAAAAAATCGCAGATCTCCGCCATTAATAATAAAAAAAAAATTATTAATAAAAATGCTATAAAACTATCCCCTATCTTGTAAACGCTATAACTTCTGCGCAAACCGATCAATAATCGCTTATTGCGATTTTTTTTACCAAAAATATGTAGAAGAATACGTATCGGCCTAAACTGAGGAAAAAAAAAGTTTTTTTTTATATATTTTTGGGGGATATTTATTATAGCAAAAAATAAAAAATAATGCATTTTTTTCAAAATTGTCGCTCTATTTTTGTTTATAGCGCAAAAAATAAAAACCGCAGGGGCGATCAAATACCACCAAAAGAAAGCTCTATTTGTGGGAAAAAAAGGACGTCAATTTTGTTTGGGAGCCACGTCGCACGACCGCGCAATTGTCAGTTAAAGCGACGCAGTGCCGAATCGCAAAAAGGGGCCTGGTCCTTTGGCTGCAAATTGGTCCGGTCTGAAAGTGGTTAAGAGTTTCAGCAACACATTCAAAATTGGGCTAAAGAATTTGCAAATATCTTACACATTCCAGCACAATGTCCTCATGCCCTAGCCACTTCATGCCTCTTCCATAAAACCCCAAATTTCACCACCCATGACCTACAAAAATTCAGAAGATCACACGAATTTCTGGGAATGTTGTTAATGCCTTGATCTGCGTCATTGCATAGTAAATTAAGTGCAATGATGTTACACAATCCAGGTGAAGCCATGTGCCTGCTTTTTATCACAATGTCAGGCGTCAGAACTAATAAGAGAACAATACACTTCTCACATAAGTGTAAAAATGATGACAACACAAACAAAATGGTGAAAAGAGCTTGTAAGTTTATTAGAGCACAAACCGCAGTATTTTGGGTACTATTATACAAGTATATGACAATGGGCACAATTGACAACACTGACACTCCAGGATAAGTATTCCTTCCTATTAAAAAAAAAAATAAGTTTTTTTCTACTGAATCTTTTGAGAGTTGAAAAAAAAGTATCATGGCTAAAATAAAGATCCTTATCCTTGTGTTAATGCTGAACTCCAGGCAAACAGCAAAACAATCAAATTACTTTTATATATGCTGTAATAATGTTAATCCAGTGCTCAGATTTACAAAGCACTGCCATACGGCACAGTCCCACCTGCAAGGGAGGGACCTTCTTTTTCCAGCTGTAATTTTACATTACCCACAGATTATTATTATGCAAGATTTATATAGCACCAACAGTTTGCACAGCACTTTACAAAATGAAGGCAGACAGTACAATTACAATACAATTCAATACAAAAGAAATCAATGCGTCCTGATTGTTAGAGCTTACAGATCCTCTTAGCCCCCCCCCCCCTTTCCTTCATTTCTGTGACTGGACAGTGAAAAGAGAAGCAGTGCACTGATGATCTCAACTGTCTTCTCCTATCAACATTTTCTCTGTACTGCAGCACACTCAATTGGCTCCTTGTGCTGATTCAACTACCCCTTATCTGAGCTGTGGTATACAAAGAATTGTAGAAGAGGTGAATTTAAAGCGGGGTTCCACCCTAAAGTGGAACTTCCGCTCATCGGAACCCTGCCCCCCTCCGGTGTCACATTTGGCACCTTTCAGGGGGGGGGGGTGCAGATACCTGTCTAAGACAGGTATTTGCACCCACTTCCGGGCATAGAGTCTACGCCACTTCCCGTCCCGCCACGCTGTCTGCTGGGACACACACAGGTCCCAGAGACAGCGCGGAGCATTCCTATTGCATTGCGTGACTCGCGCATGCGCAATAGGGAACCGGGAAGTGAAGCCGCAAGGCTTCATTTCCTGTTTCCCATACCCAAGATAGCGACGGCAGCATCCGAGGACCGAGGGACGGTTCGGCCTCGGGTGCCGACGTCGCTGGGCCCTGTGACAGGTGAGTGTCATTATTTTAAAAGTCAGCAGCTGCAGTAATTGTAGCTGCTGACTTTTAGAAAAAAATGTTTTCGCCGGACTCCCTCTTTAAGACAAATTTAGGTACATAATGCTGCTTGCATTTAAAACATAGATTTACTGATGTAGTAATGATTACAGAGCTGCATTTTTTTGTGCCTTTTATTGTCTGGAGTTTTGCTTTAAAGCTTTGTAAACTGAATAGATGGAAACCTCAAAAAAATCACAATGTGTAAACCCACATGCTCACATATTGATCAAGTGTAAGTTGTGGGCTTTGAACCCATGCCTTATCTAGAATATTTAGAAAGAATAGGAAATCCTATAAGAAATTGATTAAAAAAAAAAAAAAACATGCAGTTAAAAACCGTATGTTAGCAAGCATGTTGAAGCTGGAATATGAGTTCCATCTAAAACTGGCTTTTCAGCAAAAGGTGGACTTTAATAAAATATATCCTAATACATTTAGATTAAAAACTATATTCCTATATGAAATTAGTCACATAAATAGGGAAAAACAGAAAGATTGGCCATATAATACATTCTAAGTAGCCTGGTGTTATTGATGCTGCCTAGAGGTGAATCATTCTGGGACCATGTACAGTATAAATCTTGTTTTACAATTTCCAAGAAAATATATAACCTGTTAATAAAACATGCAATTGCTTCAAGATGGGGCATTTCTTTGGCTCATATTGTTTTCATTTGGAGAGAAATTTTGTGAATACACCAGAACCATCTCTGAATTACCATAATCAATCTTTGGTTTTCTGTCCAAATGGGCCCTCGAAAGGAATTTACAATTGACATTGAACTAAATGTATTCTTCTGGAATGTTTTAACTATGTAAAACAATAAATAACCCAATATACAGTATATATAAAGCCCAGGCGATTTTTTTTTCTCATTGTACAGTAACAGACTATAAATCTTCAAGCAGAAAATGAAACGCTCATATTGTAACATACTGAGAGAGTCATGAAGTAGAGATGAAATGGTTCAATGTGAGAAATGTGCATTCTGTGTGATTTCATTCCTTGGCAGTCATTCCATCTTTATAAATATAGATGTTTTGCAGTTAAGCCTGAACATGCAAACATTTTTTGCAGTTAAGCCTGAACATGCAAACATTTTTCTTCAACCATAGATTTAATCTAAAAAGTGTTTGCCCCCTTCCTCATTTCCTGTTCCTTTGCATGTTTGTTAAGTGTTTCGGAACATCAAACCAATTTAAACAATAGTCAAAAGGGGAAATATGGGGGTTGCCATTGTTGACCCCTTTCTGAATATATAGGAATTTTGGCCCACTCATCTTTGCAGAATTGTCCTAATTCAGTTAGAGGGTTTTCGAGCATGAACGGCCTTTTTAAGGTCATACCACAACATCTCAGGATTCAGGTCAGGACTTTGGCTAGGCCACTCCAAAACTACCCTCTGTGCTCATCCACTAAATATGCTGAACATAGTTCCTTTTATCACGGCAAGTCTTCCAGTCCTGAAGCAGCAAAACAGCCCCAGACCATACACTACCACCACCATATTTTACTGCTTTTTCAAATACTTTCCAATTAAATACAATATGTACTAAATACAGGTATAACCCCAGTCTTTTCCTGATGGTGGAGGCATGTACCTTAACTGAGGCAAGTGAGGCCTGCACTTCCTTGGACGTTGTTGTGGGGTCTTTTGTGACCTCTTGGATGAGTCGTCGCGCTCTTGGGGTAATTTTCACCACTGTTCCATGTCTTCGCCATTTGGATAATGGCTCTCACTGTGGTTCGCTGGATTCCCAAAGCTTTGGAAATGGCTTTATAACCCTTTACAGACTGATAGATCTCAATTACTTTCTTTCTCAATTGAATTTCTTTGGGTCTCGGCATGATGTGTAGCTTTTAAGGATCTTCTGGTGGTCCTTACTGTGTCAAGAAGCTCCTATTTAAGTGATGCCTTGAGTGAACAGGTGTGGCAATAATCAGGCCTGGGTGTGGCTAGAGAAATTGAACTCAGGTGTGGACAGTTATAGTATGTTTTAACAAGCAATCACTTTTTCACACAGGGCCAGATGGTTTGGATTTTTTTTCACCTTTAATAATAAACACCTTCATTTACAAATTGCATTTTGTGTTTACTTGACTATTGTTTAAATTGGTTTGAAGTTCCGAAACACTTAAGTGTGACAAACATGCAAAGGAAATGAGGAAGGGGGCTTTTTCACACCACTGTACACTCACTTTACGTACACTCGTGAGTACAGACATACCCGCGAGTGTATGTAAAGGGCCTTGCAAGTACTGTACAGACATTTTGCAGCTGCAGTAGAAGGAGCTGAAGCTCGGAGAGCATAGCCCGCCCTGTTCCAGTGTTCCCCTGACACCCCCACTACAGCCCCTGACCCCCCACTACACCGTAGCAGTGAAAAAAGGTATTGCATACCTTTAAGTACATTTTCATTTTACATACATGCTCTGGTCCCATTGTATACTTAAAAGTGGGGTATGCCTGTCCCTTATAAACAGCAACTCATATACATATTATAGTGCACCTATGTGCAAAAATTGTATAATCCTAAAGTGCAAAAGTGCTAATAAAGTGCAAATACTATAAGTACAATAAATTTATAAATAATGTGTCATACAAAAAAAAATCAAAAAAATCTATAAAAAGTCAATATGTGATCCAAAGACAAAAAAAGTCCCAAGAAAAAATTCCAAATTAGTGCTGACTCCTTCTTAAAGGTAACTTTCATGCCACTATGTGCAACACCCAGTGTGATCCTCCACCACTCACACTAAATTAACTCACCAGAGTTATTGGCTGGTAATATTATAAACTAGCAACTGCACCTAATCCCAATGAACCATCTGTGACAGAACGTCCCTACACTCCTCTTGAGTGTATTCGTCATATATCACTTCCTCCCAGTCTGGATACGGATATCAGATATTCCAACCGCTCCCAAGCACCAAACGAGACGACACTTGCTTAGTTGCTCAACATGGACTGTTTTATTACAAAGCCAAACTCACATTTATACACAGTAGGAGAGGAGATCCCCCCTCCTGCTCATATTACTCTAACAATACACCTGTAACAACTTAACATAAACTAATTAACTAATCCCTTTAAGCAGCCGATGTGACTCATCAGGATTTCACTACAAGTCAGACTTGTTGTCACCGAGCTAAACACAGTTGATTATAAATTATCATAATTACCACCACAAGACATTTCATCACAATAGCAGGAGACCACCAGAAACAGATGGACCGTCTCCTGCATTGTACAGAGGACAATGTGATCAGCTCTCTCAATTAACATCTTGAGTTCATGACACTAGCATCTGACTGGGGGGGTGGGGG
Organism: Lithobates sylvaticus; assembly: GCA_028564925.1. Taxonomy (NCBI): domain Eukaryota; kingdom Metazoa; phylum Chordata; class Amphibia; order Anura; family Ranidae; genus Lithobates; species Lithobates sylvaticus. The sequence goes on from CM053030.1 coordinate 410,080,896, forward strand.
TCTCCTTCACCCTGTGCCCCTTAAAATCCAGGGCCCATAATCGGTTGGCAGGAGGCTCGCATTTAGTCCTCTCAAAAAGCCTGTGTCCCGGCTAGGTCTGTCACATTTCTCCCCTTTCGGCAGGAGACTAACACAGGAGGAGACCCCAGACGGGTTGACTCCGAAGTTAGTCCATAGTTCCAGTCCTCTAATGCCTGTACCCACACAGTATCCCAAACAAATTGTTTCAAACAGAGCACTCACCCAGCACCTCTGCCTCTCTCAAAGAACATATCTGCCGCTGGGGAGAGGCCTGGACTGGCCCTCCTCCCTGGAGTCTTTTCAGCCGCTGGAGAGAAGACAGGGTGACTGAGCTCAGTCTGTCATGCTGTTGGGCATATGGTCCTACTGCCCAGCATCCCTGGGGTATACTGTTGGGGAGAGAGGCCGAATGCCCCAGCTCCCTGGAACTCCGCAGCTGTTACTGGTGCTGGGCAGAGGTTGGTAGCACTCTGCCTGGTTGCCAGCACTTCTGCTGGTTTTCTGTTAGTGGAGACCACAGGCCCATCCACTGACACCAGATCAAGCTGCAGTTGTGAAGTGCAGATCGGGAGTGACCACCACCTCCTCACCCTGGGCCTCCAGAAGGGCCAAGCCACTGTTGGTGCTGGGCAGAAGTTAGCAGAGTTCTGCCCTGTTGTCAGCACTTCAGGTTTGGGGACGACAATCTCCAGAGTTTCCACTGCCGATTCTCTGGCATGCTGCTGAACGTGTTCTAGCAGTTTCCTGTATGCCCTTTCCAGATGCTGTTCCTTCCTTAGCAAATGGCCCAGATCTGGTTTAAGCTCTGAGACCCCTGCAAGACCGAGCATAGCCTCTCTATATTCTCGCAGGTCCTCACGGGTAGGTTCCCCTTCATCGCCAAACACAAAACGATCTGTAAGGCTCTCCCACAGCAATCCAGGGCCTCCAAAGTCATATCCCTCCGGAGAGCATTCTGTTGTCTCTTCTAAATATCCCTGCTCTGCGTGCCATTGCAGAGCCCGATAATGATTGTCCAGCTCTATCTCCTGCTGGACCAGCCTGTCCAACTCAGTCACCCATTGCTTCTGGGGCCGCTCTCCCAGGAATGCCATCCGCAATGCCCGTTGGTCACTGGCCCGTTGCTCTTGGGTTGGAAAGCACTTGCCCTGTTTTATACCAGCGAGCTGGAGGGCTCCAATCCACAGCTCCACTTGAATCTGCTGCCTGAGCTCCAGGTATTCATCCTCAGACACAGTCCTGGTGTATGCTGAAAGGATGATCCGCAGCAGCCCCGGGAACTCTGATGCCAGATCCATATCTCCGCTGGGGTGACCGAAGTCTTCTATCCTGATCTTGGATCCCAGTGGAGGTTTGGATGTCCCAGACTGCAGGAAGCACGATCCCACTGCTTGCCAACAATGTGACGGAACGTCCCTACACTCCTCTTGACTGTTTTATTACAAAGCCAAACTCACATTTATACACGACTTGTTGTCACCGAGCTAAACAAAGTTGATTATAAATTATCATAATTACCACCACAAGACATTTCATCACAATAGCAGGAGACCACCAGTAACAGACGGACCGTCTCCTGCATTGTACAGAGGACAATGTGATCAGCTCTCTCAATTAACATCTTGAGTTCATGACACTAGCATCTGAGAGTGTATGTCCCAACAGCATGAGACCACACACATTATATATACACATATATACAGCATTGAATCTGACTGGGGTTGGGGTTATCCTTCACCCTGTGCCCCTTAAAATCCAGGGCCCATAATCGTTTGGCAGGAGGCTCGCATTTAGTCCTCTCAAAAAGCCTGTGTCCCGGATAGGTCTGTCACACCATCTCATGCAGGTTCCGATTATAGGTCTGTCACACCATCTCATGCAGGTTCCGATTATCAGAGGACTGCCCTGGGCTGGATAAAAAGCGGGGTGGAAGAAGACTCGGTGGGGGAGATTTACTAAAACTGGAGCACTCAGAATCTGGTGCAGCTGTGCATGGTAGCAAATCAACTTCAGCCTGTTCAATCAAGCTTTGACAAAAAAGCTCCCCGATCCCATTGGGCCGATTTGACATGCGATTTGGCGTCAACGGCACCATCCAAATCGGTGCGACCCGACTTTGTGGCGCCGCACCGATTCCAAAAAGTAATTTCTGCACTACTTTTGGCGACATCTGTGCAGGAACCCACACAGATGTCTCTGAAATCACCCCCGAAGTCAGACTAAAATGCCGGTTTGAAGTCCTGCGAGTTCAAACCCGCATTTCAATGTGAGCCTGGGCTAAAACCTTGAAGCTTTGGTTTCTTTGCAAAGCTGAACCAGATTTTTATGCTCCAGTTCTAGTTAATCTCACTCAAAATAAGGCATAACATAGAGCACGGGGTGCTCCATGGGGGAGTTTGAGATTGGGGAAGGTGAAAGAAGTGCTTACTTTTAAATTGGGTTTTCACCTACCCTGATCCTCTCTCTGGACAGTTCCCCAGTGCTGATCACATGCCCTCCCAAGAAAAAAAATTAAAACTATATAGCAATACACACCAAACTGCATGTGCAGCTTGTCCCCTGGCCTCTGTTCTATCGAGATATCGAGAGATATATTGGGGAAGAATAGGAGGATCAGAGGAGACAGGATCAAACAGCCTTTTTACACAATGCAGAGGATTAACCCCCTTAGGTTCCACAGTAAGTATATACTTGACTCCATATACAGACTGATTTTCTGTTGTGGGTTTAGTAACACTTTAAGTCTTATTTTAAGTTGGACAGCTCCCATATTTTCCATAGGCCTGTAACATGTAAATACAGTAGTCAAGCCAATATGTAAGCAGTTTGGTTAAAAAAAAAAAAAAATTTTTTCTGTAACTGATGACAACCCCACATATCATCTGATAATATGAGTTGATCAACAGGTTCTCAGGCCCCTTTCACACGAGGCAGACTCCGCTTCCACGGAGTCCGCCTCTGTCCGCCGGCTCAGCGGGAGATCTCTCCGCTGATATCCGCTGAACCGGCGGATGACAGGTCCCTCTCTGCTCACTGAGCAGGGAGGGGCTTGCGAGCGCCGCTGGTCACAATGGAGAGATCGGATGAAAACGGACAGTGTGTCCGTTTTCATCAGATCTCACCCGATCCGATCCACCAGCGACGGATCTGGACGTAGAGCCATACGTCTGCCTTTGGCGGATCGGACCAGGTCGGATGTCAGCGGACATACAGGTTCTCAGGAAAGGCGGATCTGAATGGTCCGATCGTGTGAAAGGGGCCTCAAGAAAGGTTGAATTGGTTGAATACTGGGGAGAGGGGACTTTTTCTTGTCCTGTTAGCTATTTGTGTCCAGTTTATCCTGTGCAAACCTAGGCCTTTGTGTTTAAGACATTCAGACAAGTCTCAGGCAATCTTGTCAAATGCCTTTTAGCATCCTTGATAAGAGATAAGAGAGTTTCAACATTTCTCAACCTTGTCTAGGAGGTCATGTTAATTGCTTTTTTGAGATCACATCTCATTTCATATAGCCTACCTGATCTGTGTAAATGAGAGCTAGTAATTACAGTGAAGGATTCAATTAGAATTTTGTGAAAAGCATAAAGTATATGTAAATCCAGTCACTAACATCTCATATAAGCTTTAGAATGTAAAAAAAAAAAAAAAAAAAAAAGTAATTTTCAATATTTTTTAGTTTGCAGCTTTTTTAAGTAGTACCTGCTGATCCTGTCGTGAAGGGCACTTCATTTTATAATATATGGTGATAATGCCTTGACCCTTTGTCTCATTTGTTCCCCTGCATACTTGAGTTAGACCAAATAACATTCTAGCATATAACCTCAAGACCTCCTCTTCGGCATATGAGTGACCCCGACTATTGTATGATAATCTTTTATGGCTCCTTCCACCCTGCTAGTACAATAAACGTAATATTCCAGTATTCCAATATTCCTCACTTACCACATTTGTTTTACTTTTAAGGCTGGTACACACTGTGAGAAAATCGGGCCAACGATCGTCCAATTTTCTTCGTTGTTCCACAGCAAGTCAGAACGGAAGGAAATAATGTATGAGAATTTTCATATGACAAAGGCTTTTTTTTGTTTTCTGATCATGCGCAGTCTTTCATTTCAGATTTTTCTCGTATGAAAATTGTACGAAAACAGTACATATTAAACGAAAATTGTTCACGTACATAAAATTTTTAGGAGTTTGTCCCTTCGGAAAATTTTAGTTTGCAAAGTCTGAATCGGATGTTGAAAGTTGTGTACACACTATACAAAAATTGAATGATCGTGCTTTGTATGAAATTTTTCTTCCGATTTTCTCATTGTGTGTACCCCCTTTACAGTCCCAAGTTCCCCCCCAGGCTATAACAATTCTCTAGCATTTAGGCACTGACAGCATTTTAATCTCATCTTTGTAAATGACATGCCTGTTCCTGGAGGAGTTAAACCAGTTGTCTCCTCAAACACATCAAGGCCCCAGTAAGGACATCTTTCGCTATCTCTAAATCAATAACTTCATATCCACAATAATTAGTGACAAAGAAGATATAACCAGCATGACCCCTTTTGAAAGATACTGCAACAAGAACTCCCAAACACTAGGCCATTTATTTGTAACTATTATCACAGTTAGATACAACCTTGCCTTCCTGTGCCTATAAGTGAGATTAAGAGATAGAGTGCCCATTATCTCCATAGGACTGGAGACAGATTTTAGTTTCCACTTCCAAAAACTCTTCCCATGTCACAGCAGCAGAGCAAAGCTACAAGCATTTACTATGGTAGTATTTTGTGCCATACAGGGTCTCTAAATGATATCAAATTATCCTTCAATCTGCTTTAGTGTTTATCTTTAGGTGTGTTTATCCATTTATGTTGGGATTGCCCAAAAGTGAACCACTTTTTCACCTGACTTTATCAAATAATACTGTATATACTGATTCTAGGAATTCATTTTATAAAGACCCATATTAACCCAAAGGGTGTACTAGAAGCCAGCTTCAGCTAATTACTTATATCTGTATGAAGAGTGAATTATAACAAATGTTTGGAAATTCTTCTTTTTCAGAAGTTAAAGTGGGGTTGCGACCCAAAAAAAAAATGTGGCTTAAAAATCATAAAAAAAATAAAAAAAAAATAATTGGAAAAATTTTTTTTTTTACTCACCTCTAAATGCCTGTTGCTAGGGGGTCCCTCGTAGTCTGCCACCTTCATTGTCCCGGCTAAACGTCACTTCCTGTAGACACCGCACAGTCATCTGGGACCTGTCATGTGTCCCAGATGAGTGAGCGTCGAATCACGGCGCACGGCACCGCCCGCGCTTGCGCAGTGGGTACCCGGCTGTGAAGCCACAGCCGGGTTCCCACATTAAGAATGCCGGCGTCGCGAGCGGAGCGGGGAACGAGGGGGGGGTCTCGTTCCCCCGCATCGCTGAACCCCGGGACAGGTAAGTGTCCGATTATTAAAAGTCAGCAGCTGCAGTATTTTTGCTGCTGACTTTTAATTTTTTTTTTTTTGTTGGCACTCCACTTTAAGAACAAGATTATAATGATTGAAAAAAATTGAGCATGCATAGTGCTACTAACATTTACCTTCAGAGAGAAAATCGAATCCCTTGCCCCCATTCTTTCTTTTTCCATTTTTTCATTCGCTTTGTAACCTCCACTTTCTGTACTCACTTGACAATTTGAACAAGAAGTAAATCCTTCCAGTCTATCTAAAATGAAATTTAATAACACAAGGAAAACAAACAACAGTTCAAAGTGTTTTAAGCTTTGCAATGTTGATTAAACTATAATGTAACCAACAATGGCAATCACAGTATATCGCAAAAGAGGTGCATTCTCATGAAATCTGTTGGGGCAGGAGCTATACACTGGCGGCTCTCTTTGTAAGTGAACTGTTTTTTTGTCATGGCAATTGTTTTACTGGCATTTAGATGAAGCCTTTTACTTTTTTATGTGGACTTTATACATTTTAATAAATATACTACACTATGTGGTCCCTTGCTTTTAGCTCCGTGTGGTGAGCGCTTTTTTTCCCAGACAGTATCAAGCAAACATTCTGACTGTCCCCAGTGGTGAGAAACAGTACTGCAGGGTGCCCCCATTGCGAGAATGGAGCTGGTTGACCATGTGTGAAGGATCCTGTTGACACAAACGCGCATATTGCTGCTTTCCTCTGGCAGCTTTAGTGTCATGAGTACATTTTAGTTCTATTGCTCATGTGTGGTGGAGAGGATTTTCATTAACATCTTTGCAGTGATATTAACCACTTGCCGCCCGTCATACAGCAGAATGACGGCGGCAAAGTGGTTTCAATATCCTGACTGGGTGTCATATGACGTCCTCAGGATATTAAGCCGCAGGATGCCCCCGGGGGCACGCATCGCGGCGATCATTGTTGCGGTGTGTCAGTCTGACACCCCGCAACACTGATCTAAGTAAAGTGTTGCGGGGTGGTAAAGTGTTGACGGAGACTCTTTACCACGTGATCAGCCATGTCCAATCCAATGTCCTCCAGTCCCTTTATTAGTTTTGTTGCCCTTCTCTGGACTCTCTCCAGTTCCAGCACATCCTTCCTGAGCACTGGTGCCCAGAACTGAATGGCATACTCCAGGTGTGGCCGGACCAGAGTCTTGTAGAGTGGGAGAATTATCGTTCGATCTCTGGAGTTAATCCCCTTTTTAATGCATGCCAATATTCTGTTTGGTTTGCTTACAGCAGCTTGGCATTGTATGCCATTGCCGAGCCTGTCATCTACTAGGACCCCCAGGTAATTTTCCATCCTAGATTCCCCCAGAGGTTCTCCCCCCAGTGAGTAGATTGTATTCATATTTTTGCCACCCAAATGCATTATTTTACATTTTTCTACATTGAACCTCATTTGTCATTTAGATGCCCACCCCATTAATTTGTTCAGATCTTCTTGCAAGGTTTCCACATCCTGCGGAAAAGTTATTGCCCTGCTTAGCTTAGTTTCCTCCACAAATACAGAGATTGAACTGTTTATCCCATCCTCCAGGTCGTTTATGAATAAATTAAATAGGATTGGTCCCAGGACAGAACCTTGAGGGACCCCACTTTCCACCCCGAACCATTCCGAGTACTCCCCATTTATCACTACCCTCTGAACTCACCCCTGTAGCCAGTTTTCAATCCATGTACTCACCCTTGGTCCATGCCAGCAGGCCTTACTTTGTACAGTAAACGTTTATGGAGAACTGTATCAAATGCTTTTGCAAAATCCAGATACACCACTTCTATGGGCCTTCCTTTATCTAGATGGCAGCTCACCTCCTCATAGAAGGTTAATAGATTGATTTGGCAAGAACGATTCTTCATGAATCCATGCTGATAACTGCTAATGATACCGTTCTCATTACTAAACTCTTGTATATAATCCCTTATCATCCCCCCAAGAGCTTGCATACAATTGATGTTAGGCTAACTGGTCTGTAATTCTCGGGGATGTATCTTGGCCCTTTTTAAAATATTGGTGCTACATTGGCTTTTCTCCAATTAGCTGTTACCATTCCAGTCAGTAGACTGTTCATAAAAATTAGGAACAATGGTCTGGCAATTATTTGACTGCGTTCCTTTATTGCCGTAGGTCTCCCACAACAAATTATATTTGCCACTATTGCAAGCAACTGCCACTTCTACTAGCCTGTTCCAGTTAGTTATATAACAAAAATTAAATACTGCGCTATCTGTGAAACGAAAATGATTGAAACTCATATGAAAATAAATTGAAATCAAAAACTCTGCTGCAACTTCATGTGAGACACACACAATACCATACAAAATTAAAATTCAAGTTGCGCTGATTCATGGTTAATAATCAAGAATAATGCCTTAAATTTGTGACACATACACAAATTAATATATGTGTGTGTAACCTGTGGAAAATATTAATAGATTCTCCTATATATTACAAAATAATGCAATTGGTGAAAGAGTCACTAATTGATCCTTGGTGTATAAAGAACCAAAAAAGTCCACGTGTTAAAGATGGTACATGAATGTGTTCTTCCACAGTGGCACACAAACACAACACCTCAGAAAAAGTGGAAAAAGAAATAGGATAGTGCCTCCACCTCTACACGCACTGCCGCTTACCAGCTGTAAATGGTCTCCTGTTACGGGAGATCAGATGCGCTTGTGGCTTATTACCCCGCCTCGAGTCTCTGTACTGTGCACCAATACTCCCAGCATCCTCACCAATGGATAGCCTCATACACATGTATTCAATAGGTCCTGTGACAAAGTACCCCATAATTAGTGGGTCCTACGCTATCCATAGAATGGGAGATCCTGCTTCTCTTCTTGTTTCTGCAGCTGAACCTCAGCTGCCATAATTCTAATGTTTTCCGCTAGGTAAATCCAGCATTGTGCCTGAAAGTTTGTGCTCTATTCCAGTGCTTTAGCACTGTAAAGGTGCCACAGTGCCTTAGTGTTTCTACAGCTGAAGCTCAGCTTCCAAAATTTCTAATGTTTGCTGCATGGAAAATTCCTTATTGCCCTGGAAATTAGTTACCAAACTCCTAATGTTTGATGCAGTGTAAATTCTGCTTTGTGTCTCAAAGTTTATGGGCCATTCCAGGAGGTTTTCGCCGTCAGCAAAGGCCAAGCTGGATAAGGGCACCGAGAAAGAGAGACACATGGGGCTGGAGTTAATCAAACTGTATTACACACAACACAAAGCAATGTTAGTGTGGTGACCTCCCCCGCTGTGCCTTTGTATTCTGACAGGGGGACTGCCCCCAAACCCCTCCCCACCAGAACACACTGATCAGCGCACACAGCCATTGGCTGCCAGATGTACACAATGATCAAATGTGGGTCAGTTCCTGCTGAACTGGCTGATATTCGGATCGTGTGTACTCAGCTTGAGTTACTCACTTTCTCCTGGCCTGAGGCCCATCTCTGGTAAATATAAAGAAATGTCCAAACATACAGCCTTTTAACAATATTTTACTGTGGGCGCACAAGTAGCAGCAGGTCTATACATCTTTACAGATTTAAGTCCAGCATCACAGTATGATTACCTATGAAGACGGAATGTCCAGCAACCTTCTCCGCACTGCTCAATACAGATCACCACATGTGGCTGTTCCTCCTGAGTCTCTCTGGGCCTACCCTGAAGGGTTTTCTCTCTCAGGCTACAGAATAACATAGTAATATTCAGGGGTATATAGGGATGCACAACTCCACTCACTAGCTCTACCCAGGGGAGGGGCACTAACTCCTTCTTACAAGTACTTAGGCAGTGTAAAGATGGCACACAATGTTTCTGCAGCTGGATCTCAACTGTCAAATTTTGAATATTTGCTGCAGGGTACATTCTGCATTGCATCTTGTACTATATGTGTCCTATTCTAGTGCTCTAACACTGAAAAGGTGCCAGATAATGTTTCAGCAGTTGGACCTCAGCTGCCAAATATCTAATGTTTGTTGCAGGGTAAATCCAGCTTTGTTTCTCAAAGTTTGAAGTCTATTACAGTGCCTAGGCACTGATGTTTCTACAAGTAAAAATCTAGATTACTAATGCCTGCTGCAGGGTAAATCCTGCTTTGTATTTCAAAGTTTGAAACTTGTTTCAGTGCCCAGGCACTGTAAAGGTGCCACAAATAGGCGTGTGCAGGGGGTGTGCCAGGTTTAATACCACTTCAAGCTATGCCCTGCATAGGGCATATGCTGCAGGTGCTGTAACAAACCAAACCACTTTGCTAAATGTTGTCATTCCACCCAGGGCTGGTGCAAGGATTTTTGTCTACTTAGGTGAAGGTGCATTTTTGTACCTACCCCCCCCCCCCTAACGGCCCACCTGCCACCTCCCTCCCCTTCACAATGCAAACCCCCACCCCATATGGCATACACTTTATTTGCCTGCTGATGTTGCATCATCAATGTTAATATGCATTTAGTCATTAATGTAATTCAGTGTACATCGCATTGCATTACATTCTTTCCTGGCCTTGATGGCCGGGGAAACTGTCAAAGTTGCTTCCAAGTCAAGAACAAGAAGAGAAGGAGAACAGACGCGTGTCCACTTTTCTCCCTCCCCTCTGCCCGGCAGCACCCGCTATGGGCAAGCAAGGCCCGGGATACATAGCAGGGGGTGGGAGGCACTTTTACTTGGGTGCAGTGTTGCCAACCCCCAAAGTAAATTTACTGATAGGACTCTCAACATTTTGAAACTGCACCAATTTTTTACTGGCAAAAATCATTACATTTACTGACACCATTCAAAAACGTAAAATAGCTGTTTTCAGTGCAATATTTTTTCAGTATCAATATTTAAGCTACAAACAAGTAACTAGTGCGATTAGCAATGTGTTTAAGGTATAACATAAGGCAAAAAAACATATTTCTCCATTTACATAAAGGTCAGGTTAACCTCCCTGGCGGTAGGATTCTGTCCGGAATTTAGTGCTGAAAGCGGTACAATTATTTTGCATGGAAATTTGGCGTTTTTATATTGTAGGCATGCAATTCTTATGAATAACTCACTTAAATCTGTCCGAACCAGAGTCTAGTAGACTATATATAATAAAAATATATATAAAAATGATTCAATAATGTAATCAAATAAAAAACACTGAAATTTGCTCAGTTGCAGAATAGTCGCTGTCATTAAATTTATTGTTTGATGATAAATTGTGATTCTAATTTTTTATCGGTGTTTTCTAGCTGGTCTAAAACCACTTTTGACATAAAGGGACACTTTTTGGTTGCTATGGACAATCTCCAGTTTCCAGGCAGAAAAAAAAATCTTTTTATTATATAAAATGACATGCAGGGCACTGGGCAGACCACTAGGGACAAAGGGGATGTGTATTTTTTGTATACAGTACTGTAATCGGTAAGATTACAGTACTGTATGTGTGTTGTGTTTTTTTAAACTTTTTTGAATTTGGCGCCGATCTCCGCTCCCGTGCGTCGGAACGTCGCAGGGAACGGAGATCAGCGGCACTCGGGCACTGTGTGAATCGAGCGAGCGGACGGCTCGCTCACACATCGGGGAGACATCGCAGGATCCAGGGGATAAGGTAAGTAACTTCCCCCTGTATCCTGCAATGCAGCCCGAGTCTGGCTCTGGGTTACCGCTCCTGGCAGAAAAAACTGAACCCGAGCCAGACTAGGGATTTCCGCCAAGGAGGTTAATATAGCCCAACACAGGGTTTTCCTTTACAGTGCAAGGGGGAACTCTGTGGACCCTGATTTATAAGGAAACATTGTGGACCCTGATGTAAAGGAGAACTCTGAGGAATATGATGTAACAGGGGATGCTGCCCACTCTGGTGTAAAGGGAAACTGTGATGTAAGGGAGTCTCTCTGGTCACCACAGCCTGCTCCTTACACAAAAGTCCATAGAGCTTTGCCTTACATCACAATCCACAGAGACTGCATACATGGCACAAGGGATGATCAGAGACTGCGGACATGGCACAATAGACGATCAGAGACAGCAGGCATTGCACAAGAGACAATCAGAGACTGTGGACATGGCACAAGGGATGGTCAGATACTGCAGACATCTCACAAGAGATGGTCAGAGACTGCAGACATTGCACAAGGGAGATCAGAGACTGTGTACATGGCACATGGGATGGTCAGATTCTGCGGACATGGCACATGGGAGGTCAGAGACTGCGGACATGGCACATGGGAGATCAGAGACTGCGGACATGGCACATGGGAGGTCAGAGACTGCGACATGGTACAAGACTCATAAAGCTAACAGCAGCATCGATCTTGCTTACCCTACCTTCCACAGTGATATTCTTCATCTGTTCTGTGCCACTCGTGCCTTTTCTAAGCCTTCTGCTGGGCCCTGGCCCATCCCCCTTGTCTCACTCGGCCCCCCTCTATCTCACACGGCCTCCAGTTCAGTGGCGATTGTCTCTGTGTGCTGCTGGACTGGAGGTGTCCCTCTCTGCTACCGCCCAGGTGGGAGGAGGGAATTTATTTTTTCTGGCATAGCGATACTCGAGGGCTGAAGGGAGAGGGGGTGTCTGAGGAAGACCCTCTTGCTCTACCTGCCCTGCATCTGTCAGAGAGGAGGAGGAGGTGTTGAGTAGGCAGGGCTGAGACTCGGGAGAGGAGATGCAGTTGTGGAAGTCAGTGGAGCCCAGAGGCAGCAGCTGAAGTTAACAGCGCTCCAGGCTGTGCTGCGCTGCCTGTCTGTCACAGTTTGCTGAGCTGGGTAAAGATGAGAGGGGGGCCGGCGCCAGCATTTGCACTTCTTGGGAACCCCTGACTTTGGTACCCCCCCTCTCCTGGCACCCTCAGGCGGCCACCTTGGCTGCCTTATGCAGGAGCTGGCCCTGATTCCACCTCAAATGTATCTGTTCATAGCTTAGACCAGGCTGATCAGGAGCCTGATGATTTGCAAGGATGTGCAATGGGAAAAGACCAGACTAATTTTAAACCCTGTCACTGTGTAATTGCTAAAAAAAAAACTTCAGCTGCTTTTAGACACAAGAACAAAGGTTTTCATTTTTAATGTAGCAGCATAAAATGCTCATTTTCATCATTACCTACACCCGGAGTCATTGACTTCCCCAAACTGGCTATGGAACCTTCCAGTTTTCACTGTTTGGTAAGTGTTGGATTCAATAAAAAAAACATATTTTTTTGTTTTTGGGTATTGGCTTAGTCAGCTATTTTATTGTTGTTTTGTTCAGGTGTAAAAAGCTCCAAAAGGTTTAGGCTTTATACACCTGAAAGGGGAATAAGTGCATAGATCGTAAGGTAAAGTTAGTGCATAGATCGTAAGATAAAGATAAATGCATTGGTTGTTTTTCTTTTGCGTTTTTAAATTGAGAATTTTTGAGAAACAACAGTGACGTTCGTTTTTTTAATTTTTGATCATACCATGCGGATTCATTTTAGAGTGGAGTCTGCCTAAAGAGGTCAGGGTTTGTTTTGATAGTTTGATCAAGTTGCAGAAGCCAGGAATACTAAGTAAATAGGAAATAGGAGTAAATATAATAAGCAAGCAGATATTATGGATAGAGAATTTGATTTCTGCTCTTGTTTTTCAATTCCAGAATCCTGGTGGAGCGAGATTGGAAAGGTTCTGGAAAAATGGATGACAGATGATCATCTGGTTGGCAGTTTGTCTGTGCCATACCACGCCCCAAATTTATTCCACTAAATATCAGGAGAGACGGGACAAACAAAAAGATTCACTTTAACACTTTTCTTTTCCTATGGACGATCTGGTGCTGAATCTGAAAGACTGTGCCTATCAATAAGACTTGAAACATTTTTTTTTTGCTGGACTCTCTCCTGATGAATGCAAACGTGTTATTAATATACGTACAATGGGTTGGAGGTTGGGAAAGGAATATAACACATCCAATCCATCAGAACATGGAAATGTAAAATATATATGTTTTTTTTTTGTTGGAGGGAGGAGTTGAAATAAGGAAAGTTGTGTAATGTATGACATGTATTGACGTAACGGAGTTTATATGGTGCAGGTACCCAGGAGGCGAGCACTTATACATAATAAGGTGTCTGTTGGCCGGACTAGAGGGTGTCAGGTGACACATCAATGGGGTGAACATTTCCTTGTCTGGGGGAGATGCGCCTGGTTGAGGTCTCACCTGAGAAGTTGAAACCCTGCACAGGGAATGCCAGTGTATACACACAGGAGCATGCTCCGATAGATAAAGGGAGCAAACGCTGACTACCAGAGTACAATATGCCTTCACCACATGGTGCTGCGACATCTCACAGTGGTTTTATTACCCTATATTTGCTGAGTATACGCTGAATCAAGTGCTGTCATCGTACCAGTGACTTACTCCCAGAGATGTGCGGACACGGAATAAGGTGCATGCAGGATGCTTATCTCTGAGGAGTAACCACAAGAGGAGGCATGTATTCAGCACTATATTGGGGGAATAGGAGCTGGGATGGGTGTTGGTAATGGAGTAGACATCGGTATCCTGAGGAACAAACTCTCAGCCATAGCTTGAGCGGGACTTTGTCACTCAGAGAGATTGGTGGCATCCTTAATAACATTCACAAAATACCCAGGGTAAATTAGCTCCAGATTTGGTGAACCATATTGAGAGGTTGGTGGAGGGTGTGAGGGTACATAGAAATCGGTTATGGGCTCTAGCGTACACGCAGTGACGGGCGGAAGTGTCAACCAGCATCAAGCTGATTGGGCAATCTCTGTTTAAAGGGCAGTGGCCTGATGTTTTGGATGGTAAGGTAATATTGCGGACCTGTCACTGATTGGGGACTATCTTGTCGCATTTGAGGCTAAATCACCCACATGTGATCAGAGGAGATGGAAGCAGGTTGATACTTCCCTCGGTCGGAAGCCTGACCATGATTTATATTATGGTATAATGTGACCTATGCGTATTGTAGGTTAATAATATGGGTGAATAAGGCCCTCCTCAAGACTTATCTAGATAATAGATCAGTGTTTGAGAGCTGTTTGATATGTTGCTCTGAATGTATACTGGTGAATGGTGAATGAATGGACACCCCTTGCCTGTACTGCATCCGTCCTGAAGATACCGGAAAGGAGAAGATACCAAAGATACATACTGGTGACATGGAAGCTGTCGCTGAAGAAGGATGTGTTACTCAGTGGCAAAGCGGCACGTGTTGGGAAGCATAACATGGTAAGACCACAATGGACTGTTCCATAGGAGCTGTTTCTGCACACGTTGTAAAAATACAACACGTTAAGACATTTAAAGGACTGTTCTATGGATACTGGTTTGGAAACGCATGTCAGGGACACGTTGTAAAAATACAACACGTTAAGACGTTTAAAGGACTGTTCTATGGATACTGGTTTGGAAACGCATGTCAGGGACAAAACAGTTATGGACTGTTCAATAGGAACCGTGTCTGAAGAAGGGTTTTTATGCGATTTTCAGTCGCAAAGCGGCATATGTTGGATTCAATATGAACTCATGTAATATCACATTCCCAATATCTTTGAGGACAGAAGGCATTCCCTGGATTGGAATGTAGCCAGGCTGGAAGACACACAAAAGCTTTGTAGCCCACCTGCTGTGACATGTGTAATTAGACGGTTACTATAAGGTCGCTATGGATACCTGAAAGGCAAAGGGGGGGTGACTTTGAGTGGGTGTGGGAGTTTGAATGAGTGAGCTTGGTAAAAGGAATTCGCAGAGAGCTCCTCTTCCTGTTTTGCTGGGAATGGGGTCTTGAGAGGATGTCTCTAGTCACCTCATGGTCTGGCGGCCATCTTTCGAGACTACAAGGAGGGCCCTGTGATAAGTATCTTTGATATTCTTATATTATATGATTTGATTGTAAGCTTTGTGATATTGTAATGTCTTTTAATACTTTATGTTAGCGTTCTTGATTATTGGGAAATAAATAATATTTGATTATTCCTAGCCGTGTGTTTGGCTTCATTTGAGCAGTTTTACATTTTGCAAACCTATTAAGACTAGACTTGCTTCATGTACTTGGATTTAAAGTTCTGGATCAGACAGATGCTGGAACATGCTTGATAGACAGTCTCTGATAAGAAAGATACCTGTAGGCCTTTACTGGGTCCTTTACACAAATGTTATCATAGGCCCCTTTCACACGGGCGCCTCCTTGAAGCGGAATCTCTCCTCTGATCCCTGCTAAGCAGGCAGATGACAGGTCTGTGTCCGCTTCACTATGCAGAGCGGACACAGACACAGTTCTGCTCTCCTCTATGGGGCAATCAGATGGAAACGGACTGCTCTATAGAGGAGACTGGAGGGTCCGATCAGGTCTGCCTGAAAAACTGACAGAGGAACTGGATCAGGTCATCTGTGTGAAAGGGTCCATAATCAAACTCTGAACCTTCAGATGTCTCCAGTGATGCAGCCCTTGTGCAGGCCACCCTTAGCAGTTTGAGTTGCAGCTGAGGAACTGCTACAAAACCTTCTGCAAGGGGATATTATAAATCCCGTTGAAGCCTGTTTATAGGTCTCCAATCTAATTTTTGCCAACAAAAAAGGAGGGAACATTTGACTATGGGGTTGATTTACTAAAACTGGAAAGTGCAAAATCGGGTGCAGCTGTGCATGGTAGCCAATCAGCTTCTAACTTCACATTGTTCAATTGGCATTGACAAAAAAGCCTGGAAGCTGATTGGTTTATGTGCAAAGCTGTACCAAATTTTGCACTCTTGTCTTGTCTTTCACCTGGTAAACAAAGCAATAATACCAGGCTGTTACAAACTGCCCACTACAGAGGATTTCATTTCCCAATGCTGTGGGTCAAAAGTCTTCACTATACTAGACCTCCCTAGAGGCTATTTAACAATATAACTTGTATTGCAGGCCAGGAACCCAGAGTAACAGCTTTCATTACACATGTTAAATCATGTCCTAATATGAGCTTGCAGCGTCTTTCTTTCAAGGGAGGGGCTGAGGTTGTTCTTGGAGTCAAGGCATATAACACTTTCTGATTCACAGCCCAGAACAAGCATGCAATAAATGAAAGTTAAAAGCAAGACAGAACTGTTTTTTTCCACACTCAATAAAAGTACCAAAGCATCAGCATGAAAGGCAGAGGACCTGCCTTTTCCGTAAAGTCAGCATGAACAGCTAAGAGGTTTGCTTTAACTTGCCTTGTCTAACATGCAGCAATCATTACCAAGAGGAATTGATTGTCCTCCACTGCACAAGGTGGTTTGATTTATTGAACCCTATGTTGCAGCAGCGTTCTGTAGTAACATTGGGGCTGGCGGAAAGAAATACAGTGCCTTGCGAAAGTATTCGGCCCCTTGAACTTTTCAACCTTTTGCCACATTTCAGGCTTCAAACATAAAGATATAACATTTAAATTTTTTGTGAAGAATCACCAACAAGTGGGACACAATTGTGAAGTGGAACGAAATCTATTAGATATTTTAAACTTTTTTAGCAAATAAAAAACTGAAAAGTGGTGCGTGCAAAATTATTCGGCCCCTTTACTTTCAGTGCAGCAAACTCACTCCAGAAGTTCAGCGAGGATCTCTGAATGATCCAATGTTGTCCTAAATGACTGATGGTGATAAATAGAATCCACCTGTGTGTAATCAAGTCTCTGTATAAATGCACCTGCTCTGTGATAGTCTCAGGGTTCTGTTGAAAGCGCAGAGAGCATCATGAAGACCAAGGAACACACCAGGCAGGTCCGTAATACTGTTGTGGAGAAGTTTAACCACTTCGCGCCCGCGCTATAGCCGAAAGACGGCTGCAGCGCGGACGCTCTCTGCTGGGAGGACGTCCCTGGATGTCCTCCTGTTTACTTCCCTAATGCGCGCTCCTGAGAGCGCGCATCGGGGAAGTTCTGTGCTGGCCGTGTCCGTCGGACACAGCCGGTCACAGATCGCTGTAAACGGCCAATCACAGCGGCCGTTTACAGCGAGATCCAGCTGTCCAATGAGAGATGATCTCATATGTTTGCATATGCAAACATATGAGATCATCTGTCAGCGCCGCTCTGCCTCCTCACACAGACAGCGTGTGAGGAGTGAGAGAGGAACGGCGCCGGCGCCGGCGCCGTAAGTAAAAAAAAAAGAAAAAAAAAAGAAAAGAAAAATAAAGCGATCTGTCCCGCTGCCACCTGTTCCCAGAGTGCCATCAGCCACCTGTCCCCAGAGTGCCATCAGCCACCAGTCCCCAGTACCACCAGTCCCCAGTACCATCAGCCACCTGTCCCCAGTACCACCAGTCCCCAGTACCACCAGTCCCCCATACCATCAGCCACCAGTCCCCAGTACCACCAGTCCACAGTACCATCAGCCACCTGTCCCCAGTACCACCAGTCCCCCATACCATCAGCCACCAGTCCCCAGTACCACCAGTCCCCAGTACCATCAGCCACCTGTCCCCAGTACCACCAGTCCCCAGAGTGCCACCTGTCCCCAGTACCACCTGCCCCCAGTGCCATCTGTGCCTTCTGCCAGTGCCACCTGTCCCCAGTGCCACGTCAGTGCCATCTGTCATCAGTGCCATGTCAGTGCCATCTGTCATCAGTGCCACGTCAGTGCCATCTGTCATCAGTGCCATATCAGTGCCACGTGTCATCAGTGCCATGTATCAGTGCCATCTGTCAAAAGTGCCACCTGTCAGTGTCACGTGCCATCTGTTATCAGTGGCACGTGTCATCAATGCCACGTATCGGTGTCATCTGTCATCAGTGCCACGTATTAGTGCCATCTCTCATCAGTGCCACATGATATCAGTGCCACGTATAAGTTCCATCTGTCAGCAGTGCCACATATTAGTGCCATCTGTCAGTGTCACGTGTCATCAGTGCCCCCGTATTAGTGCCATCTGTCATCAGTGTCACGTGTCATCAGTGCCCCGTATTAGTGCCATCTGTCATCAGTGCCACATCAGTGTCACGTGTCATCAGTGCCACCTGTCATCAGTGCCACGTCAGTGTCACATGTCATTGTCCTGGTGCTCCAGGGCCTTCAAAAGTGTGATAGTTAGTCAACAAGTTAGATGTGTAATTTATGCTCCTAGAACACGTGATGGCGCTCCCTGCATGTTGGGCCTCTCTAAGTGGCCGGGCTATGTAAAAGTCCCACACATGTGGTATCGTAATACTTAGGAGGAGTAGCAGAATTTATTTTGGGGTGACATTTGTGGTATACACATTGCATGTGAGAGAAATAACCTATTACAATGACAATTTTGTGGAAAAAAATAAAAAAATAAAAAAATAATTCATTTTGCAAAGAATTGTGGGAAAAAAATGACAACATCAAAAAGCTCACCATGCCTCTTACTAAATACCTTGGAATGTCTACTTTCAAAAAAGGGGTCATTTGGGGGGTATTTGTACTTTCCTGGCTTGTTCGGGTCACAAGAAATGAGATCGGTCACCAGTACATCAGATGTGATCAATTTTGTATAATTTGCACCACAGTTTGTAGACTCTCTAACTTTCACAAAGACCAAATAATTTCCACTAATTTGGGTTATTTTTACCCAAGACATGTGGCAGTATAAATTGTGGTCAAAATTTATGAAGAAAAATTAATAATTTGCTAAATTTTATCACAGAAACAAAGAAAAATTTGTTTTTTTTCAAAATTTTCGGTCTTTTTTCAATTATAGCGCAAAAAATAAAAAACCCAGAGGTGATCAAATACCACCAAAAGAAAGCTCTATTTGTGGGAAAAAAAGGACAAAAAATTAATTTGGGTACAGTGTTGCATGACTGAGTAATTGTCATTCAAAGTGTGAGAGCACCGAAAGCTGAAAATTGGACTGGGCAGGAAGGGTGTTTAAGTGCCCAGTAAGCAAGTGGTTAAAGCCGGATTTGGATACAAAAAGATTTCCCAAGCTTTAAACATCCCAAGGAGCACTGTGCAAGCGATCATTTTGAAATGGAAGGAGTATCAGACCACTGCAAGTCTACCAAGCTGTCTGTCCCTCTAAACTTTCAGCTCAGACAAGGAGAAGACTGATCAGAGATGCAGCCAAGAGGTCCATGATCACTCTGAAGGAACTGCAGAGAACTACAGCTGAGGTGGGAGAGTCTGTCCATAGGACAACAATCAGTCGTACACTGCACAAATCTGGCCTTTATGGAAGAGTGGCAAGAAGAAAGCCATTTCTCAAAGATATCCATAAAAAGTCTTGTCTAAAGTTTGCCACAAGCCACCTGGGAGACACACCAAACATGTGGAAGAAGGTGCTCTGGTCCGATGAAACCAAAATCAAACTTTTTGGCCACAATGCAAAACGATACGTTTGGCGTAAAAGCAACACAGCTCATCACCCTCAACACACCATCCCCACTGTCAAACATGGTGGTGGCAGCATCATGGTTTGGGCCTGCTTTTCTTCAGCAGGGACAGGGAAGATGGTTAAAATTGAGGGGAAGATGGATGCAGCCAAATACAGGACCATTCTGGATGAAAACCTGTTGAGGTCTGCAAAAGACCTGAAAGTGGGACGGAGATTTATCTTCCAACAAGACAATGATCCCAAACATACAGCAAAATCTACAAAGGAATGGTTCACAAATAAACGTATCCAGGTGTTAGAATGGCCAAGTCAAAGTCCAGACCTGAATCCAATCGAGTATCTGTGGAAAGAGCTGAAAACTGCTGTTCACAAACGCTCTCCATCCAACCTCACTGAGCTCGAGTTGTTTTGCAAGGAAGAATGGGCAAGAATTTCAGTCTCTCGACGTGCAAAACTGATAGAGACATACCCCAAGCGACTTGCAGCTGTAATCGCAGCAAAAGGTGGCTCTACAAAGTATTAACGCAAGGGGGCCGAATAATTTTGCTCGCCCCACTTTTCATTTTTTTATTAGTTAAAAAAGTTTCAACAATCCAATAGATTTCGTTCCACTTCACAATTGTGTCCCACTTGTTGGTGATTCTTCACAAAAAATTAAAATTTTATATCTTTATGTTTGAAGCCTGAAATGTGGCAAAAGGTTGAAAAGTTCAAGGGGGCCGAATACTTTCGCAAGGCACTGTACAGTGTACAGGGAGCGAACAAGGCATCCCATGTTAAAGTTTTGGATTCCAAAGTTTCTTCAGGCAACAGCTTATCTTCCCTATAACTGAGAACAGCAGTTCAGACAGGGTGAGAGATGAGTATTAAACCTCTTCTTTGAATGGGAGATTTTATTTTTAACTAAGCAGTGGCTAATGAAAATATTAATAAAATTACTGCATGTATAGGCATTTGTGGTATTATATAATCATCTTTTTGTCACACTGTTTAATATGCAAGACAGGATATCTAAATAATCATCCTGTATATGGAACTTTAACATTGGATGCTGTAGCAAAAACTTTTAATTCCCAGCACAGCTTCCAGCCTTCCCAATCCCACTAAAATATCAGCTACCACCTGATAAAATATAATCAAATCATTACAAATGGCAACTCAGTTGCCGCAATAATTTGAAAATATGCAAATTAAGTCAATCCAGTTTCTTCCAAAGTATGGCCATTAGGACTTAATTTACATACAAATATGACTAGAGCCATCAAGTAACCATAATGAGCTGCAATTTCCCAGAAATTGCATGTAATGAAAATGAACTTAATTTTACTGATCTTGCATAATGTCTTCATAAGCCACATTTTTAATACACATACTGTAGTACAAACGGTGGGCATGTCACATGGTGAATATTGTGAAACACAAATCAATTAATAATAAAATCATGATTTTTAGACTTACTGAACAGCATTTCTTAGAAAAATAATAGAAATATAGTGCCTGTTATAATAATATAATGAGACGTAATAGATGCGTATTTGCAGTGCCTAGGTTGACAGCCTGTTATTTGATGATAAATAAAACCTATATTTAAATAGCAACGCAAAGAGTACATTAAGATGCTCACATACCACTTTTGAGTCATTATAGGGCATTGGGGCCTCAGAAACCATGATAAATGAGTATCATAATATGTTATTACTGCCCAGGGCTTTTTATTGAGCTTTTAAATATAATTTGTAACTATTATAATGTGTTTTACTGTAATGAACTGCAAAATTTGGTTTATCATCAAATATTATTAAGAGTAAAATGATCTGATTGCAAACAATTTAAATGTCAGGGGGTTAAGGTTCGGTGTTTGCTTTTCTTTCCTGAGTGTTAGTTTGTGCCTACTGGTGCAAATTATTTCAGGACATACAAATGTTACATTTGGCTTACATAGATTGACATAATTAAAGTATACTATGAGAAGTTAATGTTTGTTTTTTTCTGAGTTTTATTTCATTCCAATACTACAGTATATTCCATGTGGCAGGAAAACAGATAAAGGGTTGTCAAATATGAATCACTGCACGGTTTATATAAAAGAGTCTATTATATCGTTTATGTGAAGGTTTCAAGGACCCATATAAAACATGTATCTGTTTAGTCCATTTTTAACATATTTTGCAAAGACTAGGGGAGGGTTAGAATCCCTGTCTATATATTATTGCTGTTTGTGTCCCCATATTCACCCTCTCTTTGTCCTGGTGACCATTGCCCCCAGAACAAAAAATGATGGGAAATGCAAAATTCGACAGTAGCCACTGAGACAAGGGGTCAGGGGAATACTTTCAATGTTGACATCTGTCTAGAATTTAAGCTACAGTTTAATCTAATTTAATTTCTGTTGTAACTGTGGGGCAGGAAGCGAAGAGAAATTTTCCCAATGGGAAAACATCGAAATAAAAACTGTCAGGAATTTTAACTATATCTTACTGCATCCAAAATAAAAAAAAAATGTTAAAGGTATATAGTACATTAACCACTTCTGCTCTATAGCATTTTTTTTTTAATTCGCACACATGGTAAAAACTGCATTTATGGGTATAAAATTACTTAAAACCTCCAGAACATTATATATTTTCTAAAAACTTTGTAGCCTTGTAGAATAAAAAGATGATGGTTGCAATTTTTTATGTTACATAATATTTGAACAACTGTTTATCAAATCTATATTTTCAGGACAAAATGTAATCCCAATTTTTTGTACAAAAAGTACAAAGTTAAAGATGAGGTAGTATAGAGTAAATAGATATCAAATGTGTCAGGTTTCAAAAGTACACGCGCCTATTAAATGGTGACAAATTACGGTAACCAAAATGATCAATGAGGCCACGCTTCAAATGCTTTTACAGCTCATCAGTTCAGAGTAAACCATAAAAAGGTTATCATGTAGAGAGTTTAGACCAGACAATCAAGGAGGTTGACTATCTTGATAGAAATATGTTACTAGAAGGAACAGGGAGAGCTAAGAAGGATGATAAGTCCTTTTCTTGCTAGTGACCTCTTATTCAACCAGGCATTATGCTATCAAAAAAACATAAAAAAACACTGTCCAGTATTAAAGAGTGATATTAGCCCCTCTTTTACCAGAACTGCCTCAGACTGTTTATATAGGACTACCACCATTGAGACATAAGATAGACCCACATTGTTTCAGGATTTGAAAGTATTATTTCCTTGTCGTAAGTGTTCAGTTGTTGGCTGTTTTCGTTCCCAACATACCTCCAGGAAGTATGACATTAATTCCTTTTCTAAGAATGTAGTCCTTATGCTCCAGTGCCCGTGCGGCATGCAATATGTGGGGCATCCTACAAGACCTTTTCAAGTGCGGCTCAGAGAGTATATAGGGAATATTAGATGTGGGTTCTCAGGGCATAGTGTGTCTAAACACTTAGCCAAATGTCATAATGGAAACCCGGAAGGGATCCTTTTTGCAGCTATAGATAAATTAATTCCACACTGGAAGGGTTGTCATGTGAGACAAGAAATTTCTCAGATGGAAACCCCATGGTTTTACAATAAGACTTTCACCATATTAGGGCTCAAATCAAGTGAATTGTTTTAATAATAATAGCTGATTTGTATTTTTTTGGGTTGTGCTGGGTCAATAGAATATTTCTGGCTAAGGGCTAATGTCTTATATTGTGGGGTTTGACTGTGTACATTTATGTAATTGTGTGGGGATTAGCATATATGATAGTACTTGTATCTCCTTTTTTATTTGAGATTTTCCTCTACAGCCCTTCTTTTGTCAATTTGAAATTTTATATAGTTTTTCTATCCTCCTTTTTACCCACTATATATTTTTGGATTGGAGCCACATTTAAAGTATTTGGTGTTTGTGATTTTTAATACATTTGTACCAGCCGCTCTTCGTCAGTAGAAAAGAGTCTTTTCCAGTTTGAATGCCATTTGATTATTTACCACAATATGGCGCCTAATGGCATGTAAACTTCTTTGATTTAACTTCCTGTCAGAACCCTTTGCAGGATTCCCCACTAATAGATGAATCTAAACAAAAGAGACAAAAGTTAGAAAAAAAGGACATGCAGGGGGCCGGGCCGGCTTCCAG
This sequence comes from Lithobates sylvaticus, assembly GCA_028564925.1. NCBI lineage: Eukaryota > Metazoa > Chordata > Amphibia > Anura > Ranidae > Lithobates > Lithobates sylvaticus. The sequence continues at coordinate 410,104,762 of CM053030.1, forward strand.
ATTTTGATAAGTCACCCCCTGCACCCCCATAACCACCAGGCCAGATGTGTGGGGAACAGACCCTTATCCTCATCAACATGGGCCCCACTGGAAAGGCACACCCAATGTTGAGACCATGTGGCCTTGTATGGTTCAGGGGGGGGGGGCACACACTTGTTCCCATCTCCCCTTTCTTGACCTGCCAGGCTGTATCCTCTGATAAGGGCCTGGTATTGATTTGGGGGGACTGCACACCATCTTTTTTGTTTTATTTTTTGAAATGAGGACCTGAAGAACCTGGTAGGATTTGGGGGTGGGAACCACCCACTGTTTTCTTCTACTTTCAACTCTTTTGTTTACTTTCTGCTGTCAGCTGAGAATTCCTGCTGGCAGCAGGGATGAGTTATGGTTTCTGGCTCCTTAAAGCGGAAGTAAACCCATCGATTTAACAGTTTAAAAAAAAAGGCATGCCGGGAATGCTAACTGCACATTGGCTGTGCTCTCAACCAAACAGTCAAACCATCCAATGGCTGGTGTCATAATGGATCACATGTGCAGCACTGTGGCAGTTGAAGATTAAACAGAGGCAAAGATGGCAGCTTCCTTGGCTGAAAACGATAGGGGGGTTTACTTCCACTTTAACAACCTGCAGGCCTGAGCTGAACTGTCATATTTACAAGTGGTAGGAATACCACTGATAAATGTTTCACTTCATGCTGCAACTGGAAGCACTGACTGCATTAAAATAATGTGCAAAAACACACGTATACCGTAAAATAAAAAATGTAACTCTTATGCCGCGTACACGCGAAGGGACAATCCCGCGGGATTATCCTCTGGACTCAAGTCCAGCGGACAATCCCCTCGTGTGTGGGCGCCGGCGGACTATTTGGCGCCAAAGTCCGGCGGACCAAAGTTTTAAGTTTGGTTTTAAAATTATCTGCTGGACTTGGCAGTCCGGCGGACAATCCCGCCGTTAGTAGGCTAGTCCGCGGGACTTTTGAAAATGAACGGACTTGCCGCTCATCGGCAAGTCCGTTCATTTAGCACGTGACTTCAGGTTACGTAGCTAGCGCAGGCAGTAAATGCCGCCGCGCTAGCTCCGTGACCTGGCATGGATTTAAAGGGAATCCCCACGCCGAAAAACGGCGTGGGGGTTCCCCCCAAATCCATCTCAGACCCTTATCCGAGCACGCAGCACGGCCGGCCAGGAAAGGGGTGGGGAGGAACGAGCGCCCCCTCTCCTGAGCCGTACCAGGCCGCGTGCCCTCAACATGGGGGGGTGCCCTGGGGAAAGGGGGGCCGTGCGGCCCCCCCACCCCAAAGCACCTTGTCCCCATGTTGATGAGGACAAGGGCCTCTTCCCGACAACCCTGGCCGTTGGTTGTCGGGGTCTGCGGGTGGGGGCTTATCGGAATCTGGGAGCCCCCTTTTATAAGGGGGCCCTCAGATCCCGGCCCCCCACCCTATGTGAATGAGTATGGGGTACGATGTACCCCTACCCATTCACCTAAGGTGTAAAATGTAAAGTACAAAAACACACACACTTTTGAAAAAATATTTTATTGCACTGCTCCTGGGGTCTTCTTCCGTCTTGGGGGTCTTCTCGCCGGACTCCTCCGCCATTTACCAAGCTCTTTTACCGAGCGGAGAAGTCCGGCTACCTTCTTCGTCGTCGTCGCCGCCGTCGTCTGGGGGTCTCGATCCGCCTTCGGGGGTCTTCCGGCGTCTTCCGGGGGTCTCTTCTGTTCTTGCGGCGGTCGTCGTCTTCCGCGCCGCCGGCGCCTTCTTCTTCTTGTTGTTCTTCTTGTTGTTCTTCTTGTTCCGATGTTGACCCGTCGCTGTCTCTGCCCGGAATGGCAGAGCCGCGCTGCGCTGGGACTTATATAGGGACATGGGGACAGGGTCACATGCTCATGTCACATGGTGACCCCGCCCCCTTGCGATGTCACAGTCCCGGAGGATGCTGTTCATTCAGGTAGTAGAGCTGGCATTAAAGAAATAGACTGAAGAATTGAAAATTATTTCATGGATGCAAAAGGAATGTGAAGCTTTTCATGTGACATGGTCCCTACTGGATCATTTTAAGTAATTATTTTTTTTTTAGATACAGTAGTGAGGGATTAGAGCTCCTTTAATTTTTTTCCCTCTTTTGCTGTCTGTGTCCCCACTATTGAGATTAAACATTTGTCATGGTGGATGAAGCTTGTCTATAAATAAGATGCTGTGGGAGATCTCTGGCTGGCCCCGGGGCTCCCTATGGCATCCTAGCCCAAAAGCTGCCCAAGATAGGTTAGCAGAGCCATGGAATGGTGAATTTAGAGGTTAAATTAACTTTCTCCATGCCTTTATCAGGCGCCCGCTCCCCCCCCCCCCCTTACATTCCATAACCCAGATAACAGAGCAGCACAGACACAAGGACACAGAAAATAGCAGAATGAGTTTGAAACACCAGGGCACACACAAAAAAAAAAAAAAAAAAAGAAGATTTCTTTTTATAAAAGGGATCTTAAAGGGAAATTACCTTGTTCTATATTAACAAAAGAGAAGGTAAGAAAGTAAAGAAGGCAATTGTGACTGTAGGTTTGTGCAGGACCTGAGGGCCATCGATGGCCTAGTGGTACCGATTGCCCCAAAAGTGCCTGATGTGCCATCAATATTTACCGCCATACATTACGATGCAGAGTATTTTACTGTGATTGATTTATTGAACGCATTTTTATTTCCGTCCCTGTGGATGAGGAGGCACAACCAATCTTTGCTTTTTTTTTTTTTTTTTTAAACCGCCAACTAACATGGTGCAGAATGCCCCAGGGCTATATATAGACTCCCTTGTAGCCTATTCCAAACTACTCTCAGAGCTTGGATACCAGGACATTGTTCATCCCTGCTGCAGTATGTGGATGAATTCCTCGTCTGCAGTTCTACTCGGGTGGCCGCCCTGGAGGATGGGAGAGATCTTTTGAAATGTATTTTTGAAAGTGGTCACAAAGTGTCAAAGAAAAATTGCAATGGTGTCAGAAAAGGTTGAATATTTTGGTTTGTACTCTCAAAAGGAGAAAGGAAAGTCAATCACAGAAGAGCTATGGCTCTTGTGGGTCTGCCCCGCCCACTTGCTAAGAAAGACATGTTCACCTTTCTTGGTAATTATGATTGGTTACTGCCGCCAATGAGTACCTGACTGTTCCTACTACAATCTCCTGAGACAAGCCACAGGTTTACACATGCCAGATTGTATAAAATGGTCAAATGAAATGTGCAATGCTTTTGTGTATTTGAAAAATGCTATGGTAATGGCTCCAGGGCTCGGCCTCCCTAACTAGGAAAAATGTTTAATTAGTTTGCAGGAAAAATGTTTCATTTGTTTGCAAGGGAAAATTGTAAGGACGTGTCAGGTGTCCTCGCTCAGGAGCATGGAGACAAGTTGCGCCCTATTATTTTTTTCAAAGATGGTTCCGGTGCAGGTTAAAGGCATGCCTGTGTGTCTCAGAGGCATCCTATTCGATGATGGTTTTGAGATGGCCACTTCTTTCACTCTGGGGCACGACACTACACTTCACACCACCCACAATGTATAAAAAATGTACATACACAGCACATGTCTGCTCAAAAGGTTGAGCGGCTATGAGTTGATCTTGATGTCCAATCAAAAATTGCACATCAAATATGCTTCTCCCACTTCAGGACCAGTACCAATACAAATGCCCTTTTAGGATTAAAAGGAGAGCAGAATGAGGTTGTGCCACAACATGATTGTATAGACCTCATTCACCAAGACACATCACCCAGGTCTGTATCTTCCACAACACTGCAGAGCATACACAGGCCAACAAACAGATAGCCAAGGGAAATGCTCTGGCTGATTAGCTGCTAAACAAGCTGCTACTTCACAAAATGCACAGATCCAAATGCCCATGCTAGTACCAGAATTGTTGTTTTTTTTGTTTTTTGTTTTTTGATCAGGTTCTTTCAGATTTGCAGGTATGGCAAATGAAGCTGATCTCAGAGGTTGGGACAAAATAGATGTGCAGAAAGATCCAAAGACTGGATTTCTCTGCAAAGAGGGGAAGCCATGTATACCAGTAGCTAGTGCATCACTTTTGTAGCTAGTGCATCACTTTTTATGCATCATTTTTATTTCCCAGTTCCATGGAATAGGTCACAGAGGCTGGAAAGCCACGTGTGAACTATTGGAGAAAGACTTTTACATTACAGAACTTTCCTTGCCAATTTTATGTAGCAAGATGCATCACATGTATCAGGAACAACCCACACAAGGCCGAACATGAACACCTGATATATCCAACAATTCCTTTTACACATTTGCAGATTGACTTCACACACATGCCCAAACTAGGCAAAAGACAGGAATATTTTTTGGAAATTGTGGACAAGTTCTCAAGTTGAGTTGAACTTTTTGTCACCACAAAAGAAGATGCACAAACAGTAGTGAGGGTCCTCGTTCAGGAAATCATTCCTTGATGGGGATGCCCACTTCTTATAAACTCAGACAGACAATGGACCTACATTTGTATCAATGGTCTGCCAGGACTGGGTAAAAACTCTCAAGATAGAACGGAAGTTTCACATTCCCTAACACCCTCAAAGCTCAGGGATAGTAGAAAGAATAAACAGAACAATAAAAAGACAAAATAAGAAAGGCCACAGGAGGAACCTTTGCCAACTGGAAGAAGGTCCTCCCAGCAGTCCTGGCAGAAATAAGAATGACCCTTCCAAGACAACAGTGTATTCACCTTTTGATGTCTTGATGGGTCGATTTTTCCCCACCCCATGGGCCAGAGCACATTTAATGATAGAAAAGGGAGATTTAGACTTATTACAGGAAGAATATGTAAGGTAATTGGTTGAAACATTGTAAACAGTTGAGAGAAATGTTGCTCGCACCTTTTTCTTTTTCTTCACAGGAAACGACTCACCCCTTCAAATTGGGAGACACTGTGGTGGTCCATCAGCTGAACAGAAATAAGAAGCAAGAGTATCCTTTGGACCTCCTACCACAGTGGTTGCAGTGACCAGAACAGCCATCCTAGTGGAAAATTGCCAGTCCTGGATCCATGCCAACAGAGTAAAAAAAAGGTTGCCCAAAGCCCCAAGAGCAAGAAGGAGATCTTGGATACAGGAGGCCCTCAAGCAGAAGTCCAAGCAGATAAAGGAGTTCCTGGGAAAGCAGGTCCGGCCAGAGAAGATGACCTTGCTTACTTCACCACAGACTTCTGACAAGGCATTCTGCCCACTAATCCTGATCTCTCTGACAGTGTTCCTACCCACCTGGATCACCACTAACTGTATCTACCACCCTGAAGATTTGGGTGCAATTAAAAGTATCTGTGGGAACACAAACACAAACACACACACACACACAAGAACATTATATTGACACAAGCTAGAACCAAGAGAGAGATTGGAGATAGTTTTACTGATAAGATGCTTTTGTTAAAATTTAAGTATGCTTATGCTAAAAATCAGGGTATGAAGAATGTTGAATATGTAGCATATTAAGCGCTGCGCAAACGGTTATATAAATCCTGTATAATAATAATAATAATAATGATAATATTACATCCTAGTACTGCCCGAATTGCCCTTTTGGCTGTACCTTTAAATGTTTCCTCCTTTCTCAATGAGACTCCTCCTGTATTCTTGACTAACATATCCACTCTGTACATAAACAACATTGTTACCTTTCCAATAGCAGGTAGAAGTCATTCCCCTGTTTGGTGTTTTAATTTAGGGAATGAGACACAGACTAACCCCTCTTTCTGCAGCAGGTCAATATTTAATATCTCCATGTGCGAATCCGGAGTCTCTGCCCCTGCCTGCTCACTGTTTCAAGTAATTGACCCAGGGTTAAACTGTACTTTGCATAATTTTTCTTTTTCTCTAAAAATGTAGGTGAAATATTACACTAATTTATAAGTCGCAACACAGGACAAGTACACTCATGAGTTTGTCGCTAAGAGACCTTTTGCACTGGGACAAAGTATCCATGTATGTTGTAGGAAAGTGTGTTATCCCTGGGTGCCCCTCCATGCTAAGGGATGGTGTTACCTTGTATCCTTGTTATCTGTCATGGGAGTGGTAGGGGATTATAAAAGGGGACATCCACTAGAGGCCAGCTCCAGCAGGAAGCTAGGGACATTGCTAAAACATGGAGCCCATTTGCGCATGTAGGATTTGAGCTTGGAGGTATATTTTTATGGTTAAAAGACATTGTCCTTGTTATGGTATTTATCCTTGCTCTGATTCTTTACCTCTGTTTTAAATGTTGCACTTACATAATTGCGCACCTTCGATCTCCTGATGATAAGGTTCTATCTCACATGACATACATGAAGAGTCATCAGGCAATCTATGCCACAGCCCCAAAGAAGTATTAAAGCACAACATAGAATGTAGAGATCATCTTATATGATCTAAGAGGGGATTGAAGGGATATTTAGTTTAACTACTTCTTTGTATTATAGTCAGCTTCCATTTTGTGTGTCTCTAACATCCATTTTGTGAAGTATGCTCAAGTTCTGCTATTCTAGTTTCGTTTTTCCATAATACTGTAATCTTCTGTTGAGTTTCATTTCTCGTAAAGCACGTGATATTTTAGAAATAATTAGTTTCACTGTGGGCGTCAGACTGTACTTGTGCGTCTCTGTATATGATTGGATAATCTGTTAAAGGGCGGTACTTTCTGAAAAGCCCTCTTATATCGACACCCAAGAATAAAGATTAGATTTGCTCGGAGAGAAACCTGCTGTGTATATGTTTCTTTATCTCAAAGGGCAAATCTCCCAGATCTGGTTCCGGTATTTGAACGGCACACCAAACCAAAGCAGACAATACCCCTAATCTTGATTTATTACCCTTCAGTTGACACTGTCATTGGGGTGGAAAGTGATAAGAAATACAGAAGTTTTAATTTTTACCTAAACAAAAATAGACCTGCCCAGATTACAAGTGTCTAAGCTCCCCCACTTTGGAAAGATTTCACTTCTTGTTTTGCCTACAGAACAGGAGGTGAAGTCTAGCCATGCAGTATTTATTGTCACATGTATGCTGTTATAATTTACATTGTGTCCACAATGTACATAAATGCATGTGCACAGGATACAGCACCTATGCACATAAGAAAAAAGAAATTTTTTTCCGGGGGGGGGGCATCAATTTAAGGTCATATACACCCACCCACAGCTATATACACCCACCTTCCTTCCTGTATTCCTCCATCATCACTGACTGCAGATATACATCATCTGTTCTGTATACAGCTATATATACAGGACAGATGATATCTGCACTCAGTGATGATGGAGGAATACAGCAAGAAAGGTGGGTGTATATAGCTGTATACAGGACAGGACAGATGATATAATCTTTCCAGCAATAGCGGTTTCACTTCCAACTTTCCAATATATATTATGTTCCTCCTAATGTAACTGCTGTTACCTGTGGTTCTTCACTGCTGAAAGGTATGTCACTTGACTTCAGGATTTCTTGTGATGAGGCCTAGGCAACGACAAATCCTCCTTGCTTCCTCCTCCTCCAGTTCTCCATAAGCGTTTCTACACCACTCCAGTCCACTTGAGTGGGCGACGCTGGCCGGATTTATATCTGACAGTCTGCACTCTGCACCAGGACTGGAGGCTGGAGCCGAGCGGCCGAGCCATTGCATCGGATGATTGTCGGTGAGGGAGGAAGTGGGACAGATGATCAGAGAGCAGCAGCCAGCAGTCACTAAGCAGAGTCTGCGGTGGCCGCGGCGGACCCTTGCCGATTCCAGGGGAGGGCACTCACCCCCCCTTGCCCTTACCTGCGGACGCCCATGCCTATGCAAGAAATGTACTCACAGTGTGGTTTGGCACTCCAGCATCTAAAATGTATGCCAGCTAATCCAAATTGTACCCAAAATTAAAGTTGGATTTTCTATCATATGTGGTTAAGCTTCTGACCCACCATGTCCAGCTGCGTTCCATAGACTGGAAGTGAGGAAGTGGAAGTTACACCAACAAGCCCCACACTGATGCGTTTCATCACTCTGGCGTCATCAGGAGCAGCGCCATAGTGGCATGTAGCGGAGTTCATACTTTAATCTATACAAGTTGCACAGTGGCATTTGCATATTTTATGGCAAGCTTCTCTGTGAAGTTTGAGTGCTGAAGTGTAAATTTTTACTGGTTTTGTTACAGAAAAATACATAATGGTCCTGCCCTAAAATATCATCTCCTTGTTACTATGCACTGAAATTAAATTGTAAACAATGTTATTAGCCTTCACAGTTATGTTCTAGGAGCTACATAATACCATTAGGATGTCACAGTGTTGTTAGTGAATGCTGTCAGCCTAGAAGAGGAAGTGAATCACTGTCAGGATCACCAGGTAAAAATAAAGGAAAAAAATGCCTGAAAAAATGGATACTAATTCAGACACCACACTTGCGGACTGGTACCTGCAATATATTACAATTTTTTGGGGGGTTTAGATATCCTGTCAAATATCTTACCCTTTTATTAAAGTTAAGTAAAGTAAGGGAGGGTTATAACCCCTGTATTTTTTTATTTTTTTTCCCATCTCTGTTCCATGAGGGAAATTATCCTTCACTTCCTGTCCCATAGCCAAAACAGGAAGTAAGAGGAAATCCCTCCAAACTGAAGGAAATCCTGGGTTGTCACCAGGGTCACTGGAACTAGTGTCACCATTGGAAGATTTCCCCCTATTGCTGTTCTGGTGACAACCAAAAAATTTCACTTTTAGTGATAAGAGTAAACTGGATGTCAAGAATCAGGTGTGACCGGAGCTGCGTGGGCAGCAACAGAGAAAAAAACGCAGGTAAAGTGAAAATATATGATTTATTAAGATAAGTGAATAAATACAACCAAATAAATATGTCAGAGAAATAAAATTTCAAAAACATTAGCAGCGCTATAAAAATTACAAATGACTAAAATGCCATCAATCAAAATTAATTGATAAAACAAATAAATAATGTAATCAAAATCACTGTGAGTTCATATAGTGATAATACAATGATCAATTAGAGTCCAAAAAGTGCAAATATAATTGTGTCATAAAGCATTCCAGAGGACGAGCTGTCAACAGTTTCAGTGTAGAAAAAACTCCTTCACCACACCACTTGTGTCGTAGCCCTGCAGGACATCTACTTACCAGACCCAGCTGGTTTATACGCTTATCAGGCTGATAAATGGTCTCTTATTCACTGGGCGCTTCCCATCTGTGTTATGCTCATTACAAGAAATGAATAAAAGAATGCCACATAGCGTGATCCCGTACAACACTATTTTATTGTTAAAAAACACATCTCACGATAAAACACTCTCTATATATGTATAATCAGAGCGTATTGTAATCAATAAAAATCCGCCACTACGATTCCGTTCTAACCTCTCACCGCTCCTGCGGTGTTCCCGGGTAGGAGAGATACGAGATGAGTGACACTGGAAGTTGCTGCGTAGCGACGCCCTGCCGTGTTTCCATCATTGCCTTCGTCAGAGGGCGTGGCTACGCAGCGGAGCACTGAACCTTAAATCCACATAGCCCCGCCTAGAGGTGCCACCTCCTGCGGTCATGTGTAGTGTGTGGCTGTCTGACGGCGCTTCCGCCCCTCAGTCACAGTCAGCAAAGTATGTACCTCCGTATTATGCTGTCTGCATATCGGCATCCACAGCATAGAGTATCTTTCTTTTGGCATGTTGTCCATAGCTGACTCGGAGGTAAAACACAAAAAAGGATATAAAAAGGAATTATAAGCAAATATATATCCTTGGGTCGGTACCGCTCAACTGGCACTGAATTGCAATTTACACGACCCCCCTCTCATAATATATTCCTGTTTACAGGCCATATCCCGATCTCACAATGTATGCCATTTAGCAGGAAATAATAATAATAATAATAATGGCATATGTAAAATATCAAGCAAAAACCATATATACCAAGTTATGAAAGATAAAATTAGAGCTAAACTTTTATAATAGCAATCATTTGATAGGTGCCATATGCAGATCAACACATGCAACATATAGTACTGATAATCATGTACATGCGACTCAACTAAAGTTTTATTATTGCTAATCCATTGTCACACCGCTTTGCATTGACTACATAATATGATCAAAATGATTATTCACTTAGTGTAACAAGAATTATTGTACGTAATCTTAAACAAATAATCTTGCATATAATCCCCAAGGCTACCAAAAATATTGCATAGCCTGCGATCAATAATACATTCTGAATCATCATATTACTATACATATATATTAATTTTCCTTAATTGTACTAATTATGCATATTAGTAATTGGCGCTATAAGCTATGATAAAAATTAATGATTAATAATTAATATTAATAAAACTCAATATTAAAAATTACAAATCTTTTATGTTAAAATCAGAAAAAACTGCATAAAATTTATAAAAAGTTTAGAAATCACTGATAAAACAGTTTAAATCCTATTCCACATTCAAACCGTTCGGACTGAAAGTGTCAGTTAAATAAATCCATTTTGTCTCGCATTTGGACAGTTCCCTAACTTTATTGCACCCTCGCCAATCTGGGTGTCATTTTTCTACACCCCAGAACTTCAGTCCCGAGGGATCCTCATTATGTTTTGTTTTAAAATGAAGTGAGACACTATGGTCTTTGTAACCTATTTTAATATTGTTAATATGTTCTAACACGCGTTTACTTAAAGTGCGTTTGGTGCGTCCAATGTACATCAAATTGCAAGGGCACTGAAGTGCATATACCACGTGTGTGGTCATACATGAGATAAAATCCTTAATTTTAAAATCTTTAGAGTTTGCTGTAGATTGGAATTCAGTTATCCCTCTTAGTTTAGTATTAACTTGTCTGCATAATATGCACCTGCGACAAGCATAAAAACTGGGGTTATTCCAAAACATAATGGGCTGAGTGGGTGGGTCCACAATTTTTTTCACGATTTTGTCACCAAACGATTGTCCCTTTCTGTAAATAAAAACAGGATCCTCTGGAATTACTTTAGTTAAAACTTTATCTGATGTTAAAAGTGGCCAATATTTTTTAAAAATTCCTTCCACCTCTTTGTATTGGGAGTGATACCCGCTAATGAATCCCCATTCATGTTTATTGCTGGTTTGTTTTGGTCTATCAATCAGACAGTCAGTCTGTGATATGTTCTGTATTTCATTTATCGTTTTATCCAAAATGTTTATCTCATATCCTTTTTCTATAAAGCGTTTTTTCAGGACGACTGATTGTTCCAAGTAATCATCAATTTGTGTACAATTGCGTCGCACCCTTATAAACAGGCCTTTAGGAATATTTTTTAACCATTTCAGATGGTGGCCGCTATGAATTGATAAATAACTGTTGCGGTCACTGGGTTTGAAAAAACATTTGGTAGTTACCTGTTGATTAGTAAGCATTACTGTTACATCTAAGTCATTTATTGTTTCGCGACTCCATTGGCATTCAAGTTTGATGTTATTGGTGTTCATATTAATTGAAATTGAAATGAACGATTCAAGAGAATGTTCCGTGCCTACCCATATAAAAAACAGGTCATCTATGAACCTTTTAAAAAATATTAACTTCTTCAGTTGTTTGTATATGGTTTTGTTTACTCAGGCACTCATGAATATGTTCGCTAGTGACGGTGCAAATTTAGCACCCATAGCTACTCCTTTTGTTTGCATGTAGTATTTCCCGGCATACCAAAAATAATTATGGCTTAAACAATAATCCAAAACACATCCTAAAAACTTTTTTTGAGAAAACGGTAAATCATCTCTCTTACTAATAGCCCAATTCAAAGCCAATAAAGCATCATCGTGGTTTATTATTGTATATAATGACGCTACATCTGCTGTAACTAAAAAGACATCGTCATCAGACTTTGGGATGTTTAGGTCATTCAAGAGCTGTAAAAATTGCTGTGTATCCTTCAAGTAAGCCTTTGTCTCAACTACACTCTGTTGCAAAAAATTATCCAGGTATTGACCCACCCGGGCCGATACAGAATTAATGCTATTCACTATCGGTCTCGCGGGTGGATCACAGGGATTTTTATGTACTTTAGGCAGGGTGTATATTGTTGGTACTCAAAGCTAGGCACCAAATACCTTTTTTCGTTTGTGTTTAGTATTTTCATATTGTATCCATATTCGACCAAATTGGTCAAATCCCTCCGATAATCATTAGTAGGATCTTTTGTTATTTGTGTGTAGGTGTTTGTATCAGATAACATATCTGCAAGTTGAGAGTGATAATACACAGTGTCCAAAATAACCACTCGCCCTCCCTTATCAGCGGGTCTTATGATCACTTCTTTTCTAGCTTCGACAGCTTGTCCTCTAGAATGCTTTATGACACAATTATATTTGCACTTTATGGACTCTAATTGATCATTGAATTATCACTATATGAACTCACAGTGATTTTGATTGCATTATTTATTTGTTTTATCAATTAATTTTAATTGATGGCATTTAGTAATTTGTAATTTTTTTAGCACTGCTAATGTTTTTGAAATTTTATTTTTCTGACATATTTATTTGATTATTCAGTTTTGTTATAGTAGCTGCTTTTAGGGTTTGCTTAAAGCAAACAATTGACTCGTGTGCGCTGAGGGAGAGATATTATTATCATTTTAGTATTTCTCATTTTTACAATAAATATAACCACCTCCAATATACTACATGTGCAACCAACCAACCACCAACAGCAACCCATAAATAATAACAGACAAATATATACAAGTAAAGGGAAATACCGAGATCATAAACAGAGCCAGGCCCGGGTCATCAACGGGAGGTCAGCAGCTGGGGAAGGGAAACAAACAGGACAAGGATGGATGGCTCACAGGAGGGACGGGTATATGTACAAGGCTCAGGGTTCAGGGTTCAGATAACAGACAGGAACAGGATCAGGTACAAGTACAGATACAGAGCTTCACAGGGTCAGGGTGCAAGGAAAGATACCAAGGCAAGGCATCAGTGTGTCTGCCGGATACTTATACACATCCCCTGCAATCACTCAGGTGATGCCTAATTGCAGGAGATGATGTCGGCCCCACACTGCCAGGAACCATCCGCTGGTGGACGCCAGTACTGTGGCCCAAGGATCACATAATACCACCAACAGGGGACAGCTCCCCTGGTGGACCACAGTACTGCACGCCAAATGTCAGACAATATCACCGGCATGTGGAATCTTTCCTGACAGTACCCCCCTTAAACTAGCCGCTGCTGAGGAAAGTCCATGATATCAAGCCGGACAATGGCACATCAAGGCAGACAGCAGGCACATCAAGGCAGACAGCAGGCACATCAAGGCAGCGGACTCTGGGTCATCGAGCTGGGCAGCGGGCTCCGGGTCATTGAGCTGGGCAGCGGGCTCCCCAAGGATCACATAATACCACCAACTCCCCTGGCAGTTCCAGACTGCCAGGATACACCTGCTGGTGGACCTGCACGCCAAATGTTAGACAATATCACCTTTCCTGACACTGGACAAGTAGATGTCAATTTCCATACTCGGAGCACGAACAGCACTAAAAACCTGTCAGGGACTGTAATCCTTCACACGAAAGAAAAAAGTTATATTTTAATTTATATCAAACTAAATACAATTTTTATCTCCCATGTAGCTACCGCCCATAAATATCTAATTTTTGTATTAAAATGTTTCTCCTTTTTAAAAGTCCATTGTCATATCATATTTGTCTTGAGAAATGGTTACAAAGTGCAACAATTTTATTGACATTCCAGAATTTAAGTGACTGTCACGCCCCCTGGTAGTGGTGAGTCTGATTAGCAGAGAAGGGCCTCCCTTGCGGCTCCAGCTCGCCGGTCCCCTGATAATGGGACAGTAGGACCAGGAGTCAGGAGGGGCACAGGTGCCTGGCAGGAATGGTCTGACCGGTGCAAGAGCTTCCTGGATAAGCTCAGCGGATGAGGTATGTAGGTAGCTGCTGGTAAGCAGGTTCTGTAGACAGACTGGAACAACAGGTAAGCTGGATCTGTGTGCAGGCTGGAACAACAGGCAGACTTGGATCTGTATGCAGACTGGAACAACAGGTAAGCTGGATCTGTGTGCAGGCTGGAACAACAGGCAGACTTGGATCTGTATGCAGACTGGAACAACAGGTAAGCTGGATCTGTGTGCAGGATGGAACAACAGGCAGACTTGGATCTGTATGCAGACTGGAACAACAGGCAGACTTGGATCTGTATGCAGACTGGAACAACAGGTAAGCTGGATCTGTGTGCAGGCTGGAACAACAGGCAGACTTGGATCTGTATGCAGACTGGAACAACAGGTAAGCTGGATCTGTGTGCAGGCTGGAACAACAGGCAGACTTGGATCTGTATGCAGACTGGAACAACAGGTAAGCTGGATCTGTGTGCAGGCTGGAACAACAGGCAGACTTGGATCTGTATGCAGACTGGTACAACAGGTAAGCTGGCTCTGGGATGGTCAGACGGGCCGGGTCAGATATCAGGCTGGCAGCACGGTACAGGTGGAGAAGACAAGAGGATGGTCACAGACAAGCCAAGGTCGATACACAGGGACAGAGCGGATGGTCAGGGATAGCCGGGTCAGATACAGGTAAACAGACTTCAGATCAGGTTTCAAACACAGAACGTTGTAGAGCAGACAGCGGGGACCGTCAGTAACAGAAGGGTTTAAATAGCCTCATTGGCGCCAATGGAGGCGCGCACCCGTCCGCGCACGCTCGCCCCCGTCTGCGGGCGCGCGCGCGTGCACGCGCGCGCTCGCGCATGCGCAATGGCAGCCGAGAACGGGAACCAGGGATGCTGAGGCGCCGATTACTGGCAGGATCATCAGGTCGCCGGCCACGGATGGAGCCTTCATGACATTGCCCCCCCTAAGGGGCAGCCTCCGGATGCCCCTCGGGGCAAATTTCTCAGGATGGGCTCTCTTAAAAGACTGGACTAGACTCTTAGCGTGGATGTTCTCCTCGGGCTCCCAGGAGTTTTCCTCGGGGCCGTACCCCTTCCACTTGATTAGGAACTGGTTTTGGTTCTGCCTTCTTCTGACATTAAGGATGGCTTCCACCTCGAACTCCTCTTCCCCGTCCACCATGACTGGATCAGGAGGGATGGCCCTCCGGTTGGGGAAAGGGTTACTAACCGAGGGTTTCAGCAAGGACACATGGAACACCGGGTGAATCTTCAGAGAATCCGGAAGTTCCAATTCATAAGCCACCTCGTTGATTCTCCTCTTGACCGGGAAGGGGCCCAAGAACTTGGGGCCCAGTTTCCGTGAAGGGCAAGCCAATTTTAGGTTGGAGGTGGATAGCCATACGGTTTCGCCTGGAACAAGCACCAGTTCCCCCCGTCTCTTCTTGTCAAATACAGTTTTGTTGTACTCCTGGGTCCTGGTCATGGTTTCTTGGAGAAGTTGGTTGTTGGTGGAAAAGAACTGGATTCGTTCTTGGACTGCTGGCACAGTGCAGTCAGGAAGCGAGTTAGGCAGGAATGCCGGGTGGTACCCATAGTTGGCGAAAAAGGGGGTCTGTTTGGTGGCGGAGTGGGTGGCGTTGTTATACGCGAACTCGGCCAGGGGCAGAAGGGAGATCCAGTCATCTTGGGCAAAGGAGGAGAAGCAGCGCAGGTACTGCTCTAGGGTCTGATTGGTCCGCTCCGTCTGCCCATTAGACTGGGGATGGTAGGCAGAGGAGAGAGAGAGTTCGATATCCAAGGACTGGCACAGGGACCTCCAGAATCGAGAGGTGAATTGTACCCCTCGGTCCGAGACGATGTTAGCCGGGACCCCATGAAGGCGGCCAATTTCTCTGATAAAGACCCGTTCCGTCTCTGGAGCTGAGGGGGTGCCCTTCATAGGGATGAAGTGAGCCATCTTGGATAGGCGATCGACAATCACAAAGATCGTCGTGTGGCCTTCTGCTGGGGGTAACTCTACAATAAAATCTAAGGAGATCATCCTCCAGGGACGATCTGGGACAGACAGGGGTTTAAGGAGACCCCAGGCCCTGGTTTTGGGATTCTTGTTCCGGGTGCAGGTAGGGCAGGTGTCCACGAATTTTTTACAGTCGGCCCGTAGTTGAGGCCACCAGAAGGTATGCTGTACCAAATCGGTGGTCTTAGCGACACCGAAGTGACCAGCCAAAGCGTGGTCATGGCACAGCTCCATAGTTGTTACCCGGAGTTGTTCTGGGGTGTAGATCCTGTCCCCGTACCAGAATAGGCCATCCTTCTCCTGTAGCTGGGTTTCAGAAGTGGGCCTTTGCCCTGCTGAGGCACGTTTGAATTTGGACAGTAAGTCCTCCTGAAGAAGGAGGAAGTTCCCAGGGGCCAGAATAGTGTCAGGGGGGTCTTCTTCCTGGTGCTTGTGGTACATCCTGGACAGGGCGTCTGGTTTGACATTCTTGGATCCGGGCCGATATGTCACATGAAAGGTAAAACGAGAAAAGAAAAGTGCCCATCTGGCTTGTCTGGGTTTCAATCTTTTAGCTGACTTTAAGTATTCCAGATTCTTGTGGTCGGTGAATATTAAAATGGGGTGAGAGGCCCCCTCCAGGAGGTATCGCCATTCTTCCAGGGCAGCCTTGATCGCCAGTAGTTCCCAGTCGCCCACATCATAGTTCCTCTCGGCCGAGGACAGCTTGCGGGAGAAGAAGGCGACCGGGTGCAGCAGGGACTTGTCCCCCTGCCTCTGGGATAGGATAGCACCCACCGCGATCTCGGAGGCATCAACCTCCAGGGTAAAGGGTAGAGAAGAGTCCGGGTGCCTGAGGATGGGTGCCGAGGTAAACAGAGTCTTAAGGGCATCAAAGGCCTCCTGGGCCTCGGAAGACCACCGGAACCGGGTCCCTTGCTTGGTCAGTTGGGTGATGGGTGCCACAATGGCGGAAAACCCCCTGATAAACTTACGGTAAAAATTGGCAAAGCCAATAAACCGTTGGATGCCCTTTTTGTCTGCCGGAGTGGGCCATTTCAAGATGGCGGAGATCTTCTGGGGGTCCATCTTGATGCCTGTACTTGAAATGATTAGCCCAAGGAAGGGAATACTCTCCTGTTCAAACTGGCATTTCTCTGCCTTGGCATACAGACCGTGGATACGGAGCCGTCCCAGGACCTCCTTGACGTGTCTGCGGTGGGTCTCTAAAGAGGGGGAGAAGATCAGGATATCGTCCAGATATACCACAGCAAACAAGTCCAGGAAGTCCCGAAGTACATCGTTAATGAAGTATTGAAAAGTTGCGGGGGCATTGCACAGGCCGAAGGGCATCACGAGGTACTCGTAATGCCCATAACGTGTCCGAAAGGCCGTCTTCCACTCATCCCCATCTTTAATCCGAACCAGATTATAGGCCCCCCGAAGGTCAAGCTTCGTGAAGATGGTGGCCGTGCCAAGCCTCTGGAAAAGTTCAGGGACCAATGGGAGAGGATAACGGTTCTTAACCGTTATGTTGTTCAACTCTCTATAGTCCACACAGGGCCGAAGGGTGTGGTCTTTTTTCTCCACGAAAAATATGCCCGCACCCGCAGGAGAGGTAGATCGGCGGATGAAGCCTTTTCGGAGGTTTTCCTCAATGTATTCCTTCAACTTGCCTTGCTCCACTTCTGTCAGGGGGAAGACCCTTCCAAAGGGGATCTCCGCTCCAGGGAAAAGTTAGATTGGGCAGTCATAAGCCCTATGAGGTGGGAGCACCTCTGCTGCCTGTTTACTGAAGACATCTAGATAGTCGTGGTAGGCCTGGGGAATAGCCCGACGGAGGTCCACTTCAGAGTCCACACTTAACAGAGTAGCCAGCTGGGAGGAATTAGAAGGTCTGCAAGACATCTGACAATACAGAGAGGAGAAGGAGACCATCCCAGTGGCCCAGTCGATAACTGGGTTGTGGGCCTTCAGCCACGGCATGCCCAGGATTATAGGGGATAATGGAGAGGAGATAATGTCCATACAAAGAAGTTCCTGGTGGTTGTCCGAGATGGTCATGGGCAGTGGGGTGGTCTCCTGCGTAACCGGGCCTGAACGGATGGAGGAGCCATCCGCCAAGTAAACTGACAATCCCTGGGCTTTGGGCTGGAGGGGAATCCGGTGTTGGGCAGCAAAAGAAGAATCCATGAAACAGCTGCATGCCCCGGAGTCAATAATGGCGGGTACCTGGAGGATTCTTCCCGGAAGCTGCAACGAGACAGAGAGGGCAAGGTGAGAGGAGACCTGGATTGAGGAGTCCATAGAGCTAGCAGGCATGAGAGGGCACTTACGAGCCTTGGCCGGACAGTTCCTTACGTAGTGCCCGGGCTCACCGCAGTAGAGGCACAAGTTGTTGACCCGACGACGTTGACGTTCCTCAGAAGTTAGAGAGGGCCTCAAGAGCCCCAACTGCATGGGCTCTGAGGAATCAGGGAGAGGTGCAGACCGATGGGCCGAGCCAGTCTGCAGGTGACTTGGGGCCTTGGGGAGCATCCAGGTAGGACGGGAGAAACCGGATGCACGTTCCGTCGTGCGTTCCCTTAGTCGTCGGTCAATCTGAATGACCAGGTTGATCAGAGTGTCCAGGGTCTGGGGTACCCCAACTCTTGCCAGCTCATCCTTTAGTGCCTCAGAAAGTCCTAGGCGGAACTGGTGACGCAGAGCCGCGTCGTTCCACTGGGTATCCGCACCCCAGCGCCTAAAGTCCGCGACATAGTCTTCCACGGGCCTTCGCCCCTGCTGGAGGGCGCGCAGAGTAGTCTCTGCGGTGGCAGAGAGTTGGGGGTCTTCATAAAGTTGAGCCATGGTGTCAAAGAATGAATTAAGACCGGCCAATGCGGGGTCCTTCTGCTCTAGGAGGCGGTGGGCCCAGGTCCGCGGGTCTCCGGAGAGTAAGGAGATCACGAAGCCCACCTTGGTGGCTTCCAGGGAAAAAGTACGTGGCTGTAGTGCAAAGAACAGTTCACAGGAGTTACGGAAGTCCCGAAAGAGGTTGCGGGCACCCGAGAATCTCTCAGGGATTGGTACCCGGGGCTCTGGAGGGAGCATTACCACCGACGGTCCTGGACTTCCCCCGGATGGGGCTGTTGGTGGTAGGGCCAGCACCCGTTCTTCCAACCGGGTGTATCCCTGCTGGAGATTCTTTACCGCCTCGGCCAGTCCTGCCAGGTGTTGGCACAGTCCTTCCATAGGAGAGGCCCCCTGCTCAGACTCAGACATGGCTGTCTGCTACTGTCACGCCCCTGGTAGTGGTGAGTCTGATTAGCAGAGAAGGGCCTCCCTTGCGGCTCCCGCTCGCCGGTCCCCTGATAATGGGACAGTAGGACCAGGAGTCAGGAGGGGCACAGGTGCCTGGCAGGAATGGTCTGACCGGTGCAAGAGCTTCCTGGATAAGCTCAGCGGATGAGGTATGTAGGTAGCTGCTGGTAAGCAGGTTCTGTAGACAGACTGGAACAACAGGTAGGCTGGATCTGTGTGCAGGCTGGAACAACAGGCAGACTTGGATCTGTATGCAGACTGGAACAACAGGTAAGCTGGATCTGTGTGCAGGCTGGAACAACAGGCAGACTTGGATCTGTATGCAGACTGGAACAACAGGTAAGCTGGATCTGTGTGCAGGCTGGAACAACAGGCAGACTTGGATCTGTATGCAGACTGGAACAACAGGCAGACTTGGATCTGTATGCAGACTGGAACAACAGGTAAGCTGGATCTGTGTGCAGGCTGGAACAACAGGCAGACTTGGATCTGTATGCAGACTGGAACAACAGGTAAGCTGGATCTGTGTGCAGGCTGGAACAACAGGCAGACTTGGATCTGTATGCAGACTGGAACAACAGGTAAGCTGGATCTGTGTGCAGGCTGGAACAACAGGCAGACTTGGATCTGTATGCAGACTGGTACAACAGGTAAGCTGGCTCTGGGATGGTCAGACGGGCCGGGTCAGATATCAGGCTGGCAGCACGGTACAGGTGGAGAAGACAAGAGGATGGTCACAGACAAGCCAAGGTCGATACACAGGGACAGAGCGGATGGTCAGGGATAGCCGGGTCAGATACAGGTAAACAGACTTCAGATCAGGTTTCAAACACAGAACGTTGTAGAGCAGACAGCAGGGACCGTCAGTAACAGAAGGGTTTAAATAGCCTCATTGGCGCCAATGGAGGTGCGCACCCGTCCGCGCACGCTCGCCCCCGTCTGCGGGTGCGTGCGTGCACGCGCGCGCATGCGCAATGGCAGCCGAGAACGGGAACCAGGGATGCTGAGGCGCCGATTACTGGCAGGATCATCAGGTCGCCGGCCACGGATGGAGCCTTCATGACAGTGACAAACAAATTAACAGCATGAAAGAAACTGCACTCTAATTCTATGCAAGACACACCTACTAATCTTGGAGGGTACACCATATTCAGCTCATAAGTACCTTTGTTACTACACATAAATCTGTGAAATTAATTGTCTTGTAAGTTAACTGTCACATGTGGCCAGGAAATTGTGGACCCACAATGCCAACTGTGGAACCAGACGTAGAGTCTAAGCACCAGCCAGTCTTCACCAGAGTTCCTAATAGGGAAAAGTGGTAGGACCACAGAGCACACTGGAGCAGGCTGGAACACAGTCGGGAAGCGTGCCAGAGAAAGCCATAGATTGGACCTGGCAGCAGTGCTGCAGACTTCAGCAGAGTTGGTTTGAAGGGGGCAGATACAAAAGAAGAGCCAGAACTTAAGGCCAGGGGTCAAGACAGGTGGCAGACAAACAAATCCAGAAGGAAAGACAAAGGAGGTACTCGGGAAGTCAGTCCAACAAAAAACAGACAGGAGGTAGCTGCACAGAGGGCATAGTTCAAATTGTCAAGGGATTAAGGACATGTTACAGGGTAAATGTATTTAATTACAAATGGGTCACCTCCATCAGCTCTCTTGGGTCGGGTTCTGATGGTTTTCTCCAGAACAAGAAGTTTATTCCCCAGTGGACACTCCTGAAATATGCACCCCTTAGCTTGGTAGTTACATAAATTAAGGATACAGAATGTAATACTGGAAAAATGTTCCATAAAACATACATCCACACATTGCCAAATAATTTTGTACCATATTTTTTGGTTTACTATTCCACACAAAGCACAGCACAGGAAAGACACAGCTGTAAACATTATCACCTTATGATTGGTGTCTGTACTGCTTGGAACGTTTTTATATTTCTTAAGTTGTCTAATATGGAAACCCAAGGAAATAACAAGAGGACTGATGACACAAAGAAGACTGGAACTGAAAAAATATTCCACAAACAATTAAAAAGAAATATTAGTGGGGAATTATGGTTATCATGTATAATTTATGAGTAATATTAGTTCTTGTACCTTGCAAAAGACCTTGCAAAAGAAATTAACCAAACCAATGTAAAAGCATACCCAAATCCCAACAGAACAGAGGTAACTATAAGAAAAATTACTCTCTGAGATATGACGGTCTTCAGACGCAAAAAAAAGTTATTGTTAAAAGTAGGGATCTTGATGCAGAAAAAAGTAGTGAGGAGGGCTGATAACCAGATGCTGGAAAAACCTGCTGATATGCCAGTGAATACATTCAGTAACAACATTTTTGTACCTAACCCTGCAGTGCAATAATATGAAAGGAAATGTAATGGGCAGGAAAAAAGATAGATGATTCTTGTTATCCCAATAGAGGTGATAATTTGGTCAGTAGCTGTCATTGATCTTCCTTTCAGCCAGTCAATGACATTCACGGCCACAATAAATGATTGCAGCGATAGTCCAGCCAAAATGAACATTCCAAGACTTGAAAACCAAGACTGTAGTGTAGAAGAAAAAATGCTACTGTAGAACTAGCCATCATGCCAGTCACTTTTCTTATTTGTCTTTATCAAAATGACAAATGTATCAAGGTTTTATTGAGTAAACATTTCTAAACTAAATGTATGATGCAAATGGTAATGTAAAACATATCCAAGACGGCTTATACTCGAGTCAGTGAAAAATTTGCCCGAAATGGAGGAGAAAAAGGGGCGGGGCCATGCCGCTGGGTGACGCTCGTGAATGGCCCTGTGAGTTTCCCCTCCCTCTGTGTCAGTTTGCCGCGCAGCGCGCACCGCACCTTCCCGCCTCCTCACGTTTAAATGTGATGCAGGGCTGTCTTACGATTATCCTTCCTCCCCCTCCTGCCGCTCTGCAACAAAGTCCCACCTCCTCCTTGTTATGGCAAGTAGCCATATAGCGATGTCCCGCCTCCTCTGGTACAGTGATCCAATGATAGGAATCACTGTGCCGTGTGTCATAGGAGGCGGGACATCACTCCCGCGGCTGCACGGGACATCATCATCACAGCGGGACATCATCATCACAGCGGGACATCAGCATCATGAGGTGAGTGAACTATTTAATGGAATACACCGGTATTGTGTGATAATGTGTTATCCAAAGCATTTTTACAATGGCTACTGTCAAGGTATATTTAATGGGCACAGGGCAGGCTGTATATGTTATTCAATGGGCAATGGCAGGCTGTCTAATGTGTTATCCAAAGCATTTTTACAATGGCTACTGTCAAGGTATATTTAATGGGCACAGGGCAGGCTGTATATGTTATTCAATGGGCAATGGCAGGCTGTCTAATGTGTTATCCAAAGCATTTTTACAATGGCTACTGTACCGGTATATTTAATGGGCACAGGGCAGGCTGTATATGTATATGTTATTCAATGGGCAATGGCAGGCTGTCTAATGTGTTATCCAGAGCATTATTACAATGGCTACTGTATATTTAATGGGCACAGGGCAGGCTGTATATGGTATTCAATGGGCACAGGGCAGGCTGTATATGGTATTCAATGGGCACAGGGCAGGCTGTATATTTAATGGGCACAGGGCAGGCTGTATATTTAATGGGCACAGGGCAGGCTGTATACGGTATTCAATGGGAAATGGCAGGCTGTATAATTAATGGACACAGGGCAGGTTGTATATTTAATGGGCACAGGCAGGCTGTACATTATATTTAATGGACACAGGCAGGCTGTACGGTATATTTAATGGACACAGGCAGGCTGTAGGGTATATTTAATGGACACAGGCAGGCTGTACGGTATATTTAATGGACACAGGCAGGCTGTACGGTATATTTAATGGACACAGGCAGGCTGTATATTTAATGGGCACAGGCAGGACACTGGTAGAATGTATATTATGAGCCCTAACACAGGCTGCTTTATGCAAACAGTCATGTCATCACTTTCTGTAATATCAGCCTGCATTAGGCCTCAAAAGATACAGTACTACCGGTAATCCTGGGCCAAAAGAAAAACGCAGGTCATTCGAAGCTGGTTTCAAACTTAAGGTTGTGTCAAGAGCAGAAGAAAGCAATAACAGTATTGCAAGTAGGGAGTTTTGTGTTGATGAAAAACAAGTGAGGGAGTGGCGGAAAAAGAAAGCTGACTTGGAAAAGATTCCAAAGGCAAAAAAAGCTCAACGTGGTTTAACAACTTCATATGGGGCTCTAGAGACTGAATTGCATAAATGGGTTATGGAGTGTCGTCAAAATGGTTACTGCGTAACACGCATGGGAATTCGCTTATGTGCCCTTCAAATGGCTAAAGATGACAAATTAAAAGCACCAGGCATTGAAAAATGTGTTGCGTCAGCAGGATGGTATACCTGCTTCATGAATAGGTTTGCCCTATGTTTGCGGCAAAGAACAAAGATTTCACAGAAGTTGCCAAAAGACCTTGATGAAAAAGTGATGTCATTCCATTCATTCATCATAAAACAAAGAAGGATCCATAACTATGACCTGGGAGCAGTGCCGATCCTGACCTCCCTGGGGCCCTAAGCAAAATTCTGCTAAGGGGCCCTCTACCTGACCCGTGATGCCGTGAGCATAGGTCCCCAGAGAACCTCCCTCCTTACATTAGGGTCCCCAGAGAGCCTCCTCTTACGTCAGGGTCCCCAGAAAGCCCCTCCTTACATCAGGGTCCCCAGAAAGCCCCACCTTACATCAGGGTCCCCAGAGAGCCCCTCCTTACATCAGGATCCCCAGAGAGCCTTACTTAAATCCTCACCGCGCCAATCATTGCAGCCTCACCGTGCCCATCATTGCAGCCTCACCGTGTTTATAATTGCCACCTCACTGTGCCCATCATTGCAGCCTTATTGTGCTCATCACTGCCGCCTCACTGTGCCTATCACTGCCACCTCACCATGGCAATCATTGCAGCCTTACCATGCTTATCATTGCAGCCTCGCTGTGTTAATAATTGCCGCCTCACCATGCCAATCATTGCCGCCTCACCATGCCAATCATTGCAGCCTTACTGTGCCCATCATCATTGCAGCCTAATGGTGCCCATCATTGCAGTCTTACTGTGGCAATCAATGTAGCCTCACCAGTCAGTGCCAGTGGATTACGCACAGCAGGCACCTCCCACTGTGTCACGGAGCTCAATGTGAAATGTTATGCCACGCTAGGACAAAAGTCCCACCCTCCTCCTAGACCAGCTTGTGTGATAAACAGAACACTGTATCTATCACACGAGCTGGTCTAGGAGGAGGGCGGGATCTTTATCATAGCGCTGGCCGAAGGTTTTAGCCAGCTCTGAGACACAGCGGTCTTCCGACTCCCGCAGTGTGACAAGAGGGGGAGGGGGAGGAGGAGATTGGAGCTCGGGAAGCAGAGCCGATCCGCCCTTGGGGGCCCCCCCACAGCGGCGGGGCCCTATGCATCTTGCATAGTGAGTGTATAGGGCGGATTGGCTCTGCCTGGGAGATATTGGAAATATGGATGAAACACCTATGACCTTTGATCTTCCAAGCAACAGAACTGTAGCAAGTTTGGGAGACAAAACTATTTTTCTCAGAACCACAGGAAATGAAAAAAACCATTTCACAGTTGTTCTGTCATGTTTGGCTAATGGAACTAAGCTGCGGCCTGTCATTATTTTTAAAAGAAAGACCTTGCCTAAAAAGGTCAAATTCCCACCACGAATTACAGTGCACTGGATGGATGAAGACGGAACAAAAAAATGGCTGGAATAAATTTGGAAAGGGCGACCAGGAGTAGCTTTAAAGAAAAAAACATCATTGCTAGTTTGGGATATGTTCAGAGCCCACACATCTGATGACATAAAAAAAATGGCAAAATCTTCTCAAGTTACTTTGGCCGTTATTCCAGGTGGGCAATACCACAGTGTCCAAAACATTTTAACTCAAAAATTCATGGGGTATATAACTTAGGGAATTGGTTATGTGTATTTAGAGTTTTTCATTCATGTATGCATTAACTCTTAATATATTGCTACATCTTATCCATGATCTAATAACTGTTCATTCAGGTAGTAGAGCTGGCATTAAAGAAATAGACTGAAGAATTGAAAATTATTTCCTGGATGCAAAAGGAATGTGAAGCTTTTCATGTGACATGGTCCCTACTGGATCATTTTAAGTAATTTTTTTTTTTTTTTTTTTTAGATGCAGTGGTTAGGGATTAGAGCTCCTTTAATTTTTTTCCCTCTTTTGCTGTCTGTGTCCCCACTATTGAGATTAAACATTTGTCATGGTGGACACTGTCATTGGGGTGGAAAGTGATAAGAAATACAGAAGTTTTAATTTTTACCTAAACAAAAATAGAGTGGAAGTTTTCCAGAAGGCAAACCTGCCCAGATTACAAGTGTCTAAGCTCCCCCACTTTGGAGAGATTTCACTTCTTGTTTTGCCTACAGAACAGGAGGTGAAGTCTAGCCACGCAGTATTTATTGTCACATGTATGCTGTTATAATTTACATTGTGTCCACAATGTACATAAATGCATGTGCACAGGATACAGCACCTATGCACATGGGCGTCCGCAGAATTTTTTTTTCCCGGGGGGGGGGGGGGGGGCATCAATTTAAGGTCATATACACCCACCCACAGCTATATACACCCACTTTCCTCCCTGTATTCCTCCATCATCACTGACTGCAGATATACATCATCTGTTCTGTATACAGCTATATATACAGGACAGAGGATATCTGCAGTCAGTGATGATGGAGGAATACAGCAAGAAAGGTGGGTGTCTATAGCTGTATACAGGACAGGACAGATGATATGATCTTTCCAGCAATAGCTGTTCCACTTCCAACTTTACAATATATATTATGTTCCTCCTAATGTAACTGCTGTTACCTGTGGTTCTTCACTGCTGAAAGGTATGTCACTTGACTTCAGGATTTCCTGTGATGAGGCCTAGGCAACGACAAATCCTCCTTGCTTTCTCCTCCTCCAGTTCTCCGTAAGTGCTTCTACACCACTCCAGTCCACTTGAGTGGCCGACGCTGGCCGGATTTATATCTGACAGTCTGCACTCTGCACCGGGACTGGAGGCTGGAGCCGAGCGGCCGAGCCATTGCATCGGATGATTGTCGGTGAGGGAGGGAGTGGGACAGACGATCAGAGAGCAGCAGCCAGCAGTCACTAAGCAGAGTCTGCGGTGGCCGCGGCGGACCCTTGCCTATTCCAAGGGAGGGCACTCACCCCCCCTTGCCCCTACCTGCGGACGCCCATGCCTATGCAAGAAATGTACTCACAGTGTGGTTTGGCACTCCAGCATCTAAAATGTATGCCAGCTAATCCAAATTGTACCCAAAATTAAAGTTGGATTTTCTATCATATGTGGTTAAGCTTCCGACCCACCACGTCCAGCTGCGTTCCATAGGCCGGAAGTGAGGAAGTGGAAGTTACACCAACAAGCCCCACACTGATGCGTTTCATCACTCTGGTGTCATCAGGAGCAGCGCCATAGTGGCATGTAGCGGAGTTCATACTTTAATCTATACAAGTTGCACAGTGGCATTTGCATATTTTATGGCAAGCTTCTCTGTGAAGTCTGAGTGCTGAAGTGTAAATTTTTACTGGTTTTGTTACAGAAAAATACATAATGGTCCTGCCCTAAAATATCATCTCCTTGTTACTATGCACTGAAATGAAATTGTAAACAATGTTATTAGCCTTTCCAGTTATGTTCTAGGAGCTACATAACACCATTAGGATGTCACAGTGTTGTTAGTGAATGCTGTCAGCCTAGAAGAGGAAGTGAATCACTGTCAGGATCACCAGGTAAAAATAAAGGAAAAAAATGCCTGAAAAAATGGATACTAATTCAGACACCACACTTGCGGACTGGTACCTGCAATATATTACAATTTTTTGGGGGGTTTAGATATCCTGCCAAATATCTTACCCTTTTATTAAAGTTAAGCAAAGTAAGGGAGGGTTATAACCCCTGTATTTTTTTTCCCATCTCTGTTCCATGAGGGAAATTATCCTTCACTTCCTGTCCCATAGCCAAAACAGGAAGTAAGAGGAAATCCCTCCAAACTGAAGAAAATCCTGGGTTGTCACCAGGGTCACTGGAACTAGTGTCACCATTGGAAGATTTCCCCCTATTGCTGTTCTGGTGACAACCCAAAAATTTCACTTTTAGTGATAAGGGTAAACTGGATGTCAAGAATCAGGTGTGACCGGAGCTGCGTGGACAGCAACAGAGAAACAAACGCAGGTAAAGTGAAAATATATGATTTATTAAGATAAGTTAATACATACAACCAAATAAATATGTCAGAGAAATAAAATTTCAAAAACATTAGCAGCGCTATAAAAATTACAAAATGACTAAAATGCCATCAATCAAAATTAATTGATAAAACAAATAAATAATGCAATCAAAATCACTGTGAGTTCATATAGTGATAATACAATGATCAATTAGAGTCCATAAAGTGCAAATATAATTGTGTCATAAAACATTACAGAGGAAGAGCTGTCAGCAGTTTCAGTGTAGAAAAAACTCCTTCACCACACCACTTGTGCCGTAGCCCTGCAGGACATCTACTTACCAGACCCAGCTGGTTTATACGCTTATCAGGCTGATAAATGGTCTCTTATTCACTGGGCGCTTCCCATCTGTGTTATGCTCATTACAAGCAATGAATAAAAGAATGCCACATAGTGTGATCCCGTACAGCACTATTTTATTGTTAAAAAACACATCTCACGATAAAACACTCACTCTCTAAATATATAATCAGAGCGTATTGTAATCAATAAAAACCCGCCACTACGATTCCGTTCTAACCTCTAACCGCTCCTGCGGTGTTCCCGGGTAGGAGAGATACGAGATGAGTGACACTGGAAGTTGCTGCGTAGCGACGCCCTGCCGCGTTTCCGTCATTACCTTCGTCAGAGGGCGTGGCTATGCAGCACAGCACTGAACCTTAAATCCACATAGCCCCGCCTAGAGGTGCCACCTCCTGCGGTCATGTGTAGTGTGTGGTTGTCTGACGGCGCTTCCGCCCCTCAGTCACAGTCAGCAAAGTATGTACCTCTGTATTATACTGTCTGCATATCGGCATTCGCAGCATAATAATAATAATAATAATGGCATATGTAAAATATCAAGCAAAAACCATATATACCAAGATATGAAAGATACAATTAGAGCTAAACTTTTATAATAGCAATCATTTGATAGGTGCCATATGCAGATCAACATGCAACATGCAGTACCGATAATCATGTACATGCGACTCAACTAAAGTTTTGTTATTGCTAATCCATTGTCGCACCGCTTTGCATTGACTACATAATATGATCAAAATGATTATTCACTTAGTGTAACAAGAATTGTTGTACGTAATCTTAAACAAATAATCTTGCATATAATCATCAAGGCTACCAAAAATATTGCATAGCCTGCGATCAATAATACATTCTGAATCATCATATTACTATACATATATATTAATTTTCCTTAATTGTACTCATTATGCATATTAGTAATTGGCACTATAAGCTATGATAAAAATTAATGATTAATAATTAATATTAATAAAACTCAATATTATAAATTACAAATCTTTTATGTTAAAATCAGATAAAACTGCATAAAATTTATAAAAAGTTTAGAAATCACTGATAAAACAGTTTAAATCCAATTCCATGTTCAAACTGTTCGGACTTAATGTGTCAGTTAAATAAATCTATTTTGTCTCGCATTTGGACAGTTCCCTAACTTTATTGCACCCTCGCCAATCTGGGTGTAATTTTTCTACACCCCAGAACTTCAGTCCTGAGGGATCCTCATTATGTTTTGTTTTAAAATGAAGTGAGACGCTATGGTCTTTGTAACCTATTTTAATATTGTTAATATGTTCTAACACGCATTTACTTAAAGTGCGTTTGGTGCGTCCAATGTACATCAAATTGCAAGGGCACTAAAGTGCATATACCACGTGTGTGGTCATACATGAGATAAAATCCTTAATTTTAAAATCTTTAGAGTTTGCTGTAGATTGGAATTCAGTTATCCCTCTTAGTTTAGTATTAACTTGTCTGCATGATATGCACCTGCGGCAAGCATAAAAACTGGGGTTATTCCAAAACATAATGGGCTGAGTGGGTGGGTCCACAATTTTTTTCACGATTTTGTCACCAAACGATTGTCCCTTTCTGTAAATAATAAAGCTTTTTTTCAGGACGACTGATTGTTCCAAGTAATCATCAATTCGTGTACAATTGCGTCGCACCCTTATAAACAGGCCTTTAGGAATATTTTTTAACCATATCGAATGGTGGCCGCTATGAATTGATAAATAACTGTTGCGGTCACTGGGTTTGAAAAAACATTTGGTAGTTACCTGTTGATTAGTAAGCATTACTGTTACATCTAAGTAATTTATTGTTTCGTGACTCCATTGGCATTCAAGCTTGATGTTATTAGTGTTCATATTAAGGCCAGAAATGAACGATTTAAGAGAATGTTCCGTGCCTACTCATATAAAAAACAGGTCATCTATGAACCTTTTAAAAAATATTAACTCCTTCTTCAGTTGTTTGTATATGGTTTTGTCTACTCAGGCACTCATGAATAGGTTCGCTAGTGACGGTGCAAATTTAGCACCCATAGCTACTCCTTTTGTTTGCATGTAGTATTTCCCGGCATACCAAAAATAATTATGGCTTAAACAATAATCCAAAACACATCCTAAAAACTTTTTTTGAGAAAACGGTAAATCATCTCTCTTACTAATAGCCCAATTCAAAGCCAATAAAGCATCATCATGGTTTATTATTGTATATAATGACGCTACATCTGCTGTAACTAAAAAGACATCGTCATCAGACTTTGGGATGTTTAGGTCATTCGAGAGCTGTAAAAATTGCTGTGTATCCTTCAGGTAAGCCTTTGTCTCAACTACACTCTGTTGCAAAAAATTATCCAGGTATTGACCCACCCGGGCCGATACAGAATTAATGCTATTCACTATCGGTCTTGCGGGTGGGTCACAGGTTTTTTTTTGTACTTTAGGCAGGGTGTATATTGTTGGTACTCAAAGCTAGGCACCAAATACCTTTTTTCTTTTGTGTTTAGTATTTTCATATTGTATCCATATTCGACCAAATTGGTCAAATCCCTCCGATAATCATTAGTAGGATCTTTTGTTATTTGTGTGTAGGTGTTTGTATCAGATAACATATCTGCAAGTTGAGAGTGATAATACACAGTGTCCAAAATAACCACTCCCCCTCCCTTATCAGCGGGTCTTATGATCACTTCTTTTCTAGCTTCGACAGCTCGTCCTCTGGAATGCTTTATGACACAATTATATTTGCACTTTATGGACTCTAATTGATCATTGAATTATCACTATATGAACTCACAGTGATTTTGATTTCATTATTTATTTGTTTTAGCAGTTAATTTTAATTGATGGCATTTTAGTCATTTGTAATTTTTATAGCGCTGCTAATGTTTTTGAAATTTTATTTCTCTGACATATTTATTTGATTATTCAGTTTTATTATAGTTGCTGCTTTTAGGGTTTGCTTAAAGCAAACAATTGACTCGTGTGCGCTGAGGGAGAGATATTATTATCATTTTAGTATTTCTCATTTTTTCAATAAATACAACCACCTCCAATATACTACATGTGCAACCAACCAACCACCAACAGCAGGGTTCAGGGTTCAGATAACAGACAGGAACAGGATCAGGTACAAGTACAGATACAGAGCTTTACAGGGTCAGGGTCAGGGTGCAAGGAAAGATACCAAGGCAAGGCATCAGTGTGTGTGCCGGATACTTATACACATCCCCTGCAATCACTCAGGTGATGCCTAATTGCAGGAGATGATGTCCGCCCCACACTGCCAGGAACCACCCGCTGGTGGACGCCAGTACTGCGGCCCAAGGATCACATAATACCACCAACAGGGGACAGCTCCCCTGGTGGACCACAGTACTGCACGCCAAATGTCAGACAATATCACCAGCGTGTGGAATCTTTCCTGACAGTACCCCCCTTAAACTAGCCGCTGCTGAGGAAAGTCCATGATATCAAGCCGGACAACGGCACATCAAGGCAGACAGCAGGCACATCAAGGCAGCGGACTCTGGGTCATCGAGCTGGGCAGCGAGCTCCGGGTCATTGAGCTGGGCAGCGGGCTCCCCAAGGATCACATAATACCACCAACAGGGGACAACTCCCCTGGCAGTTCCAGACTGCCAGGATACACCTGCTGGTGGACCACAGTACTGCACGCCAAATGTCAGACAATATCAACTTTCCTGACACTGGACAAGTAGATGTCAATTTCCATACCCGGAGCATGAATAGCACTAAAGACCTGTCAGGGACTGTAATCCTTCACACGAAAGAAAAAAGTTATATTTTAATTTATATCAAACTAAATAAAATTTTTATCTCCCATGTAGCTAACGCCCATAAATACCTAATTTTTGTATTAAAATGTTTCTCCTTTTTAAAAGTCCATTGTCATATCATATTTGTCTTGAGAAATGGTTACAAAGTGCAACAATTTTATTGACATTCCAGAATTTAAGTGACAAACAAATTAACAGCATGAAAGAAACTGCACTCTAATTCTATGCAAGACACACCTACTAGACTTGGAGGGTACACCATATTCAGCTCGTAAGTACCTTTGTTATTACACATAAATCTGTGAAATGAATTGTCTTGTAAGTTAACTGTCACATGTGGCCAGGAAATTGTGGACCCACAATGCCAACTGTGGAACGAGACATAGAGTCTAAGCACCAGCCAGTCTTCACCAGAGTTCCTAATAGGGAAAAGCGGTAGGACCACAGAGCGCACTGGAGCAGGCTGGAACACAGTCGGGAAGCGTGCCAGAGAAAGCCATAGATTGGACCTGGCAACAGTGCTGCAGACTTCAGCAGAGTTGGTTGGAAGGGGGCAGATACAAAAGAAGAGCCAGAACTTAAGGCCAGGGGTCGAGACAGGTGGCAGACAAACAAATCCAGAAGGAAAGACAAAGGAGGTACTCGGGAAGTCAGTCCAACAAAAAACAGACAGGAGGTAGCTACACAGAGGGCATAGTTCAAATTGTCAAGGGATTAAGGACATATTACAGGGTAAATGTATTTAATTACAAACGGGTCACCTCCATCAGCTCTCCAGAACAAGAAGTTTATTCCCCAGTGGACACTCCTGAAATATGCACCCCTTAGCTTGGTAGTTACATAAATTAAGGATACAGAATGTAATACTGGAAAAATGTTCCATAAAACATACATCCACACAATGCCATTGCCAAATAATTTTGTACCATATTTTTCGGTTAGATTTACTATTCCACACAAAGCACAGCACAGGAAAAACACAGTTGTAAACATTATCACCTTATGATTGGTGTCTGTACTGCTTGGTACGTTTCTATATTTCTTCATTTGTCTAATATGGAAACCCAAGGAAATAACAAGAGGACTGATGACACAAAGAAGATCGGAACTGAAAAAATATTCCACAAACAATTAAAAATAAATATTAGTGGGGAATTATGGTTATCTTGTATAATTTAAGAGTAATATTAGTTCTTGTACCCTGCAAAATAAATTAACCAAACCAATGTAAAAGCATACCCAAATCACAACAGCACAGAGGTAAATATAAGAAAAATTACTCTCTGAGATATGACGGTCTTCAGACGCAAAAAAAAAGTTATTGTTAAAAGTAGGGATCTTGATGCAGAAAAAAGTAGTGAGGAGGACTGATACCCAGATGCTGGAAAAACCTGCTGATATGCCAGTGAATACATTCAGTAACAACATTTTTGTACCTAACCCTGCAGTGCAATAATATGAAAGGAAATGTAATGGGCAGGAAAAAAGATAGATGATTCTTGTTATCCCAATAGAGGTGATAATTTGGTCAGTAGCTGTCATTGATCTTCCTTTCAGCCAGTCAATGACATTCACGGCCACAATAAATGATTGCAGCGATAGTCCAGCCAAAATGAACATTCCAAGACTTGAAAACCAAGACTGTAGTGTAGAAGAAAAAATGCTACTGTAGAATTAGCCATCATGCCAGTCACTTTTCTTATTTGTCTTGATCAAAATGACAAATGTATCAAGGTTTTATTGAGTGAACATTTCTAAACTAAATGTATGATGCAAATGGTAATGTAAAACATATCCAAGATGGATCTTCATTTAAATAAAGAAGATGTGAGTAGATTTGACTACGTATTTATATCATGGATGTTGTTAAAAGGTACCATAACATCTGCCAGAGCCTTATGTGTATGTCTGTCACCTGGTTTACTGCAAGCACCAAGTTTAACCTCTTGCCGCCTACATAACGTATATGTAGAGCAGCAAAGTGGGTGGGATGTAAAGCCTGCATGCCACACATATGCGTCCATGGGCAGCAGAAGTTTCTGTCCTAAGAGCACACTCTGAGCACAGAGAAAAGACTATTGAAGACAGCTCACGATCTCTAGTAAATATCGGGAACCAGTGGGGTCAGCTCTCGATCATGTGACCACTGTGACAGCCAATCGAAGACATGCAATGGATGGCCATACTTCATGCATCCTGCCTCCTCCTTCATTCCTGCATCCTTGGAGACACAATTCATGACAGACAAATTTTACTACTAAATTCTAGGCCATTTTTAAGGGTATTAGGCAAGCTGTTGTCAGAAAGGGATTTGGAGCTGGGAACTGCCATTGAGGTCATTTAACATTAAAAAATATTTTCCTAAATACTATATAGTGGGGACAGGATCCTTTTGATGTAACTTTGAGAGCAACATGGAAAAACACCAACCCTTTAAATTGCTTTGAAAAATAATGTTCTTTAGCAAGGAGCATACTTTCCACATTAATAATTAGGCTACTAAAATTAGTGTGTGCTATAAATTGCCTCCAGCATTGCTCCTGATTCTTCTTGCTAGACGCTGCCATTTTGCTGAAGCCCAGAGCCCCTGAACAGCAGTAAATCATATAGCGCAACTAAATTCGTTCATTTAGCGGTTTCAAAAAACAGTTACATTCCTCGATTGCTAACTGTCACATTTGCTTGTATCCTCAACCAAACTGTCAAACCATCAAATTACTGGTGTCATAACATGTGCAGCACTATGGCATATCAAACAGAAGAAGCTTCATTGTCTGTAAAGGATAGGAGGGTTTAATTCTGCTTTAAGGCTGTCAGCAGATCAGCCTGCACAAACTCAGCAGTGCCTTCAAATGGAAAGCAACTGAGCATGTGCAGAGCAGAGTGAGACAGTGTATTACTGAATTATAAAAAGTATACACACTTATTTTTAATGTTTTATGCAGACCAAACCCCTGTTCTTAACGCATATTGTTAGACAGGTCAACTTGGTTGGTAAGTTTGAGCTTGGAAATCTTTTTGTATTTGTCTGACATTTGTCGCCCTTCCAGAGCTCCTTTCTGCAAAGACCACTGGTTTGTGTTTTTATAGCCATACCTGCAAAAGGGGCCAGCCTGTAATCTAGCAGGACTTAATTTTCTGACTAAAGTGCCACTTTAACCACTTGCCGACCGGCTCACGCCGATATACATCGGCAAAGTGGCACGGGTGCGCAAAACGACGTACCCGTACGTCACTCCATCATCTGCGGGCGTGCATGCACCGTGGGTCCCGCAGACTCGATGCCTATGTATACAAGGAATTCCCTGTTCTGCCTAGCAACATGACAGGGATCTACTGCTCCCAGTGATCGGGAGCAGTGAGCTCTGTCATGTTCTAGTGAGCCCACCCCCCCTACAGTTAGAACACACTGAGGGAACACACTTAACCCCTTGATCGCTCCCTAGTGTTTAACCCTTCCCTGCCAGTGACATTTACACAGTAATCAGTGAATTTTTATAACACTGATCGCTGTATAAGTGTCAATGATCCCAAAATAGTGTCAAAAGTGTCTGATCTGTCCACCGCAATGTCGCAGTCATGATAAAAATTGCAGATCGCTGCATTTACTAATAAAAAAAAATGAATAATAAAAATGCCATAAATCTATTCCCTATAACCAATCAATATACGCTTATTGTGATTTTTTTTTACCAAAAATATGTAGAAGAATACATTTTTGGCCTAAACTGAGGAAGACATTTGTTTTTTATAATTTTTTGGGATATTTATTATTATTATTATTATTATTATACAGGATTTATATAGCGCCAAAAGTTTGTGCAGCACTTTACAACATGAGGGCAGACAGTACACTTACAATACAAATCACTACAGGAGGGATCAGAGGGCCCAGCTCGGTATAGCAAAAAGTAAAACATATTGTTTTTTTTTTAACAATTGTCGCTCTTTTTTTGTGTATAGCGCAAAAAATAAAAACCACAGAGGTGATCAAATACCACCAAAAGAAAGCTCTATTTGTGGGAATAAAAGGACATCAATTTTGTTTGGGTACAACGTCGCATGATCGCGCAATTGTCAGTTAAAACGACGCAGTGCCGTATCGCAAAAAAAGGGCTTGGTCAGGAAGGGGGTAAATCCTTCTGGGGCTGAAGTGGTTAAGCTGTATGTGATCAGTACAGTTTTGATGAACAGCATTAGCAACACCAAATTCTAAAATCATATATTTTGAATGTGTAATAAAAAAATGTAACTTTACATTTAGCATGGCTCAAATACAGCAGCAAGAGCATCTCAATCTGCTCCAATATGCCTAACATACATGTACTGCGGCAGGTCGGCTCTATTGTGCGAAATCACGTACCTGTAAGATAGTGCCAATTGCGCACTGATTGGACAGAGGGGGAGCCAATTAGCAGGTCCAGAGAACCTGATGTCTGCCGGCCACCCACGATCATTCCCGAGCAAGGCCGAAAGGCGATCTGCCTACGTAAACAAGACAGATCGCCTGGTAAATCCTCCCGGGGCTGAAGTGGTTAAAGTCGTTTTGGCTGCGACGCCTCGACAGATCTAAAAGCTATAGAAGAATTTACTTTAAAAAAAAAAAAAAAGCTAAGGTCTTAACTTAGTTGAAATTGACCAGTGACAAAAACAGTTTATAATACACGATGTAAGCTTTTTCACACTACCGCACAACATTGTCTAACAAGTATAATAAAATGTCAAGACCAAGTGCACAAAAACAGCTCATACCCACAGCCCTACATTCCCCGAACACCCTTTTATCCTTGTATACCCATTTATTATATTTACAATAAGTGCAGCACTAATACTCTGTAGACTCAATCAAAATAACATAAATACACATGAACTTACTAATAAATATGTATCTTATATGTATTGAGCATCAAACTCAAATATATGTGCTTTAACTCAAATAATAATAAATAATATTAAAGTAATAAAGGCAAAACTTATTTTTTTTAGTTTTGGATAGAGTGCAGATGGATAAGAATGCTTGCCAATTTTCATCGCTTTCTGGACCCCTGTTAAGGAGATTCACTCTTTCTATTTGTCCTGTTTACCATTATCATTGAAAGTGAAAATAAAAGAAAATCCCAAATTTTGGGTTGTCAACAGAAATATAATAGAGGGGAAATCTTCTAATAGGGACACTTTTTCTGGTGACCCGGGGGTCCCCAAGAATTTCCCTTAATTTGCATGAATTTCCCCTCACTTTCTGATTGGCTATGGGACAGGAAGTGAAGGAAAATCTCCGCAATGGGACACAGATGGGAAGTGATGGTTATGACCCTCCCTCGCCCTATCCAAAATAAAAAATAAAAATGTGTTGCCTATAGTTGTACTTTAATGTGCCAATCTCCTATTATAAAAGTCTGAGTCAAAAGGTGAAATCACGTTAAAATAAAATAAAAAAGGGGAAAAAAGTGATAAATCAGATCTTCTAAATCACAATACCTTTTGTGACCTGTGATCTCCTCCATGCTTAACACCACCACACTGTGCCAACAATACAGGAGGGATCAGACGGGCCAGCTCAGTATAGAAAAAAGTAAAACATAGTGTTTTTTTTTAACAATTGTCGCTCATTTTTGTTTATAGCGCAAAAATTTAAAACCACAGAGGTAGAATCAAATACACCAAAAGATATAAGCTCGATTTGGTGG
This sequence comes from Lithobates sylvaticus, assembly GCA_028564925.1. Taxonomy (NCBI): domain Eukaryota; kingdom Metazoa; phylum Chordata; class Amphibia; order Anura; family Ranidae; genus Lithobates; species Lithobates sylvaticus. The sequence goes on from CM053030.1 coordinate 410,142,121, forward strand.
GATTAAAAGGGACATCAGATTTGTTTGGGGTACATCCGTCGCATGACCGCGGCAATTGTCAGTTTAAAAACGACAGCGCGTGCCGTAATATCGGCAATAAAAAATGGCTTGGTCAGGAAGGCGAGGGTAAAATCCTTCTGGGGCTGGAAATGTGTTAAGCTGTATGTGATCAGTACAGTTTGATGAACAGCATTAGCAACACCAAATTCAAAAATCATATATTTTGAAATGAGTAAATAAAAAAATGTAACTTGTACATTATAGCTTGGCTCAAATACAGCAGCAAGGCATCTCCAATCTGCTCCAATATGCCTCACATACATGTACTAGCGGCAGGTCGGCTCTATTGTGCGAAATCACGTACCTGTAAGATAGTGCCAATTGCGCACTGATTGGACAGAGGGGGAGCCAATTAGCAGGTCCAGAGAACCTGATGTCTGCCGGCCACCCACGATCATTCCCGAGCAAGGCCGAAAGGCGATCTGCCTACGTAAACAAGACAGATCGCCTGGTAAATCCTCCCGGGGCGTGAAGTGGTTAAAGTCGTTTTGGCTGCGACGCCTCGACAGATCTAAAAGCTATAGAAGAATTTACTTTAAAAAAAAAAAAAAAGCTATGGTCTTAACTTAGTTGAAATTGACCAGTGACAAAAACAGTTTATAATACACGATGTAAGCTTTTTCACACTACCGCACAACATTGTCTAACAAAGTATAATAAAATGTCAAGACCAAGTGCACAAAAACAGCTCATACCCACAGCCCTACATTCCCCGAACACCCTTTTATCCTTGTATACCCATTTATTATATTTACAATAAGTGCAGCACTAATACTCTGTAGACTCAATCAAAATAACATAAATACACATGAACTTACTAATAAATATGTATCTTATATGTATTGAGCATCAAACTCAAATATATGGGCTTTAACTCAAATAATAATAAATAATATTAAAGTAATAAAGGCAAAATATATTTTTTTTAGTTTTGGATAGAGTGCAGATGGATAAGAATGCTTGCCAGTTTTCATCGCTTTCTGGACCCCTGTTAAGGAGATTCACTCTTTCTATTTGTCCTGTTTACCCATTATCATTGAAAGTGAAAATAAAAAAAAAAATTTTGGGTTGTCAACAGAAATATAATAGAGGGGAAATCTTCTAATAGGGACACTTTTTCTGGTGACCCGGGGGTCCCCAAGAATTTCCCTTAATTTGCATGAATTTCCCCTCACTTTCTGATTGGCTATGGGACAGGAAGTGAAGGAAAATCTCCGCAATGGGACACAGATGGGAAGTGATGGTTATGACCCTCCCTCGCCCTATACAAAATAAAAAATAAAAATGTGTTGCCTATAGTTGTACTTTAACGTGCCAATCTCCTATTATAAAAGTCTGAGTCCAAAGGTGAAATCAAGTTAAAATAAAATAAAAAAGGGGAAAAAAGTGATAAATCAGATCTTCTAAATTACAATACCTTTTGTGACCTGTGATCTCCTCCATGCTTAACACCACCACACTGTGCCATTATCTGCTTACCTCTGCATTTCCCTCTTAATTTATATTAATAGGTCAAACAGAGCCTGATTTGCAAACAACGATGTTGCTGCACACCACCAGCCTTATCAGCACATGGATTCCGCAATGCTCTCTTCACAGTGTTTCATGTATCCCTCAATGCAATAAAAATCCAATCTAGTGCTCTCCATTTGCAAAAGATTTATTAGTAAAAACATGATATATACTCACATTATATGAGTGTACACATTGGCATTAATATAGTTTTAAAAAATCCCATCCGTAAAGATCAGGAGAATCACTTCCAGTGTGAAGCTGCTAATACACTACTGACACATCCACTGTCAAGCGGTTGTTCTGATAAATGTGAGGGGACTTCTTCAGAGGGTCTCTGAAGCTGGGGTGGAATTCCAAGCAAGGCACTTGCTTGAAATCCTATGTGCCCTCTCTCCCCATCCCTTTTCACTATAGGAGGACTGTTGTATCTCAGACAGACTGTTAATAAGACACCATCCTTTCTAATCACACAAAGTTCCTACTCAGACTCCTACTATCTCTTAAAGCAAAACATGCCATAACATTTTCTTAAAAGGTCAACAGATAGAACTTAACAACTACAAAATGCCCCCTCCCCGAACATTTTAAAGTACATAGTTAGTCAGGTGCCTAGGTAAAGTTTTGGTGCCTGGCCAAAAAATCTTGAATGGGTATTAAGCTGCTCACATGCCAAGTTGATCCACCCTTCATGGCACTATAAGGAGCTGACCCATAGCATTGTAGGACAATAGCTATTGCTTTGATGAAAAGGAGTCTAATGCAGATGTGTCTTCAGGCCATTTTTAAATGTCTGGTTAAAATGTTCCACACCTCCGTTGGTATGTGGATGTTATCATAGTGTTAAAATGTGCTTATTCCCTTTGCTTCAAAGAAACTCCTTTAAAAAAAAATGCTGACAATTGGCTGTAATGATTTCTAGTGGAGGTCCCCACCTTGAGAACCATCCTTCCGTAGCTGTGATGAAAAAGTTGGTGGTTATCATTCCTACTATAGCCACTCCTGTCAATTTGGAGTACAAGTCATAAAATAAATGATTTGTGTCACTTAGTAGGTATGGTTCACAACTGTGAAGCTAAAAAGTCTTCTTGCTTGGTTGTCTATACAAGGCCACCATGCTGCCAATGTTTTTTGTCCGTTGCATATCTAAATGACCTTCTTGAGTCATTTTTAGCACTGAAAGTCTAAGTGCAGTTGGAATTACTACTCTGTGACCTCAAAACAAGCAAATACCTTTCCTAGATTACAATAGTATGGGTGAAGAAGGCCATTTACCATGTAAGTATGTCAGTTGTTTCTCGAATCACTGGATCATCATGCGGTCACCAGGTCTTGTAGTGTAACCATGAAGACTGGTGAACTGGATATCAGGAAGCTGTTCTTCTTTCCTTCCTCAGGGTTGCGAACAACATGGAACAAATAATCCACCCAACTTGATTTAACTTTTCTATGTCTATGATGAAAGTCAAAGTTGTGCTGATACAGCTTATCTGATCACCTAGGTTTCCAAAAAAAGATGGTTGCTAGACCCCGATGATGACAGCAAGTAAATAAAGACTTGGTGATCAGTTCTAATGGTAAACTTTCTACCATAAAGAAATTGATAGCAACATTCCTATGCCCATATAGTAGCCAATGCCTCACATTCACCTGCAGAATATTTATGCCTAGCTGGGGAGAGGGCCTGAGAAGCATAAGCATCAGGGAGCTGCTCTCCCTGGTAAATTTGTTTTAAAACTGCACCTTAACCACTTAGGCCCCTTTCACACTGGGGCGGGGAGCCGCGGTGACGGTAAAGCAGCGCTATATTTAGCGCTGCTTTACCGTCGTTTTAACCGCGGTTTTCGGCCGATCGCGGTGCGGTTTTACCCCCGCGAGCGGCCGAAAAAGGGTTAAAGACCCCCGCAGAGCGCCGCCGTAGCGTCGCTTTGCGGCGGTATTGCCGCGGTTTCACCGCGGTGTCCCATTCTAATCAATGGGAAGGAGCGGTATAGGAGCGGTGAACACACCGCTCCTATACCGATCCAAAGATGCTGCTAGCAGGACTTTTTTTTGTCATCCTGCTAGCGCACCGCTCCAGTGTGAAAGCCCGCCGGCTTTCACACTGGAGTTAAAGGGGCCGGATTTTTTCATGCGGTGAACAGGCGCTATTTTTAGCGCTGTACCGCATGAAAAAACGCCCCGGTGTGAAAGGGGCCTTAAGGACTGAGCCTCTTCCTGATATTTGGTGTTAAAAACATTTATTTTTTGCTAGAAAATTACTTAGAACCCCCAAACATTATATATTTTTCTAATACCCTAGAGAATAAAATGGCAGTCATTGCAAAAAATACACTTTTTTTAATTAAAAAACAGTAAAGTTAGCCCAATTTTTTTATATATTGTGAAGGATAATGTTACGCCGAATAAACTGATACATAACATGTCACGCTTCAAAATTGCGCCCCGCTCATGGAATGGCAACTAACTTTTACTCTTAAAAAATCACCATACGCGATGTTTAAAAAAATTCTACAGGTTGCATGTTTTGAGTTACAGGGGAGGTCTAGGGCTGGAATTATTGCTCTTGCTCTAACGACAGCGGCGATACCTCACATGTGTGGCTTGAACACCGTTTTCCTATGCGGGTGCTACTCAGGTATGCGCTTGCTTCTGCATGTGAGCTCGGCAGGACAGGGCGCGTTTAAAAAAAAATAAATGTATTATTTATTTTACCTTTTATTTTTTATTTTCACACTGTTCTTTTTGTGTCACTTTTATTCCTATTACAAGGAATGTAAACATCTTAAATATGAGATCTGGGGTCAAAAAGACTCTGGTAAGCGGTGGAGGGCACCGAAACGTGGCGGGAGAAGGACCCCTCTCCCGCCATTGATAAAAGTGATCTTGCGGCGAATCTGCCACAGAGACCACTTTTATCTGAAAGCGGACCGCCCGCTGAAGAAGAGGTTACCGGGGTTATGGTAGCTAGTTGCTGCCATAACAACGATACTCCTCTTGAAATTAGTGACGTAAAACAATGGCGGGCAGTCCGTAAGTGGTTAAAGTGGTTATTAACCCACTTTTACTAAATGCTGCCATCCACTCTGTACCATTATAAGAAGTTGCCCTGTGCCTGTGTTCTGTAAAAAAAAAATGCTCGAATGTACCTGTATGAGCTCCGCTCTGGGTGCACAGCTGATTCCTCTCCTCCTTCTATCTCCGGCTCACAGCTACAGCGGGCAGGGCTGAGTGCTCCCACTGATGTCAGTCAGGAGGAGGGGGAGAGAGGAGGAGAAAGAGCCCCGCATCAGCCGAGGGGCGAGAGCGGAGCTCAAACAGGTACAATGGGGCAGATTTTTTACAGAAGACAGGCACAGGGAAACTTCTTATAATGGTACAGAGCGGATGGCACCATTTAATAGCAGATTTTTGATCAGCAGGAGCAAGGGGGGGGGGGAGCGCAGGTACGAGCAAGGAGGGGAACGGGGAGGAGGACAGAGGACACAGACACAGGGAGAGCTGCAGACAGGAGAGCTGTGGCTGACAGAATCACACAAACAGACCATGATGTCAGGGCTCAGCAGCCATGATTATCGTGGTCTGTTTTCAGAGGGGAGGGTATAGCCAGGCAGGATCAGCCAGGTATTTTAGGCCCCTTTCACACGAGGCGGACTCCGCTTCCACGGAGCCCGCCTCTGACCGCCGGCTCAGCGGGAGATCTCTCCGTTGATCTCCGCTGAGCCGGCGGATGACAAGTCCCTCTCTGCTCACTGAGCGGGGAGAGGCTTGCGAGCGCTGCTGGTCTCTATGGAGAGATCGGAAGAAAACGGACAGTGTGTCCGTTTTCATCAGATCTCACCTGATCCGATCCGCCAGCGACGGATCTGGACGTCTGCTTTTGGCGGATCGGACCGGGTCGGATGTCAGCGGACATGTCTCCGCTGACATCCGACGCTCCATAGACTAACATGGAGCGCCCGTTCAGATCCGCCGTCAAAACTGACAGGCGGATCTGAACGGTCCGTCCATGTGAAAGGGGCCTTAGGGTATACAGGGCGCCAAATTACACAGCACAAGCGCTGTGCTGCATAACATGTTTTAGGGGAACAGGATCAGGATTTTTTGTTTTTGGGTTAACAAACGCTTTAAGCAGTAGTGGAAGAGATAAATGTTGATGCATGTGGTGAAAAATAGGCAAGTCTTAATGCAGATGTTATACAGTGTATTTCAAGGCAAGTACAGCCTCAGAGCAGGCTTGTGGCCACTGTCATTCTGCTTCCTTTTTAAGTAGTGAACACAAAGATTTTCTATATCAGCTTAAACAGCTACAAGCCTTAAGCAATAGTTTCTGAATCCTAGAAATGAAGCAAGCTCTGCTTTGTCCTTTAGCTTGGGTAATTCAGGTATAGCATCAATGTTGGAAAGTAAGGGTTGTGATGAGAGTGTATGGCATACAAAGCCAACCTCAGTTTTTGCAAAAAAACATATTTTCTTCATTTAGCGTAAGATAGTGTTCGGTTCGTAAAAAAAAACTTGGTTAAGGATTGCATTGTGTTCCCCCAGAGAGGGGACATGGATGAGAATATCATCCAAGTAAATAGACACCAGGTATTACTGCAATAACAGTGATCATAATTTTTTTGGAAAGCTCAGAGCTGAGGACAGACTAAAAGACATGCATTTTAACAGTGGCAGCTGGTGCTAAAATATTTTGGGGGGCGCAAACAAACTGAAAAAAAAACATCAAACGCAGCCACTTTGCCATCAAACGCTGCCACTGTGCCATCAATTGCAGCCACTGTGCCATCAAACGCTGCCACTGTGCCATAAAACACAGCCACTGTGACATCAAACGCTGCCACTGTGCCATCAAAAAGCTGCCACTGTGCCATCAAACGCTGCGACTGTGCCCATCAAACGCTGCCACTGTGCCATCAAATGCTGTGACTGTGTCCATCAAACACAGCCACTGTGCCATAAAACACTGCCAGTGTGCCCATCAAATGCTGCCAGTGTGCCCATCAAATGCTGCCAGTGTGCCCAATGCTGCCAGTGTGCCAAATTCTGCCAGTATGACAGTGTGCCCTGCAAGCTAGTGCCCAGCAGTAACAGCCAGTGGTTCTCTCTTCATGGTCAGGGGTCTGCTGATGGTCACAGTCACTCGCTGCATCCAGCAAGTGAAACACTGATCCCCAGTGGGAGCTGTTGGGATCCAGGTCCCCTTAGATGTAGCATTGCACATAGTATGGTGGCAGCAGCAGTCTATAATCCACACTCTTCTCCTGGGCAGCACAGCACCAGATCCAACGATCTCTGGCCACTGTTTCCACTTTGATGCAACTTTTGTTGCATCAGCCAATCACTGTCCTTCTCAGATCTACCCAGACAAGATGCTGCATGCTGCACTGGAGACACTCCATAAACAAGCATTGCAAAGTTGATGGCTGCTGCACTTCTGCATTCAATCATATTTAATTCACCCTGTCCACACTGCAGAAGGATAATACAAAGCATAAAAAAACTAAAATATAAGGCAACAAACGTTATTTATAAATATACTCACCCAGTTAACCACTCATCTAGTAAGCCCCGTACACACGGGCAGAATGCCGAGATACATTTGGCGGTTAAAAAAAACTTGGCATAGAATAAACTCCCCTGAAGAAGACCGTTACATATATAGGTCAAAACACGTAGGGATATCATGTGAAACGCTCTTAAAATTGTTTGTTTCTATACATAGAATAAGTGTATACATGTTTTTTCCTAATGTTGACGAGATATGTGTTTTTTATGTTAAGACCAGAATTGCTTTTTATAACTCCTTTGCATTGATGCATTAAATCTCCTTTTTGACATTACAACTTTAATAAAGAAACAATATTTTTTAAGAAAACCATTGTTGTTTGCCTAAACACCTCCTTGCTGCTAAAACCCTGAGGGAATTTCCATTCAATCAAAAAAAAAAAAAACTCAGCTGACATTCTACCCGTGTGTATGTCGGTCTGTCTGACAGAAGCTGGCTGTTTGGCCAGATTCAGTCAGATGTGCATGCTGGAAAACCAGCAGCCGACCGACTCCTGATCAGCGCTCTCAGCCAATGGCAGAGAGCGATGATCAGAGTGTTCTGGCATGGGGGCTGTCCCCCTGTCAGAAAACAACAGCTCTGCGGGGAAGATCACTGAACTAACCTCGCATGGTTAGTACAGCGACTCCGACCGGAGCTGTCCGCTTTTTCTCATTGCATGAAAAAACAGGTGTTGTCACAATAACCAAACATCAACTGCACAAAATACAAACACCCTTGTAATCACACTACCTGGTTAAAAAGTGGTTACTCATGTGACAAAGAATTGTGGTTTGGGTTTATGCAAAAGAGTACTATTTTATTTACCGTATTTATCGGTGTATAACACGCACAGGCGTATAACACGCACCTTCATTTTAAGAGGGAAGTTTCAGGGAAAAAAAAAATTTTAAATAAAAATTTTTGAAGCAAAATAAGGGTCAGTGCCCATCAATGCAGCCTTATCAGTGCCCATTTGCAGCCTCGACGTTGCCCATTAATGAAGCCTGATCAGTGCCCATCTTCAGCCTTGCCATTGCCCATCACTGCAGTCTGATCAGTGCCCATCTGCAGCCTCGCAATTGCCCATCACTGCAGCCTAATCAGTGCCCATCTGCAGCCATTGCCCATCATTGCAGCCTAATCAGTGCCCATCTGCAGCCTTGCCCATCATTGCAGCCTGATCAGTGCCCATCTGCAGCCTTGCCCATCATTGCAGCCTGATCAGTGCCCATCTGCAGCTGTGCCCATCATTGCAGCCTAATCAGTGCCCATCTGCAGCCTTGCCCATCATTGCAGCCTAATCAGTGCCCATCTGCAGCTTTGTCCATAATTGCAGGCTAATCCATGCCCATCTGCAGCCTTGTCATTGCCAGAAAAGACAGAGCCAGATCTCCTGGGTACTCAGCTCGCAGTCCCGCCCAGTCCCGCCCCTTGGCTCAACTCCTATGATGGAAATAACACCGGTCCAATGCCGGGGCGTCAACGATAGGACTGGGTATGACTGCGAGCCGAGTACACAGGAGATCGCGGGTCTGTATTTCAGCGATGCTCGTTTCCTCCTTCCCCTCCGAGGCAGCCCTATATGAGCGTATAACATGCACACACGATTTACCCTCTATTTTAAGAAGAGAAAAGTGCATGTTATAGGCCGATGGATACAGTAATTGTTTAAAAGATTGTTACATTTTAAAAAACATACTATGCAAATAGCTATCCCCCAGCATTAGGGGAATCACACACATACAAAACAACATACCACTGGAAACGTATTACTGGTAGAATCACCAGGTGAAAATTAAGAATCTAACCACATCTAAAAAACGTTCAGGTGAAGTATATTGCATTTTCTTTGAGTTCAGATAAGAAAATAAAAAAAAAGTGTACATGAGTCTTCTTTGGTTAGCCTAATTAGGATGGAACTGCAGTAGTTTGTAAAACTTTCAAGGTGTATGTTTGAAAGGGCAGCCATATGTTTTACATATTCTCTTGCTGTGTTCCTAGATGAGCGCCATCCTATATAAAACACGATTCTTTGAAATCCAATTTTTGATGCCATTTAAGAAACATTAGGAATAAATTAAGATATAAAAGACAGAGCATTTGCGTTTTTAGCTTACAGCAAAGTTAGTCTTTAAAGTCAAAATCTGTTTTTGAATCTCTCTGTGGGATTCACAGCTGGGCAGTTCAATAACTCCAGAAGGAAAAGCACAGAAAGGCCTTATCAGACATTTGCTTCTAGTGCTTTCATCTCCTTGGCACTTTAGTTCACTGAGACTGTACATATAGAAGACAGATTGGTGTTTAAGTTCCCTGTGGACTCCACAATATTGCTCTTTCTGCTCTTTTCAGTGACTTCAATGAAGAAATCCTGACAGTTCCTTTTTTTGCAACAATTCAGTGACAAATGCTGTTTGAAGAGTGAGCCAAAGACCTGTTAAGAATCAAAATATGAAGTAACAACAGATTGCTCAGACCTGCCACATTATAACAATAATAATCATAGGGACAGCAATGATATTGATACATGGAAGCATAAAGCCAGCTATGCCCGCTTTTAAGACTTTTACTGTGCTGTCTTTATAGATTTTGTTATTGGACGCCATACACTTCAGTACTGGAAAACACAAAGGAAACCTTTCCTCAGAACAATATGTAGGTTGCCATTGCTGACCTCTTTTTTTTTAAAAGGCTGGTCACCTGGCTATCACACTGATGCTTAGACTACAGTTATGTCTGAGCCACTTACATGGACCAAGTATCGAGATATGGAATTCTGCCCCTTTTCTGATACTTAAGTGCTGCAAGCTTTTCCCGGTTTTGTGAATCGTCATAAATACTGTGGTTGAGGAAAACAAATTGTATAATGCAGGGCCGTCTTTATTATTGGAGAAAGGCATGTGTGTTTGAGCTTTGGGTTGTAGACCCCAATACAATAGGCTGGCAACACCTATGCACCAGAGTCTGTGATTGGACAGTGAATTATATGAATCCATCTTAGATCTAAGACAGGTTGTGGAGTGCACAGTGAATGCCAAGAGGCTACTGTTCTCTGTCTTACTTAATCCTCTTGAAAAAAACAAATGAGTTTAGCAATAAAAAAACTTATGCAGATGTTTAGTTTAGAATTCCAGCAAAAAAATCAGCAACTGCAAAAATAGGAACAAGAAGCAACTGCACAGTAATGAGCTCATCTCTTTGTAATGCTGCTTCTCCTCTTATCAGCATGTTGGCAGGTGCAGGTTTTCCTCCAGCCTATATGTGGTGCTCCACTACAGCTGGAGAGGAGTCTAATATGGGAATTGTCCCTTTTATGGACTCCATCAGGGGTCAAGCCCGCTGTCTGATTGGACACTGTAATCTCTCGAGATCGCAGATGACCATCTTTTCCAGGAACCATTTATATAGGGTCTCACGTGTCACGTTTGGGCATGCCTGGAGTGAATGGTAGGACAGTGACAGGTAACCACTGGCTAGGGAAAGTGACTAGTGCAGGGAAATGTTCCTGGCATGTAGGGTCATAACAGGGACAATGCATGCACTACCCAGAAACTGGTATTGTCACAAGAAGCTCTCCCTAACAGCATTAGAGTAGAGTGCCATCTCGGTGCACTCTATACCATCATCCCTCCAGCAGAAGCTGTTCTACGGTAATACAGATCAAAGTCTGGAGACACTGTGCTTGCTGTAAACTGTTGCATTGCTTTATATTAGTGCCTCCAAAGAACTGTTAACTTTCTTTTACCACTAACCTATATTCAATAATAAAAGACAATTCACTACAATTAGAGACTGTGGGGTTGATTTACTAAAGGCAAATCCACATTGCACTACAAGTGCACTTGGAAGTGCAGTCCCTTTAGATCTGAGGGAAAGATCTGAAATGAGGGAAAGCTTTGCTGATTTTATCATCCAATCATGTACAAGCAAAATGCTGTTTTTTATTTTCCTTGCATGTCCCCCTCAGATCTACAGCGACTGCACTTGAAAGTGCACTTGTAGTGCAAAGTGGATTTGCCTTTAGTAAATCAACCACTTTGTGTGTTCCCAAAGTATTTTGGGCCTAGTGTCTGCATTCAAGCATGAACTCATTGGTTATTTGTGTTTCTTCTTTCTTTCCAAATCCAACACAGGTACTTGAGCGTCTGCACTTCAGCAGTGTTGTTACTTCAGAAAATTAGATTTAACAATTCAGGTTTACTTTAATTCAATTCTAATTTTATACTATTTATACTTTATACAAAATAGTATAGATCCGAAAAAAAATGAATTTGTGACAGAGAGACATTATTATGGTCAGGACCTCTGAGATTTTATCTTAGACAAACTGAGCCACTAAGAAATGATTGTCCGTTGTTCTCTCTTGTTAGCCAAATCATAGTGCTGTGTTAATCCTTTTTTATGTGTGAGTGGGTACTTGTAAATTATATATTGTATATGTTTAGAAAAACAGATCTAAAACCGTTTAAAAACTTCTAAATGTAAAAAAGGAAAGAAAAACAAAAATAAAATTTACCCTTAAATATTATAGCATTTAGCCCAATGCATTCAAACATTGTCAGCTCATGTTTATAGGGACCTTAAAGGGGATCCTAAAAGGGTTGTAAACCCTCGTGGTTTTTCTATTTTCTATTCTATGTATTAAGGTGAAAAACCTTCTGTGGTGATGTAGCTCTTACCAGCCGCTGTTTTACTTACCTGCCCCCAACCTTTCTCTGGCCAGGAACGAGCACACCAGGTCTACCTGATGTCTCGTGTCCTGATTGGATAGATTGATAGCAGTGCAGCCATTGGCTCCCGCTGCTGTCAATCGAATCCAATGACGCTGCGCCGGGCCGAGTCCTGCATTCTGTGTGAGATGCTGGACTCAGGAGCGCGCCCACACGGGTGTCCACCAAGGAGAGCGCTTCTCCAATGTGGACACTCAATGCGGGGAGGAGCCACCAGCACCGCTGAGGAACTCCAGAAGAGGAGGATCGGGACCACTCTGTGCAAAACCAACTGCACAGTGGAGGTAAGTATGACATGTTTGTTGTTTTTCTTTTTCTTTTTTAAAATGAGGGTTTACAACCCCTTTAACCCTGGGATTAAACTTCCCTCCAATCCACTTTTTTTATCTTTTTTAATGAAAAATATGTAGTCCTGTCTCCCACTTAACTATGCAAGTGTGTGCACAGTGCACGTCACATATCCTAGGAGACATAGTTACATAGTTAGTCAGGTTAAAAAAAAGTCCATCTAGTTCAACCATAAAAAAAAAATATCATACAATCCCATATACCCAATCCTATACCCACAGTTGATCCAGAGGAAGGAGAAAAAACCCCCAGAAAGGCAGGTTTCAAAAAACATAGCTTTAACGCAACTCATGGGGCCCCGGGCAATAGGAGATTATGGGGCCCCCAGGCAATCAGAGATTATGAGGCCACGCCGTATACACCGTATACACACACAATCACACAGTATACACATACATGTACACACAGTATACACAGACATGTTTCTATTGGCTGAGAAGGTACTAGAGAGGTGGGGCAGCTATAATCTCAGGATTTTTAGACCAAAAGGATGTCGGTAAGGGACATTTCAGAAACAGATGTAAAAAAAACACAGATTTTTACATACTGTCCCTGGTTTTACTGAGGCTGGCAACCCTGATGGGGCCCCCTAGTGGACCGGGGCCCTCGGGAAGTGCCCGAGTGGCCAAATGGTCAGTCTGCCCCTGCTTTAACGGCATCCAAGCACATGAGAAAAATGCTCTTGTCCTTTTGTAGGCACTACACCTGTTTATCCAGACCTAAAAAGAGCAGCTCAGAGAAGCCTCAAAATTGTGCAACTGTTGTTTTATTTATATTGTTATGGACTCGCTACTATGAGCCATATAAAACTGCTCAGTCCATCAGCTCTTTTTCTTGTTAAAAGGCTGCCTGGAAATGGTTCAATAAAAGCAAGTGATGCTTTAGATTTCGAGAACTGATTCCATGTATTAACCATTGCTGACATGGCAGAGGGTGTCACACACATGCAGAAGCTATGGTTCCAAGGACTCATAAGAAAATGGGCAGAAACCTCCCTTCTAGACACTCTCCCATCTATTGCGAGTAGAGATTTATGCATTTTTTATGAATCAACACTTATTTAAACAAGGAGGGTGAACAATGTGAAGGACATATATCTTTTATTACAAATTTTCCTCAGCAAGTATCTAATGTATTTTTTTTGATGGTGAATCGCTGCTGTTCCTGATATTCACCATGCTCATAATTCACGTAATATGTAATGTAAAAGTCACTGAATTAACATCTATCTTCTTATTCTGCATTTAAAGGGTTGGGCTGGATGGACTTGTGTCTTTTTTCAACCTCACCTACTATGTAATACTATGTTATTGTGTTTAAGCACTGTCCAAACTGCTACATTTTGCCCAATTAAACACTACCAAAAACTTTCATATGCTAGATTATTTTTTTTTTGCTATTAAAATCATTCTGATCATTTAAACACACTGTTCATGTTATACCAAAAACAAATCCCTTAATTAGTTTGATGAATGAGGCTCTTAAAAACCTTAGTACCCATGGCATTGTCAGACATTAATAATCATTGTTCTTCTTGCAGAAATGCTGTTTAAAACAATTAAGAGCTTAAATAATGTATGTCAGCCGTGATTGTAAAATTTATCAAGCTGACAGTTTTTGAATTCCGGGATATGAGTGGAGTATGATTAAGTAAGTTTGAATAAGTTACCACAATAGCAAGTGTGCTTTTAACTCCTAATAGAGTAAATTAAAACTAATATGGAAGCTAAATATAAATTACATAATTTTCATAAATGATTTTATGTAAAATTTTTAATTAATTTGTGGATGAATATAAAATCCTTTAGGAAACCATGAAAGGACCTTTAAATTTAACCACTTCAGCCCGGGAAGGATTTACCCCCTTCCTGACCAGAGCATTTTTGTGATTCGACACTGCGTCGTTTTAGCTGACAATTGCGCGGTCGTGAGACGTTGTACCCAAACAAAATAGTTTTTTTCCCTCCAGAAATAGAGCTTTATTTTGGTGGTATTTGATCACCTCTGCGGTTTTTATTTTTTGCGCTATAAACAAAAAAGAGCGATAATTTTGAAAAAAAAGCAATATTTTTTACTTTTTGTTACAATATATATCCCCAAAAAATATATAAAAAACTAATTAAATATCCCCAAAAAAATATAAAAAAAACATATTTTGTTCCTCAGTTTAGGCTGATTTGTATTCTTCACAATAAGGGTATATTGATTGGTTTGGGCAAAAGTTATAGCGTCTACGAAATAGGGGATAGATTTATGGCATTTTTAAAATATATATATTTTTTTACTAGCAATGGCGGCGATCTGCGATTTTTTTATCGGGACTGCGACATTATGGCGGACACATCGGACACTTTTGACACTATTTTGGGACCATTGCAATTTATACAACAACTGATTACTGTATAAATGACACTGGCAGGGAAGGGGTTAAACACTAGGGGGCGATCAAGGGGTTAAGTGTGTCCTAGGGAGTGATTCTAACTGTGGGCTACCACTGACATGACAGCGATCACTGCTCCCGATGACAGGGAGCAGTAGATCCCTGTCATGTCACTAGGCAGAACAGGGAAATGCCTTGTTTACATAGGCATCTCCCCGTTCTGCCTCTCAGTCTCACGATTGCAGGCCGCTGGCGAACATCGAGTTTGCAAGGCTGAAAATTCAAAGGGATGTACAGGTACGCCCATTTGCCTGTACGAGCCATTCTGTCAACGTATATGTGTGGGCGGCAGTCGGCAAGACAGTCTAAACAACTACCAAATGCAGTTACTAAGCAATGCACAAGCCTAATAAAGAAAAAAAAAAACATCCCTTATCTACGACCATGACAAAGCCAAATCTTCCTTCATTTGTCCCTCATAGGTTCCCAGACAGAGCAACTCACAGTCTAATACTTACCTGAGCCCCCTCTCTATCCAGCAATGTTGTAGGATTGTCTCGGCTGCCCAGGACTCCCCTCCTTATTGGCTGAAACAGCAGCGTGGCGCCAGCCAATGAGGAGAGAAAGGGGCGGGGCTGGGCCACTGTTCCGGGTCTGAATGGATACACGTAGCTGCAACTTGGCTCGGGTGCCCTCATAACAAGCTGCTTGCTGTGGGGGCACTCGTCAGGTCGGAGGGGCCAGGAGAGACGAAGAGGGACCCAAAAAGAGGAGGACCCAGGCTGCCCTGTGCAAATCCACTGCACAGGACAGGTAAGAATAACATGTTTGTTATTTTTAACAAAAGAAACAAGACTTTACAATCACTTTAAGTACTAATAGATCGCTGGCCACTTTTGCAGGTATAGCTATGTAAAACATTAACAATAAGTGCCTATACTGTTTAAAATCCAGTAATTTAGTAGCTTTAAAAACTGCAGCACATTTTGTTTAATTGGGGGTCAGAGTTTCACTTTAAAGTGGTACAATGGGAAGATAAATTTCACAGCACAGTTGCCTTTTTGTCAAGCAATTCCAGTACTATTGGCTTTATAACTGGTGTCTCATTTACCTACTACTGTATAGCAGCTAACACAGCAAAGATACAGAAATATCAGACATCTTAAAGTGGACCTATACCCTGATCCTCGAAAATAAAACACAAGCACCAATTTAAGGCTAGTTAAATAAAAATTAACAAAATACATCATTTTATATGCAGGTTGTTTTTTTTTACCTTTTTGTTTTTGGATTTGGTGCTCTTATCAAGATGGCCATATTAATTGATGGCAAGGTATTCAGTCCCCTTTAACTTCCCAAAATAGGTTTTCTGCCTACCTGCATCAATTCCCCTCTGCATTTTTAATGCAGAGGGGAATGGTCTGGTTTGAAGTGGACCTAGACTCCGGTAACCTTACCTTCAAACAGTATGAGATGAGTCATCTGTAGATGATATAGCACTTACAGTAGTCCAAAGGGTAATATACAAGAGGTGCTGCTGAGATATCAGACCTTTTTTTAAAAACAGAACAGTGAAAGGGAAAAAAAAAATCAGGAGAGCTCACTAACTGATACAAGCAACTCACATACAAATGGGGTTACTCTACCATGGGTAACCAGAACATCACTAGGAGCATAAATCAAACTAGAAATACCAGACCAAACCACGCAGTTTTAACGGTCCACAAAAAAAACACACAGCCAACTTTTTTTTTAGCACTCTGTAAGCAAAGGCATTGTTCATTGCAGATAACACTGGTATATTGCCAGGAATGGATCCGCCCGCTGGTAAGACCCATCATTTGGCGTGCAGTACTGTGGTCCACCAGCAGGTGTCTCCTGGCAGTTTGTAACTGTCAGGAGAGGCCTTTCCTGCTGGTATGTCATATTTGGGCCGCAGTGTTGGCGTCCACCAGCGGATGGATCCCGGCAGTGTGGAGCAGACAGCTCTTTCTGCGCTCAGCTGTCACATGAGGCCAATCACTGGCAGATTTATAAATACCCGGCCAGCCCTCACACACTTGCCTTGGTATCTCTCTTCCATGTGCCCTGAACCTGTAACCTGAAGCCGAACCCTTGACCTGTACCCATCCCGATCCTGATCCTGTGTTCCTGAGTCCCTGTTCCCTTGTTGCCTTTCCCATCCTTATTTCCCTCTCCCGTCCTGCCCTTGTTCATCTGCTGATCTCCCGTGTATGACCCTGGCCTCACTAACGTGTTGATTTCGGTACTTCCCTGAGCCTGTATATATTTATCTGTTGTCTGTGGGTTTCTGTTTGTTGGCTGAGCACTGTTTGTAGTTTGGGGTGTCTACTTATTTATATATATCACTTATCTTAATAAACGTTATTCTTATTTTACTTTTACATGCGTTTTGGGTTCCTCCTTTGCAGTCCACACAATCTGGTCACACCTGTTTATGACAGTATACCAAGGCCATCTCTGACCAGAAGTGGCTGCACAGGGGTTCTGTTTCACATTTCTGGAATGGATTCAGATGTAATTGTCTATTATGCTCTGCTGGCAACAGAGAGTTCTGAATATCTCCACCAGACATTGAAAGGGTGGTCCAGTGATCATCTGCTGGAGATTATCCGTTTAGCTCACACTGTGGTCGATCAGGACAGTATATTGTTTGAGGATGTTCAACCTTTGATTGGAATGTGTACAGAGCTGGCTCTGCCCTGTATCCCAAAGGGTCGTGATGACTTTTCTCCCCCTTCAGCATTAACCAGGTTGTGTCCTTGGTATGGCTATTGGAGGATGACACTGCATCCTTTGTGGAGCACTATTCGGTTTGTCCCAAACAGTTGTTGGAGGATTGTATAGCTGAAGTGCAGTCCCTGGTCAGACAGAGGGTATATGAGCCCACTTTTGTGTTGCCTATACTTCAGGCATGGTCAGACCTGTTATGCCCAGCTTCTGTCAGCTCTCCTCAACCCAGACCCGTTATTAAACACCTGCCAGCTCAGGCATCCTTTCTCCCATCACCCCAGGCAACCTCAGCTACCGTCCAATATACCCTGCTCCCCACAAAGTATCAATACCCTGTTTCTACTCCCTGCACCTATCCTGCCTCTTCTCCTCTACCTGTAACAAGCCCACAAAACCCTCCTCCAGCCACAGTTCCATGGTCTTCATTTTGCCCAGATACGTTCTTTTCCTACAGCCCTGCACCTACGTACAAAGCTGCAGTGGCTAAACCAAAAAAGAAGCGGAAGTTCTTTCCGACCCACACAATCCTAGGGGTACTTACACATGATGGGAGAAGCTGGGGATTAGGAAGTGATGCCACTTTCCAAATTTAAAAATTTGATTTTGTGCCTGTCTACAGACAGATGTAGATATATTTTCTGACCCACCAATATAACTGCACTTCAAAGGGAGATTACTAGGATTAAGACCTGGAACATCTTTGGGGACACTTACAACAGAAAAATGCACTTGACTTCCATAAATAAGCTATATTTACTATGCTACAGGAAAGAACACTAGAGAACTACATAAACCCCAGAGAAAAGGGTCTTATTCAAAAACATGAAATGCTTGTGTGATAATGAGGTCTGATGAGCCTCAAACTGTGAAAGGCATACTGAATACAGTGCCACCATCATCTTGCCAAAATTCTAATTTCAATGACAAAATGGGCATTTCAATTTTATGTCTGGGGTGAACAGCCATAAATGGTGAGATGCTTTCTTTAATTCCCCCAGTAAGTAGAACACAGCTATGCTTTAAATCACACTGAAAACAAAATAAAATGTAATGCACCTCCATCCCTACATTAACATATCCATAAAAAAACATTTTATTTGCCCTGGGACTTTATATGAAGCCCAACACATACAATCAATAAATAACTGGTGTACAAGATTACTGCTTTATTGATAAATAGATACAAAGCTCATTACATAGAAAAACAGATAAAATAATAGCAAGCTGATTTGTAGTTATTCCATAATAATACATTTCATACATAGTTAAAAAAATTACTGCCCATATACAACCAGGTATCAATGATTAAAATAGAAAATGCATCCGAAAACTCAACGCGTTTTTGTGAATCTCTGTTCACTACCTCTGTTCACAAGGTACACGTTTTATTTCCCAAAGAGAATATGCATACAATCCATATTTGGTGTCTATGAGATCATAATTTTAGTCTGTTCAATAGTATATCGGTTGTTGGACTGTAAAAATATAAATGTTAGAATAATTGCCATTGGGGGGGTTTGTCGGGTAATAATAAAATGCTTTAACACCCCTTCAGCACACCCCTGGGAATCTTTGATTGGTTTTATTATTTCTGTAAACACCCTCTTTAGAGGCCTGAAAAGATCACTGCATTTGGCAGCTTAGCTTAGAGCTTTCATCTTCACTGAAACTATGAAGGAATCTAATGCCGCGTACACACGGCCGGAATTTCCGATGGAAACAGTCCGATGGGAGCTTTTCATTGGATTTTCCGACTGTGTATATGCCCATCGGTCTTTTTCTGTTGGCATTTCCGACTTTAGATTGAGAGCCTGTTCTTAATTTTTCAGACGGAAAGACTTTCTATTGGAAATTCCGATCGTGTGTATGCAATTCCGACACGCAAAATTCTGACGCATGCTCGGAAACAATTCGACGCATGCTCGGAAGCATTAAACTTCCCTTTTATAGTACAGTCGAACGTGTTGTATGACGCGGTGTTATTGATCGTCGGAATTGTGTGACCGTGTGTAGGCAAGACAGTTTGAGTGGATTTCCATCGAAATTCCGATGGGAAAACCATCAGAGCTTTTTCCGATGAGAATTCCGATCGCGTGTACGCCACATAAGAGTGGTTTACGAGAGCCAGTTACTCTCACACCAGATTGGGCTTACTCTGCACAGAACCAAAGACCAGGCAAACTTTGTTAGGTATTATCCTTTCACATTTAGTCCCATTGTTTTACTGTTGCTAATTGTCTGTTTTGTGAAATCTTTTCTGTAAATATTTTGTTGCATATTTTTACTTTTCTTTTCATTAAAATGAAACTTAAAATCTCTGTATGCTCTAAATCAGAAAATAAGAAATCTTTGCCTCTCTAGGCTCTGAGTGCTACACATTTTAAAACTCTGTTACATTCTTTTCTGGGCATGGTAGCAAGTGTCACATATATTTCTTAACCACTTCAGCCCAGGAAGATTTGGCTGCTCAATGGTGGTATTTGATCGCCTCTGTGGTTTTTATTTTTTGCGCTATATAAAAAAAAATAGAGTGAAAATTTTTAAAAAAATCAATATTTTGTACTTTTTGCTATAATAAATATATATATATTTTTAAAAAAAGCGTATTTTTAATTTTTTTCTCAGTTTAGGCTGATATGTATTCTTCTACATATTTTTGGGACCATTGGCATTTATACAACGATCAGTGCTATAAAAATGCACTTATTACTGTATAAATGTCACCGGCAGGGAAGGGGTTAACACTAGGGGGCGATCAAGGGGTTAACTCTGTTCCCTAGTGTGTTTTTATAACTGAAGGGGGAGGGGACTGACTGAAGGAAGTGACGTATCATGGTTCCTAGCTAATAGGAACACACAATCTGTCACTCCTCTCAGAATAGAACAGGGAAGTGTGTGTTTACACACACACGTCCCTGTTCAGTCTCTCCTGCTCACGATCGCTTGTGGCCGGTGGTCATCTTGACCGTCGGCCATGAGCATCGGCACCCCTGCTGTGCTGCACACATGTCACTTCCGGTCTGTAGATCACTGCCCTGACGTTTCGTCGTAATCAGACGCCCTCAGAGGAAGTCCGATTATGACGAAACGTCAGGGCAGTGATCTACAGACCGGAAGTGACGTGTGTGCGCCTCAGTGTGCGCTCCAGGGGACAAACAGGATATCGCAGTGCTGTTCTATACAGCCAGAGACACATCAGTTCCGGAGGAGACCGCACAACATCAGGCACAGTGGCATACACATTTAAATGCTTAAAGTTAATTGATTTATGGTACGCAGATTGTACTAGGGGGGGGAGGTTTTTACTTTAATAAAGGCTATTTTTGAAACAGTATTACACTATTGCAACCCCTTTGTTTTTATGAGGAAAATTGGTGTATGATCCGGCTATTTTGACTGCAAAGGAGATAGAGTGTGGAGGAACGCGGATGCATAGTGATCTTATTTCAAAGGCTTTTATTGATCGTTGGTCTGGTGAGTGCATCCCCATAGGGGAGTTTATTCTGCACGTGGTGAAAGATCTGTTGGAAATATACGGTGGAAGCTGTCACTATTTCATATAAGGGACCACTGCGTGGGGACGTCTTTTATCAGATCATATTGATTCAACCGATTGTTTTTGTTTTTTTACCAATTGGTCCTGGGTGACAATAAGGACAAAAGCGCTGCTGCAATAATATAGAGACTGTGCTCAAAGGACTGCTTTTATAATATTGCCATATTTACATAAAGGTCAAAATAGCTACAGCAGGTGCTGGGAACAGCGCATGCTTTAAGTTAAGATTTGCCACCTGAAGTGTAAAATCTCTGTTAAATCTCCCAGATTTCTTTGTTGACTCTCCCAGGTTTTTAAATAATGTCTGTGCTGTCAGGAGCTCCACCCTGGGCTGAAGACCAATTTATGGATGTTTCAATGACTCGACAATGGTGTAAAAGCTGGTGTGTGTTATTGTGGGCTTGTGTTTTTATGAATGATGGTGGCCTCTCATGTGCACTATATCACAATACCACAAACCAACAGTTATTATAGTAGTCTCTTTCCTCCAAAATAGCAAGCAGTTAGCTGGTGGGTAGGGATGAGCTGAACTGCCCTGGGTTTGGTTTGAGTAAGGTTCAGTGAATAGGGTTCAGGTTGGATGCCCAACCTGAACCCTATTGAAGTCATTGGGGAGCCAAATCGATCAAATAAAAAAGACCCATTTTCTGGGCTAAGAGGCAAAGGGTTGTCAAAAAATAGCTTGGGGGAAGATGATGCAGTGCTAAAAGAATATTTTAATTAATCCGTTGTGCCACGAGCAATGATTTTTTTTTTAACTTACATTTACAAAGGAAAAATGGTTTCAAATTGCTGGCAAGTTACATTTCACTTCTGGCTTCTATTTTTTAAAAAAATGACACCCGGACCCCTCCAAAGGTCCCCCAAAATGTATCATGTCACTTTTGTTGTAACACAAACTGCAGCATAAATGAAAAAAAAAACTTGTGTAATGTCTATCCAAATTGCATACCAGACCCTTTCAAGTTTGGTATGAATTTAAGGGGGTACCCTATGGAAAAAAAAAAACAACAACATTTTTTTTTATATAAAACGTAAACAAAAAAGTTCCAAGTACATATACTCTCAATCATGACATACAGCAATGTAGATCCACATCAATCACAATGCCCGCTGACCTGTAGAAAGAATGAAAAAAACGCCAACGAAACATGTCTGGTCAGTTCACTCGAAACACCCAAACAGCTAAAGTATGATCTTGAGCTCATCCCCCTGGGCCTGAATTCAGTAGCTATTCTTGTTAATTAGATGGAGGACTGCAGTGCTCCACCCTGGCAGCTTAGGAGGAGATGGGGGTTGTGTAGGTTCTGTGTGCACCATCTGTTATGCCCCCCTCTCCTCCTGTGCTGTCAGTCAGAGCAAATTGCAGTAGTCTTCTTAATTTAGCATTAATAAACAGCTGAGAACGATGGAGAGAGGTGAACTCAGCAGCCACTGCAAAAATTTGAACTAGACCAAATGCAATGTACTTCCCTCCAGGATTCAAGTAGGGTTTTATACAGCTGGCAAATGTTCTTATTTAAAACATATGGTAGCAGCTAACGTTGGCTGTCCAAAGGATTAACTGTTCCATTAATCTCTATCAGTGACATTCACTCTCAGTTTGCTGACACTTAAGCTGACGATACATGGGTTCAAATTGGCTGGTTTATTAGCAACCAGACAAATTTCCATCCATGTATGGCCCTTCCAGTTCATGGGAAGGCGATCTATCGATCAACAGCTGGAAAATGTTGCTTTGATCAGCACTTGAAGTCAACCGGCTGCAGCGATGATCAGTGTATTCTGACAGCAGAAGAGTCCCACCGTCAGAATACAATGTCACAGCAGGGACAATTTCCCCATCTACTTTGAATGTGTGGATGAGGAAATTGGCTCAGTTTTTTTTATTCATCTGGCTGGCTGAACTAAAAGAACTGACACATGCATGGCCATCTTTAGAATGCTGTCCGATGAGCTGTGAAGGGTAAGGCTGAGAGTGAAATAAACAAACACAATTGCCAGTACACCATGGATCATCAAATATCGTCCAAAGCTTTTCTGTATCAATCTTTTTATTAAGATTTCAGGTAACACCGAAAACATTATAAAGTAGCTAAATTGAGTACAAAAAGGAACTGTCATCATAGTCAATATATAATAAAATAGCGACAATAATATAATTAAGGAAGGGGGGTTCGATCAAGATCCCATGGAAAGTCCGTAAGTAGGTGTGAGAAATTACGCCAAGGTGGCCAACTATGAAAAGTCCTGTGTAGTAATATATGATCGGCCATGTTCTAAGAAAAGGCCAAACGAAAGATGGGCTTTGCATCAGACCCACATTGTAGGCCCGGAGTAGGGGTCAAGCAGGACCACACCTGCCCACCCTACCACCTGGACAGGTGATAACTATAATAGTGCAAAATTAACTATAACAAATATAGGAGCCACAATGGCACCAGACAATAGGCTTGTACATCTATCATGATATCATCAAAACAAGGAATAAAAAAAGTATTGAAATCAGCATCATATCCTTTAAGATAACTTGTCACATGCAGTATCTCACACAAGTGAGTACACCCCTCACATTTTTGTAAATATTTTATTATATCTTTTCATGTGACAAAACTGGAGAAATTATACTTTGCTACAATGTAAAGTAGTGAGTGTACATCTTGTATAACAGTGTAAATTTGCTGTCCCCTTAAAATAACTCAACACACAGCCATTAATGTCTAAACCGCTGGCAACAAAAGTGAGTACACCCCTAAGTGAACATGTCCAAATTGGGCCCTAACTGTCAATATTTTGTGTGGCCACCATTATTTTCCAGCACTGCCTTTAACCCTCTTGGGCATGGAGTTCACCAAAACTTCACAGGTTGCCACTGGAGTCTCTTCCACTCCTCCATGACAACACCACAGAGCTGGTGGATGTTAGAGACCTTGCGCTCCTCCACCTTCCATTTGAGTATGCCCCACAGATGCTCAATAGGGTTTAGGTCTGGAGACATGCCAGTCCTTCACCTTTACCCTCAGCTTCTTTAGCAAGGCAGTGGTCGTCCTAGAGGTGTATTTGGGGTCGTTATCATGTTGGAATACTGCCCTGTGACCCAGTCTCTGAAGGGAGGGGATCATGCTCTGCTTCAGTATGTCACAGTACATGTTGGCATTCATGGTTCCCTCAATGAACTGTAGCTCCCCAGTGCCGGCAGCTCTCATGCAGCCCCAAACCATGACACTCCCACCACCATGCTTGACTGTAGGCAAGACACACTTGTCTTTGTACTCCTCATCTGGTAGCCGCCACACACGCTTGACAGCATCTGAACCAAATAAGTTTATCTTGGTCTCATCAGACCACAGCCCATGGTTCCAGTAATCTATGTCCTTAGTCTGCTTGTCTTTAGCAAACTGTTTGTGGGCTTTCTTGTGCATCGTCTTTAGAAGAGGCTTCCTTCTGGGATGCCATACATGCAGACCAATTTGATGCAGTGTGCAGTGTATGGTTTGAGTACTGACAGGCTGACTCCCCACCCCTTCAACCTCTGCAGCAATGCTGGCAGCACTCATACGTCTATTTCCAAAAGACAACCCTTTTTTTGGTCGACCATGGTGAGGCCTGTACTGAGTGGAACCTGTCCTGTTAAACCACTGTATGGTCTTGGCCACCATGCTGCAGCTCAGTTTCAGGGTCTTGGCAATCTTTTTTTAGCCTAGTCCATCTTTGTGAAGAGCAACAATTATATTTTTCAGCTCCTCAGAGAGTTCTTTGCCATGTTGAACTTCCAGTGACCAGAGTGAGAGTGATAACACCAAATTTAACACACCTGCTCCCCATTCACACCTGAGATCTTGTGACACTAACGTGTCACATGACACTGGGAGGGAAAATGGCTAATTGGGTACAGTTTGGACATTTTCACTTAGGGGTGTACTCACTTTTGTTGTCAGGGGTTTAGACATTAATGGTTGTGTGTTGAGTTATTTTGAGGGGACAGCAATTTTACACTGTTATACAAGCTGTACACTCACTACTTTTTTTTTTAACAATCCTTTTTCTTTTATTTATAGATAAATCAAAATCACATACATTAGGAGCATAGAAAAGCTTCTCCACAGAACTACATATGTATATAACACAGCATAAAAAAAACTCATCGGCAGGTTGCATACGTATCACAATATTGACTTGGTATTCATACGTATGGAAATAACTTATCTTCATATCGAGTGGTGCCCCCCTTTGCCCTACCCCTACCCCCCTTCCCTCCCATTACTGTCTTGTGTCACCCCTTTATACCTCCCTAGGGAGGATGTAGATAGAGGGTGGAAAAGAACGTAAACCCACGGGAAAAAAAAAAAAAAAAAGGAAGAAGAAGAGAAGAAGCGAATGAGGAAAAGAAAAAAAAAAAGAGAAAAAGAGGTCAAGCCCAGAGCAAACAATCTCTCTGCTAGGCTGGAGGCCTCGTCAACCAGGGTCCCCAGATAGCCATGAATTTCCTGTGGTTACCCTGCTTTGTAAAGAATACTTTCTCGTTTCCTGTTATTTTTTCAATGGTCATTAACCAGTTTTCTACTGTAGGGGGCAGTTGCGATTGCCAACATTGGGCGATCAGTTTCCGCGCTTGGAATAGGAACCTTAAAACTAAGTTAATCATATTTTCCGGGACACTACCCCCCTCTATCAAGCCCAAAAGGCAAGTCTTAGATGTTGGTTCCAGTTTTGTATTTAGAGCTTTGTTGATGGTATCAACAATGTTCGTCCAGTATCTATACAGCTTCGGACACCTCCAAAGCATATGGATAAAATCCCCAACTGCCCCACATCTAGGGCATTGGTCATCATCCCGCAGTCCCAGTCTTAGCATTTTCTTGGGGGTATAGTATATTCTGTAGAGGAAAAAAAGCTGTGACATTTTATGCGAGGGGGCGATTGAAACGCGTGTAGTTTGTCCCAGGATGAAATCCCATTCTGCTGTTGATAGCGGACCCACATCACTCTCCCATCTTCCCTTGGTTTTAGTTGGGCCACTTCCGTCTATCATTCTATCGCCAAGTCTAGCATACAGCCGAGATATCAAACCTTTAGTTGATGCCAATCCCACCACTTGTACTAAAGTAGTAGTTTGGATCCATTGTAATGTTTGGGATCCAAATTGTGTCTGGACTGCATGTCGGACCTGTAGATATTTAAAAAATGAGCTATTAGAGAGGGAAAATTCCTGCTTCAGTTCCGCAAATGGTTTTAAATTTTGGCCCACAAAGAGTTGACTTATGTGAATGAGGCCCCGATTGGCCCATTCTCTGGACTTGGCCACTTTAGATAGCTCAACCAGGTTGTTATTATGCCATAGAGGGGCCAGTTCTGAAATGCCCTGGTATCCCAGCATAGCCTTGGCTGTTTGCCAAAGTTTAGCTATTAAGTCTATCGTTGGGCAGCATATTGAAAATGAGTTTGCCTCCAGCGCTTCAATGAGTCCATTGTGCGGGCATCTCATCATCATCAGGCTAATACTGGATCCCCTAGATATTTCTGCCCCTGCCAGGTGCTGTAACTGAGATGCCAAAAAATACAACCTGGGGTGCGGGACCGCCATCCCCCCCCCCCCCAGGAGCGGGAGCTGAAGGGTTTTCAAAGCTATCCTGGGCTGCCCTCTTTTCCAAATTAAATCTCTAAAGAGTGATTCTATCCTCTTGAACCAGCTCTGTGCTATCCACAGTGGGGCATTGTGGAGAATATACAACATCTGAGGCAGCCATATCATTTTTAGTAGGTTACACCTCCCTGCCACCGAAAGAGGCAGATGTCCCCACACCCCTGACTTGTACTTCCATTTTGTTAATAAAGGGCCTAGATTGTCATTGAGATACATATTTGTATCTTTTGAGATCCAGATTCCTAAATATTTCAATTTCTCCACCACCTTGAGATTTACATTATAGGGTAGCTTACCTCCTGGAATTGGATCTATCGGGAGGAGGGCCGATTTATCCCAATTGATGACGAGTCCAGAGATTTTACCGAACTCCCCAACCATTGTTGTTGTTGCTTCTAAAGAGGCTTGAACATCGCCTAAATAGAATAAGACATCATCTGCAAACAGTGCTATCTTCTCCTCGTGTTTGCCCCTCTTGAATCCCTGTATATCCGGATTACCTCTGGCTGCAATAGCCAGTGGCTCAATTGCAAGGGCAAAGAGTAGAGGAGACAGGGGACATCCCTGTCTCGTCCCTCTTTCCAGCTGAAACAATTCAGAGTACTCGTTGTTTATTTTTATTTTGGCTTTTGGATTGGTGTAAAGCAGTTTCACCCAGTTTATGAAATTTGTTCCAAACCCGAACTTAGTCAGTACTCTAAAGAGATAGGCCCATTCAAGGCTGTCGAACGCTTTGGCGGCGTCCAGCGCCATGATGGCCCTAGAGCCACCATTGTCCACTGGTAACTGTATATTTAAATACGTTCTTCTAATGTTGATACTAGTTGATCTTGCTGGAATAAAGCCTGATTGGTCAGGGTGAACAAGTTTGTGAATGCAACTATTTAAGCACGCTGCAAGCACCTTTGCCATAATTTTCACGTCCGTGCATAATAATGATATCGGGCGGTACGAGGAGGGGTCCATAGGATCTTTTCCCTCTTTTGGAATAACAACAATTGTAGCTTCTGACATTGAGGCAGGGAGGGCTCCACTGAGCATCGCCTGGTCCAGTATCCTTAGCAATTCTGGTAATAAAATCCCACCATACTTTTTGTATATTTCAATTGGTAACCCGTCAGGTCCTGGTGACTTTAGGTTTGGCATCTCAGCTACAGCACGGGCCAACTCCTCAAGGGTAATTGGGGCATCCATAGTCCGTTGATCTACCTCTGGTAAAAGTGGGATATCCAGATTATCAAGGAATGCTGCCATTTTCCTGTCATCGACATCTTGGTGGGATTTATATAAAGAAGTATAATATTGGCAAAATGTTTCCATTATAACCACTGGGTCCGACGAAACCTCTCCCTGTCGGGTCCTGACTGCCAGGACCGAAGAGGGAGACGAGTTCGTCTTGACCAGTAAGGACAGCAGCCGACCTACCCTTTCACCCTCTCCAAAGCTTGATTGTCTCTGGAATATGCGCTTATCCTCGACCTCGCTCATACTAATCCTCTTATAATCTTGCTGTTTGTGAAGCCACCTTTCCCGGGTCTCTGGTGTTGGGTTATTGATGTAATGTTGTTCAGCCAGTATTACTGCCTTTTTTGCTTCCCCCTCCCGTTCTCTCGTTTTGTTCTTGATTCTAGCTATCTGCTGGATAAGAAGCCCCCTAAGGTAGGCTTTAAGGGAGTCCCAGACCACGCCCGCCGGCGCTGTGTCTAGATTTATAGTCATGTATTCTTTTAACGCTGATATTAGTTCTTCGGGATTTTCAATTATCTCCAGCCATGCTGGGTCTATTTTCCATTCTCTAAAATATGGTTTTTTACCGACATTAACTACCAGCATCAAGGGGGAGTGGTCCGATACTCCCCTTGGGCCATATTCTATATTGCCTATCATAAGTAGGGCCTCGGGGTTAACTAAAGCCATATCGATTCTAGATAAAGTGAGAAACGAGCTTGAGAAGCAAGAGTATTGTCTTACTAGCGGGTGGCGTATCCGCCATACATCGGTTAGTCCTGCCTCTTGCAAAAATCGAGCTAGTCTCCCCTCCTCGCCCGAAGTTGCCCGGTTTGGTAATGGGAATCTATCCAGGTGCCTGTCCAAGACTTCATTGTAGTCCCCCATTGCTATAACTGGAATCCAGGTCTTATCGATTGTAAATGCGATAAGTTCATATAAAACCTCAAGTTTAAATGGGGGTGGGATATAAATGTTTGCTAGAACATACGGTTTGTTTTCTATTGAGCAATGTAAAAAAATGTAACGACCCAGAGTATCTAGTTGACTCTGATAGCAGGAAAACGATAGTCCCCTACCTATCATGATGCTCACCCCTCTTGAATAAGATGTATGGTTCGAATGGTATTGCGCCTGAAATCTCCGGCTTCGAAGCGATGGGGCTGTCTCGTCGGTTAGGTGTGTCTCCTGGAGGCACAATACTCCAGGTTCTTTGCCATCTAGAAGGGACAGCACCAGTGCTCTCTTTGCCGGAGATCCCAAGCCCCGAACATTCCAGGAAATCAGATTAAGTTTTTTAGTCTGCATCTAGTTTCCTAAGTGTATGATCCATGCCCAAGAGAACGTAGGAAAGTCATCCAAATATTATGGGTATTAACTAGGGCAATTGCCAAGAAAGTAAAAAAAAAAAAAAAAAAACAGGAAAATAAGGGGGATTAAAAAAGGAAGAAAAAAAAATAAAAAAAAGAGGAAGATTCTCCTCCCTGTTTAAAATAGTTAACCCTGTGTTATAACTCCCTTCTTGCTCGTGGTTTGCAGAGTGAATGTTTTGAAAAAAATCGGGAGTTCCTTCTAGTGAAGATATTATTAAAAAAGTGAAAAAAAGAAAAAAAAAAGTTAAAAAAAAAAAAAAAGGGGCCCCTAGACTCCACTAAGCCCTTCTCCCATTCGTGCCATTGGTATTTACCGTGTTGTGTGTAATTCTCCTTCATTTCATTTCTCAAAAAGTGACTTTCTAGTAAGGTAAGTGTTACCGATATCAGTTTCTTATCTTCTTTCATTACGCAGCTCATAAAGTGATTTTTTAGTGACAGTGACCTAAACATTTTTAGTATCCGTTCCTTAACTCCCACCTTTACCCCCCTCCCCCCCTTTACCCCTAGACCCCCCCAATACCACCCTCCCAGGCCCCTCCCTCCCTGCCCATCAGGGCTACCCCTTAGGGGTGTATTCGTGACCTTCCCAATTCCCTGCCATCTCTCATTTAAAACTATCTTTATTAGTATAATAAGTACACGTTCAAACAATATTAGGGAGCTGTACTGCTCCCTTACACTCACACCTTCATACATTCCACCTAGCCCTATACTAAAGGGCCCTCTCTACTCCCCTTCCTTATTCCAATATCCTACGTGTCATGTGATCAAATTAAATATTATCCCTCACCAAAAGACAGAACAAAAAAAAAGCATATTGTTACAACTCTTACCCCCCCCATCCCTCGTTCACAGCTATATCATCTCTTAACAATATTAATAAACAGACATTAATCAGGGTGGGGGAAGGGACAGAAAAAAAAAAGAAAAATGTATTTTCCCTTCTTTTATAAAAAAAGAAAAAGAAAAAAAAAAAAAAAAAAGGGGGGGAAAAAGAAAAAAAAAAAATTCCAAAAAAAGAAAAAAAAAAACTTTTCCCCTTCCTGCCTCTCCCTTCTCTCTCTTTCTTATAAAAAAAACAAAAAAGGAGAGAGAAGAGAAAAAAAAAAAAAAGGGGAGAAGGGATAGTGTTCATTTATTTCTTATAGCTCTTTTTTGTTCTCGTCAAGCCATTGAGTTGCCTCAGCTGGAGAGTTGAAAAAAAAGGTCCTGCCTAGGGCGAACACCCTCAATCGAGCTGGGTACAGCAAGGCATATTCTATTCTATGATTTAACATAGTTCGCTTGATTGGAGTGAATTCCGCTCTACGCTTCTGAAGGTCAGGCGAGAAATCAGGGTACAGAGAAATCCTGGCACCCTGGAACCTAATGTCTCCCAGCTCCCGAGCCCTTCGCAGCAAAGACACTTTATCGTTGTAGTTAAGGATTTTAATTAGTATTGGCCTAGGGCGGTCCCCAGAGTATTGGGCTCTTGAGATGGTTCGGTGTGCTCGTTCTATCGCGAACAGCGGGCTAAAGGAGGTGCCGCCAAAAACTTCGCCAAACCACTCCTCCAAGAATTTCACTAGGTTGGGACCCTCGCTTCGTTCTGGGAGGCCTATCACTCTGATATTGTTTCTACGGTTTCTGTTCTCCATCTCGTCCAGTTTTGCAGCTTGGGTATTTATTGTGTCTTTAAGCCATTTAATTTCGGTCTTAACTGGGCTCAAGTCATCTTCAATGAGACTAACCCGTTCTTCTAGGTCAGAAGTTCTTTGCTCCGTTTTGGTTAAGTCTTGTCTAATAGAGATTAATTCCTCCTTGATGCACCTCAGCTGATTATCAAACTTAGCAATTGAGTCTTTACACTGGTTAATTGCGTTCAATACTTCTCTCAAAGTAGGTTGCTCCTCTACGGCTTCTGGGTCGGGTATAGAGGCTGGTGTATTGGATAATACTGATGTTGGTGTAGTAGTTGCAGCAATATCAGAAGTAGAAGCTAAGATTTTCCCTCCCCCTGAGCTCTTGCCAGTAGGGTTTTTGGTAACCGATGGGGTGAGTGGGTTGGTAGATACACCTCCTTGACTCTTTCTATCCGGTAGAGAACTTTTCTGGTCCTTGACCTCTAGGGCTGGTTGATGAGAAATCGTTTTGCTGGGAGAGACTGGTGCAGAATGCGCGTATTTCTCCAATTTGTTAGCTGCGGCCGATGCTACCTGGTTGTTCCTATCTTTTGTAGAGCGGGTAGTTTGAAGCCCTTCCTGTGGTAGATGCTCTTCTGGGAGCCTTTTTCTAGACATGGCCCCCTTTATTAAGTTCCAACCCTTTACCTGCCCCTCTCTCCGAGAAGCTAGAGCGGATTCAAGTAAGTATGTAAATATACAGTCGGGTATATAGGCTTGATGTTGCTGCTGGCGGCGAACAAAAAGAGCTGAATAAAACAATAAATGAATAGGCTAGTGTTTAAAACAGATCACCCCACCTTCACACTGTCCCACCAGAATTGTACTGTCAGAGT
This sequence comes from Lithobates sylvaticus, assembly GCA_028564925.1. Lineage (NCBI taxonomy): Eukaryota > Metazoa > Chordata > Amphibia > Anura > Ranidae > Lithobates > Lithobates sylvaticus. Next base: position 410,173,753 of record CM053030.1, read on the forward strand.
CTACAGGCTGCTGGTGATAATTGAATCGGGAAAAATTATTTGGTTGTTATGGTAATAGTAATATTAAATGTAAACACCGTTGATCGGAAAAAGTGGTGCTCAAACCAATTCTCCCAAGGGGGTAATGTGGTGTTGCGGAGTAACCATAGGTTTGCAGAGATGGTATAGGCTCAGTAAGTAGTCCTTCCAAAAAAATCTTTCCAAAAATAAAAAAAAAAAAAAAAAAACCCTAAAGTACGCAAATAAGTTAATGCCAAAGCACCAATAACCCCTTGTAACCTATATAAGTACCCAGAAGGGAAGATTGCATTACTCTGGGTTGATTTTATGCATGATCAGAGAACACAACAAAAACAGAAAAGGGGGAAAAAAAAGAGGGAAAAATATTTTTGTTGCTCAATACTGCTCTTTACTCTTTTACAGACCAGTTGCGTTTTTTGTTCTGGCTTTATTAGAGTTAGTAAAAATTTGCTGATGTGTTTTTAATAAGCTTGCACATATATGGTTACTCCACTCTAAAGATTCAATCCAATAGCAGTTCAATAGTAGAGTTGCTGTAGATTTGCTGGTGCATTTAGTGCGTTTTATGGTCGTTCCTGCTCAACAGAATTGCAGTTCAATAATCAATAAATCAATAATGGCTCCAGCATAGAGGGGAGTTAGTAGAATATTTAGAGCAGTCGAAAATGTGGTTATGCCACCCGATAGATCAATTGGTGAGAAGGGGTTACCATAAAGGAGAGTTGCTGGTATATGTAGTACATTGGAGTGCATTCTTTTTTTTTTTTTTAAATATACTTGCGCCAGGAGTTCAGGTGTATTCAATAGCAATTGTTATGTAGGAAGATGGTGGAACATCTAGTAAATTTGATACCTTTAAAGCTGCAGTTATTGCTTGCCGGTATTCCACTCACCCCTCCACGTGTAGGTGCCTCAACTGGTGAGGTATCCCGCTTATCACGGCTCCCTCCTTGTTCCCGGTGCACTCGCCGATTGACACACGTCTCTCCTCTATCAGGGCAAACCGCCCATGAGACCCGCGAGACGCTCGGGACCCCTGCCGCGTCAGCCGGCGTCCGCTCCTCACACTGTATGGCCGAACGGTCTGGTCAGGTGAGCGGTCGGGTGATCCAAGATGTGAGGTCCGAGAAATACTCTCGCGGGAACCGACCGGCTGCTGCACGTTCCTTCACCACGCCAAGCTGCTCTCCTCTGTCGCTCCGATCCAATCCAGGTACTGCTGCTAGTTACAGCCAAACAGAGGGGTTGAAATCAGGATACTCTTGCCATAGCCATTTAAACAGTTTCAGCCGCCACAGTAGGGATGTCTCCCAGTAATATACTTCCAGGCTGGGGGTAGGAGAGAGCCCACGAGCATCTACGTGCTCGCTTCATGCTCCATACTCCACACTCTCCCGTCTCTCACATCCGGTCACGCCCCCCAGGTCCGAACATTTGCGATGTTCAAGAGTGATATTGCTACCACACTCACTACTTTACATTGTAGAAAAGTGTAATTTCTTCAGTGTTGTCACATTAAAAGATATAATAAAAATATTTTCAAAAATGTGAGGGTGTACTCCCTTTTGTGAGATAAAACCTAGACAGAAACACTAAATCGGGAATAGAGGTTAGACTAGAACACTGAAATTGCACCAGAGTAAAAAGATGGAAAAAGCAAATAAAGGAGAGGGAAAGGAAAAAAACAAGGAAAAAGAGTGAGAATGTGCCTGTCCAGGAATCCATCAGAAAGTGGTGGCTGGTGCTAAAAAAATTTGGGGGGGCCGCAAAAAAAATGAAAAATACTGAAAAAAAACCCCATCTATTGCAGCGTCACTGTGCCCATCAAATGCAGCCATTTGCCCATCAAATGCAGCTACTGTGCCATCAATTGCAGCCATTGTGCCAATCAAATGCAGCCATTGTGCCAATCAAATTCAGCCACTGTGCACATCATATGCAGCCACTTGTGCCCATCAAATGCAGCCACTTATGCACATCATATGCAGCCACTTGTGCCCCATAAAATGCAGCCACTCATGCCCATCAAATGTCACCCCTTGTGCCCATCATATGCAGCCACTTGTGCCCCATAAAATGCAGCCACTCCTGCCCATCAAATGCCGCCAGTTGTGCCCATCAGATGCTGTCACTGTGACCCCGCCCACCCTCTGCCCGGCACTTTCCCCATCATAGTGGTGGGTCAGGCAGCGGGTGATGGCTGCGAGCTGTGGGACGGCTCCTGTGTCCTCCATGCTTCCCCCCTCTGTTGTTCCGTTTTGCTAGGCGTCCAATCGAGCGCCTCTGCCTTCAGCCAATCCGGTAACGATTAATGGACCTGCGCTACCTGATTGGCGGAGAGGAGGTTCAGTGTATATTGAATATTAATTTACTTTTCTAACACATCTGGGTGGACTGCGAGTGCAATGTTCTGCGCTCACAGTCCACCTTTTTTGCAGCCTATTAGAGCCTATAGCTCTAATCTGGTGCTTCAAAAAACACAGCCGCTGCTGGAATTCGGGCATCCAGCATCCGAAAAGGGGCCAGACATCTGAATAGGGGGTGGTAGTGGCGGCCATGAATAGATTCATGCTATGCATGAATTTATCCATTAGTCATAGAGGGTGTGGCTGGAGAGAGGGGGCAGTGCCCACGAGCCCTTAATGGACGGGCCGCCCCTGCCATCAGGCCATAAATCTAGTGCCAACCTTAAGTGTCCGGTACCTGTAAGCAAGAAAGCCAGGGGGTCCATACCTTTTCATACAGGGATTGTTTATTCCGTTGTACTTTTTTTCGTGTAACATGATCCAAGTTAGCTTTCTCTTCATTAAACCTAAGTCAATCACTGGGCTTTTCCAAACAGTAGCAATAGCTATTTTAGCTGCCAAAAACATATAATTGATTACATTTGTGGATATTTTCCACTGGTTTATTGAGGAGAGGGATTCAAGTGTCTTTAGTAATATTAACCATAGTGACCAAGTATATTAAGGAATGAACCCATATCCAGAAATGACAGACCTTAGGGCAGGTCCATCACATAAGAAGAGTGGAGTCCACCTGACCTTATACTCTGCCTCAATCAGGGCAACATACAAAATGCCCTTATGAATGCACGCGGTCCAGGTTTGCAAGTCCTCTGCCTCAGGGGCAATGCCTAAGTCCCTCTCCCATGCGATTTGATCATAAGAAATGGTGTATTTGTTGTAGATGGAAATTCTCAGAGGGGGGGGGGGGGCATCTCTAAATCTTGTACAATCATCCAAAGCTTTTATTGCAGAAAGATCACATCAGAAGGACTAAGTACAATATTTCGGAGCCGCAGAGAACCTTTTTGTCAGGCATGTGCTGACGAAGGACAAAGGGATCCTGAGCAGCTCCGAAATGTTGCACTTAGTCCTTGTGATGTAAGCTTTCTGGAATAAAAGCTTTGGATGATATTTGATGATCCATGGTGTGCTGGCGAATATGTTCGTTGATCCGTGATGAGCCAGTTTCCACCTGGTAGTTGCTGCAGCACCCGCTACTGACGAGCCTATGTGCAGGAACGTGTGTGATGGGAATATTAACAATACTGAGAGTGCAATAAGTCACAGCTTCCATTACATATGGTGTTTTTGCACACAAAATATAGACATAGAGCTAACTGTCGGTCTGAGATTTCCCTACAGGAGAACTTAATTGGTGGACTACTTAGCAACCTGAGACTGGTAATAAACACTTTGGTTAGCATAAAGAGTACAACATTCATTGTAGTGGTCAGAAGTATGAAAGTATGAAAGTATGAACAACATAACATAACATACACCACAGTGTATAGCAGAATACAATACTGTATACAGTATTTGTATAGATGTGGAAGCTATTCTGAGTTGTAAGTCTACTTAGTTTAATATACAATATATACTCCATTGCTGACCCAGGACCCTTTATTAGATATGTGATAGGAATTCACCTTTGTATGTAGCCTGGGGCAATTATACTCTGCTTTACAGGCTTTTCTATTTTCCTTTTTCTGTTCCTAGTAAATTTTTACCCGGTGTTGTACCGTGTCGCCCGCCCTCTGCCTTATCTTCTATTCTTGTGCACATTATGTAAGTAACCATGTTGAGCTGATGCAAGCCTTATGATGGACTTACTATGTCCACTTATTATTGAGTATTGAAATTGTGTACTTCATTTAATTTTAGCATGGTCTTTATATTCCTTCCATGGTTATGCTGCAATCTTTCTCCATCCCTTGATGCTGACGATCAGGTGGGAATATGTCGGTTATTGCTTGGGTAAGCGGTGTTGGCTGTGACAGGATGAATATATATGTGTACTGATAATCTAATGAATTTTTGTATTGAAAGTTATGATGTTATTTTCAAGTAATTATTATGTATTTTATTATATTTATAGTCTTTCAAGTTACTAGTGTCTTTTAAAGTCCCCTAAAGAAGCCATTACTGGCGAAACATGTCAGGAGTAGACACCACAGTACCAACTTCTACCTAAGCTATATAAATTGACCATGAATTGAATACGTGCATTTTATCTATTATGTTTTTATCTTGGATCAATATATATAAATATCAATATATATATATGTATATATATATATGTGTATATAGTAACAGTGAGATTCTCTGCCACTATATACAGGGGGTCCCCGACTTACGAACACCCGACCTACGAACAACCCCTACTTACGAACGGGGTGCTGCGGGGACCCTCTGCCATTTTTCGGTCTTTTTCGGCGTCTTTCGGCCGTTCTGCGCATGCGCGGCCATACGGAGCTTCGGAAAATGCCGGAAATGTCCGTAATTTGCCGCACATGCGCAGAACGGCAATAGACGGAACATCGGAAATGTCCGGAAATCTCCGTATTTGTCGGTCTGCGCATGCGCGGCCGACTTACGAACATTTCCGACTTCCGTACAGGCGGGCAGTCCCTAACGAGTTCGTAACTCGGGGACCCCCTGTAAATGGCGTTAAAAAGCACACAGGACTCTCAAAGAATCAGTTTGAGAAGCGCCAGTAGATGTTTTTTCTGGATTTGGTGATTCTGGATCAAGGCTGGAAGCTTGAAGGTTCCAAATAGTATTGGGTGGGACAGAGCCTTCAGTCCTGTGTATGGCCCTTGATAGTTGCCTACAGCCTGTGTGAGTGCATAGGTGGTCAGGATTGTTATAAGCCAGATCTGAGCATAGCTCTGACAGTCTCTGCCCAAAAACCTGGTTGTTTCTGTCAGAGACTGCATCCCTGGTGAGGGGGACTTCTTGCCCGAAGGACTAGGAAGGATGTGATGACTACAGTGTCCTGGGAGACCAAAAGAGGATCTGGGAGGCTGGGAAAACCGAGGCACCTAGCAAGTCCAGAGAGGCTGGAGGAAGTCCGGAATTCTGGAAACAGCAAAGGCCTATTTAGGAATTGATCACAGAACCGTTGTCACACATTTTTGGATTGCTGCCATGTCCGCAAAACATTTGCCTTTCATGGTGCTCAGGGGAGTAAGGTGGATGATTGAGAACAGGTACGGTGCACAGGTCTTATCCTCTGTGATGATGGTTCGCAGAAAGGATGGATCCTGGTCACACACGGTAATGAAATCTCCAGAGGTTTCTATCCATTTTTCTTTCTGTTTGTCTGTCAGCTTGTGCTGCACAATCCAGGAACAGATCTTCATAGACGATGCTGCGCACTGTGTCCTCGCTAATGCCCAATTCCTCCGCCATCAATCGTCAGTTGCCGATCTCATGCCAGCATGTCTCACACTCGCTCGATCATGTCTGGGGTTCTGCTTGTCAATGGTCAACCCGAATGTGGCTCGTCCTCAGTAATTTCCTTCACCTTGCGTTTAAACCGGTTGTCAACACATTTTCTACTCATGGCTTCCTGTACACTTGCACCAACATTTCATGCATCTCCTTTGCTGTTTTCCCTAATTTGTAGCTTCATCCACTTGTTGCTCCATCGATTGTTGCTCCACTGACTACGTTTGACTGCCCGCAGTGAGTTTTCCCTGACAGTCACGTGTACTCCACGCTAGGTGGTGCTCCTCGACGTGTCTCTGGATAGCCACGTGCATGTCATGCTCCTGGCCTATGTTGCCGTTGAGATATCGGGCCATTCACCAAACTTTTTAGACACACCTCGTATGTAACACACAATTTACCATATGCAGTGAAGTGTACATGGCTATGTAATGTATAACATTGCAATAGACAGCCAGGGTCAGGAGTAGGGATGAGCCGAACACCCCGGGTTCGGTTCGAACCAGAACCTTCGAACGGACCGAAAGTTCGCGCGAATTTTCGAACCCTATACGTTATAATGGACGCGAACGTTCGAAATCAAAAGTGCTAATTACAACGGCCAATATGCATGTTAATGTCATAAAACAGGTTTGGGGACCCGGGTCCTGCCCCAGGGGACATATATCAATGCAAAAAGAACGTTTTTAACGTTTTTTCGGGAGCAGTCATTTTAATGATGCATAAAGTGAAAAAAAAAAGTGACATTTCCTTTAAATATGGTACCTGGGGGGTGTCCAAAGTATGCCTGTGAAGTGGCATGTGTTTCCCGTGTTTAGAACTGTCCTTGCACAAAATGACATTTGTAAAGGAAAAAAAGAAGCCATTTAAAACCACTTGCGGCTTTAGGTTTGATCTTAAGTAGAATCTGAACAGGTACATTATGAAGTGTAGCTCCATCCCAAAAAAATCTATTTTTAAGCTTTTTGGAGAACATAGGGAGGGGTTATCACCCCTGTAACATTTGCTGTCTTTGCACATCTGTTCAGAACATGTCACCTCACTTTCCGTCCCAATGACAAATGTTTTTGGAAAAGTGGGGTTTTAATTGAAACAAGGATTGGTGATAAAGTATCAGTAGAGAGGAGATACCTTTTTCCCAAATTAAATCTAACAGGATAGAATTTCCCTTCCTAGGGGTAGATTTCCTCTCACTTCCTGTTTTCTCTTTCCATTTGCAAGTAGGAGTCGTTTGTAAGTTGGATGTTTGAAAGTAGGGGCCTGGCGTATATACTCTGCAGAAATTTGCCCTATTAGATGTTGGTGTAGCCACAAGACTGGTGGGCACAGGAATGGGCCCTGCTGTGAGTTAAATAGATCAAGATTTGTAATTGCATGCACCTGTTGAACAGGGCAGAAAAATTGGGGGTGGTGGACGGTTTTGCCACAAGACTGTAAGCTCTCACAGTTACTCTTGGTGGGCGCAGGAATGGGCCCTGCTGTGAGTTATTAGATCAAGATTTGTAATTGCAAGCACCTGATGAACAGGGCAGAAAAATTGGGCCTTTGGCGGTGGTGGTGGACGGTGTTGCCACAAGACTGTAGGCCCTCATAGTTACTCTTGGTGGGCGCAGGAATGGGCCCTGCTGTGAGTTATTAGATCAAGATTTGTAATTGCAAGCACCTGATGAACAGGGCAGAAAAAATTGGGCCTTTGGCGGTGGTGGTGGACGGTGTTGCCACAAGACTGTAGGCCCTCATAGTTACTCTTGGTGGGCGCAGGAATGGGCCCTGCTGTGAGTTATTAGATCAAGATTTGTAATTGCAAGCACCTGATGAACAGGGCAGAAAAATTTGTGCGTTAGGCGGTGGGGGTGGACGGTGTTGCCACAAGACTGCAGGCCCTCATAGTTACTCTTGGTGGGCGCAGGAATGGGCCCTGCTGTGAACTATTAGATCAAGATTTGTAATTACCGGCCCCTGTTAAACAGGGGCTGAAAAATTGTGCCTTAGGCACTGGTGCTGGTGCCACAACACTGCAACCCCTCACAGAGACTGTACTTGGAGCACAGCAGTCACACGTGTTGCGAAGCATTTTTTTAAAAAATTGTAAGTACACGCCCCTGTTAAACAGGGGCTGAAAAATTGTGCCTTAGGCACTGGTGCTGGTGCCACAACACTGCAACCCGGCCCTCACAGATACTGTACTTGGAGCACAGCAGTCACACGTGTTGCGAAGCATTTTTTTTAAAAAATTGTAAGTACACGCCCCTGTTAAACAGGGGCTGAAAAATTGTGCCTTAGGCACTGGTGCTGGTGCCACAACACTGCAACCCGGCCCTCACAGATACTGTACTTGGAGCACAGCAGTCACACGTGTTGCGAAGCATTTTTTTAAAAAATTGTAAGTACACGCCCCTGTTAAACAGGGGCTGAAAAATTGTGCCTTAGGCACTGGTGCCACAACACTGCAACACGGCCCTCACAGAGACTGTACTTGGAGCACAGCAGTCACACGTGTTGCGAAGCATTTTTTTTAAAAATTGTAAGTACACGCCCCTGTTAAACAGGGGCTGAAAAATTGTGCCTTAGGCACTGGTGCTGGTGCCACAACACTGCAACACGGCCCTCACAGAGACTGTACTTGGAGCACAGCAGTCACACGTGTTGCGAAGCATTTTTTTTAAAAATTGTAAGTACACGCCCCTGTTAAACAGGGGCTGAAAAATTGTGCCTTAGGCACTGGTGTGGTGGCATGGATCATTGAGGAGGAGGAAGAGGATAGTCAGTGAACATAAGAGGACAGTCACTCAGCATCAGCATAGGCAGTCTTGAAGGGATGTGACATTAAAAATTATTCGGTTATATCCGCCTCAGGTGCCTGGTAGCTGGTGGTGATCCAAGACTGATTCATTTTGATGAATGTCAGTCGATCAACCGAGGCGGTGGACAGGCGCACCCTATGATCAGTCACAAATCCTCCAGCAGCACTGAATGTGCGTTCGGAAAGAACGCTGGAGGCAGGACAGGCCAGTAGCTCAATTGCATACTGTGCAAGCTCTGGCCAGTGATCCATCCTCAGGACCCAGTAAGCCAGAGGATTTTCGGTGGAAAGGTGTCCAAGTCTGACCTTGCCCCAAGGTATTCCTGCACCATGTATATCAGACGCTGGCGATGGTTGCTGGAACCGATCATACCTTGGGGCTGCGGACTAAAAAATTGTCTGAACGCATCGGTCAGACGTCCACCTTCCCCACCGCTCCTTCTGCCACTGACCGAAGCCTCAGCAACTCGTCGCCCAGGACCAGGAGTTTGTAGCCTCCCAGTTTCTGGGAACGCGTTGCACAGACCTTTCTGCAAGGCCTCCCTGAGATGTCTCATCCTCTGCTCCCTCTGCGACGGCAAGATAAGGTCCGCAACCTTACCCTTGTACCGCGGATCAAGGAGAGTGGCCAGCCAGTAATGGTCCCTCTCCTTGATCCGAAGAACACGAGGATCCTTCCGCAGGCTTTGCAGGATCAGGGAGGCCATGCAGCGTAGGTTAGCTGAGGCATTCGGTCCGGAGTCTTCTGGGTCACTGAGGATGACATGATCGCCAGCCACCTCCTCCCAGCCACGTACAAGTCCACTGGCTTGTTGGGACTGTACATCATCCCTAAAAGACTGCTGCTGCTGATGCTGAGTGCCAGGCTCCACCTCCATGCTCACACAATCCTCCTCCTCCTCCTCCTCCTCCTCCTCCTCATCCTCTTCCTGTGTGATGGGTGGGACAGAAGGAACACTGTCCGGATAAAGGGGGCCTTGAGAGGCAAGGAAGTCCTCCTCTTCCTGCCTCTGTTCTGCCTCAAGTGCCCTGTCCATTATCCCACGCAGCGTATGCTCCAACAGGTGGACAAGAGGGACAGTGTCACTGATGCATGCACTGTCACTGCTCACCATCCTCGTGGCCTCCTCAAATGGTGAGAGGACAGTGCATGCATCCCTGATCATGCTCCACTGACGTGGGGAAAAAAAACCAAGCTCCCCTGACCCTGTCCTGGTGCCGTAGTCGCAAAGGTACTCATTGATGGCCCTCTGCTGCGTGTGCAGTCGCTGCAGCATGGCCAACGTTGAGTTCCACCTGGTGGGCATGTCAGATATTAGGCGGTTCTTGGGCAGGTTCAGCTCCTTTTGCAGCTCAGTCAGCCGAGCACTGGCATTATAAGATCGGCGGAAATGCACACAGACTTTCCTGGCCTGCCTCAGGACATCCTGTAAGCCTGGGAACCTGCCCAAGAACCGCTGCACCACCAGGTTGAGGACGTGAGCCATGCAGGGCACATGGGTGAGCTGCCCCTGTCGCAGGGCGGAGAGGAGGTTGGTGCCATTGTCAGAAACGACCATTCCTGGCTTAAGCTGACGTGGCGTCAACCACCTCTCGGCCTGCCCCTGCAGAGCTGCCAGAACCTCTGGCCCAGTGTGGCTCCTGTCCCCCAAACACACCAGCGCAAGCACGGCATGGCATCTTTTTGCCTGCGTACTTGCGTAGCCCCTTGTACGCCTACGGAGCACCGCTGGTTCCAAGGACAGAGCACTGGAGGAAGAAGAAGAGGAGGGGGTGGAGGAGAGAGGTGTGTCACAACCAGTAGCAGTAGTCGCGTTTTGGAGGCGTGGTGGCGGAACAACCTCCAACACTACTGCACCTTGTCCTGCATCCCTCCCAGCTGCCAATAGAGTGACCCAATGGGCCGTGAAAGAAAGGTACCGTCCCTGTCCATGCCTGCTGGACCATGAGTCAGCGGTAATATGCACCTTACCGCTGACCGCCCTGTCCAGCGAGGCATGGACATTGCCCTCCACATGCCGGTAGAGAGACGGAATCGCCTTCCGCGAGAAAAAGTGGCGTTTGGGAACCTGCCACTGAGGAACCGCACATTGAACAAACTCACGGAAGGGGGCCGAGTCTACCAACTGAAAAGGCAGCAGTTGAAGTGCTAGCAATTTAGCAAGGCTAGCATTCAACCGCTGGGCATGTGGATGGCTGGGAGTGTACTTCTTTCTACGGTCCAGCAGCTGGGGCAGGGAAATTTGCCTGCTGCATTCGGACGTCGGTGTACTGCAAGTACTTGGTTGTGACACACCGAATTCTACACCTTCAGTCCTCTCAGAGCAGCTTTCAGAGAGGACTGAAGGTGTAGTGGGGATGGAGATCCCAGCTGAGGAGGAGCAAGGAGAGGTCCGCTTAGTTCTTTGGTGTGGGTCTTTTATGTGTGCCTGCCAACGAGCTGCATGGCAGGTCGCCATATGTCTGGTCATGCTTGTCGTGCCCAAGCGGCTGATGTTTTGGCCACGCGAGATACGCTTGAGACAAATATTGCAAATAGCAGTGGTGCGATCTGCAGGGGGCATCCTGCCTCGTTGGACATGTGACGCCGCATCCTCCTCCTCCTCGTCCTCCTCCTCATCCTCTCTCCCTTGAGGCACCCACGTGGAGTCAGTGACCTCATCATCCCCTCCCTCTACACCACTAGAGCAAACCTGGCAGTAAGCTGCAGCTGGTGGAACTGTACTGCCAGATTCCTCAAGCTGGTATCGTCATCCGAGCCTTCGAATCGTTGGCATCCTCCTGGAGCATGTACCCAACACTGTGCTCAAAGAGTTCGGGGGACTCCTCAGGAGGACATGGTGGGTCTAGGGAAGGGGTGGCTGATGATGCTCTGTCAGTACCCTGAGCCTGGGTGAGAGAGGATGAGGAGGATGAGGAGGGCTTGGTCATCCATTCTACCAAGCCTTCAGCATGATGCGGCTCCACATGTCCAGCTGCCGAAAACAAAGACGCGCGTGTCCCATGGCCACGTGCTGATGACGATGCACGACCACGTCCACGTCCACGGCCACGTCCACTAGAAACAGAGCCTGCCTGCCCTGTGTTCTTGGCTCTGCACGCTCTGCCTCCCCTTGGCGGTCTTCCAGCCATTGTAGTCGGTAGTCCTGTGGGTGCTGCTGAGAAGAAAAATATAGGAGCTCTGTGTGATGCCACTAACACACTAGAAGTCCTATGGGTGCTTCTGCAAAGAAAATAGAGGAGCTCTGTGTGATGCCACTAACACACTAGAAGTCCTGTGGGTGCTTATGCAAAGAAAATAGAGGAGCTCTGTGTGATGCCACTAACACACTAGAAGTCCTGTGGGTGCTTATGCAAAGAAAATAGAGGAGCTCTGTGTGATGCCACTAACACACTAGAAGTCCTGTGGGTGCTGCTGAGAAGAATATATAGGAGCTCTGTGTGATGCCACTAACACACTAGAAGTCCTATGGGTGCTTCTGCAAAGAAAATAGAGTAGCTCTGTGTGATGCCACTAACACACTAGAAGTCCTGTGGGTGCTTATGCAAAGAAAATAGAGGAGCTCTGTGTGATGCCACTAACACACTAGAAGTCCTGTGGGTGCTGCTGAGAAGAATATATAGGAGCTCTGTGTGATGCCACTAACACACTAGAAGTCCTGTGGGTGCTGCTGAGAAGAATATATAGGAGCTCTGTGTGATGCCACTAACACACTAGAAGTCCTATGGGTGCTTCTGCAAAGAAAATAGAGGAGCTCTGTGTGATGCCACTAACACACTAGAAGTCCTGTGGGTGCTTATGCAAAGAAAATAGAGGAGCTCTGTGTGATGCCACTAACACACTAGAAGTCCTGTGGGTGCTTATGCAAAGAAAATAGAGGAGCTCTGTGTGATGCCACTAACACACTAGAAGTCCTGTGGGTGCTGCTGAGAAGAATATATAGGAGCTCTGTGTGATGCACTAACACACTAGAAGTCCTGTGGGTGCTGCTGAGAAGAATATATAGGAGCTCTGTGTGATGCCACTAACACACTAGAAGTCCTATGGGTGCTTCTGCAAAGAAAATAGAGGAGCTCTGTGTGATGCCACTAACACACTAGAAGTCCTGTGGGTGCTTATGCAAAGAAAATAGAGGAGCTCTGTGTGATGCCACTAACACACTAGAAGTCCTGTGGGTGCTTATGCAAAGAAAATAGAGGAGCTCTGTGTGATGCCACTAACACACTAGAAGTCCTGTGGGTGCTGCTGAGAAGAATATATAGGAGCTCTGTGTGATGCCACTAACACACTAGAAGTCCTATGGGTGCTTCTGCAAAGAAAATAGAGGAGCTCTGTGTGATGCCACTAACACACTAGAAGTCCTGTGGGTGCTTATGCAAAGAAAATAGAGGAGCTCTGTGTGATGCCACTAAACACACTAGAAGTCCTGTGGGTGCTGCTGAGAAGAATATATAGGAGCTCTGTGTGATGCCACTAACACACTAGAAGTCCTGTGGGTGCTGCTGAGAAGAATATATAGGAGCTCTGTGTGATGCCACTAACACACTAGAAGTCCTATGGGTGCTTCTGCAAAGAAAATAGAGGAGCTCTGTGTGATGCCACTAACACACTAGAAGTCCTGTGGGTGCTTATGCAAAGAAAATAGAGGAGCTCTGTGTGATGCCACTAACACACTAGAAGTCCTGTGGTGCTTATGCAAAGAAAATAGAGGAGCTCTGTGTGATGCCACCAACACACTAGACGTCCTGTGGGTGCTGCTGAGAAGAATATATAGGAGCTCTGTGTGATGCCACTAACACACTAGAAGTCCTGTGGGTGCTGCTGAGAAGAATATATAGGAGCTCTGTGTGATGCCACTAACACACTAGAAGTCCTATGGGTGCTTCTGCAAAGAAAATAGAGGAGCTCTGTGTGATGCCACTAACACACTAGAAGTCCTGGGGGTGCTTATGCAAAGAAAATAGAGGAGCTCTGTGTGATGCCACTAACACACTAGAAGTCCTGTGGGTGCTTATGCAAAGAAAATAGAGGAGCTCTGTGTGATGCCACTAAACACACTAGAAGTCCTGTGGGTGCTGCTGAGAAGAATATATAGGAGCTCTGTGTGATGCCACTAACACACTAGAAGTCCTATGGGTGCTTCTGCAAAGAAAATAGAGGAGCTCTGTGTGATGCCACTAACACACTAGAAGTCCTGTGGGTGCTTATGCAAAGAAAATAGAGGAGCTCTGTGTGATGCCACTAACACACTAGAAGTCCTGTGGGTGCTGCTGAGAAGAATATATAGGAGCTCTGTGTGATGCCACTAACACACTAGAAGTCCTGTGGGTGCTGCTGAGAAGAATATATAGGAGCTCTGTGTGATGCCACTAACACACTAGAAGTCCTATGGGTGCTTCTGCAAAGAAAATAGAGGAGCTCTGTGTGATGCCACTAACACACTAGAAGTCCTGTGGGTGCTTATGCAAAGAAAATAGAGGAGCTCTGTGTGATGCCACTAACACACTAGAAGTCCTGTGGGTGCTGCTGAGAAGAATATATAGGAGCTCTGTGTGTGTAATGGGACTAACACACTTCAAGTCCTATAGGTGCTTCTGGGAAGAAAATATAGCTCTGTGTGTGTGATGGGACTAACACACTTCAAGTCCTATAGGTGCTTCTGGGAAGAAAATATAGCTCTGTGTGTGTGATGGGACTAACACACTTCAAGTCCTATAGGTGCTTCTGGGAACAAAATATAGCTCTGTGTGTGTAATGGGACTAACACACTTCAAGTCCTATAGGTGCTTCTGGGAACAAAATATAGCTCTGTGTGTGTGATGGGACTAACACACTTCAAGTCTATAGGTGCTTCTGGGAACAAAATATAGCTCTGTGTGTGTGATGGGACTAACACACTTCAAGTCCTATAGGTGCTTCTGGAAGAAAATATAGCTCTGTGTGTGTAATGGGACTAACACACTTCAAGTCCTATAGGTGCTTCTGGGAAGAAAATATAGCTCTGTGTGTGTAATGGGACTAACACACTTCAAGTCCTATAGGTGCTTCTGGGAAGAAAATATAGCTCTGTGTGTGTGATGGGACTAACACACTTCAAGTCCTATAGGTGCTTCTGGGAACAAAATATAGCTCTGTGTGTGTAATGGGACTAACACACTTCAAGTCCTATAGGTGCTTCTGGGAAGAAAATATAGCTCTGTGTGTGTGATGGGACTAACACACTTCAAGTCCTATAGGTGCTTCTGGGAACAAAATATAGCTCTGTGTGTGTGATGGGACTAACACACTTCAAGTCCTATAGGTGCTTCTGGGAAGAAAATATAGCTCTGTGTGTGTAATGGGACTAACACACTTCAAGTCCTATAGGTGCTTCTGGGAAGAAAATATAGCTCTGTGTGTGTAATGGGACTAACACACTTCAAGTCCTATAGGTGCTTCTGGGAAGAAAATATAGCTCTGTGTGTGTGATGGGACTAACACACTTCAAGTCCTATAGGTGCTTCTGGGAACAAAATATAGCTCTGTGTGTGTAATGGGACTAACACACTTCAAGTCCTATAGGTGCTTCTGGGAAGAAAATATAGCTCTGTGTGTGTGATGGGACTAACACACTTCAAGTCCTATAGGTGCTTCTGGGAACAAAATATAGCTCTGTGTGTGTGATGGGACTAACACACTTCAAGTCCTATAGGTGCTTCTGGGAACAAAATATAGCTCTGTGTGTGTAATGGGACTAACACACTTCAAGTCCTATAGGTGCTTCTGGGAACAAAATATAGCTCTGTGTGTGTGATGGGACTAAACACACTTCAAGTCCTATAGGTGCTTCTGGGAACAAAATATAGCTCTGTGTGTGTGATGGGACTAACACACTTCAAGTCCTATAGGTGCTTCTGGGAAGAAAATATAGCTCTGTGTGTGTAATGGGACTAACACACTTCAAGTCCTATAGGTGCTTCTGGGAAGAAAATATAGCTCTGTGTGTGTAATGGGACTAACACACTTCAAGTCCTATAGGTGCTTCTGGGAAGAAAATATAGCTCTGTGTGTGTGATGGGACTAACACACTTCAAGTCCTATAGGTGCTTCTGGGAACAAAATATAGCTCTGTGTGTGTAATGGGACTAACACACTTCAAGTCCTATAGGTGCTTCTGGGAAGAAAAATATAGCTCTGTGTGTGTGATGGGACTAACACACTTCAAGTCCTATAGGTGCTTCTGGGAAGAAAATATAGCTCTGTGTGTGTGATGGGACTAACACACTTCAAGTCCTATAGGTGCTTCTGGGAAGAAAATATAGCTCTGTGTGTGTGATGGGACTAACACACTTCAAGTCCTATAGGTGCTTCTGGGAACAAAATATAGCTCTGTGTGTGTAATGGGACTAACACACTTCAAGTCCTATAGGTGCTTCTGGGAACAAAATATAGCTCTGTGTGTGTGATGGGACTAACACACTTCAAGTCCTATAGGTGCTTCTGGGAAGAAAATATAGCTCTGTGTGTGTAATGGGACTAACACACTTCAAGTCCTATAGGTGCTTCTGGGAACAAAATATAGCTCTGTGTGTGTGATGGGACTAACACACTTCAAGTCCTATAGGTGCTTCTGGGAAGAAAATATAGCTCTGTGTGTGTGATGGGACTAACACACTTCAAGTCCTATAGGTGCTTCTGGGAACAAAATATAGCTCTGTGTGTGTAATGGGACTAACACACTTCAAGTCCTATAGGTGCTTCTGGGAACAAAATATAGCTCTGTGTGTGTGATGGGACTAACACACTTCAAGTCCTATAGGTGCTTCTGGGAACAAAATATAGCTCTGTGTGTGTGATGGGACTAACACACTTCAAGTCCTATAGGTGCTTCTGGGAAGAAAATATAGCTCTGTGTGTGTGATGGGACTAACACACTTCAAGTCCTATAGGTGCTTCTGGGAACAAAAATATAGCTCTGTGTGTGTGATGGGACTAACACACTTCAAGTCCTATAGGTGCTTCTGGGAAGAAAATATAGCTCTGTGTGTGTAATGGGACTAACACACTTCAAGTCCTATAGGTGCTTCTGGGAACAAAATATAGCTCTGTGTGTGTGATGGGACTAACACACTTCAAGTCCTATAGGTGCTTCTGGGAACAAAATATAGCTCTGTGTGTGTAATGGGACTAACACACTTCAAGTCCTATAGGTGCTTCTGGGAAGAAAATATAGCTCTGTGTGTGTAATGGGACTAACACACTTCAAGTCCTATAGGTGCTTCTGGGAAGAAAATATAGCTCTGTGTGTGTAATGGGACTAACACACTTCAAGTCCTATAGGTGCCTCTGGGAACAAAATATAGGAGCTCTGCCTGCCTGCCACGAACACACTACAAGTCCTATAGGTGCTTCTGGTAACAAAATATGGGAGCTCTGCCTGCCTGCCACTAACACACTACAAGTCCTATAGGTGCTTCTGGTAACAAAATATAGGAGCTCTGCCTGCCTGCCACGAACACACTACAAGTCCTATAGGTGCTTCTGGTAACAAAATATAGGAGCTCTGCCTGCCTGCCACTAACACACTACAAGTCCTATAGGTGCTTCTGGTAACAAAATATAGGAGCTCTGCCTGCCTGCCACGAACACACTACAAGTCCTATAGGTGCTTCTGGTAACAAAATATAGGAGCTCTGCCTGCCTGCCACTAACACACTACAAGTCCTATAGGTGCTTCTGGTAACAAAATATAGGAGCTCTGCCTGCCTGCCACGAACACACTACAAGTCCTATAGGTGCTTCTGGTAACAAAATATAGGAGCTCTGCCTGCCTGCCACTAACACACTACAAGTCCTATAGGTGCTTCTGGTAACAAAATATAGGAGCTCTGCCTGCCTGCCACGAACACACTACAAGTCCTATAGGTGCTTCTGGTAACAAAATATAGGAGCTCTGCCTGCCTGCCACGAGCACACTACAAGCCCCTCTTTGTCAATCAATCTTTGTAACTGAATCTATCTAACTCAATCTCTGTAAGTGAATCTCTCTAACTATCTAAATGCAGCAGAGTGTCACAGAAACAGCCTGCTCAATCTGCGCCGGAACAGCATGTGACCGGCGCAGACGGCGTGGCGGCGTTTTATAGGGGGGGGGCGTGTACTACAGCCCCTGAGCTGTAATTGGCTACAGGCGTCCTGCCTGTAGCCAATTATGGCTCTTCGAGTTTCCGGGGCTGTGATTGGCCAAGCATGCGGGGTCACAGTGCATGCTTGGCCAATCATCAGCCAGCAATGCACTGCGTCGGCCGCGCCGGCCGCAATGCAGTGCGGGGCCGCTCGCATCACACGAACGTGATGCGAGCGGCCAAAATAGTTCTGGGCTCGCCGAGCGAGCGAACGCCCGGTGCTCGATGCGAACGTGGGTTCGCATCGAGCACCGGGCCCATCCTTAGTCAGGAGTATGTAATGTACTGCACCTTACATTGGTGGTTGCTAATAGGGGGGCAAACTTTTACCTTTCCAAAAAACATAACAAAAAAAAAATGGGTAGACTTTTACTTTTTTTATTAAACAATTCTCTTTTTTTTTTTTGTTTCTTGCTTATAAAAGAATAAATCCTTAAAAATGTGTTATGAATGTGCTTATTACCTTAGGTTACAGAACACTCCAAGGCAAAAAATAAGCTTATAATAATGCTGTTTTACATCTATTTGCAAGCCGATGATTCCAGCAAATGCATCTATTCAGTGTTAAATGATAGTAATCAGAATTCTTCAATACATGCCTGTTCATTGGAAAAAAAAATTAGACTGTCAGGTCTCCTGTCATTTTTTATGTTTGTAACAAGTACTACAGAAAAGGCTAAACATTTCAAATCTTGTTTTCCACTGCGACAAAGCAAATGGATACCTTGCTTTCACAAGTGATGTTATCAATGGGGAGAATTTCATTTTAATAAATATCTCATTTACCATTTTTCTGGCAGAGGAGGCAATTTTTAATGCTGCTGATGTACAATATGTATTTTTGGGCTGAATTGTTTACTACTACTGTCACTGCACTTTGGTTGAGTTTTGGAAAAAATAAAAGCTACCTAACCTGGTTTGATAAGTACCTTTGGCTACTATGCCATTTTTATTCCAGTGATTGCATCTAAAGCCAACACATTTATTTTTATTTTTCAATAAAGTAGGGGAGGAATAGAATCTCTGTCAGGTTTTTATTGCTGGGGAGATTTACCCTCTCTATTAGACCTAATGACCATTGCCACCAGGACAGAAACTGGTGGGAAATACAAAATGGGACATTTTTTTTTACTAACACAGGGAGAATCTCCCAAAAGGAACACCTGTTCTGGTTATTTTAAAGCAGGGGTCTCAAACTGGTGGCCCTCCAGCTGTTTCAAAACTACAAGTCCCATCATGCCTCTGCCTGTGGGAGTCATGCTTGTATTTGTCAGCCTTGCAATGCCTCATGGGACTTGTAGTTTTGCAACAGCTGGAGGGCCATTAGTTTGAGACCCCTGCTTTAAAGGTATACATATTGAAGGAGTACAGAGAAAGTATAAGCCTTGTCACCCAGTATACCTGTCAGCACAAGGTATTTTAAAGCTGAACTCTTGACTTACCTTCAGTCTTGCACAGTTGTACAGGTTCTTCTCATGTACTGAAAATGCTTACTAGACATGTGCAGAATGAAAACATTTAATTTTGATTCGTTATTTACATAAATTAGTTCAGTCAAATTTGTTTAATTTGTTTCATTTGTTTTTGGAATTCGTTTAGTTTATTCTAATCAATCCAAATTTTTGGAATTCCATTCAAACTTGAATCAAATGCCATTCGAATTGCATTCAAATCCAATTCCATTCAAAATTGAATTTTGGAAGATGGTTATATTCTTTCTATTCCATTCTATTCTATTGTTTTTTCTATTCTATTTTTTCTTTTCTATTCTATTCAAATGTATTCTATTCGAAATTCGAATATCCAAAAAAGGTTATGTTATATTCTTTCTATTTTATTCTATTCTTTTCTATAGTCTATTCTATTCTTTTCTATTTTATTCTTTTCCATTCTATTCAAATTTCAGAAGATGGTTACATTTTATTTTATTCTGTTCTTTTATTCTGTTCTTTTATTTTCTATTCTATTCAAATTTATTCTATTCGAAATTCAAATTTCCAAAAAGGTTATGTTGTTATATTCTTTCTATTTTATTCTATTCTTTTCTATAGTGTATTCTATTCTATTCTTTTCTATTTTATTATTTTCCATTCTATTCAAATTTCAGAAGATGGTTACATTTTATTTTATTTTATTCTATTTTATTTTATTCTGTTCTTTTATTTTCTATTCTATTTTGTTCTGTTTTACTCTATTCTTTAATTTTCTATTCTGTCCCTTTTTTTTCTATTCAATTTTTTCTATTCTTTTATTTTGTATACTGTTCTGTTTTACTCTATTATATTCTATTCTTTTATTTTCTTTTATACTCTATTATACAATTAGGAAACTATTCTAATTTGATTAGAAAACTATCTGAATTTGATTCATCTGAAATTTTGATTTGTTATTTCGGATTCGTTTAAATGCATTACTATTGTAATTCGGAAATCTCCTTCATTTGAATTTCCGAAAAGCAAAAAATTTGTCCGAAATTCAAATTGGGACAAAACTAATTGCACATCTCTAATGCTTACTTTCATTTCACTGAACACTATGAGCTCCTCACAGAGTTCACTAGAACCCCCCTCATTTGATTGTTGGACAATGTCTAGCATCATCCAGCCCTTTTTCCTTCCCAGCTTGGCTGTCCCTGGCCCGCCCCTGTAATTTTTGGGATTTCAGTTCTGTCAATCATAGAGGCTTAGCATCATGCCTCTGCCTGTGGGAGTCATGCTTGTAACTGTCAGCCTTGCAATGCCTCATGGGACTTGTAGTTTTGCAACAGCTGGAGGGCCGTTAGTTTGAGACCCCTGTATACATATTGAAGGAGTACAGAGAAAGTATAAGCCTTGTCACCCAGTATACCTGTCAGCACAAGGTATTTTAAAGCTGAATTCTTGACTTACCTTCAGTCTTGCACAGTTGTACAGGTTCTTCTCATGTACTGAAAATGCTTACTAGACATGTGCAGAATGAAAACATTTAATTTTGATTTAATTTTGATTCGTTATTTACAAAAATTTGTTTAGTTAAATTTGTTTAATTTGTTTGATTTGTTTTTGGAATTCGTTTAGTTTATTCTAATCGAAAATATCAAAATTGATATTTGGAAGATGGTTATATTCTTTCTATTCTATTCTATTCTATTGTTTTTTCTTTCTAGTCTATTTTTTCTTTTCTATTCTATTTAAATTTATTCTATTCGAAATTCAAATTTCCAAAAAGGTTATGTTGTTATATTCTTTCTATTTTATTCTATTCTTTTCTATAGTTTATTCTATTCTATTCTTTTCTATTTTATTATTTTCCATTCTATTCAAATTTCAGAAGATGGTTACATTTTATTTTATTTTATTCTATTTTATTTTATTCTGTTCTTTTATTTTCTATTATATTTTGTTCTGTTTTACTCTATTCTTTTATTTTCTATTCTGTCCCTTTTTTTTTCTATTCTATTTTTTCTATTCTTTTATTTTGTATACTGCTCTGTTTTACTCTATTATATTCTATTCTTTTATTTTCTTTTATACTCTATTATACAATTAGGAAACTATTCTAATTTGATTAGAAAACGATCTGAATTTGATTCATCTGAAATTTTGATTTGTTATTTCGGATTCGTTTAAATGCATTACTATTGTAATTCGGAAATCTCCTTCATTTGAATTTCCGAAAAGCAAAAAATTTGTCCGAAATTCAAATTGGGACAAAACTAATTGCACATCTCTAATGCTTACTTTCATTTCACTGAACACTATGAGCTCCTCACAGAGTTCACTAGAACCCCCCTCATTTGATTGTTGGACAATGTCTAGCATCATCCAGCCCTTTTTCCTTCCCAGCCTGGCTGTCCCTGGCCCGCCCCTGTAATTTTTGGGATTTCAGTTCTGTCAATCACAGAGGCTCAACATCATATGTGTAAATTACTTAGGGTGTTCTGCAGGAAAATGTAGTCTACCTAGTAACTCCAGCTTTAGGTTGACATCCACCCATCAAGACATTTTGATATTTGCATAATGCCATCCAAGAGCCAGCTGACTGCTTGTATTAGGGCTGTGGGCTTCTGTGTGAAGCACAGAGACCCTATAATTACATCACTTATCTAAAATAAGGCATGTCTTGTATTAGATTGTATTAGATTGTATTAGAATGTTGATGAAGGGGTGGGGGGGAACAAGGGAATGCAAAATATAAGCAGATTAAACCTCAGCTGTATAAAGAATTATTCTAGAAAGAACGAACCAGTGTGTCTTGTAGGTGCACTAGGCTCTTCCATACTGCTTTGTGTAGTGGATATGTGAAATCCCAGGAGGATGGGCATTTATTTGTTACTGTGGGTGCAGGTGGCTGTCCAACCCTAACCTAATTAAATTGGTAAATTGACTAATGCCCTGTACACACGATAGGATTTTCCAATCGAAAATGTGTGATAGGACCTTGTTGTTGGAAATTCTGACTGTGTGTAGGCTCCATCATACATTTTCCATAGGAATTTCCGTCAAAATTTGAGATCTGGTTCTCAAATTTTCCGACAACAAAATCTGTTGTCGGAAATTCCGTTCGTGTGTACACAATTCCGTCGCACAAAGTGCCACGCATGCTCGGAATCAAGCAGAAGAGCAGCACTGGCTATTGAACTTCATTTTTCTCGGCTCGTCGTACGTGTTGTACGTCACCGCGTTCTTGATGTTCGGAATTTCCGACCAACTTTGTGTGACCGTGTGTATGCAAGACAAGTTTGAGCCAACATCCGTTGGAAAAAATCCCAAATATTTTTGTGGTCGGAAAATCCTATCGTGTATACAGGGCATTAGAATTAAGAAAAAGTTAAATAAAACACACTCACTCTTCTCACTTACTGATAAGATTATTTTCATAAAGCTGACCACATTCACATACACAAAACTAAAAAACGTGTAAAATGACTATAGTTCACTTTGAGTGCCAGTTCACACTGGAATGTGGTGCGGGAAACCTGCGTCCCATGCATGTTTCCCGCACCACATTCAAAACGAGCTGTCTGCAATCTGCAATGGGTTTCAGTGTAAAGTTGACGACATCCCTAATGCATATACAATATAGTTACATAGTTAGGTTGAAAAAAGACACAAGTCCATCTAGTTCAACCAATAAAAAAAAAAAAAATAAATCAAACAATCTAATATACACAATCGTATACCCACAGTTTATCCAGGGGAAGGCAAAAAAAAACAATAAAGCATTATCAAATTTGCTACAGCAGGGGAAAAAATTCCTTCCTGATCTCCGAGAGGCAATTGGATATTCACTGGATAAACTTTACCTATAAATATTAGTATCCAGTTATATTATGTACATTTAGGAAAGAATCCAGGCCTTTTTAAAGCAACCTACTGATAACAAACGGTAATCGTAATGCTAACAAAAGTACCATTCAATCCGGTTGAAGTAAATTTTTAAAAGTAGTGCATGTACAACTTTTGTTGCGATGCAATGTGATTTCAGCTCATTCAAATAAATTGGCTAAAATGCACTGCACTCTAATTGCACTGGAATCGCACAGGATTCCTGGTGTGAACCGGCCCTAACTGTATTAAAGTGGTAGTAAAGTCTTTTTTTTTTTTTACTTGTACCTACAGATAAGCCTATAATAAGGCTTACCTGTAGGCACAGTGAATATCTTCTAAACTTGCACTGTTTAGGAGATATTATCACTGTCTGAGGCCAGTGACATCACCGGCGAATGCGCTCGGAAGCAGTGTTGGTCATCTTACTTTAAAAAAGTAATTAGTTAAGTTACAAATTACTTCTCCCAAAAAGTAATTGCATTAGTAACTCAGTTACTACTTTGGAAAAATAATTAGTTACGCAGCAAAGTAACTGTGACTTTTTTTTAAAATATTCTATACCTGTAACTAAGGGGCGGGTCTAGTATTACTGTAAGCAAGGGGCGCATTTATTATTATTGTTATATATCGTGTAACCAAGGGGCTGCTCTATTATTACTCTTACCAAGGGGCAGATCTGATATAGCGTGTAAGCAAGGGGCGGGTCTATTATTATTATATCGTGTAAGGGGCGGATGGCTACAGAAGAGGGCGAATGTTAAATTAATGGGCAGAGCTCGATATATAAAAATAATAAATGCGCCCCTTGGTTACAGTAATACTAGACCCGCCCCTTAGTTACACGATAGACGCCCCCTGCAAAGCAGCACGAGCATCAGGAGCGTACGGCATAGCCTCGTACAATTACATGTTAACTGCACGGTGTAGAGTTCACTCAGAGCTGTTTAGGTTTGGCAATTTTCGTAAGCTCCGTAGTCCTTCGTACTGCGCAAGCACTGCACCTACACAGTACAGCAGTACAGGGGGTCCTTATCCGGCGAGGGAACTTTTTTGGCAGCACACCGGAATTACACTACTGCCATCTAGTGGCAGTAGATGTAATTGAGGTAACTAAGCCAAAGTAATGGAAACTGAGTTACCATGAGAGGAAAAGTAATCAGTTAGATTACTCGTTACCCTCTAAAGTAACTGCGTTATGTAACTCAGTTTATTTTAACTCAGTTACTTACATCACTGCTCGGAAGGGATGGCATACCTTTGCAGTCTCTTCATAGCTCAGTGTTCTGGGAGTGGAATCATTGGGGCTCAGCCAATCAGACAGCCAGAACACTCAAACCCGGAAAGAAGACCGGGTGATGATGGAAGCCCTGTTAGTGGTGAAGGTGTGCTGCAGGAGGGCTTCGTTCTAAGGTAAGTATTTCATAATGTGCAGTATGTGATGCATTCATGCACATTTTGCCATTGCAGGGTTTTTTTTTTTTGTTTTGTTTTTAATAAGGTACGGTTTACTACTGCTTCAAAAGGGAACATGTGTGCCTATAGATTTGAAAGTTGCTTTTGCTTATTTGCTTTAAAAAATGCATGTTCAAAAGCTGACATCTTCAATCCTGTTTCCCTAGCGAGTGAAATTAAGACTTCACAGGCTGCTTGCTTGTTCTTAATTATTGAAGTTAGGATCAGCGCAACACCAATGGCAATATATGGCAATCTATTCAGACAAGCAGAAAAATAATACGCAGCCCAACATATGGCTAACATTTGGCAGAAAGTACTGTGTTTTGAACATAGAACACCAGTTTATAAAATTATCTTAAACTTGCCTGCCAATTAAATTTCTAATAAAATAACATTTCATGACATTGCTTGCGTAATAAGAAACATCCTACAAAATGGGACTGTGCGCTAGAACAAAAAGTGACTTTATTGCTGACATAGCTTCCTTGCTGCCATATGTGTACTTACTGTCAATATTAATCTGCTCCATAATTTCCATTTCAATATCAAAACTCAAAAATTGCTATTTACTTGTATAATATGCTTCCTGCTGGTGCTAAATCGTGTGACCTACTGGTGTTTTGGGACCTGAAAGAAATTGTTTCTAAGTAATTGGCTGGCACAGTTTGTGTACAGGAATAAGCCTGCTCAGCAAAGATTACACTGGATTTAGCTCAGCAGCATGAAGCAATGAAGACGCGGTGTAGATGTCAGTTCCAGACCAAAGCCAGAAGCTTCTAATAGAGATAGGGAAATGTTTAGTTAATATTTTTTTCCACTATGTATTGTTGCAGAGAAATGAAAAATAAATTAATTACAGTATATCTAAATCAGAATGTTTTTGATGAACTTTCTGACATCTGCACTAAACGTATTAGGTGGAAAAATGGGCTATAATAAAAGACAGTCATTACCATAAAGTCTTTAGACTATGCCTTCCAAATACCAAAAATAAAATGATATAAACAAAATGTATTTGCAGGAATGAATAAACAACATAAGCAATTTTCAACCAGTACATCAGGGAGTTAGATGCAACCAAGAAGGATGGTAAAAAGTATCAAAGGGACCATCCAGAGTGTAGCCCCAACACATGGATGAACATCACGCGTCCTACTATAGGACAATATTTTCCTCTCTCTTTCAGTTTTGTGCTACCGAATAAACTTTGTAGAGCTGGCGTATCGTCTCTACCCTTACAATGAAACTGTGACCAGACTATAGACGTTACATTAATTACATACTTTTTTCAAACAGTAAATTACCTTTAAAGTAAGCGCTCTCTGATCTCGGTAGCTGCGGGAACAATGGAAAAACTTTTTCTCAAAGTTACAGATGAAGTGCTAAAGTCATACAAGTCAGCTCCTGCTGCTCCCCTCTTCCAGAACAATCTGCTTATATTAGAGTTTAGAAGGCTGGAAGGCTACCAAGTCATTACTTGGAGGGTGAAGAAGGGTGAGCATAGCTGATGAGAATAACAACTTCAAGCATACAGTATCTCACAAAAGTGAGTACACCCCTCACATATTTGTAAATATTTTATTATATCTTTTCATTGACAATACTAAAGAAATTATACTTGTATACTTGTATAACAGTGTAAATTTGCTGTCTCCTCAAAATAACTCAACACACAGTCATTAATGTCTAAACTGCTGGCAAGAAAAGTTAGTAAACCCCTAAGTGAAAATGTCCAAATTGGGCCCAATTAGCCATTTTAACTCCCCGGTGTCATATGACTCGTTAGTGGTACAAGGTCTCAAGTGTGAATGGGGAGCAGATGTGTTAAATTTGGTGTTATAGCTCTCACTCTCTCATACTGGTCACTGGAAGTTCAACATGGCACCTCATGGCAAAGAACTCTCTGAGGATCTGGAAAAAAATAATTGTTGCTCTACATAAAGATGGCCTAGGCTATAAGAAGATTGCCCAGACCCTGAAACTGAGCTGCAGCACAGTGGCCAAGACCATACAGCAGTTTAACAGGACAGGTTCCACTCCGAACAGGCCTCGCCATGGTCGACCAAAGAGCACGTGCTTAGCATCATATCCAGAGGTTGTCTTTGGGAAATAGACATATGAGGGCTGCCAGCATTGCTGCAGAGGTAGAAGGGGTAGTTGGTTAGCCTGTCAGTGCTCAGACCATACGCCGCACACTGCATCAAATTGGTCTGTATGGCTGTCGTCTCAGAAGGAAGCCTCTTCTAAAGATGATGCACAAGAAAGCCTGCAGACAGTTTGCTGAAGACAAGCAGACTAAGGACATGGATTACTGTAACCATGTTCTGTGGTCTGATGAGACCAAGATAAACTTATTTGGTTCACATGGTGTCAAGCATGTGTGACAGCAACCAGGTGAGGCGTATAAAGACAAGTGTGTCTTGCCTACACTAAAGCATGGTGATGGGAGTGTCATGGTCTGGGACTGCATGAGTGCTGCAAGCACTGGGGAGCTACAGTTCATTGAGGGAACCATGAATGCCAACATGTACTGTGACATACTGAAGCAGAGCATGATCCCCTTCCTTCAGAGACTGGGCCACAGGGCAGTATTCCAACATGATAATGACCCCAAACACACCTCCAAGATGACCACTGCCTTGCTAAAGAAGAAGAGGGTAAAGGTGATGAATTGGCCAAGCATGTCTCCAGACATAAACCCTATTAAGCATCTTTGGGGCTTCCTCAAATGGAGGGTGGAGGAGCGCAAGGTCTCTAACATCCACCAGCTCTGTGATGTCATCATGAAGGAGTGAAAGAGGACTCCAGTGGCAACCCATGAAGCTCTGGTGAACTCCATGCCCAAGAGGGTTAAGGCAGTGCTGGAAAATAATGATGGCCACACAAAATATTGACACTTTGGGGCCAATTATTCATTTTAGGGCTATACACACTTTTGTTGCCAGTGGTTTAGACATTAATGGCTTGGTGTTGAGTTATTTTTTTTTTTTAATTGTTTATTTATAACATCTATCAATAATTATACATTGCTGTACAAAGAGATATCATTTCAACTTTTGATAGTACAGAGTGTTGTATATATAAATTTGTGGAACTAAACATGGATACAGGTATGTTCACATCCAAGCGTCATCCAACAATGGGTTATTCAAACATAGTTATCATACCGTATCATATGGTAAACAAAAAGAAAAAAAAAAAGTATAGTTCTGAGTCATAACAATACAAAAGAGAAAGGGAAGCAAAGTACAACATAACCTGGATATGGCACCAGGAGGTTTAGGGGGCTTGAAGGCTGTCAGATTCAAGGGGGTAACAGAATCGTCCCATGTTTTCCATATTTTATAAAAGAAGGGTAGTGTGTCCTCGATTTTAGCGGTCAAGTGTTCCATCCTACGTATATCCACCATTATGGAAAGAAAAGTGATGGAATGTGGGGGGAGAGGTGAAAAGCCAATGTCTAGGGATAGCTCGTTTTGGATAAAGGGTGTTGAGTTATTTTGAGGGGACAGCAAATGTAAACTGTTATACAAGCTGTACACTCACTACTTTACATTGTAGCAACTAGTAGACATGTGCGATTAGTTTCGTACGAATTCGTAATTAGTACGAATTTTTCGAAATTCGTACGAATTTACGAATCCGTAGTACGAATTTTTTCGAATACGAATTCCGTAAGGAATACGAAATTCCGTTTACGAATTTCGTCGCCGAATTTATTCGAATCCGACTACTAAATATCGAATTTCAACTAATATAAAAGAAATTATTATAGCGGATATAACGAATGATTCGAATGAATTCGAATGAATTCGAATGACAAAGTGTCATTTTTGCAGGAAAAATTCCGTTTACGAATTTCAGCTCCAAATTATTCGAATCCAACTACCAATATCGAATTTCAACTAATTTGAAAGAAATTATTATAGCAGATATAACGAATGAATTCGAATGAATTCGAATGATTCGAATGACAAAGTGTAATTTTTGCAGAAAAAAAAGCTATTTAAAATCACTTGCGGCTATTGCCGGCAAATGAATTGTCGGCTCCATAACACAGAGAACAGTCATTCATTGATATATAAAAAAAAAAAAAGTGTAGGGGTCCCCCAAATTCAATAACCAGGCCCTTCAGGTCTGGTATGGATATTAAGGGGGACCCCAGCCAAAAAAAAAAAAAAAAAAATGGCGTGGGGTCCCCCCCAAAGCACCTTGTCCCCATGTTGATGAGGACAAGGGCCTCATCCACACAACCCTGGCCGGTGGTTGTCGGGGTCTGCAGGCGGGGGGCTTATCGGAATCTGGAAGCCCCCTTTAACAAGGGGACCCCCAGATCCCGCCCCCCCCCCCTGTGTGAAATGGTAAGGGCCTACCATTTCACCAAAAAAGTGTCAAAAATGGTAAAAATGACAGGAGACGGTCTTTGACAATTCCTTTATTAAAATCTTCTTTCTTCTTTCTTTCTGGTCTTCCTTTCTTCATCTTCTCCTTCCGTCATCTTCTTCCATCTTCTTCTTCCTCCGATCCGCTTCTTCTTGCTCCGGTCTTCTCGTCCTTCTCGTCCGGCGTCGGTGTCTCTTCTCGCAGGCCGCTCCTCGCAATGGGAGGCTCCCGCTGTGTGAGGCTTCGCTCCGGCTGACAGGTCTTTTATAACGGAGGGCACCTGGTGACCCCGCCCCCTCTGACGCACGGGGACGTCATGGGGACTTCCCTATGGCTTTCCCCATGACGTCAGAGGGGGGGCGGGGTCTCCAGGTGCCTTCGTTATAAAAGACCTGTCAGCCGGAGCGAAGCCTGACACAGCGGGAGCCTCCCATTGCGAGGAGCGGCCTGCGAGAACAGACGCCGACGCCGGACGAGAAGGACGAGAAGACCGGAGCAAGAAGAAGCGGATCGGAGGAAGAAGAAGATGGAAGAAGATGGAAGAAGATGCTGGAAGGAGAAGATGAAGAAAGGAAGACCAGAAGAAAGAAGAAAGAAGATTTTAATAAAGGAATTGTCAAAAGACCGTCTCCTGTCATTTTTACAATTTTTGTCACTTTTTTGGTGAAATGGTAGGGGTACTTTTGTACCCCCTTACCATTTCACACAGGGGGGGCGGGATCTGGGGGCCCCTTGTTAAAGGGGGCTTCCAGATTCCGATAAGTCCCCCGCCCGCAGACCCCCACAACCACCGGGCACGGTTGTGGGGACGAGGCCCTTGTCCTCATTAACATGGGGACAAGGTGCTTTGGGGGTCTCAGACCCCCAAAGCACCCTCCCAATGTTGAGGGCATGTGGCCTGGTACGGTTCAGGTGGGAGGGCGGGGCGCTCTCGTCCCCCCCTCTTTTCCTGCGGCCTGCCAGGTTGCGTGCTCGGATAAGGGTCTGGTATGGATTTTGAGGGGGACCCTACGCCATTTTTTTTTTTGGCTGGGGTCCCCTTAATATCCATCCCAGACCTGAAGGGCCTGGTTATTGAATTTGGGGGGACCCCCACGCATTTTTTTATCAATGACTTCAATGAATGACTGTTCTCTGTGTTACGGATCGGACAATTCATTTGCCGGCAATAGCCGCAAGTGATTTTAAATAGCTTTTTTTTTCCTGCAAAAATGACACTGTGCAGGAACAGTTCCCTATATTAGATATACTGAATCTCGAATCATTCGAATCATTCGAATCATTCCTTATATCCGCTATAATAATTTCTTTCATATTAGTTGAAATTAGATATTTGTTAGTTGTTGTATTCAAATTGTTCTCTGTATTACGGGAATCGGCAATTAGCCGCGAGTGATTTTAAATAGCTTTTTTTTCCTGTAAAAAATGACACATTGTACAGAGACAGTTCTAAGCACGGGAAACATGCCCCCCCCTTCATAGGCAAGGCATACTATATATATATATATATATATATATATATATATATATATATATATATATATATATATATACTATATACTATATAGTATGCCTATGAAGGGGGGGGGCATGTTTCCGTGCTTAGAACTGTCTCTGTACAATGTGTCATTTTTGCAGGAAAAAAAAGCTATTTAAAATCACTCGCGGCTAATTGCCGATTCCCGTAATACAGAGAACAATTCGAATACAACAACTAACAAATATCTAATTTCAACTAATATGAAAGAAATTATAATAGCGGATATAACGAATGCTTCGAATGATTCGAGATTCAGTATATCTAATATAGAGAACTGTTCCTGCACAGTGTCATTTTTGCAGGAAAAAAAAGCTATTTAAAATCACTTGCGGCTATTGCCGGCAAATGAATTGTCGGATCCGTAACACAGAGAACAGTCATTCATTGAAGTCATTGATAAAAAAATGCGTGGGGGTCCCCCCAAATTCAATAACCAGGCCCTTCAGGTCCGGGATGGATATTATGGGGGACCCCAGCCAAAAAAAAAAAAAAAATGGCGTAGGGTCCCCCTCAAAATCCATACCAGACCCTTGAGGTCTGGGATGAATTTTAAGGGGAACCCTAGCCAAAAAAAATGGTGTGGGGTCCCCCTCAAAATCCATACCAGACCCTTATCAGAGCACGCAACCTGGCGGGCCGCAGGAAAAGAGGGGGGGACGAGAGCGGCCCCCCCTCCCGCCTGAACCGTACCAGGCCACATGCCCTCAACATTGGGAGGATGCTTTGGGGGTCTGAGACCCCCAAAGCACCTTGTCCCCATGTTGATGAGGACAAGGGCCTCATCCCCACAACCCTGGCCGGTGGTTGTGGGGGTCTGCGGGCGGGGGGCTTATCGGAATCTGGAAGCCCCCTTTAACCAGGGGACCCCCAGATCCCACCCCCCCCTGTGTACCATTTCACCAAAAAAGTGACAAAAATGGTAAAAATGACAGGAGACGGTCTTTGACAATTCCTTTATTAAAATCTTCTTTCTTCTGGTCTTCCTTTCTTCATCTTCCTTTCCTCTTCCTTTCTTCATCTTCATCTTCAGAGGCCGCTCCTCGCAATGGGAGGCTCCCGCTGTGTGAGGCTTTTATAACGGAGGGCACCTGGTAACCCCGCCCCCCCCTCTGACGTCATGGGGAAAGCCATAGGGAAGTCCCCATGACGTCCCTGTGCATCAGAGGGGGCGGGGTTACCAGGTGCCCTCCGTTATAAAAGACCTGTCAGCCGGAGCGAAGCCTCACAGAGCGGGAGTCTCCCATTGGGAGGAGTGGCCTGCGAGAAGAGACGCCGACACCGATGCCGGACGAGAAGTACGAGAAGACCGGAGCAAGAAGAAGCGGATCGGAGGAAGAAGAAGATGGAAGAAGATGACGGAAGGAGAAGATGAAGAAAGGAAGACCAGAAGAAAGAAGATTTTAATAAAGGAATTGTCAAAGACCGTCTCCTGTCATTTTTACAATTTTTGACACTTTTTTGGTGAAATGGTAGGGGTAATTTTGTACCCCCTTACCATTTCACACAGGGGGGGGGGTCTGGGGGTCCCCTTGTTAAAGGGGGCTTCCAGATTCCGATAAGCCCCCCACCCGCAGACCCCCACAACCACCGGCCAGGGTTGTGGGGATGAGGCCCTTGTCTTTATCAACATGGGGACAAGGTGCTTTGGGGGGGACCCCAAAGCACCCTCCCAATATTGAGGGCATGTGGCCTGGTACGGTTCAGGCGGGAGGGGGGGGCGCTCTCGTCCCCCCTCTTTTCCTGCGGCCTGCCAGGTTGCGTGCTCGGATAAAGGGTCTGGTATGGATTTTGAGGGGGACCCCACGCCATTTTTTTTTTTTTGGCCGGGGTTTCCCTTAAAATCCATCCCAGACCTGAAGGGTCTGGTATGGATATTTGGGGGGGACCCCACGCCATTTTTTTTATTTTTTTTTGGCCGGGGTTTCCCTTAAAATCCATCCCAGACCTGAAGGGTCTGGTATGGATATTTGGGGGGGACCCCACGCCATTTTTTTTATTTTTTTTTGGCTGGGGTTCCCCTTAATATCCATACAAGACTTGAAGGGCCTGGTTATTGAATTGGGGGGGACCCCCACGCTTTTTTTTTTTTTTTTGTTATCAATGAATGACTGTTCTCTGTGTTACGTAGCCGACTTTTTATTAGCCGCGAGTGATTTTAAATAGCTTTTTTTCCTGCAAAAATTACACTTTGTGCAGGAACAGTTCTCTATATTAGATATACTGAATCTCGAATTCATTCGAAGCATTCGAACCATTCGTTATATCCGCTATTATAATTTCTTTCATATTAGTTGAAATTCGATATTTGTAGTTGGATTCACTAACGATTCGTAACTATTCGTAGCGATTCGTAACGATTCGTAACTTGAAATTGAAATTCGATATTTGTAGTTGGATTCGAATTGTTCTCTGTGTTATGAGAACCGACAATTCATTAGCCGCGTTAACGATTCGTAACGATTCGTAACGATTCGTAACTTTACTAACGATTCGAAAAAAAAATTACGATTCGTCCAAAATTCGTATTTCGTACGAATTCGAACGGAATTTCGTACACAAATTACGAATTTTTTTATATACGAAACGGGACGAAACGAAACAAAACAAATTTTTTGACAGTTCCCATGTCTAGCAACTAGCAAACTGTCATTTCTTCAGTGTTGTCACATAAAAAGATATAATAAAATATTTACAAAAATGTGAGGAGTGTACTCACTTTTGTGAGATACTGTATGTCCAGGCAAAAAAAAAAAAAAAAAAACCTATGCAGTACATCTCTACCATACATGCACAGTTCCCGTGTTTGTCTCGTTATGGATAATAGAAGTTCAGAAAAATCTACCAGAAATGTACCCAGTTCTTAAAGCGTTACCCCCTTCTACCTATCCTGCCTAATCGGTGTGCCTAATCTGTATAAAAAAGTGTACTTACCTATTTTCAATTTACTCCAGTCCAGTTATGTGATCCCGCAGGTCTGTTTAGAGGAGGACAGGACAATGGCTGTGAATTCCAGGAGACATGACGTCATTCATAGTCTCCCATGGCCCAACCATTGTTGACACGTCCTCCTCTCCCCTGCAGCAGCCGCTCACTGACACAGGGGAGCGGGAGCTGTGGGATCATGTGATTGGACTGGAGCAGATTACATCATTTTTATACAGATCAGACAGGATAGGTAGGAAGAGAGGGAAGGAACATTTTTAAGAATAGAGTTACGCTTTTCTTCCACTTTAAGCTAAGTTGTGGACTGACAGCACACAGAATTTTTGTGGACCGAGTCTTGTCAACTCTCCCTTGGTCTTTTGCTAAATTACCCAACCACTCCCACTCTCACATCTTTGCAACACAAAGGCTAATCATTCTGTAGTCCAAGAAAAAAGCTAGGAGAGATCTTTGACATAAAAGAAATAAGTGACAAAGGACAGCTCTAGATTTTTGCTAAAATCAACAGGTTTATTTGAACTCATCAAACAGATATAACAAAGTGCTCCCAATACTATATTTAATAGGCCAAACTAGAGCAAATAAGAGATATTTATTGTTGCTGTAATCTTTGATGAGGAATTAGGCCAAAGTGGCCACAGCTACAGAGGTCAGTTAGGGCTTGTAAAACTAATTTACTGCTTGTTAAATACAAGTAAATACTTGAAGGTCCAAAGACTGGCCCCCAGATTAACTTTAAATAGAACTTGAACTTTCTTACAGTGATACTAAAGTCTAATTTTTTTTTAGTTAAAAATAACAAACATGTCATACTTACCTGTCCTGTGCAGTGGATTTGCACAGAGCAGCCCAGATTCTCCTCTTCTCGGGTCCCTCTTTGGTGCTCCTGGCCCCTCCCTCCTGTTAAGTGCCTCCACAGCAAGCAGTTTGCTATGGGGGCACCCGAGCTGAGCTGCAGCTCCCTCTGTCCATTCAGACATAGAGCCATGGGCCTGGCCCCGCCCCCTTTATCTCCTCATTGGCTGATTGTCTTTGATTGACACTGATTGACAGCATTGGGAGCCAATGGCGCCGTGCTGCTGTCTCAGCCAATGAGGAGAGGAGTCCCGGGTAGCCAAGACATTCCTACAACATGGCAGGGTCTAGATGGGGCTCAGGTAAGTATTAAAGGGGCTGAGGGGGGCTGCTACACAGAAGGCTTTTTATAGGGGTCATGCCGTGACTGGCGGCTCCCGTGCGCATGTGTGGGGGTGACGTCACGCTGCTCCGGGCAGTCACAGAGCCAGAGTTCGTGGCCCCGGAAGGAAGAGGGGCGCTCTCTGCTAGTGGAGACAACGGTGACATCATGGGCTTCGGTTTCAGGTAAGTGACACATAATGGGCTACTATGCGATACATAGTGGCCCATTATGCTTTACCTTTGCAGGGAAATAAAGAAGAAGTAAAACCCACCAGTGTTTACTTCCTCTTTTAATGCAGTGCAAAAGGCTTGCTTTAGAGCCTGGGGGGGGGTAAAAAGCAATTATCAACGTCCACATTCTCCTATTCACTTGACAAAGCTCCCTACAAAAGCTATGTGTAAGCATCAACCTGGTTTTAGGTTGGAGCTGGGTTTGATGAATGAATGAAGAGAAAGAGGAGGGAGAGGAACGTATTAATGTGCTCTTTAACCTCCCTGCTCTAAAGCAAACCTATTACAGGGATTCTTTGAATGTTATTATATCTACCTTCAGTCAAATTTTTTTATGATGCTATTTCAGCTGTCACTGCATGCTTTTGACCAAGAATTATACCACAGCTGTACACTTCTCTATAGCCCCTCTGAGAATTTCTCATGTGGTTTTTATTCATTCCTATCCTAGCACTCTGTCCTTTGAAAGAGTTGGTGTCCAATAAGTCAGACATTAAAAAGCATAAAAAAACAACAAAAAAAAAACTGTGTTAACAGTGTGAAACAACAGAAAACTTAAATACATGCAGAACATTATTTATCATCCATTTCATGCAGCAGTAGAGTGTTTACGGTACCATGTTAGTCATGTTTCCAACCATCAGTTCCTACTGCCTGAGGAAGGGGCCAGCATGCCTCAAAGCTGGCACTACAAACTGTTTAGTTAACTAATAAATGGTATCACCCATATCCAAACTTCCTCTATTTCATGCAACAAAAGTATTAAAAGGCATAAAACTGGTAAAAATATAAATTCCCCCTCTATTGAAGTAGACAACCTCCATCTGGAGGAAATTTAATAATCTCTCAAGGTTAAAAATGTGGTCGTTTATTTAAAACATCACAATAATTTGTGATTAAACTGTATTCTATCAGTGCTATGTCTTCAGTGAAATGTGTATATAAATTTAAGGCAACAAAAAATAAAAATGTAAAAAAAAACTAAAATGGTGTTAAGGCTGAACAACTGGAATGCTATCTTATGCCATTGTATTTTTTATTTCTTTCGGAATTTCCGACAATAAAAATTTGAGAGCTGGATCTCAAATTTTCTGACAATAAAATCCGTTGTCGTAAATTCCGAGCGGGTGTACACAATTCCGAAGCACAAAATTCCACGCATCCTCTGAATCAAGTATGAGACGGAAGCGATCGGATCTGGTAAAACTAGCGTTCGTAATGGAGATAGCACATTCGTCACGCTGTAAATTTTTAAATCTTTTAATGCAGCGCATTTTCTTCTTCTTTATAATGCTAGAATAATGAAGCTGTTTTGCTGCTGATATTCACACAGAGTTCTGACAAACGGATTTCTTTATTATTTCTCGTGATCTCATGAATAATCCTTATAATTTTTTTTGCCAGATCTACAGAATAATGTTTATATTTTTTTTTCTAGTGATCTTCTTTTTTTTTTTAACATCTCCTGATTTGTATTTTTTTTTTTTTAGTGATATACATAATATTTTTTTTCATTTTGTGCATCAAGTTACAACAACACCATTATTATGCTGTATTTTTAACCTCAAAGAGATTGGTTGGTGTTGGTGTCCCCTGTTAATCTGACATTGTATTTTTTAAATGTACCTGCCTACTCACAAACAAACTGTCCTTTTTGAACTAAAACACATACCCAAGTATTTGTGATAAAAAAATTTACATTTATTAGGGGTCATAACAAAATAAAGAGGAAGGCAACACTGAATACAGGGGGTCCCCAGGTTACAAACCCGTTAGGGACTGTCCTCCTGTTTGTAAATCGTAAATGTTCACACAGTGTGTCAACATGTGCTATCTTCCATCACGGGATATCAATGTACGCGTTTTGTGGGTGCAACCCCTGCTTCGCAACTAAAGTGGATGAGAGGAAGGGGTTGCACCCCCGAAACACGTCCATTGATCACCCATGATGGGAGATAGCACATGTTGACATTAGGCATGGGATCAGGAGAGAAATCCACATTTTGACTCCCAATTTGTGTGCATCTTCAAAATTTGGCTTTCACAGGGGTGACATTATCCAATCTGATGAAGGCAATATCAACACAGTTTTGACATACTAATGTCTGATATTGTCTTCACTTTGTCAAAGTTGAACTTTGTAAGTTCCTGAGTTGTGTATGTTTTATGGTTTTAAACATGCCTGTTTAACCCAAAAAAAGGCTATTTCTACTGTCAAACCTAAATATGTTATACAACAAATATGTTGGTTTGTTCAAAAACCCATTTCTAACGCGCATGTGAATGTGCTTTGAGTAAAATGTTTTCTACTCAACAAAGTGTGGCTTCTTCTTTCAATACTCAGTACCAGTTTTTGGAGTAAGTTGGTGTTTACAGTGACAATGGGGGTAATTTACTAAAGGCAAATCCACTTGGCACTACAAGTGCACCTTCAGTGCAGTTTCAGTGCACTTTCAAGTGCACTGGCAGTGCACTTGTAGGGCAAAGTGGATTTTCCTTTAGTAAATAACCCCTACAGTGCTCTAAAATTTTCCCCAATCAGGCCAGTTTTGGGACTCAAAACAATGAATTCATGGTTCTGAAAATTTGTTTTTTTTTTAAATCATGAATGCATTACATATAGGGTTGAGCGAACCCGAACTGTAAAGGGTTGACGGAGGGCGGAGGGCGGGGCCACCTGGTAACCCCGCCCCCCTCTGATGCATGGGGACGTCATGGGGACTTCCCTATGGCTTTCCCCACGTCACGGGGAAAGCCGTAGGGAAGTCCCCATGACGTTCCCATGCGTCAGAGGGGGGCGGGGTTACCAGGTGGCCCCGCCCTCCGTTATAAAAGACCTGTCAGCCGAAGCGAAGCCTCACACACCGGGAGCCTCCCATTGCAAGGAGTGGCCCAAGAAGAGACCGACGCCCTGGAAGAAGATACCGGAGAGAAGCCTCAGAGACCGACGCCGTGGAAGAAGATACCGAAGAGAAGCCTCACCCAGCGGGAGCCTCCCATTGCGCGGAGCGGCCCAGAAGAGACACCGATGCTGGACAAGAAGGCCAAGAAGAAGCGGATCGGAGGAAGAAGAAGATGGAAGAAGAAGATGCCGGAAGGAGAAGATGAAGAAAGGAAGACCAGAAGAAAGAAGAAAGAAGATTTTAATAAAGGAATTGTCAAAGACCGTCTCCTGTCATTTTTACCATTTTTGACACTTTTTTGGTGAAATGGTAGGGGTACATTTGTACCCCCTTACCATTTCACACAGGGGGGGGGCGGGATCTGGGGGTCCCCTTGTTAAAGGGGGCTTCCAGATTCCGATAAGCCCCCCGCCCGCAGACCCCCACAACCACCGGGCACGGTTGTGGGGATGAGGCCCTTGTCCTCATCAACATGGGGACAAGGTGCTTTGGGGGGGACCCCAAAGCATCCTCCCAATGTTGAGGGCATGTGGCCTGGTACGGTTCAGGCGGGAGGGGGGGCCGCTCTCGTCCCCCCTGGAAGGGTGGAAGGGAGCATAGGGTGGGAGCAGCCAGGTGGAAGGGAGCATAGGGTGGGAGCAGCCAGGTGGAAGGGAGGAGAGGGTGAGAGCAGCCAGGTGGAAGGGAGGAGAGGGTGAGAGCAGCCAGGTGGAAGGGAGCATAGGGTGGGAGCAGCCAGGTGGAAGGGAGCATAGGGTGGGAGCAGCCAGGTGGAAGGGAGCATAGGGTGGGAGCAGCCAGGTGGAAGGGAGCATAGGGTGGGAGCAGCCAGGTGGAAGGGAGCATAGGGTGGGAGTAGTCAGGTGGAAGGGAGGACAGAGGGTGAGAGCAGCCAGGTGGAAGGGAGGAGAGGGTGAGAGCAGCCAGGTGGAAGGGAGGAGAGGGTGAGAGCAGCCAGGTGGAAGGGAGCATAGGGGGGGAGCAGCCAGGTGGAAGGTAGCATAGGGTGGGAGCAGCCAGGTGGAAGGGGGCATAGGGTGGGAGCAGCCAGGTGGAAGGGAGCATAGGGTGGGAGCAGCCAGGTGGAAGGGAGCATAGGGTGGGAGCAGCCAGGTGGAAGGGAGCATTGGGTGGGAGCAGCCAGGTGGAAGGGAGCATAGGGTGGGAGCAGTCAGGTGGAAGGGAGGACAGAGTGGGAGCAGCCAGGTGGAAGGGAGGAGAGGGTGAGAGCAGCCAGGTGGAAGGGAGGAGAGGGTGAGAGCAGCCAGGTGGAAGGGAGGAGAGGGTGAGAGCAGCCAGGTGGAAGGGAGGAGAGGGTGGGAGCAGCCAGGTGGAAGGGAGGAGAGGGTGAGAGCAGCCAGGTGGAAGGGAGGAGAGGGTGAGAGCAGCCAGATGGAAGGGAGGAGAGGGTGAGAGCAGCCAGGTGGAAGGGAGGAGAGGGTGGGAGAAGCCAGGTGGAAGGGAGCATAGGGTGGGAGCAGCCAGGTGGAAGGGAGCATAGGGTGGGAGCAGCCAGGTGGAAGGGAGGAGAGGGTGGGAGCAGCCAGGTGGAAGGGAGCATAGGGTGGGAGCAGCCAGGTGGAAGGGAGCATAGGGTGGGAGCAGTCAGGTGGAAGGGAGGACAGAGTGGGAGCAGCCAGGTGAAAGGGAGGAGAGGGTGAGAGCAGCCAGGTGGAAGGGAGGAGAGGGTGAGAGCAGCCAGGTGGAAGGGAGGAGAGGGTGAGAGCAGCCAGGTGGAAGGGAGCATAGGGTGGGAGCAGCCAGGTGGAAGGGAGCATAGGGTGGGAGCAGCCAGGTGGAAGGGAGGAGAGGGTGAGAGCAGCCAGGTGGAAGGGAGGGGAGGGTGAGAGCAGCCAGGTGGAAGGGAGCATAGGGTGGGAGCAGCCAGATGGAAGGGAGCATAGGGTGGGAGCAGCCAGGTGGAAGGGAGCATAGGGTGGGAGCAGCCAGGTGGAAGGGAGCATAGGGTGGGAACAGTCAGGTGGAAGGGAGGACAGAGTGGGAGCAGCCAGGTGGAAGGGAGGAGAGGGTGAGAGCAGCCAGGTGGAAGGGAGGAGAGGGTGAGAGCAGCCAGGTGGAAGGGAGGAGAGGGTGAGAGCAGCCAGGTGGAAGGGAGCATAGGGTGGGAGCAGCCAGGTGGAAGGGAGGACAGAGTGGGAGCAGCCAGTGATAAGGTCCTGTACCTCTATGGAAGCCTGCATCCCCACCTCCCCTCATCCTCCCACCTGGAGGTAAGTTCTTACCTTGGGGGATATATAGTAGAATCAGATCACTGGCACTTTCTTTGTGGCTCCCTTCACCCGACAGCCTTATGGTCCCTCTTCTCCTATCACGGATCTCCTCTCCCCTTCTCTCGCTCGGCATGTTGGGGGCTGCAGTGCACTCTCAGGGAATCGACCTGGGCCTGCTGGTATCTGGGACTACATGTCCCATAATGCTCTTGGTATTAGTTTCCCAGCCATTGGCCTGAATGTAGCCAATAGGAGCAGGCATAGCCAGGGGAATTAAAGCTGCTCGCCTCAAGGAAGAGAAGGAGGGGTGGAAATCCCCCGCAGCTGCGGCTCTGCCTGTTGCCTGTGTCCCTTCACAGTGCCTGTAAGTTTGTCCCGTTGCCCCCCCCCCTGGATCCGCCCCTGCGCTGGACCCTGGGACAGGTAAGTGTCCGATTATTAAAAGTCAGCAGCTGCAGAATTTGTAGCTGCTGACTTTTAAAAAAAACAAAAACATTGTGTGTGTGTAGCAGACCCACAACATAATAGTTAGCTGAAGAAGAGATTGTCACCTCATGAATCAAATTAATTATGTTTGCACTATAGAAGAAAATAGCCAAAAAGAAAAGCCCACTGGAGATCCTAGGAGACAGCTAAAAGAAACACAAGCAGTAAATCAAATGAAATATTATTTCAGTTTAAAATAAAAATGTATTTTAAAAATGTTTATCAAACATTTGCTGGCATATGGGAATATTGGGAAGCCACAGTCTGCCATTCCTGTGGGGTTGAAGGAAACTGTGGTCAAACAAGAAAAAAATAAATTAGTACTTTTGCACATAACATTGCAAGCAGATTAGACACAAACATTCTTGGCCAACATAAGCATAAAACATTTATTTTAAGGAGTATTTAAAGACAAAAATATAAGGTCCACTTATCAGATTCCTCACCCCCTCTGATGGCCCATTGTAAACATTTTAGGGGGGGGGGGGTGGAGATGTTGTTTTGGACAGGTAACCCTCTCCACTTAATTGAGAGCTAAATGCATAAATAATGTGTTTTACTTTGGCCAGCCCCTCCTTACTAACACTATTGGCAGCCCACTGGACAGGTAAGAAGTGTCATAATACAAAAATATGAATACACACTGTCCAAATTGAAGCACATTTTTACATTCTGAAGTTACCTATCAAGATAAAAGGAGAACAAAACTTAAAACAGTACCATTTGAAAGTATTCAGGCAGGCCCTTTCACTACATTCTTTGGTGAATTCATCCATAAATATGACCACAAAAGAGATAGGTATAGTGTGTATGGATTTGGCAAAGTCAGAAGATAGAGTATTGGTATCGGTTGACTTAGCGGTTGGGGGGAGGGAGAGTTCCAAATGAGTTTGGGACCCCCCAAAAAACCCTCTTGTACTCTGCCTTAATTTGTACAAAAATAACATTTGTACACATTTTAGGGGGTTTTTAGGGTAAAACACTACAATGGAGCTGACAAAATACATGTTAAGTGACTAGGCTAGGTGTGTATGGGCCCAGGATA
This sequence comes from Lithobates sylvaticus, assembly GCA_028564925.1. Classification (NCBI taxonomy): domain Eukaryota; kingdom Metazoa; phylum Chordata; class Amphibia; order Anura; family Ranidae; genus Lithobates; species Lithobates sylvaticus. Next base: position 410,215,185 of record CM053030.1, read on the forward strand.
GCATGCTGGGGAGGTTAGTGAAAACAAATATGCATGAAGGACAAAAAAGGAGCATTAAAAATTTCGAGCATGCATGAGGATAAAGAAGACATTCACAGCATATTACAATCATGGTATTTAGGGAATGATGAAAGAAATACAATACATTAGAAAACATTAAATACATAGAATGTGATGTTAAAGTAGAAAACTTACCCTAATATCGTCCTTCTGCAGGACCTGAATGATGGCAGAACAGGTCTCTAGAATAATGATCCCTAGAGCCTGGGGGAGATGCCTTTCGAGAACTTGATGCCCTGCAGACTTCTCCCTGTCGCCAAGTACCACAAGGTGGTGACTAGCCTTTGTTCAGGACTGATGGCTTATCGCATGCAAGTGTCCTGCTTGGGAATATAAGGGGACAGCAAAGCCAACAAACAGTGAAAAACAGGGTCCGTCATCCTGAGATAATTCCTGAAATCATCAGGATTATTCTCCTGGATCTCCCAGAAAATTGGTCACGCTGGAGCAACCAATTCTTGGTGCATGAACTCCTCCCCGCCTTGTTCATGGACTGGGCTTGGGTCAAAGTAAGAACCCCAACACCAAGCCCCCACATAGCACAAACTCTATGACGAGTACGTAACCGTAACATGGCTTCAAAACGGTCGGCTGGTCAGAACGAACTAACAGAACGCACTGAAAATCAGAAAGGCCTGAGAAGAGCAAGCTGAAAATCAGAAACGAGCGGACAAGAACGCACTGGAAATCAAATACATGCTGGAAATAGCACGCACTGAAAACCAGATGTGAACTGACTACACACACTGAAAACCAGATACACAAGCACAAACTGAAGAGCAGTAACGATCAGAAAAGCACGAGTCTGAAAATCGTCTCTCACCAAACTTCTACTAACACGAGATTAGCAGAAGGAGCCCAAAGGGTGGTGCACTGGTTATTGAACTTCCCTTTTCTAGTGCTGTTGTACGTATTGTACGTTAGCGCATTCTTGGCAATCGGAATTTCCGACAACATTTGTGCGACCGTGTGTATGCAATACAAGTTTGAGACAACATCCGTCGGAAATAAATTCAGGATTTTGTTCTCGGAATGTCTGATCGTCTGTACACGGCATTAGCTTATAAACAGTGTGACCTAAAAGAAAGCCAAGAGAAGACCAAATATTGAGCAACCTGCAGATGCATAGATAGATATCTTAATCAGGAGCCCAAGCTTGTGAGGCTTTTCCACAACAAAAGTGTATTTAGCGATTTTATGTCTATTTAATACTTTTTGGTGCATAAAATTGATAATATTAAGATAATATTTTGTACACATCTTTAATTTTAGTTGTTGCATACCAACAGCCGGATATTCTTGTCTTATTTGGTTTCTAAATGTGTTCAAGTCAAGTCTAGTCCTACTCTCAGAATACTCCCCTTTTAACTGTAGTATTGTTGACTTTGGGCCAACACACTGTGCAACCATTGTGTCCAAAAGGTACGCTGTTCTTTTTCGCTGTCTGTGCTGGGGTTGAAATGCTACTGTAAAGATGAGTTAAAATGCAGCCTTGGCACTGCCATGTTGTAGAATATTACTGAACTAAACTGGTTCGAAGACAGTTTAAATACTGCTTGGGGTTACATTGTTGAGGAGGGAGGGTAGAATGCTTTTTAGGCAGTGAAGTGTTATGAGATGGTGATGGAATATTGCTGCTGGGGGTGAAGTGCTATTGGAAGACAGTGTGAAAAAATGTAGGTCAGAATGCAGAAATGTACTGCCTTTACAATTCCAACAGACCCTGCTTTCTTTGTTTTACATTACAATTCCAGTTCTTTCAAATTTTCCGCAAGATCGAATTATTATGCATTTAGTAAACACTGCACCTGCGTTTATATTTGCCCTCTGGAAAAAATCACACCCATGCAACAATGGTTTAGTTTAATAAATTACATTAAACCTATGGAGGACTTCAACAGTTCCCATTAAGGGCACTGATCAAATTATTTACACTATATTACCAAAAGTATTTGGATGCCTGCCTTTACACGCACATGAACTGTAATGACATCCCAGTCTTATGCCCCGTACACACGGTCGGAAATTCCGACGGAAAATGTCCGATCAGACCATGTTGTCGGAAAATCCGACCGTGTGTGGGCTCCATCGGAAAGAATTTTAGATCCTGCTCTCAAATTTTCCGACAACAAAATCCGATCTGACTTTTTCTGATCGTGTGTAGAGAATTCCGACGGACAAAGTGCCACGCATGCTCAGATCAACTTAGAAGACCAAACCTATTGGCTACTAGCCTCTACGTAGTTTCGTCGTACACAACGAACGTCACCACGTTCAGAATGATCAGATTTTCTGAAAACTTTGTCCAACCGTGTGTATGCAACACCAGTGTCGGACAAAATCCGTCTGAAAAAATCTGACGGATTTGTGGTCGGAATATCCCGCCATGTGTACGGGGCATTAGTCTGTAGGGTTCAATATTGAGTTTGCCCACCCTTTGCAGCTATAACAGCTTAAACTCTTCTGGGAAGGCTGATCACAAGGTTTAGGAGTGTGTGTATAGGAATGTTTGACCATTATTCCAGAAGAGCATTTGTCAGGTCAGGCACTGATGTGGACGGGAAAGCCTGGCTCGCAGTCTCTGCAGTAATTAATCCCAAAGGTGTTCTGTCGGGTTGAGGTCAGGACTCTGTGCAGACCAGTCAAATTCCTTCACCCCAAACTCACTCATCCATGTCTTTAAAGAGGAGGTCCACCTTAAAAAAAATTATTAAAAGTCAGCAGCTATAAATACTGCTGATTTTTAATAAATGGACACTTACCTGTCCCAGGGTGCCCACGATGTCTGCAGCAGATGATGAGCAATCGCTTGTCTCTCGGCTGCCCCCGCCGCCATCCTCGATCAGGAAATCAGGAAATGAAGCGTTGCAGCTTCACTGCCTGGTTCCCTACTGTGCATGCGCGAGTCGCGCTGCGTGTCTTCACTGGTCCCCGTTGTGTTCTGGGAACTGTGTGTTTCCCAGAACACAACGGGGGGGATCTGCGGCTAGCTATTCCCGGAAGTGGGTGCAGATACCTGGATTATACAGGTATCTGCACCCCCCTCCCCCCTGAAAGGTGACAATTGTGGCAAGGGAAGGGGGGGGTTCTGATGAGTGGAAGTTCCACTTTAGGGTGAAACTCCGCTTTAAGGACCTTGCCCTGTGCACTGGTGTGCAGTCATGTTGGAACAGGAAGGCCCATCCCCAAACTGTTCCCACAAAGTTGGGAGCATGAAATTGTCTTATATACTGATGCCTTAAGAGTTACCTTCACTGGAACTAAGGGGCCAAGCCCAACCCCTGAAAAACAACCCTACACTATAATCCTCCCCGCCACCAAATGATTTGGACCAGTGCACCAAGCAAGGTCCATAAAGACAGGGATGAGCAAGTTTGGGGTGAAGGAACTTGATTGGCCTGCACAGAGTCCTGATAGAACTCGATAGAACACCTTTGGCATGAATTAGAGAATAGACTGCGAGCCAGGCCTTCGAGTCCACATCAGTGTCTGACCTCACAAATGTGCTTCTGGAAGAATGTTCAAACATTCCCATAGACACACTCCTAAACCTTGTGGACAGCCTTCTAGAAGAGTTGAATCTGTTATAGCTGCAAAGGGTGGGCCAACTCAATATTGAACCCTATGGTCTAAGAGGATGCCATTAAAGTTCAAATGCGTGTAAAGGCAGGTGTCCCAATGCTTTTGGTAATATAGTATATGTAAGACAGTGAATGAAAATAAAGGCTACTTTCCCTCACTTTCTCTCTTTTTCTTTCAATTTGGAATAATTCACCCCAAAAAAAACAATGAGTATTGGAATTATGCCCTTTGTACAAATGATTAGTATTCTTGGGGATTCTTATATTTCCACCTTTCCTATTTATATCTTTGCTTATATTTGTAACGGTATATGAATGCTTCTTTCATACTTTTAATACATTATACAATATCATATATACTTCAGTAGCCACCACATTGACCACAATCTAATGCATGTTGTTGATAATTTTCCTTTTTTTTTTAGTTAATAAAATGCATTTAAATAAATTATTTATATAAAAATATGTAGGGCAGCACAGTGGCTTAGGGGTTAGCACGTCTGCCTTGCAGCACTAGGGTCCTCAGTTTGAACTGTCTCTGCTAAATGTGACAGCTTTCCATTCAGGGCTTTATATATACTGCAGTTATTGGAATTTTTAGTCACTATATGCAACTCTAACAATAGTTTTCCTTTTTTTTCTTTCTTTGCTTCTAAAAACCGCCTGCTTTATAGAGGCAATTCACACATTTGTTGTGCATTGCCACACACATTAATGTGTGTTATTTTGCATGTATCCCACTCACATTCATTGAATTGTTGAGCTGATAAGGTAGGCATTGGGGTGCCATTCAAAATGAATGACATCAAAAGACATTGTAATGTGTTTTTAAGACAGAAATTCACAGATGTGATCCAGCCTTAAGTTGGCCAAAGATGGTTTTTTTTTTTTTTACTCAGCCTGCTAGGTAATCAAAAAAACAAAACTAAACAAAACAAAAAAAAGAAAAATATTCTCCCATTCAGAGATTGCAGTGCTGATTGAATGAAAAGTGTCCAATATTCCCATACGAGAGAAGCCAATCGTTAGATCGACTTGTCTCTAGTGGGAACAGCCATAGATGGATCAAAATTAGTCTTGTCAATTTAGTGGGTGTTTCCACTATTCTAGTGCTCCAGGACCTCCCCAGTGATAGGTAGTCAGGAAATTAGACGTGTAATTTATGCCCCTAGAAAGCGTTGAAGTAATTGTAACCCTCAGACATGAAATCTAACCAAAGCACATATTTCTATAGTGTTTACTTTCCTCTCTCCTGAGGAAAACGTATAATTTATCTCTGCTGTCTAGTTCCTCTGTAATCTGCATGAATCACTTCTGATATGTTTTCCTGACACCAAGAGAAAAAAGGTGACAGGGAAGGGATCTCCAAACACAGTCTGGGATTGACAGCCTCTGTTCCTGTGTGCTGTTTGAAGGGGGTGTGTCCCTTCCCTCCAATCAGCTCTCAGAGCTCTTGTACAATGTGTAACTGCATCTCTGCTTTGTGAGTCTGTGAAAAATCCTTTTCATTTCTGAATTTTACATGGATGTACATAACAAATGACTACAAATAAACAGGTACAGCTTATGTAAGAGGATTTGTTTCCTCTCTCTCTCTCTGTGTACCCCCTAAGGCTAGTCACTTCATTGGGTATTGGTAAGGGTTTACAAACACCTAAGGTGCTCTTTGGATTTTGGGCCTCTCTATGTGGCTAGGCTGTGAAAAATTCTCACATATGTCGTATTACCATACTCAAGAGGAGTAGCAAAATGTGTTTTAGGGAGTAATTGTAAGTATGCCTATGCTGTGTGTGAGATTTATTGTGTTAAAATAAAAATAAAAATAGCTTTCATAATTTTCCAAAAAATGTTTGGCAAAAAAATGACAACTTCAAAAAACTCATCATGCCTCTTACTAAATACCTCAGATGGTCTACTTTCCAAAAAGGGGTTATTTGGGGGTATTTGTACTGACCTTCCATTTTAGTGTCTTTATGAGATAGGCAGAACATAACATAGTTACATAGTTAGTCAGGTTGAAAAAAGTCCATCTAGGAAAAAAAAACAACTACAATCCCATATACACAATAATATACCCACAGTTGATCCAGAGGAAGGAAAAAAAAAACAGTAAAGCATAGGGTTAATCAATTTTCAAATATACTTTATATACAGTGTCTCACAAAAGTACACCACTCACATTTTTGTAAATTTTTTATATCTTTTTATGTGACAACACTAAAGAAATTACACTTTTCTACAATGTAAAGTAGTGAGTGTACAGCTTGTATAACGGTGTACATTTTCTGTCCCCTCAAAATAACTCAACACACAACCATTAATGTCTAAACCGCTGGCAACAAAAGTGAGTACACCCCTAAGTGAAAATGTCCAAATTGGGTCCAAAGTCAATATTTTGTGTGGCCACCATTATTTTCCAGCACTGCCTTAACCCTCTTGGGCGTGGAGTTCACCAGAGCTACACAGGTTGCCACTGGAGTCCTCTTCCACTCCTCATGATGACATCACGTAGCTGGTGGATGTTAGAGACCTTGCACTCCTCTACCTTCCATTTGAGGATGCCCCACAGATGCTCAATAGGGTTTAGGTCTGGAGACATGCTTACCCAGTCCATTACCTTTATCCTCAGCTTCTTTAGCAAGGCAGTGGTTGTTTTGGAGGTGTGTTTGGGGTTGTTATCATGTTGGAATACTGCCCTGCGGCCCAGTCTCCAAAGGGAGGGGATCATGCTCTGCTTCAGTATGTCACAGTACATGTTGGTATTTATGATTCCCTCAATGATCTGTAGCTCCCCAGTACAGGTAGCACTCATGTAGCCCCAGACCATGACACTCCCACCACCATGCTTGACTGTAGGCAAGACACACCTGTCTTTGTACTCCTCACCTGGTTGCCGCCACACACTCTTGACACCATCTGAACCAAATAAGTTTATCTTGGCCTCATCAGACCACAGGACATGGTTCCAGTAATCCATATCCTTAGTCTGCTTGTCTTCAGCAAACTGTTTGCGGGCTTTCTTGTGCATCATCTTTAGAAGAGGCTTCCTTCTGGGACAACAGCCATGCAGACCAATTTGATGCAGTATGCGGGGTATGGTCTGAGCACTGACAGGCTGACCCCCCCACCACTTCAACCTCAGAAACTAAGAAAAACATTTTTTTTTCAAAAGCTCTATCTATTTTAAAAAAAATATATACAATTAATTTGGGCACAATGTTGCATGGCATGTGTAATTGTCATGCCAAGTGGTTAACAGACATTTGATGTTTTTAACCACTTATCACAAAACACATTTTCTCATTCTTCTTACCTGCTGTGTTTTGCAAATTTTGCTATATTTGTCTGACAACATATTTAATTGCCTGTTGACACTTAGAAAACACAGAACCTCATACTTGGCCAAAGTGGTATCTTCAATTATTTGTTTGCTTTACTTAGGCGGTATCAAACACCCTCCCCTAGATTTTTAATGTCATAAGGTACCTGGTCCCATTATTTTCACAGTAGGATCTGTACAACTTCTATCATCCGAAACTCTCATGGAGCAGTCCCTTTATCTCCTTTTCCATACTTAATTTTTCCTAAATGGTCAAGAAACAGTTGCCAACCAGAGACAAGCCTCAGCATGTTTCCAGAAAAATCACAAAGCCACCACAGGGCCCAAAGGGATTAACCCTGCCCTATTCAGACACCTCATTACACTAGGTTGTCACTTTTTTTTTCATTTCATTTTTTTTTCTGTCCCATTGCTGGTAAATGAAATGTTAAAATCATTTTTATTTTCTGCACACATAAATATCCTCTGGCTGTTAGACCATTTTATTGGTTTAAGAGGCAAAATATTTTTGACTGTGTATTAATGTAGAAGTTTCAAATTCAGAGTCCCCTAAATGAGATTTGTGGCTTCGGGGATGTGTTACTACATAATACAGTTTGATAAATCACCCCTAAGCCACAAAACTTTACGGTAACACAGATTGAAAAAAGGCTGTTTAAATTTCCAATAAGAAATTTATCTGTAAAACTCCTGCGATTCTCCAGTGATTTTGCTTTCTGAGGCATCTGACGCATCAGACATTTTTGTTGATGTCTTGTAAAGATCATCTTCTACAATTTTCGGATTACTTCTGGAATGTACAACCTCAAAAGCAATTATTGTGTTTTATTAAATGTTATCAAGCAAAGCTGTTTATGGACACATACTAGCTGTAACACAGCTACAGCCATGTAGAATCATATTCTTTTTATACCAATGAAAGGGGGTACAGATTGGTTTTATTGGAGATTTGTTTCCTAAGCAATAATTGTGTAATATTGCTAGTCAAGGAAAAACTTCTTGAAATTTCCTATTTAAAAGCAGCGGTTTTAATCCTACCGCGGCCATTCTGCTGCTTTAAAAAAAAAAAAGACTACTGCACATTTGTAAACACAACAATATGTTTGATAAATGTGCATAATGCTTTTCTGGTTTGTGGTTATAAAGTCAGCTAAAAAAAGAAAACAAAACAAGACTAAGAAGAGATCCTGGTCATATGACATGTAAAAGTCATGTGACTGGATTTTGTCCAATCATAAGGCTTAATGCATCTGAGAAACAATGACCTGGCACCAATCTATTCTGTAGATATTTAGTCAAAGTAAAAAATGTAAAGTCTCATCTCATGATCTCAGAAAAGAGTAGTATTGTAACGCCGAGCGCTCCGGGTGTCCCGTCCATCCCGGAGAGCTCACGGCGTCTCTCCCCCTGCAGCGCCCCGGCCAGCTCCCCTGGCCGTAGGCGCTGTTCTGTCTCGGGGATGCGATCCACGCGGCGTCCCCGGTCCGCCCGTGGATCGCATTCCGCTCTGCCTACCCGTCCCCGCCGGCTCTGCCGTCTGCCTCCTCCTGCACGCTCGTCCCCCTCTCCCCAGGCACGCGCGCGCGGCTCTGCCGCCTCTTAAAGGGCCAGCGCACAATTAAGTGGTGCCTGGTCCAATCATGGTTCACCGTTACCCATATTAATCCACTTCCCCTTCCTGCCCTTGTCGGATCTTGAGTTGCCTTAGTGCCCAGTGAAAGCGTTGTGTGTTTGCTCCTACTGTGTATCCAGACCTTTGCTGTTGCCCCCGACTACGAACCTTTGCCACCTGCCTTGACCCTTTGCTACGTTTGACCTTACCTCTGCCTAATCCTTGTGTACCGCGCCTGTCTCAGCTGTCAGTGGGGTCGAGTTGCTATTGGAAGACACGACCTGGTTGCTACCGCCGCTACAAGTCCATCGCGCCTTGCGGCGGGCTCTGGTGAAAACCAGTAGCAACATTAGAACCGGTCCTCCAATACAACCCGTGCTATCGCCCCATTGGCATAGGGGATCCACCTCCTGTTCCCCGCCGTACCCGGTACGTGACAGTAGATCCGGCCATGGATCCCGCTGAGGTCCCTCTGCCAAGCCTCTCGGATCTGACCACGGTGGTCGCTCAACAGGGACAGCAATTGGCGCAGTTGACTGCTATGCTACAGCAGCTTCTACCGTCTCCACCGCCAGCTCCTACATCTCCTCCACGAGTTGCTGCTGCTACAGTCCGCCTGTCCCTTCCTGACAAGTTCAATGGGGACCCTAAGCTATGCCGAGGGTTCCTATCCCAGTGTTCCCTCCATCTGGAGATGTTGTCTGACCAGTTCCCCTCCGAACGGTCTAAGGTGGCATTCGTGGTTAGCCTGCTATCTGACAAGGCCCTAGCCTGGGCTACACCACTTTGGGACCGTGGCGATCCTGCCACTGCTACAGTTCAAGCTTTCTTTTCTGAAGTTCGCAGTGTCTTCGAGGAACCAGCCCGGGCCTCCTCTGCCGAGACGGCTCTCCTGAACCTTGTCCAGGGAGATTCTTCAGTGGGCAATTTCGCCATTCAGTTCCGCACCCTGGCATCCGAACTCTCCTGGAACAATGAGGCCCTCTGCGCGACCTTTAAAAAGGGCCTATCCAGCCACGTCAAGGATGTGCTGGCCGCACGAGAAATTCCTGCTACCCTGTCTGAACTCATCCAGCTGGCCACCCGTATTGACATGCGTTATACTGAAAGATGCCTAGAGCTACGCCAAGAAAAGGACCTTGGTCGCGCCAAACGGTTTCCTCGTCTGGCACCTCTTTTCCAGAACCCTCTCCAACCTGTTCCTGTACCTCTCGCTGAGGAGGCGATGCAAGTGGATCGGTCACGCCTGACCTCACAAGAGAGGACTCGCCGCCGTGACCATAATCTGTGCCTGTATTGCGCCAGTCCTGACCATATTCTAAAGGATTGCTCTATCCGTCCTCAGCGTCAGGGAAACGCTCGCACCTAGCTAATGTGGGGGAGGTGTTGCTAGGTGTGGACTCTTCCTCTCCACGTCTGACTGTTCCAGTGAGGTTTTCTTGGTCCAAGAAGTCCTCTTTCTCCGCCGTGGCCTTTTTGGATTCGGGTTCTACAGGAAACTTCATTGAAGCCTCACTCATCGACAAATTTTATATTCCAGTCACTCGTCTTGTCAAGCCATTTTTTATCACCTCGGTAAATGGTCAAAATCGGAATTGTATCGTGCGTTACCGCACCAAACTTCTCCTCATGAGAATTGGAGTTCTCCATCACGAAAAGATTGACTTTTTTGTATTGCCCAACTGCACCTCTGAGATCCTTCTGGGCCTACCCTGGCTCCAGTTACGTTCTCCTACCCTCGACTGGGCCTCGGGGGACATCAAAAGTTGGGGTCGCTCCTGCCACAGGCATTGCCTCAAAGCGGTACCCACCAAGCAAGTTTTCCTCGCTACCTCTTGGTCTAGTCTCCCCAAACCTTACAGGGACTTTGCTGACGTGTTTTGCAAAAAACAAGCCGAGGTCTTGCCGCCACATAGACCCTTCGATTGCCCTATCGATCTTCTTCCTGGGACCACGCCGCCCCGTGGCAGGATCTACCCTCTCTCCGTCCCGGAGACAGAAGCTATGATGGAGTACGTCCAGGAGAACCTCAAAAGAGGTTTCATCCGCAAGTCTTCTTCCCCTGCTGGAGCAGGATTCTTCTTTGTTACCAAAAAGGACGGGTCCTTACGTCCCTGCATTGACTATCGTGGTCTTAACAAGATCACGGTAAAAAATCGCTACCCGCTGCCCCTTATCTCGGAACTTTTTGATCGTTTGCGCGGAGCAAGAATTTTCACCAAATTGGACCTCCGGGGCACATATAATCTCATCCGCATCCGTAAGGGCGATGAGTGGAAAACCGCCTTTAACACCCATGACGGACACTTCGAGTATCTCGTCATGACCTTCGGCTTGTGCAATGCTCCGGCGGTCTTCCAAGACTTTGTGAACGAGATCTTCAGAGACTTGCTATACTCCTGTGTCATTGTCTATCTGGATGATATCCTGATTTTTTCCTCTAGCTTGGAGGAACACCGCCTTCAGGTCCATCAAGTGCTCCAACGGCTTCGGGAGAACCGTCTTTACGCCAAACTAGAGAAATGTCTCTTTGAACGTTGCAGTCTTCCCTTCCTGGGTTACTTGGTCTCGGGACAAGGTCTCGAAATGGACCCGGAGAAACTTTCTGCCGTCTTGAACTGGCCACGTCCTACCGGACTACGGGCCATCCAGCGTTTCCTTGGATTCGCCAATTACTATCGCCAGTTCATCCCTCACTTCTCCTCCATTGTCGCGCCTATTGTGGCATTAACCAAAAAGGATGCGAATCCTAGATCCTGGCCCCCTCCAGCTGAGGAGGCCTTTAACCACCTCAAATCTGTCTTTGCCTCTGCACCCGTTTTGTCCAGGCCTGATCCTCGCAAACCGTTTCTCCTGGAAGTCGATGCCTCCTCTGTGGCAGCAGGAGCTGTGCTTCTTCAGAAAGACTCCAAGGGCAAGAACATCACCTGTGGGTTCTTTTCTAAGACCTTTTCCCCTCCCGAAAAGAACTACTCCATCGGAGACCGTGAGTTACTAGCTATTAAGCTAGCACTTGAGGAATGGAGACACCTTCTTGAGGGATCCGTTCATCCCATCACGATCTTCACGGATCACAAAAATCTCTTTTATCTCCAGTCGGCCCAGCGATTAAACCCACGCCAAGCTAGGTGGTCCTTGTTTTTTGCCCGCTTCAACTTTGAGATCCATTTCCGTCCTGCGGACAAGAATGTCAGGGCCGACGCCCTGTCACGTTCCACCGATTCTTCTGAGTCCGAGCCCCCTATACAACACATTATACCTCCTGAGTGTCTGATCTCTTCTGCTCCTGCCTCCTTGGTGCAAGTTCCTCCTGGGAAGACCTTGGTTCCTCCACGTCTTCGTCTTCAGATCCTTAAATGGGGCCATTCCTCTCATCTGGCTGGTCATCCTGGGATTAGGAAGTCCTCCCAACTGATTTCCAGGTATTACTGGTGGCCCTCCTTAAAGAAGGATGTGATGGACTTCGTACAGGCCTGTACTATATGTGCTCGAGACAAGACCCCTCGCCAAAAGCCTGCTGGTCTTCTTCACCCTCTGCCCGTGCCTGAACGACCTTGGTCCCACATAGCCATGGACTTTATCACGGACCTTCCTCCTTCCCGCGGCCATACAGCCATATGGGTGGTTGTTGATCGTTTTTCTAAAATGGCACATTTTGTCCCCCTTCCAGGCCTCCCTTCTGCACCTAGCCTCGCTAAGCATTTCTTCCTCCAGATTTTTCGTCTTCATGGACTTCCATCTCACATCGTCTCGGATAGAGGCGTTCAGTTCGTGTCCAAGTTCTGGAGGGCCCTCTGCAGTCAACTGAAAGTCAAACTGGACTTCTCCTCTGCTTATCATCCACAGTCCAATGGACAAGTGGAGAGAGTCAACCAGATCCTTGGGGCCTACCTGCGACACTTTGTCTCTGCTCGTCAAGACGACTGGGCTGACCTCCTGCCCTGGGCCGAATTTTCTTACAACCTGAAAGAGTCTGAGTCCTCCTCCAAGTCACCCTTTTTTGTAGTATACGGCCGCCATCCTCTTCCCCCCCTTCCCATCCCCACTTCTTCCGGAGTCCCGGCCGTAGATGAAGTCACCCAAGAGCTGTCGTCCATCTGGAAGGAGACCCAAAAGTCGCTTGCCCTGGCCTCTTCTCGCATGAAGAAACATGCGGACTGTAAAAGAAGACCTCCTCCTATCTTCTCCCCGGGTGATAGGGTGTGGCTCTCCTCCAGGTACATCAGGTTCCGCATCCCCAGTTACAAGTTGGGCCCCCGCTACCTCGGTCCATTCAAGGTCAAGGCCCGGATCAGTTCCGTGTCCTACAAACTACATCTTCCCCTTTCCCTCCGCATCCCCAACTCTTTCCATGTTTCCCTCCTCAAACCCTTTATTCTTAATCACTTTTGCCCCAAGGTCACCGCTCCTGCTCCTGTCTCCGGCTCCTCCGACATCTTTTCCGTCAAAGAGATCCTTGCCTCTAGAACCATCCGAGGTAAACGGTTCTATCTTGTTGATTGGGAGAATTGTGGTCCTGAGGAGAGGTCCTGGGAACCTGAGGGTAACATCATTGACAAGAGTCTCATCCTCAGGTTCTTGAGCTCCAGGAAGAGGGGGAGACCCAAGGGGGGGGGGGTACTGTAACGCTGAGCGCTCCGGGTGTCCCGTCCATCCCGGAGCGCTCACGGCGTCTCTCCCCCTGCAGCGCCCCGGCCAGCTCCCCTGGCCGTAGGCGCTGTTCTGTCTCGGGGATGCGATCCACGCGGCGTCCCCAGTTCGCCCGTGAATCGCATCCCGCTCTGCCTACCCGTCCCCGCCGGCTCTGCCGTCTGCCTCCTCCTGCGCGCTCGTCCCCCTCTCCCCAGGCACGCGCGCGCGGCTCTGCCGCCTCTTAAAGGGCCAGCGCACAATTAAGTGGTGCCTGGTCCAATCATGGTTCACCGTTACCCATAATAACCCACTTCCCCTACCTGCCCTTGCCGGATCTTGAGTTGCCTTAGTGCCCAGTGAAAGCGTTGTGTGTTTGCTCCTACTGTGTATCCAGACCTTTGCTGTTGCCCCCGACTACGAACCTTTGCCACCTGCCTTGACCCTTTGCTACGTTTGACCTTGCCTCTGCCTAATCCTTGTGTACCGCGCCTGTCTCAGCTGTCAGTGGGGTCGAGTTGCTATTGGAAGACACGACCTGGTTGCTACCGCCGCTACAATCCATCCCGCCTTGCGGCGGGCTCTGGTGAAAACCAGTAGCAACATCATACCAAGTATCATACCAAATAAAGTAACTGGCAGTGGCACAGATAGAGGCAAAGCCTGGAGGATTTCCATATAGCAGTGCACACTTTGTAAAAGCTTATATCTATGTTCCAAGTGTCAGCACTGTATAAACTGTGTGTAGCATCAGCAGTGCTGTTCAATTAAGTGCAGGAGTACTCGGAGTGCAGGCCAGCATAATGAGACCACCCCCCCAAGGGCATCAGTGAATCTTAAGACCGTTGACATTTAATGGCAGAATGGAATAATTTCAATAATTTCCCTTTGGGATTATTAAAATATTTTGATTCTAAATTAATTACTATGGGGTCAGCTCCAGATTAAAGGTGAATATTGCAGTATTACTGTGTTGTGTAGGGGTCGCTAATGGAACCTGCATAGGACCTTTTTATGGGAATACAGGTTCTTTTATATATTCATTAATAAATATGTTCTTTAACCCCTTCACGCTGAGTGTACGCAAATATGTGGTCCCACTGGACTGGGCTTTTTTGCATATCTCTCTGTGTGCTGGGAGAGCACTCCCAGCAGAGACCAGAGTCTCACCAAGAGCCCTACTAATGATCGGACCCGGAAATAGACATGTGCAATTCGTTTAGTTCCGAATTAGTTTTTTAGCAAGTTCTGACAAATTTAGAATTTCCAAATTTCAGAATTTCCAATTTCAGAATTTCCAATTCCTGAATTTCCAATTCCCGAATTTCCGAATTTAGAATTTCCGAATTTTCAAATTTCCGAATTTTCAAATTTCCGAATTTTCAAATTTCCAAAAACATTGTTGGAACTGTTGGCCAGGGGGTCAAAAACTTTGACTGTTTTTTTATACCCACAAGGCAAGACTCTGGATTTACACTACATCAAACAGAAAAAGAATGACAAGATAAAAAAATGGAAATGGAAACACTTAAGCCCCATACACACGGTCAGATTTTCCGATGGATTCTGTCCTATCGGACAATGTTGTCGGACATTCCGACCGTGTGTAGGCACCATTGGACATTTTCCATCGGATGTTGAATCTCCTGCTCTATAAATTTTCCGACAACAAAGTCCGATCACACCAATTCCGCTCGTGTGTAGCGAATTCCAACGGACAAAGTGCCACGCATGCTCAGATCACATTACAAGACCAAAGCTATTGGCTACTAGCCTCTACGTAGTCCCGTCGTAGGCAACAAACGTCACCACGTTCAGAATGATCAAATTTTCCGACAACATTGTCCGACCGTGTGTATGCAACACCAGTGTCGGACTAAATCCGTTGGACCAAATCCGATGGATTTGGTGGTCGGA
This sequence comes from Lithobates sylvaticus, assembly GCA_028564925.1. Lineage (NCBI taxonomy): Eukaryota > Metazoa > Chordata > Amphibia > Anura > Ranidae > Lithobates > Lithobates sylvaticus. The sequence goes on from CM053030.1 coordinate 410,230,324, forward strand.
TTTTCCGACCGTGTGTATGGGGCTTAAAACTTACATTTTACATGGATTTTGTATGTTGAGATTACACTTGTTCTGCTATAAGTTTGTGCTGATTTTACAAAAATTCTAATTTATGTAAGACTTGGGAAGTTGGCTTGAATCTACTAATGAAGGTTATTGGTTGTCTATCAGAAGTGATCAGCTACTTTAATGATGAATCTTGCCTCTGCAGAGATTCATAGGTTGCATGTGTTTTATATACTGTTCTCAAAGTGTAACGATAACACATATTGGAGCTCTTGTCTTTTTAAGCATTTTCTTTCCTTTTGTTGGCACAGTTAACAGTATGCTATAATGGTGCTGCGGCTATAAAAAATGAAGCTCACACAACAGATTGTGGTCCATAAAATCAGCACTAACAAGAGGCAAAACAGCAGAATGGCTCATCATGAGATAGCACTGCTTTACAGCTGTAATGATCCTCTGTGGGATCCTGAATTGTGATCCACCATCATGACCAGTTGCAAACTCAAAAACAGCACTACAGCGACAGTTGGTATAATGAGAAAAGAAACCTGTTTTCATAAATGTCAACAGATTGTTGTGTTATTCTTTCCCACAGTTTAAAGCCTAGAGCAAAGGACACCGTGGCCCTGATACATTAGAGTCAAACCCACACTGCTATCTAAGTTAATCAATATTCACTTTCTCTTGTCGGAAAAAATAGCTTGGGTGTGTATTGCTGTACAGTATATGTTAACCTAAGGGTGAAATAGGTAGTTTTCATCTGTGAGATAGAGCTTACTATGGCTCAATCAACAATTAAAGTGGTTGTAAACCCTTACAGACCACTTTGACCTACAGGTAAGCCTAGATTAAGGCTTACCTGTAGGTCCAAGAAATATCTCCTTAACCTACACGGTTAAGGAGATATTTTACAAAAATAGGGCACCGCTGTCTATGGCGCAGGCGCACTGCGTGCGCCGCAAGTGAAGGCAAACATGCCGTCACTTACGGCGCATGCGCTGGTGTGACGTCATCGCTGCTCCGGCCACTCACAGCGCCCGATCAGCGATACCCGGAAGGAAGATGGATGCTTCATGCTACAGGGGACAGCGGTGACATCGCTGGCTCCTGTGTCTGGTAAGTGACACATAATGGGCTACTATGCGATGCATAGTAGACCATTATGCTTTACCTTTGCAGGGAAACAAAGAGGAAGTAAACTCATCAGGGTTTACTTCCTCTTTAAATAACTATAAAACAGTTCATTCAAAATAATTTTGAGCACAGGGCTTACATAAAAATGTTATATACATATATACAGTATATACATGTAGAACCCTGGAGTTTAGGCAGGGTTGCTGCTCACAAATTTACGTGCCAGGAGTAGTTATCCTGGTTGATTGCTAGAGATCTATTGATTTCCTCCTAAGTTTGACCTTGTTGCACTTTTCTCTTCTACCACTGGGTGGCCGGGTACTTGGTGCTACTAGATACGAGAAGGGCAAAGCAAGGTCAGGTTAGGGGTATATGGGGTATCTCAGCCAATGGGCAGGGGTTTTCTTGAATCCCTTGGCCTGCTGGGAGAGCCTATATATTCGGGTGGAGTCAGGTGTTCTGTCCCACCTGGATGGCTGTCTGGGGGGACATGTGTTGCATGGCCCGGGCTGCTAGGCCAGAGATTGGGCCTATCCTGGGCACATCTGGCTGCTAGGCTGTCTGAGGGCCTATCCAGAAGCAAGAGAGCAGCGCAGGGTTGGGATCGTGGCTTGCAGTCCAACCAAAAGTGACGGTTCTGTCGGCCGGAGAACCTGTCTTGGTCAGAGGTAGAGGGGAAACTGTCACCAGTAAGGGACTTATTACCAGGGACCACAGTGAGTAACTGAAGCAAGTATCGCAGCAGTATTCTCACCAACGGGGGACGGTGAAGAATCAGGAAACTTCAGTGGGAATCAAGCCAGGGACCCAGCCAGCGGAGGTGATGCTTGCAGAGCAGCCTTGTGTGTCAAGCTAGGGACTGAACAGGCCAGCGGGGGTGAAGTTTGAGAGGTATCTAGAGTGCCAAGCTAGAGACCCAGCAGAGAAGCGGGGGTGACACTTGAGAAAGATACCACCGTGAAGATTGGAGGAGCTCAAGGGATTCAGTGGCAGTGCATCAGTGGGTCTAGTGAGAGACCAGGAGCTCAGTGTACTGAATAACTTCAGGGAGTGATTGTAGTGAAAGTGAAGGGACTGTTAAGCCTTGTGTTTGGAACTGTTAAAGACTGTTGCCATAGAAGACAGCATTCCTACACATGCAGATGTGGTGTCTTGCTGGATGCCTTTCCCTGCATGGCTGTCCTATTGAAGTCTCAGGGTCTGCCAATTAATCTTGCAACTACCTAAGGGTGTCCTGGCCCTAACCCTCTCTCAACCAAAAAGGTTTGTTAAGAGAAATATACTTTCTTTTGCATCCAAGAAGTGTCTGGCATCCAATAACAACTCTGCACCCACCATGCCTCACAACCCACTGCATAGGATGTCAGCTGGCCCTGGAGGTTCTCATTAGATCAAAGGAGGCCTGGGACCTTGCTACATACAACATTTACAGTAGTTAGATGATGTGCCATAAAATCTTTACGCTGCATAATTATAAAGTAGTAAATCTGACATTCACAAAACATTCACTGCTGGTGAATCTTCTTGATGCATGTGTTTAAATGACAGTGGTTAAATCGGAGCTCCACCCTAAAGTGGAACTTCCTCTCATCGGAACCCTCCCCCCCTCCGGTGGCACAATTGGCACCTTTCAGGGGGGAGGGGGGTACAGATAGGTATACAGGTAGCTGCACCCACTTCCGGGCATAGATATCCACAGAATCTGCAGGTATTTACGCCACTTCCTGCGTGCCCCCGCTGTCTGCTAGGAAACACACGGATCACAGAGACAGCAGGGACCGTCCTTATTGCACAGTGCGACTCGCGCACTTCCTGATTCCCACATCGAAGATGGCGGCAGGCGCGCTGGAGGGGTAAGTGTCCATATTTTAAAAGCCAGCAGCTGCAGTATTTGTAGCTGCTGACTTTAAAAAAAAAAAAAAAACAGCAGAACTTCCGCTTTAATGTGCCTTCAGTGAATAGTTAAGGAAAGTTGCATTCATTGCTTTATGAATAAGGTTGTATCTAAAGCAACTATTTTTTTATTGCATGTGGAACATCTGCAAAATGTTTATTGCTCTGTGTGTCCCCGCTGGGGATATTTTCCTTTTGTGTTTATATTAGTGACCACTGAAAGGGATAGGAAATACAAAATGTTAAACTGTCTAAAGAACAGGAATAGAAGGAAAATCTTTTGGTAGGGACACTCATTGTGGTGACTAGGAATATGGTTCAAGTTTGGGGTAATATAGAGTTCAGCATAAACTCTAACTGTTGCTGCTGGCAAATAAGCAAACTAGATAACCCATTCTCAGTGCCCTTTTAGGCTGGGTTCACACTTATGCAAATTGGATGCCAGTTTCCCCACAGGGGATGACAGGAGACTGTGACCGGCACACATCTTCGTGGCAGCTGCAGATTGCAAAGGAGTCCTGTGCTTCTTTGGTTTAGTTTCAGGTCCAAATTCAGGCAAAAATTTGGGGGACTGGCTATAAGTAATAGTGGCATCTACTTTATGCATGTACAGAGCTAAAGATGGATATGGACATCGCTCTCTATGGCCAGGGGCATATGTAGAGATTTATGGGATACTTATCATGAAAGAATTATCAGAGGCACATACCTCAGAAGATGTGACGTTTCACGAAATGCATAGGGCGGAGCCTCGCTATGATTGTTTTTTATGTGCAATGTTGTGTTTTCCTGATGTAAGTGCATTTTAATGTTTTTTTACACATTATATGGAATGTTTTTTTCCTATCTTTCCTCTGAGTGTGCTAGGAGATGTGGGGAATGATGGAAGAGGTATAATGGCATTCAAACTTTGGGGTAATCATCATATCCTGGAAAGCGTGTGGAATCAGTAATCAAAGATTAACTAAAGCTTTGTGTTGAAGATTTAGCTAATCTTTGATCACTGATTCCACATGCTGTCCATGACTTCTCTATACTAAGAGAGTAATAGATTTTTGGTAAGCCTGCATTTGTGCCTTTTGGTGGTGATGATTCTTTTTTGTGTTGGTACACTATCTGGATTTTGTTTGGGCAATGGGTTAGGTTTGGGCTCACCAGTTGGATTTCTCTGGATACTCATTTATTTATTTAGTTTTTGCACCAATGTGGACTTTTTGCACAAGTGGACATTATATTTACAGTATTTGTCTTAAGTTGATTTAAATTTATTAGCGCAGCAAGTTTTATTCACTAATTGCCAGATCTTCTGCCTTATCTTCTTTTAAAAATGCTGTCCACCAAGCTGACATTGTAGCTTCTGAGATTTCTGAGTAATTGACCTGGAACAAGTATGTAGATCATGAATTCTGACTTTGTACTTGCTTGTTCCAGGTCAGCAACATACAATGTATTACAGCTAGGAATTTTTAGAGGATAGCCAGCAACAGCAGCCCCTGTATTTTTTTCATGGCAGTTTTTCTTTAATGGTCCCATGCTTTGTGCTGTGGCTTTATCTGACAACCTCTACATCATTTTTGTGCGTTATATTGACTTGGAAGTTGGAGGCTGGAACCACAGCCTGCAACTGGGAACTGGGTATCTGGCACAACCACCATTGTTTTTCAAGAGACTGGAAATCAGCAGCAGGAGCAGGTATTATTCAGTATTACAGGGAGGCCTATCTTTTAAAATATTTTAATGTAGAAAGGGAGTTGCTTTAATGCAGGTTAGAGCACCAGAGGTAGAAAACACTGTGCTGTCTGTGCAAAGTTTAATGTCTAAACAGCAGAGGTGTGTAGTTACACAAGTGCTGCAATTACACTGGAGACAAAAGGCAGGGGTGAGATGCGCCACGGTTTCCTATGAGATAGACCTGTGCCTTGTGGCAATGTACACTAAAATGTGCATGTTAACCACTTGCCGACCAGGCACCGTCATTATACTGCGGCAGGTCGGCTCGTTCCCGCAAATCGCATAGGTGTACGTTGGCTGCACGGCGGGGGACCTGTTGTGTGTGGCCGGTGGCCGCGATGTCCACCAGCCACCTGCGATCGCAGAAAAGAGAGCCAGAATGGAGATCTGTCAATGTAAACAGACAGATCCCCTTCTGACAGGGGAGGAGAGCGAGATCTCCTCCTCCAGTCAGTCCCATCCCCCCACAGTTAGAAACACCTCCCAGGGAACACATTTAACCCCTTGATTGCCCCCTAGTGTTAACACCTTCCCTGCCAGTGACATTTACACAGTAATCAGTGCATTTTTATAGCACTGATCGCTATATAAATGTCAATGGTCCCAAAAAAGTATCAAAAGTGTCTGATCTGTCCGCCGCAATGTCGCAGTCCTGCTAAAAATCGCAGATCGCCGCCATCACTATTAAAAAAATGTAAATAATAAAAATGCCATAAATCTATCCCCTATTTTGTAGATGCTATAAATTTTGTGTAAACCCAACAATATACGCTTATTTTTTTTACCAAAAATATGTAGAAGAATACATATTGGCCTAAAGAAATTTTTATTTATTTTTTTATATTTTTTTATTATAGCAAAAAGTAAAAAATATTGATTTTTTTTCTAAATTGTCTTATTTTTTATTTTATAGTGCAAAAAATAAAACCGCAGAGGGGATCAAATACCACCAAAAGAAAGATCTATTTGTGGGAAAAAAAAGGATGTACATTTTGTTTGGGTACAGCGTCGCACGACCGCGCAATTGTCAGTTAAAGCAACGCAGTGCCGTATCGCAAAAAATGGCCTGTTTATTAAGGCGGAAAATCTTCCGGTCTGTAAGTGGTTAATCAATGCACCTGCTCTGCGGATTGCTGTGCCATTCATTGTGAATGACACCGAAACCCATTGTATAGTAGAGAACAAGGCACTGCAGTCCATCTCAAATGCATGGTAGGTGTTGCTTAAAAAAAGCTTAATATGTTGTGGTGCATTGACAGCCAATTCACAGGGAATAGGCTGCCTTAAAGCAGTATGCATTAACATGCAACATAATGCACATTACCGTACTGGAATGGATTGCTAAATTGTGAATCCGACCACAGCCCCAGAAATGAGTGCCTTGGTTGTCAGGGTGAAGGAGATAATAATAAATGGAAGAGCCGTCGACACTGAAATGGAAAGGCAACCTGTACTGATAGAAATGTAAGGTCTCTAGCATCAATAAATCCTAAGCCACGACCTGTTAAAAAATAATGTAATTACAAATAAGTTATTTCAGTCAGTTGTGTTTACCGATTTCTGCTAGATGGACAAACCTAAAAGCTATGAAGAGGAAAAGATCTAGCAATAAATCGTCGAGACATGTCTTTTGTAGCGACATCTATTTAATATTTAATTTTCAGAAGCGATGAGAGTGTCACTAATCAAACCTGAAAAAAAGAAGATCAGCATATTAAAGTTTGATTAGCTCTTTACTTGATTCATGGAAATGAGATATTAATCAATGCATGAAGCTTAGCAGAACCACAGTATACCACTTAAACAGAGCACCTGCGCAATTTCATTCGTGAGTGGATGAGGTAATAATTAAAATCAAACAAGTTACAGCACTTTGATTAACAGCAAACACATCTTTTCTGAATGCAATCAGGATCTTTATGTTTTAGGGGCTTCTCATAAGATAACTGGGAGTACTTTTCAAGTAAAACTATCACTTGTCTCTTCCTCTTCATTTAGCTAGCACAGTACAGTCACATTTTAACTTTTATTAATCAGACAACTTTACTTTTTAAAGGGCTCAGTATGTTTAGGTATTAAAGTGGTTCTAAAGTATTTTTTTTTTATTTACCTTAATGCATTCTCGTCATTAAGGTAAAAAAAAAACCCTGCTATCTTTTCTACCAGCCACATCCCTAAACACTTACCTGGCTTCTCTCTCTGTTCCAGCACTGTCCTGGCTTTAGCAAGCATTCCCCTCTCTTCCTGATCTCAGAAGAAGCACTGAGAGCAGTGGGAGCCATAGGCGCTTGCTGCTGTCAGTCAACCTCCTATAAGAAGGGAGCGGAAGCATGGCTTACCGGCACTGTGTGTCTACGGATACCAATTGGGAGTGGGCTTGGGAGTGGGTGCCCCCATAGCACTCAGCTTTCTAATGGGGCAGCAGGGAGGGAGAAGGGGACAGCACTGGTGGGCGACTTCCAAAGAGGAGATAAAGAGGAGGTAAGGTACTTCTTGGAGCAATATCAACTATAACTTTTTTTTATTTTAAGAAATAAAAAAAATGACCTTTAATATCACTTTAAAGAAAGCAACATGTTATATCTGTTTGAATAGCTCCACTGTGTACTTGTCAGGAACTTACCTGCTGTTTGTCTATCCCTCTGGTCAGGTGGCTGTCTTCCACATTGTGGTCAGCTGTCTATTGTATGGCTCAGCTTGAACTGCCAGCTGCAGGTTGGTCCTAGAGGATCCATCATTTTGATGGTGCACCATTGGTTCCCTGATTTCCTGTAATTCTGTTTAGCAATTTAGGCACTCCTGAAAAAACACCTCACTTTTTTCTTTACTGCACTGAGGTCACTAACCATGGGTTACTACACTTGTGACTGCAAAGGGAGTAACTACACTTGAAATATATTAGAAAAGTCAAGATCTGAATGTTTTAGCTGCCTATATCTACAGATTCACTTAACATTTTTAAATGTGGTTTTCTTTGAAGTTAATATAAACATAAACCCTAACAATGAACTTTTCTTGTTTGCTCCCTTTAGGCGTGTTAAAGTGGTTGTAAAGGTAAAAGGTTTTTTACTTTTATGAATTCTATGCATTAAGGTGAAAAATCTTTAAGGCTGGGTTTACCCCATTGCGATTTGGATGGAAATTCTCTGCATCCAGTTCGCAATAGCAGGAGTTTCACATATCCCTGCAGCAGGACCGGCTTTTAGCCACATCGGTTGTTATCCCTAAAGAGCCGACTGCCTGCTCTAAAAAATGTTACCGGGGTGATGCCTGCAGCTATATATAACCCCTGAAAGCAGAGGCCGCATATGTCCGTATGCTCGGCGCTAAGGGGATAATATATATATATATTTTTTTTGGTCTAGTCACTGTCTCCCTATAGCATAACTGAAACTCTCTACATATACTTTATTGTATGCTCAGGGAGAGAGAGACTTGTTTTATGCTAATTTAATATGAAATATAGAAAAGTGGGTTAATATTATAAATAGCAGAAAATTAAGTTACATGATACATTTCTGTAACCTTTTTTCTGTCATGACTGTAAATTAACAATCAGGGGATCCAATGTGATATGCTGATTATCCAAATCTTTAGTTTCATGATATCACTGTTTTCTTGGTTGCTGTTTTTGAATTGAGAGCAGACTTTCATGGCTTATGGCAATGCTGTCACTAACCCACTACCATTTGTATGGGAGGCCATAAAAAAGAAATAATATTGCCTAACATGGGAAAAAAACATCTTTCTCTGCCTTTTCCAAAGTCTCCTTGTTGTATATCAGGGGTGATTCTTCACCTTTTTTTTGCATTCCCCATTACAAATAATATATATAAATGCAATGGACATTGGGACCCAATTGCAATCACTGGGGCAAGTATAAGGACTTGAAAAATGTGTATAATCTCACCAATAAAGATCCAGAGAGACGCAAGAAACTTTATGTTTTTCCTCTGTAAGATGTGGGAAAACTAAAAGGAATGTCATTTTTTGCTGGCCTAAAGCATTTCTGTTATTTAGGTGCAATTGGCAAAGGTATTTTGGGAGAGAAAAGGCAAAGCAATTAAAGAACAGAACAGAAGTATGGGACTGGGCCTGTTAAGTTTTGCAGTTGTGTGACAGCTATATTGAATATTGTGAGGTTAAAGGGAAGAATTCTACTGGGTATCAACAAATCCTGGAAGTGAATGTAACACAGTCAGTGAAGACTGATATGGATATGGGACAGAAAGTTAAGGGAAATCTCCCCAATGGGAAACAGTTGGCAAAAAAAAAAAAAAAAAAAAAACAGGTGTTCTATGACTTTATTTAAAATGACAAGAACATTTTACTTTTAGTTCTACTTTAAAAATGTACACAATTAAGTCACATTCATGTTTCTGTGTATATTGCTGAATTATGACCTTTTTTTTGACCCTGTTGTAACTGGACATCGTCTTGACTCTGATTCTGGTACCACATACCATGCTAACTTAGTATTGCACTTAAAGTGTTACTAAACCCACAGCAGTAAAATCAGTCTGTATATGCAGTAAAAAATATTGCACTTACTTGTTATACTCACTGTGTAACTCTGCCCAACTGGTTTCGTCACCAAAGTAGTCACGTTTGGCTAATTATTTACAGTCATGTGTGCCAGCTATCAGCTGTAATAGGACAAAGGGAGCGCCAGATGAAAAATCCTTAGTGAGTCCAAAGTCTTTATTGTTTAACTGTTTATAACTAGCAGTGAAAAAGACAGCCAATGCATATTTGTTTTTTCTTTTAGTTTGGATAGAAGTGGAGAGGCGTTATAACAACTGTCATTGCTGTGACCCACATTAGAGAGGTTTCATCCTCTGTACTGTTTACTTTTAAGTACAAGAGAGAAAGGAAAAGTAATCCATGAATAGAGGGTAAAATCTTCCATGGGGACACTAGATTACGTGATCTTGGTGAACAACCAACCTCACTTTAAAGGAATTTCTTCTAACTTTCTGATATGGATATGGGGACAGGAAGTTAAGGGAAATCTCCCCAATGGGAAACAGATGGGGAAAAAAAACAGGTGTTCTATGACTTTTATTCAAATGAACAAGAACATTTTACTTTTAGTATTCTAATCATCACACATTGTGTAAAAACCTTTTTTTGACCCTGTTGTAACTTGATTCTGGTCTTTTTAAAGTGTTACTAAACCCACAGCAGTAAAATCAGTCTGTATATGCAGTAAAGCATACTTGTTATACTCACTGTGGAATCATCCACATTGTGTAAAAAGACGGTTTGATTCTGGCTTTTCTGATTCTCCCCTCCTTCCAACATCCCCTGATAATTTCCTGATAACACAGAGTCCATCACAAGACTGCTCTAACTGATGATGATAAAAGGTATTTAGCAGTTTATATTTACAAAAATAATTGCATTTCCATGTTCCATGTACTGTGGCAGACCAGATATAGTGAAAGCAGGATCCTGGATTTAGAAACACTTTAACACCAGTGGGGCAAACCTGGGTGCTGCAACCTAACCCTAACAATCCTACCTCCAGGGGCTCTGGGCAAGACTGGGTCATCTTTTAGAATAAACAATGATGAGGGGCTTTGGGCAAAACTGGGTCATCTTTTACAATAAACAATGATTAACAATGATGTTTATTTAATCACCTATATTATATACCGTAAACTATTTTATAATATATATATTCTTTATCCTCACTGTGTTTATGTTCCCATTTTCTTTCTTCATTTCCTTTGCCATGTTTTTCTTTCAGCACAGGTATTATAAGCAGGACAAAAATTTATGAAAATCTTTAATGCAGCTTCAATTAAATTTGTGCAATTGCTTGGAATCCCAACAGAGCCAAAACTTAATTTTCGGCAATGCAAGAGTGAACATTCCATTTGACCAATAAAGCTGTGCAAATAAAATTCAAAGTAGAATATAATAGGACTTATTAATATTGAGGTAAAGGTAATTAAATGATAATATGAATGGCTGTGCAAAATCCAAAATTAATTACAAATTTATCACATAGTACAATGCTGCTCTAGTATTCATTTTCTGTAGGGATTAGATCCAGGTTGTCTTTTAGAATTGCAAGTCTGATTATGATGAAATTGGTTAATGCAATTCAAACTCTGTTATATTCAACATGTGAACCTTTAAACTTTCTCTTCTTCATGTTTCACAAATTAACATACAACATTGTGAAATGTGGCTGGGATTAGCCACAAAAAAAAAAAAAAACCCAACACAGGCGAAATGAAGTATGAAACTAGAAACACATCCACTCAATCACTATCTTCAGTAAGGCTAACAGCCTGTGACTTTGTGATCAGATTAGCTAACAATGCCATTATGAAAGACAAATGTTACTATGCATGTATTTTGATGGAAGATACGTAGAGATTAAAAAGTCTTTCGTGCTTAGGCAGAAATCTGTCAAAGGTTTAATGCACAGGAAACACAAAATATAAGCATGTGAAATCCTGCTCTCTTTTATTTAACTACCGTGCGTCCGTTGTATACACCTATTGAGACAACTCACTTGTGCACACGCAAAGTTTGCGCTTACTGCATGCGGCAGAACGCAACCAAGATGCAGGGTGATGGACCGCCAGCTGTTAAGCATAAAAACTATTTTGTGCCACAAAAATTTATGTTTCAGCCGGTTCGGTTTTATATTAACAATTAACAAAATGGAAAGTAAATGAACAAAAGAGAAATCCAAATCAAATCAATATTTGGTGTGACCACTCTTATGCCCCATACACACGGTCGGATTTTCCGATGGATTCTGTCCTATCAGACAATGTTGTCGGAAATTCCCACCGTGTGTAGGCACCATCGGACAGTTCTACAAGTCCTATCTCCTGCTGGATAGATTTTTTGACAACAAAGTCCGATCACACCAAATCCGATCGTGTGTAGCGAATTCCGATGAACAAAGTGCTACGCATGCTCAGATCACATTACAAGACCAAAGCTATTGGCTACTATCCTCTACGTAGTCCCGTCGTAGGCAACAAACGTCACCACGTTCAGAATGATCGGATTTTCCGACAACTTTGTCCGACCGTGTGTACGCAAAACCAACATCGGACAAAGGACGACGGACATGATCCGACGGACCTGGTCCTCGGATAATCCGAGCGTGTGTATGGGGCTTTAGATTTCCAAACATCATCAATTCTTCCAGCTACACTTTTTTTTTAAGGACCTTGGCAGGTAGGTTGTTCCAAACATCTTGATGAACTAAGCACAGATCTTTTGTGGATGTAGGCTGCCTCAAATCCTTCTGTCTCTTCATGTAATCCCAGACAGAGTCCATGATATTGAGATCAGGGCTCTGTGGGGGCCAAACCATTACTTCCAGGTTCTTCTTTACACTGAAGATAGCTCTTAACCACTTGCCTACTGGACACTTAAACCTCCTTCCTGCCCAGACCAATTTTCAGCTTTCAGCGCTGTCAGTCTTTGAATGACAGTTGCGCGGTCATGCTACAGTTTACCCAAATTAAATTTTTATAATTTTTTCACACAGATAGAGCTTTCTTTTTGTGGTATTTAATTGCTGCTGGGTTTTTAATTTTTTTGCTAGCTAAAACAAAAAAGAACCGAAAATTTTGAAAAAAAAAACCAAAACTGTTTCATAGTTTGTTATACAATAAAAAAAAATGGTGATTTTTCTTCTTCACTGATGTGCACTGATTAGGCTGCACTGATGGGCACTGATAGGCTGTGCTGATGGGCACTGATAGGCTGTGCTGATGGGCACTAATAGGCGACACTGATGGGCACTGATAGGCAGCACTTATGGGCACTTAGAGGCACTGATAAGGCGGCACTGATGGGCACTAATAACCACTGATGAGGCGGCACTGATAGGTGACACTGAATGTTGGCACTGATGGGTGGCACTGATAGGTGGCACTGATAAGCGCCACTGATAGGTGGCACTGATGATCACTGATGGGTGGCACTGATGGGCAATGATAGGAACTGGTAGGTGACACTGATAGGCAGCACTGATCTGTGGCACTGATTATGAGACACTGATGGGCATTGATTGGCAGCACTGGTGGGCATTGATGGGTGGCACCGTGGGCACTGGTGGGTACTGATATGTGGCACTGGTAGGTGGCACAGTGGGCACTGGCAGCTGACACTGGTGGGCACAGAAATTGCAGACGCGGCTTTCTGTGTGAGGGACTGATGTCCCTCTGACAGAAGCCGGTGGTCTGCTTTTTTTCCCCCTAGCGCTCACAGCGTGAGGAAAAAAAAATACAGATTACTGAGCTTCTGTTTACATCAGGTGATCAGCCATCATTGGCTGACAGCTGATCACGTGGTAAGGGAGCGAGATTGATCCTTTACTCAGATCTGCGATCAGCTGAGTCTCACAGACTCGGTGATCACAGAGCGCGCTGCCCAGCAATTAAGGCCTGCGCTGTAGCTGTCTTTTGGCTATAGCATGGGCGGCAAGTAGTTAATAAAATTGGCTGTATGTTTGGGGTGGTTGTCCTGCTGCAGAATAAATTTGGGGCCAATGACACGCCTCCCTCATGGTATCTGCCTGTATTTCTCAGCAGTGGGGACACCATTTATCCTGACCAAAACTCCAACTCCATTTGCAGAAATGCAGCCCCAAACCTGCAAGGAACCTCCACTTCACTCTTCCCTGCAGACACTCATTATTGTATCACTCTCCAGCCCTTCATGGACAAACTGCCTCCTGCTACAGCCAAATATTTTGCATTTTGACCCATCAGTCCAGAGCACCTGCTACCATTTTTCTGCACCTCCATTCCTATGTTTTCATGCATAAGTTGTGGAAATAAAGCTAAACAACTCAACCATGCATGAAAACATAGGAACTGGGATGCAGATAAATGGTAGAAAGTGCTTTGGACTGATGAGGTTCCTTGCATGTTTGGGGCTGCATTTCTGCAAATTTGAGAGTTTGAGATTTGGTCAGGATCAATGGTGTCCTCAATGCTGAGAAATACAGGGAGATACTTATCCATCATGCCTTACCATCAGGGAGGCATTGCATACTAGCACATTATGCAAGACTTACCTTAAAACAAAGCTCTCCAGCTGACAGGGGTTCCATCTTCCCCTGGTCTTCCTTCTGGGTTTGCCGCCTCCGTCTACATGAGTGGCCACAACCGCAATAACGTCACTCCTGTGCATGCACACAGGAGCCCTTGGCCCAGTATGCGTGACCTTCATAGCAAATGCGCCGGTAACGCCACCGCCTGCATGCAGTGTGAATATCTCCTAAATAATGCAAGTTTAGAAGATATTCACTGTACCTATAGGTAAACCTGGCAGGCTTTCCTGTGGGTGCAAATCAAAAAATTGAGTATACTACCACTTTAACCCTCACCCAGAGTCTCCACACACCTGCCCTCTAGCACAAGATAGACCTGCATAGAACAAGGGCCTGGACTGCCCAGAGTCCCCCTACCTTCTCCACCACTACAGCAAGCAGCAGATGGATAACAATAGGACCAAATTCACATGATCTTTACAAGGTATACTAGTTTAATACAAAAAACAACCAAATAATAAAGAATTAAATAATTTGCAACATTAAATAGTGCAGCTGTTCCGGTGTTGTCACCATTTTTCTAAGGGCCAGTTCATAGCAGTTTTTTTGGCATCAAAAACGCATGGAAAGTAGGTTATATGGTTTTCAATGGCATAGTTCATACCAGTGCTTGCAGTTCCAGTGCTTTCCAGTTCCAGAAAAAAAAATGCTGCATTTTTCCTGCACTGGACTGTACTGTAACGCTGTAAATGCATCAAAAACGCAACAGAACACACTTAAATGCATCAAAAACTTACTGGATTACACATGTCCTTACTTATGGTTAATAAAAAAGAGGGGTAAAATGCACTGAACTGCATCAAAAACACACTGGGACGCATCAAAAACGTGTCAAAAACGTGCATGTAGAAAAGCATCTAAAACGCATCCGAACTATATTTCTATGGTGTGAACTAGCCCTAAATCATTATGAACTAAAATTTTAAGAATGATTAAAACAGTTTATAGCTCAAAGTCTCGTTCAGCCCTGGGGGAGTGCAGGCTTCAAATCCTTGAATCCATTTAGTTCCTCTCTGAAGCTCTACCTTATCAAAATCACCACCACAAGGGTCTTAGAAGACCGCTCCAAAGCTACAAATCCCATATGTGACGTGTCAAAATTATTTTGCATGCCACTGTGCCTACTGATAGGTGTTATCATTTTACCATTACTGGCAAAGTATACATGATCTCTAATCCTTTGTCTGATGGTTTAACCAATGTAAAATACAGTGCAGGTCCATGACATTCGATATAAGACGCTCATGCTATCACAGTCTATATACTGCTTGGGTACAAAGATCTCCTTGTTAGGGAGTAATACACCTTCATATGAACGTGTGTAGCAGCACAATGTGGGACAACACAGTAATGTGCCAAAAGCACAACATAATAATGTGTGGAGTGATGCCAAAAAATGGTCCATGCATGCACCATTATTCACAAAACATCACAGTGCATGTTAGTGTGTTGTTGTGCTACAATGCACCTCCATCAGAAGGTGTGTTGGGGTGCCATTCAGAAAGAACTAATGGCGTCAGCACACTTAACATGCATGGCACTAACGTTATAACGTGGAATTTACATGGTGTGAACAGACCCACAAGTCACAAACAATTGTGCAAACAAAACACAGAAGTGTATCTAGATCAGGGGTCTCAAACTGGCGGCCCTCCAGCTGTTGCAAAACTACAAGTCCCATCATGCCTCTACCTGTGGGAGTCATGCTTGTAACTGTCAGCCTTGCAATGCCTCATGGGACTTGTAGTTTCACAACAGCTGGAAGGCCGGCAGTTTGAGACCCCTGATCTAGATGCTTCCACTCTCTGCTGATCCTCATGGCCATATAGCTACGGATGTCAGGGGAACCTCTGCAATGAAATTCCCTGTTCTGCACACCTATGACACCAATTACAGAGGAGCAATTATAGGAAGCAGAATGTATTTTACAGTGCCTTGAAAAAAGTATTCACACCCCTTGAAATTCTCCACATTTTGACATGTTACAACCAAAAATTTAAATGTATTTTATTGTTATTTTTAGGTGATAGACAAACACAAAGTGGCACATAATTGTGAAGTGAAAGGAAAATGATAAATGGTTTTCAATTTTTTTTTTTTACAAATAAATATGTGAAAAGTGTGGAGTGTATTATTTGTATTCAGCCCCCCTGAGTGAATACTTTGTAGAACCACCTTTCGCTGCAATTACAGCTGCAAGTCTTTTTGGGGATGTCTCTACCAGCTTTGTACATCTAGAGAGTGACATTTTTCCCCATTCTTCTTTACACAATAGCTCGAGCTCTGTCAGATTGGATGGAGAAGTATCTGTGAACAGCAATTTTCAGGTCTTACCACAGATTCTCAATTGGATTTAGGTCTGGACTTTGACTGGGCCATTCTAACACATGAATATGCTTTGATCTAAACCATTCCATTGTAGCTCTGATTGTATGTTTAGGGTCGTTGTCCTGCTGGAAGGTGAACCTCTGCCCCAGTCTTGTCTTTTGCAGACTCTAAAGGTTTTCTTCTAAGATTGCCCTGTATTTGGCTCCATCCATCTTCCCATAAACTCTGACCAGCTTCCCTGTCTCTGCTGAAGAAAAGCATCCCCACAACATCATGCTGCCACCACCATGTTTCACAGTGGGGATGGTGTGTTCAGGGTGATGTGCAGTGTATGTTTTTCGCCACACATAGCGTTTGGTTTTTAGGCCAAAAAGTAAAATTTTAGTCTCATCTGACCAGAGCACCTTCTTCCACATGTTTGCTGTGTCCCCCACATGGCTTCTCGCAAACTGCGAAAGGGACTTCTTCTTTCTTTACAATTAGAAAGGAGGATGGGACTTTAAAATGAAGTGGCTGGAATGCGGAGGTAGAGATAAAAAAAGAGTATTTAATTAAATTCGTAACAATATATAGTAAAGGTAAATTCATATATATATACATATACATGTACATCAATTTGGCATAAAATATGTTCATAATAATATCAAGATGTATATAAAAACGCATCAATCCTAGATGCATACATAGATGGTATATAACAATAGATATAGAACAATAGATGGTATTTAAAGCAATAATATAGCCTGCAATGCCTAAAATGGCATACCCGGTACTGGTTTCTATAATCGCATAGTGTAAACCGAATTGTATAGAGGTAATGTAGATGACATCATCAGAGCATAATAAATATCACTGTAGCATCCAATGTAGCTCGATGCATTTCGTGGATGTATCTCCACTCATCAGGAGCAGATGCGACAGATTCCTGTAAAGGATACAGATATAGTAAACCACACTCTGTATAGAGGGGAATAAAAGCAATATGAAGAATGCTTAGAAAACATTGGTCAGAGCATGTCTGCCAACCCTGGCGGGCGCAGCAGGCAGCAACTGGCATAAGGCGAGGCAGGGGCATAGGTCACCCCCATGGGAGCTGAGGCAGCGTATGAAACAGCATCGGTTGGAGAGGAAAGTGCCAGAGTGAAAGGTGAACTCTGTGTGCTGACAGTGCTAGTGTAAAAATAAAGAAATAAGCATTGAATAGGCATATAACTGAGAGGTATTGATGAGATTAGAAGTAGTGTGTGCGTATGTATGATAATGAAATGGGTCTGCAGAAGATATTTTAAGGAGTATTGATAAAATTGGGAATGGTACATGGATATGTATAGTAATATGTATAGTAATTGCTTTATATATCATCTATTGTTTATGTATGCATCTGGGATTGATGCGTTTTTATATACATCTTGATATTATTATGAACATATTTTATGCCAAATTGATGTACATGTATGTGTATATATATGAATTTACCTTTACTATATATTGTTATGAATTTAATTAAATACTCTTTGTTTATCTCTACCTCCGCATTCCAGCCACTTCATTTTAAAGTCCCAACCTCCTTTCTAATTGTACCCATTTTCGGGATGGAGGCGCTAACCCGTGCCTCATTTAAAGTCCCAAACAGTTTTTTTATTTTTCTTCTTCTTTCTTTCTTTCTTTCATCAATGGCTTTCATCTTGCCACTCTTCTAAAAAGGCCAGATTTGTGGAGTGCAAATCTGGCCAACTAATAGTTGTCCTGTGGACAGATTCTCCCACCTTAGCTGTGGATCTCTGCAATTCCTTCAGAGTTACCATGGGCCTCTTGGCTCTGCTTCTCTCATTAATGCTCTCTCTTAATGCCCGGCCAGTCAGTTTAGGTGGGCCGCCATGTCTTGGTAGGTTTGCAGTTGTGCCATACTCTTTCCATTTTCAGATGATGGATTGAAAAGTGCTCCATGAGATGTTCAAAGCTTGAAATATTTTTTTATAACTTAACCCCGCTTTAACTTTCTCCAAAACTTTATCCCTGACCTGTCTGGTGTGTTCCTTGGGCCTTCATGATGCTGTTTGTTTGCTAAGGGGTTCTCTAAAAAACCTCTGAGGGCTTCACAGAACAGCTGTATTTATATTGTGATTAAATTACACACAGGTCTCTATTTACGAATTAGAGAAGAGTAAGGGGGCTAAATACAAATGCACGTCACCCTTTTCACATATTAATTTGTAAATAAAAATGAAAACTATTTATCATTTTCCTTCAACTTCACAATTATGTGCCACTTTGTGTTGGTCTATCACATAAAATCCCAATAAAATACATTTTGGTAACATGACAAAATGTGGAAAATGTCAAGGGGTATAAATACTTTTTCAAGGCACTGCATATCATAGAGAACATAACTATTGGACATTCTGTACTGCTGAGGACTATTGTCCCAAGATCACCACCAAAATTAAAAAAAAATGATGAGTAAACCTATGCTTAGTTAAAGTGTCATATCATATGTTTTCAGCATTACCTTCTCAGACAATATTAACGTATCAATTTTATTGCAGGTGCAGATTGGATGACAAGATCTACAGCTTCTCTGATCGTCTGCATCCCTGGACTGGACCAAAAGGATGACACCCATTCAACCCCCCATCCCCCCCCCAAAAACAAACTCTCTCTCTCTCTCTCTCTCTCCCTCCCTCTCTCTCTCTCTCTCTGTCTCTCTCTCTCTCTGTCTCTCTCTCTCTCTTCTATGCTTACCATGTTCCTATTAATTTATTTTTTTTTTATTGCATGGCTACATTGATCTTCTAGATTGCTGGTAGATGAGACTGACACCCATTCAAAAATGAATAAAAAAAAACAAACAAAAAACTAAAAAAAATATACAGTAAAGCTCTGTTTTCTTTGCTTCTCTATTTCTATTAATATATTAATTGTTATTGCAGGAATTGGGCAATAAGATCTAGAGATTCCAATTCAAAATCAGTTTATATGCTGACGATGCCCTTATATTTCTTTCTGAACCCTTGATCTCCATCCCTTCTCACCTCAAAGAACTTAATTTTTATTGCAGGAATTGGGCAATAAGAACAGGACCATCTCTCAGGTAATTTCCCATTTGTATGGTGCCCTCAATCATTCAAATATCTAGGGATATTGGTGACATCCTCCCACAAAACACTATACAAAACTAACTACCTTCCCCTTTTTTCCCATATCACCTCTCTCCTTAACCACTTCAGCCCCGGACCAATTTGCAGCCAAAGGACCAGGCCCCTTTTTGCGATTCGGCACTGCGTCGCTTTTGACAATTGCGCGGTCGAGCGACGTGGCTCCCAAACAAAATTGGCGTCCTTTTTTCCCCACAAATAGAGCTTTCTTTTGGTGGTATTTGATCGCCCCCGGTTTTTATTTTTTGCGCTATAAACAAAAATATTTTGAAAAAAATGCAATATTTTTTCTTTTTGCTATAATAAATATCCCCAAAAAATATATAAAAACATTTTTTTTCCCTCAGTTTAGGCCGATACGTATTCTTCTACATATTTTTGGAAAAAAAATCGCAATTAGCGATTATTGATTTGTTTGCGCAAAAGTTATAGCGTCAAAATAGGGGATAGTTTGATAGCATTTTTATTAATATTTTTTTTTTTTCCATTAACGATTTTTATTGTGACTGACATGGCGGACACATCGGACATCGGAGAAATCAGTGCTATTTAAATGCACTGATTCCTATGTAAATGACACTGGCTGTGAAGGAGTTAACCACTAGGGGGCGGGGAGGGGCTAAGTGTGACATGTTGTGTTTTTTTTTACAGTAGGGAGGCGTGGCTGTACGTCTGACGTCATTGATCAGCTTTCCCGATGACAGGAACAGCCGATCAATGACAGGCAGTGCAGGAAGCGCGGGGAGAGGTTGTTTACACAGACCTCTCCCCGTTCTTCAGCTCTGTGACCGATCGCGGGACACCAGCGGCGATCGGGTCCGCTGGTCCGGCAGCTGTGGTCACGGAGCTCCCGACCGCGCGCGCGACCCCACGGCTAGGCAATTAAAGGGCACGTATATATACGTGCTTTTGCCTAGCCGTGCCTTTCTGCCAACGTATATTTACATGCGGCGGTCGGGAAGCGGTTAATACATGGTCTATTTTCCACATTTCTTTTCTTGGCAGAATATGCGCCATAAAAATGACTATTCTACCTAAACTCGTATTAAACTTGTATTACTTTCGAGCACTCCCAGTGAATATATCAAAATCCAAACTTACTTCCCTTCAGAGAGAAATCAATAAATTCATTTGGGCCGGGAAAAAACCCAGATGTAGTTATGCACATATGCATGGATCTCAATCCCTAGGCGGATTGGGCCTTCCCAACATCTGGTTGTATTTCCTCTCAGCTAGACTAATGCAAACTTCCCAGTGGTTGTCTCCATCGCAAAGTACCCCCTGGAAGAGATTTGAAACTCATTCTATTGCTCCATTGAATCTACAAGGTATCCTTTGGAGAAAACTGAATCTCTACAACAAACTCATTAAGCTCAATACCTTAGTTGCACATTACTACCAACGTTGGCTCAAGATATGTGGCCCATTTAGATTTTCCCCCGACTTTTCCATCCTCACATCTTTCCTAGGAGACCCCAGATTTGTTTTAGCATATAACAACATAGCTCAGTTCTCCCATTGGATTAATAAGGGTTTGACCTCCTTAAATTCTTTACTGACAGATGGGGATTTTACCCCATTTATATTACTACAGGCAAGATGGGACATTTCCTCTTCAGAATCACAAAATTACAATCATATCAAAAACTTTTTTACCAACCATTTCCCACCCTCTCCCACATGCCACTGTATTTGAGAAGATCTGTATTTCCTCTGCAGGTGACAGAGGCCTTATATCAAAAATATACAATTATCTTAATGGGCTAAATGTACCAGACAAGTCTGGACCAATGCTCCACTGGGAATCCGATCTTGATCTCTTTTTCTCAGCGGAGGACTGGCTTGATATGTCAGACAACCTCCGCAAAAGCAATAAGGCTATAGCATTTAGGGAAACCCCCACAAAAGTGTTCTCGAGGTGGTATTTAACCCCCTCCAAACTCAACTCATTTTTTCCCTCAATCTCCCCCAACTGTTTCAGGGGATGTCAAACACCAGGTACTATCCTCCACATATTCTGGATCTGTCAACACCTCGAGAATATTTGGAATAAAGCAATAGACAGAATAGAAAGTTCTTCCAAACATAAAATCGTACCCACTCCCCAAAACTGCCTTTTATATGCAAATATACCCAATATCCCTCCTCCATGTATGAGACTCTTTCATTCCTTATGCAGTTCCATCCAATGGATGATCGCCTTTAATTGGAAGTCTGATAGCCTTCCATGGTCTCAAGTACTATCCAGAATGGAGAATGTAAGATTATCAGAAAGAATCTTCCATACTTTACATGACTCAATGAATATTTATGACCAAAAATGGTCATACTGGAATCTACCTTAAACCTATACATAGTATAGCTCCTTCTAATTTTGATGTTTTATCTTTACTCATCAATCAAGAATATTTTGTCAAAAGAGAATACTTAATATCACCATTGTAACATACAATGTTCAAGTCTCCCTATTTCTGTGATGCCTCGAAATTCTCACATGCTATGTACTGTATTTTCATTCCACTGTAAAATCATTATTTTTTTCTATGTCAATTTATTTGTTCTTTGGCTGTACCTGTTTGTATACAATTGAACTTCCAAATAAAACTTTTGTAAAAAAAAAAAAAAAAAGATCTAGAGATTCCCTGATCTGCATCACCCCTGCATTGCTGGAATGCCATCTGCTTTGCTGGATGATGTGACTGAGGATGGAGGTACAACGAGGGATTAGTATTACTTAGTATTATTATTATTATATTAGTATTATTATTTTTTTACCCACTTGCTGTCCAGGGCATTTTTATTTACATTTTTCACACACATGTTGAAATCGGCATTTTTAGATAGAAAACTAGTTAGATCCCCCAAACATGACATATTTTATGGATGCAGAAGCCCTGGAGAATACCACGGTGGCTGCTGCAGTTTTTTATGCCACATGATATTTGCAGAGAGATTTATCAAACATATAGGGGTTGATTTACTAAAAGCAAATAGACTGTGCACTTTGCAAGTGCAACTGCTCCAGAGCTTAGTAAATGAGGGAAAGCCCTGCTGACTTCCATCCCCCAATCATGTCTAAGAAAAAATGCAATTTTTTATTTTATATTTTCCTTGCATGTGATTGGGTATTTTTTGGAAAGTGAAGCTTCACCTCATATTCCAAGCTCTGGAGAAACTGCACTAGCAGAATGCACAGTCTATTTGCCTTTAGTAAATCAACCCCAAAGAGTAGAGAAGAGTAATGTAGTGTAGGAAGGATCCAAAAATCAAGCGCTAAGTCCATAGTATCACAGCTATGTATTGTTATTGAAAGGGTATATGGCGGTCCCAGCTGCTATAGACCCATACCTCCCAACTTTTTGAAATAGGAATGAGGAACACCTATTGGCAAAAGTATGTAGGCATAGGACACACCCATTGCCACACCCCCTTAAAGGAAAATGATACATAAAAAAAGATTAGTCAAGCCCACAAGTGCTTTTAATACTGCTACTATTCCTTTAAATTGGCTTTTGAAATTTACAAATGCAGCAATTTAGAAACTGGATGAAATGTTTACCACTGGGAAACACTTTTTGAAAGATAAATAGTGCTCTTTATATAGAACTGTATAGATCAGACCAAATCGAGGGACTAGTGAGGAGGAAAGAGGGATAGAGGGACTTTGTTCCAAATCAGGGACAGTCCCTTTGAAATAAGGGACAGTTGGGAGAAGTTAACATTCTAGCAAAAAAAAAAACAGTGCTCAGCACCTCTAGGAACACCTAATGTAATGTAGAATCACGTGTTGTTGTGTAGTGTAGATTGTAGGGTGTAGGGCAGGTAAGTACAGCAGAGTGTAGAGTGTAGTTTAGAGTAGGATAGATTAGTTAGTGTTGTGTAGTGTAGTGTAGTGTAGGGTAGTATAGTGTAGTGTAGGTCTGGCCAGAAAGGGATTACTGTGATGCAGTTGGCCAGCTTAAGCATGCATTACAATACATGTGAACCAAAAATCCCTGTCTTTGTGCAAAGTTTGCTAGAAATGATTAAGCAGTGTATAGCAGTGTGCAGAGGGTTGATTTACATTTTTTGATATTCATGTGGTCACCCCCCTTTAGCACCAGATGGGTTATACATAATGCACATGTGTACGTCTAGTTAGATTTCAGAACAGACATATTTTATTCTATTGCATTTTTGTGTATGCATGGCTGGACAGGGGTGAATACATTTTGTGTCTTGATCACTTTTACAAAACAGCTGATCACCAGCTAAATACACACGGTCGGAAAATCCGACCACCAAGTCCATCGGATTTGGTCCGACGGATTTAGTCCGACACTGGTGTTGCATACACACGGTCGGACAAAGTTGTCGGAAAATCCGATCATTCTGAACGTGGTGACGTTTGTTGCGTACGACGGGACTACGTAGAGACTAGTAGCCAATAGCTTTGGTCTTGTAATGTGATCTGAGCATGCGTGGCACTTTGTCCGGTCGGAATTCGCTACACACGATCGGAATTGGTATGATCGGACTTTGTTGTCGGAAAATCTATCCAGCAGGAGATAGAACTTTGTCCGTCGGACAATCCGATGGAAACTGTCCGATGGTGCCTACACATGGTCGGAATTTCCGACAACATTGTCCGATAGGACAGAATCCATCGGAAAATCCGACCGTGTGTATGCGGCTTAAGACCACGGCTGCAGCTACAATATTATGTCCAGTGAGGAGGAAAGGTGGAGAGAGCCGCAGCTCTCAGGCACAGCGCTGGATTGAGATTGGGCTCAGGTAAGTATTTAGGGGTAAATAAAGAAAAAATGTAGCGCTAACATCTAAACATGTGAACATGCATATGTGGAATAATGCAAATAGATAAAAAGTATAAAATAAGGCAAAAACATATGACAAATATTGCACAATCTATACTGTCATGTAGATGGTAAATCAACAAAGTGCAACAGTGCAATATTTACCAAAACATGTAGTCCCTAAATGCAAAGGAAGACAAGCAGAGAATAATGTCACTTGGAGCTGAATCAAAGGTCTGCTGGGTTCTCCACACCCTGAATCTGACTGGTGAAAGTGGAATCAAGTTCTAGGACATACAGCATCCAGTGAACCGGTGGCTGGTAACAAATCACCCGGGATAGTGCGTTCACCACCAGGGGTAGGGAATGGGTACTCTTACCGGCTGTTGTAAAACCACATGCCAGCGGCAGCGCATCAAACAAGCTTGGAAGGAAAGAAACCGAAACTCTGGGATGGATCACCAAAAGATCTTAACAATGTCCTAGAGGATAGCCTTCAATGGGTGTACCGGGAACCAGAGCCTTAGAACAGGTCACCGAAAAAATCTATGGCGATTCGCGCAGGAGAGTCGGCTGGTCGGGAAGTGGTTAACCATAACAAACACAAATCCAAATAAATAAAGTGCTAATGTGTAAATGACCAATATGTACGAATTATTGACCGAATGAATAGTAAAAGCCCATAATAGTGAACATTCCAAAAGTGAATAAATCAGTCCATCCACAAAAGTGCAATGTACAATGTGAACCAGTAAACGGGATCCGCCACCAGAAGTACCCTCTTGATCCACACCTCGTACCAGATACGCAGGATCATAGAATTGAATGGGCTAAATCGCCCAGGACTCTCACCGGAACTTCCTGTCTGTACCTTTGTAGGTTGGTTGTTCCTGTACTTCTGCATGGTAGCCAACAGTGACAGTCCGTCTAAAGGGGTGCAGGGGTGCCGCCCCTCTAATCCATGCGCCTGGCCCCTATTCTACATGCGGGGGGCCGGACTCATGGATTCCAATGTTTTTTTTTTAGAAGCACATTATTAGAGCCTGGCGTTTTAATTGGCTTCAAAAAAACTTGTGTGACAATAGTGAATTAATATTTGCTATTGTTTTTCTAATTCTCCTCCCGGCCAATCAGGAAGCAGGTCCTGAGACCCGATTGGCTGAGAGGAGAAGCGATCGTATTGGAAGAGAAGAGGTAGAGGAGGAGGAGATGCAGGGGAAGCCGCTGTGAAGCCGAGGAGACGCCGGGTGAAGCCGCCCATCGTCCGGAGGTAGCGCTGAGCGCGACCTAGATGGTGTAAATGTGGGGCTGGTGACTGACCAACCAACTGGGGGGGGGGGGGGGGGGGGGGGGGGGGGCTGCGGGTGATGCATTCGACCGGGGGAGGTGGTGGGCTGGATTGCTTGCCCCCCCCAAAAAAAAAATGTAGCACCACCCGCCACTAGTAGCCAATAAGATTTTAGCTTTTGTTCTATTAGGCTTTGACAATTAAACCTGGAAGCTGATTGGTTTCTATGCAGAGCTTCACTAAATTTTGCACTCTCCAGTTTTAGCAAATTAACCCCATTGTCTTTTTAAAACTCAACCAGGATACCATGCATGGAACATTAGGGTTCCTCTAATGTTTTTATTTTGCACATAATTCAAAGATTAACACAGTTTTACCTTATTTACTAAGCTAAATAAACCTTTGAAATTGAATATTCACTTTGCTAATTGAACAATCCCTAAGTGCGGAGGACCGTGGAGGGGCTGAGTGTGGGGGGTCCATGATGGGGTGAGTGCGGGGGACTGGGGAGGGGCTGAGTGTGGGGGACCATGAAGGGGTGAGTGCGGGGGACCGTGGAGGGGCTGAGTGTGGGGGACTGTGGAGAGGTGAGTGCGGACCTGGGGAGGTTTGTTTCCTAACCCCCCTAAAAGTTTAGCACCAGCCGCCACTGCCTATAGGTAAGCCTTATTTTAAGCTTACCTATAGGTAGAAGTAATGTATGGGAATTTATTCCCACTTTAAGATTGATTTTCCTTATCTGTCCTTTCTATCTGATTCCTCGGCACAGACAAAGATAGAATTATTTATGGTAGGGGAATCATGTGTTTGATTCCCTTGTATTTCACTGCGGTATGTCATGTATAAAAGAGGTAAAACAAAAAACACCCATCTCCTTCCATGTCTAATAACAATACCATTTACTCCCATGGGACTTTACACATCAACAAAAAAAAGCATGTTACATAAACTAAACAAATTTTAATTGTACAAAAAATTTAAAGCAAACATGTTCCAAAACATGCAAATTCCCTGGTTTTACGACTCAATGGTACATACAATGTGCTATAATACCCCTATACCCTTTGGCAGTGTAATTATATAAATGTATACTTCAGTTGAATTTCTTCAAACAGTATAACCTGCCAGAGAAGCTCCAATGTGTTTCAATTCGTTTCTCACACATCTTCATCAGGGGGCAGAGATGGTATCTAAGTTTAAAAACTTGATGACCAGTCGCAAAAAAAAAAATGTACTTAACATACACTATATTACCAAAAGTGTTGGGACGCCTGCCTTTACAGGCACATAAACTTTAATGGCATCCCAGTCTTAGTCCATAGGGTTCAATATTAAGATGGCCCACCTTTTGCAGCTATAACAGCCTCAACTCTTCTTGGAAGGCTGTTAAGGCTGTGGCTATGGTAAAGTTTGACCATTATTTCAGAAGAGCATTTGTGACGAGAAGGCCTGGCTCGCAGTCTCCGCTCTCCTTCATCCCAAAGGTGTTCTATCAGGTGGAGGTCAGGACTCTGTGCAGGCCAGTCAAGTTCCTCCACCCCAAACTCGCTCATCCATGCCTATGGACCTTGCTTTGTGCACTGGTGTGCAGTCATGTTGGAACAGTAATGCCGCGTACACATGGTTGGACTTTCCAACGTAAAATGTGCGATCTGAGCTTGTTGTAGCTTCATAAAGTGTTCATGAATGAGAAAAATAAGGGCATCGCCTATTATCCCCGTCCCAAAACATTTCTCGGCCTTTCAGCACCATTATACCTAAATGTACAGTTCTGACTTCAGAGAGACTGAATGCCGTCAATTTAATTAAGGGCCCCTTCACACTATGAGGTGTGTCTGAGCTGAGTGTTTTCTTTTTGTGCTCTTGTGCATCACATTTAGAGCAGCCCGGTAATTTCAATGTTCAGCCCTATGCGCTTGAAACTTGCAAAAATAGCGCAGGCATCATTTTTATAATTGGTGCTGTGGGACCATGCATTTTGGTGCCCACAAACTCACACGCTTTTGCTAGGTCAGTGGGGGTGCCCTTAAGAATTAACTACTTAAGGTCTGCCTTATAGCAGTTTTACTGCTACAGGGTGGCACCTCTGCACCAAATCACGTATATATACATGTGATCTGGCTCTTCCGGGTAGGGGGCATGCAAGCACTCCACAGATGGCTTGCTCCCACTAAGATCATACACAGTGAGAGCCCAGCGGCGGGTACCGTGGACTTGATGTCCGCTGGCACCCGCCGATGATCCAGCAGAGAGGCAGAACAGCGGCCTGCCTATGTAAACAAAGCAGATTGTCGTTCTGACAGGAGGGAAGGCATGGAAAGCAGGGACAAGGATCCATGTCTTCCCCTAGTAAGACAGTAACCTCCCACACTGTAATAAAACACTGGTTATACACCATAGGCGTGCGCACAGGGTATGCCGGATGTGCCTGGGCACACCCTAACCACCCCATGGAGTTACCGATTCCCTCTGCTTCATTGTGCCCCCTGTCTCCCCCCTGCAGTGCTACCAGTTTCCTCCTCTCCTCTCACGCCTGCTGCTGTGGGAGATAATTCAGGATGGATGAATAAATGAACACAACGAGTGATCTGTACCAATCATTCCTGTGTTCATTCTTAACTGAAGCATAGTAAACTTTCTCAGCAGAGAGCACCTCCCATTTTTTTATTGTCTAGTGCAGCTGAGGCTGCAGAGAAAGGGGCAGCAGAAGCTCTGTCCTCAGTCCCTTTCTCTCTGTTTAGACCCTTAATATTTCACCAAATCCTCCAAACGGGGGTCGTTAAAAACTTAAAAATTATAAAAAAATAATACTGTAAAAAATAATAAAAATAAAAACGACTGACACTGTCCACTGCCCTACTGCCACCAATCTTTGCTTTACTGACACCGTCCACTGCTCTGCTGATATACATGCATGTGCGTTTGTGCTCTGGGTGTGCAATAGGCTGCACACACCAATGTTAGGTACACATTTAACCCTTTGGTCGCCCCTGATGTTAACCCCTTCCCAGCCAGTGTCTTTAGTACAGTGGCAGTGTTTTAGCATTGATCACTGTATTAGTGTCACTGGTTCCCAAATAGTGTCAAAAGTGTCAGTTAGTGTCCGATTGGATGCCGCAATATCGCAGTCCCGCTATAAGTTGCTGTTTGCTGCAATTACTAGGGGATTTTTTTTTACCAAAGATATGTTGCAGAATACATATTGGCCAAAATTGGTGAAGAAATTTGTTTTTGTAAATTTTTTTTATTGGATATGTTTTATAGCAGAAAGCAAAATATATAGTCAAATATATAGTTAAATATATAGCAAAAAATAAAAAAACGGTGATCAAATACCACCAAAAGAAAGCACTATTTGTGGGGGAAAAAAAGGACATCATTTTTTTTTTTTTTTTTTTTTTTTACCAAAAACATGTAGCAGTATACATATTGGCCTAAATCGAAGAAGAAATTTGATTTTTTTTATTGGATATGTTTTATAGCAGTAAATGGGAAGTGTTCCCCCAAGAATGGGATTTTTAGGCAGCAGAGTTAATGGATCGAGTCAACTATATGTAAATAGTCCAAAATGATTTTATTAACCTCCCTGGCGGTATGATTCTGTCTGGAATTTTGTGCTGAAAGCGGTACAATTATTTTGCATGGAAATTTGGCATTTTTATATTGTAGGCATGCAATTCTTATGAATAACTCACTTAAATCTGTCCAAACCAGAGTCTAGTAGACATCCCGGGTATGAAAAAGTTTGAAACACAAAATCATAAATTATAATAAAATAAAAATATATATATATAAAAATTATTCAATAATGTAATCAAATCAAAAACACTGAAATGTGCTCAGTTGCAGAATAGTCGCTGTCATTAAATTTAGTGTTTGATGAATTGTGATTCTAATTTTTTATCTGTGTTTTCTAGCTGGTCTAAAACCACTTTTGACATAAAGGGACAGTTTTTGGTTGCTATGGACAATCTCCAGTTTCCAGGCAGAAAAAAATCTATTTATTATATAAAATGACATGCAGGGCACTGGGCAGACCTCTAGGGACAAAGGGGATTTTTATACAGTACTGTAATCTGTAAGATTACAGTACTGTATGTGTATTGTGTTTTTTAACTTTTTTGAATTTGGCGCCGATCTCCGCTCCCGTGCGTCGTAACGTCGCAGGGAACGGAGATCAGCGGCACTCGGGCACTGTGTGAATCGAGCGAGCAGACGGCTCGCTCACACAGTGGGGAGACATCACAGGATCCAGGGGACAAGGTAAGTAACTTCCCCCTGTATCCTGCAATGCAATGCGAGCTGGCTCGGGGTTACCGCTTTTGGTACAGAAATCTCAACCCGAGCCAGACTCGGGAATACTGCCAGGGGGGTTAATAAAAAGATTTCACAAAGTAGTTAAAAAATGAGCTCCAACAGGACAATGGTGATATAAAAAATATGGATATACAGTGCAGACTGAAGTTTCATACAAATAAATACATAGGAGTTCTTTAAGGCATGAAATATAACTCTGACGCGTTTCAACCCACACTAATGGGGTCTTCTTCAGAGGGGCAGTCTGCTGAGGAAAACACATTGTGAATATATGTTTTAACTATTATTTGCACACAATGAATGCAATTGGCAACATCTTATAGTGCAAATGTTTTAGTATAGTTACCCAATGGTGTATATCCAAAGCAAAAAAGCCAGAAAACAATTGGAATTTTAGTCCTGTATTGGAGATCCCTTTAAAAGGAGCTTTCTTCCTCCCCGTGAGGGGGGTCCCAGAGCGCCCCACAGCCGTCACCGTCAAAGAGTCATCAGTCCAGTGGCGTGACTCACGAAAGGTCACACTAAGTGTCAGCCCCCACGACAAGGCATAAACCGCCGATGGTCAGGGTAAAGACAGATTGCACCTGCAGAAGTCAATAAAATGAGGATATGATATGAGAATTGTATAGAGAGTAATGCCATCCACCACCAATGTGTTATATCATGGCACCACGTGTCCGGAACGTTACAGAGGTTCCCACAGGTGGAGATACGTGAGGGGGGAATAGGGATGCAACAGGTTTAATTTAGAGTACATGGTATATTGTGGACCCCATGTATAGAGATAGTAAGCAGTGTGTGATAAAAAGGAGACTAATTGTGTGAGGTGAGACACGGGTGCAGGTGTGTAATGGTCAAAGAAAAAGTAAGTGAAAGCAAAAATGTGAGTGGGCATGCTGGAAAATACAAGGGAAAGAAATATGTGGGCTGTATGATAGCCAGATTGTGGTGGAAAGGAGAAAAATACACCATGAACTGAAATGGAAGGAAAAGTGTGGGTATATAAGGAGAAAAGATTAATGTGTGAGGGAAGACTTAGGTATAGGTATGTAAGGATCATGTTTTATTGCAGAAAGAAAAAAAAATATATTTTTTTTCAAAAATGTCTTTTTGTTTATAACGCAAAAAATAAAAAAGGCAGAGGTGATCGAATACCACCAAAAGTAAGCTCTATTTGTGAGG
This sequence comes from Lithobates sylvaticus, assembly GCA_028564925.1. Lineage (NCBI taxonomy): Eukaryota > Metazoa > Chordata > Amphibia > Anura > Ranidae > Lithobates > Lithobates sylvaticus. The sequence continues at coordinate 410,261,248 of CM053030.1, forward strand.
AAAAAAAGACATACATTTTATTTGGGAGCAGCGTTGCACGACTGCGCAATTGTCAGTTAAAAAAACACAGTGCTGTATTGCCTGGTCAGGAAGGGGGTAAATCTTCTGGAGCTAAAGTGGTTAAATAAAAATCTAATTACATTTTTTTTTTTAAATACTAAAAAATGTAAGTTATATCCAAGCACATAAAATTTCACCCCCAAAATGTTTTAGGCCCCCCACCTCCACATATACACACGTATGAAAGCGCCAAGTGCGATACACATGTTAGATATCGCTGCGCACGTTGGAGTAAGAACAATATTACTAGCACCAGACCTTCTCTGTAACACTAAACGGATGACCTATAGGGGCGTTGAAAGTGTTGCCTATGGAAAATATAGGGTACTAAAGTCTGACATAATTTCTGATTCGCCATCACGGTCTGATTTCCATTTATATAGGAAACAATATTCATCCTCCTGGTTCCCCCCATACCTGAAAAGCATACATTTAGCTTGAATAGGTGCAGCTTTGTAGTCATAGATTATTTGGACTTTCAAACATAAATGTAATTTTCAATGTGGTCACTAATTAGAACCGGAAATACAGCGTTTCCATTGCAATAATCCTTTCAACTCCACCCATAACTGAAGGAAGATGCTCCAAATAGTTCTGTGCAAACATGAAAACTTTGAAACAATATTCATCCTATTGGTTCCTCCCATAACTGAAAATCATACGTTTAAATTGAATTAGGTGCCTCTCTGTAGTCATAAATAAGTTGGAATTTAACCACAAGTGTTTACCAATTTGAATGGGGAATACAGAAAATATTGGAAATATGAACAAAATCAATCAGCTATATATGCAGATTATCAATAACTTTCTCACAGTAATTGTGTTTTGCTGAGCCCTCCATATAGATCCCGCCAGTTTTTAAAACTTCCTGTCATTGACTGGCTGAGCTGTCAATCAAAAGTGACAGTTGGAAGCAGTGCAGGTGTTGCTAAGTGTCACTGGTTGCTAGGGCTACTGGCTGAGGAGTTGGCAGGCTGGTAAGTATAACATTCCTCAATGTTTTGGATCTGTATTTATCTTTAGGAAACCCTTTATTAAATGTCATTTATTTTTCCAACAGTATTATCGTGTCAGCTGTCGGAGGGGTGCTAATTCTTCACTCTCTTGTGCCTGAGCAACGCTGTTAGGAGTCACCATGAAGTCCAACACCACCAGATTGATCAGTAAGTGTTCATTTTCTATTTTAATACATTTTTAAACAAACAATATGTGTGCCGTCTGACAATTTCTTATTTTTCCCCTGATAACACAGTTTAAACTGGCCATAGATTGATGGAAATTCAGTTGGTTTAGCGGGAACTGGCCAAGTTTTTTTCAATGTATGGGCAGGCTGGTTGTACTGAAATCGATCCTTTCAATGATTGACTTAAGTACAACCAGCCTGTCGGATCATTGTATTCTGATGGATAGAAAACCTCCCTCTCCCAGAATATAATAGCTCCACGGGAGGAATTCCTCCATCAACACATTTGGTGTCAATGATTTGGATTCAAGCTATTTTCGGTCATTAACCATTTTTTTCCTTCTACCATGGGCTGCATGGTAGAAGGAAAAAAATGGTTAATTTATTGTCTGCCTTAAGTAGCCCATAGATTACTCAATTTTCTCCACTTCCACCGTGGCTTGAAGGAAAGAAAATTGCTTGATTCCCTTATCAACACAGTCATTGTTAATAAATATGAATAAATCTGAGATGTGAAAAATAAATGAATAATGTGCGGCTGATCTCATATAAAGACAATATAACAAACCCAAATGAACATAAATGAAAGACAAAAATGTGTAGCGCCACTTAGTAAAGTTGTGCAGACTCAAAAAAGTCCATAAACAGTAATATGTACAAAAACACCACTGTTGACAGTAAATCAAGATGGTGAAAGTGCAGTCAACCATTCACCGCTGTATAAAGTATGTCCCATTGGTAACATCAGATTGGACAAAATGCACCAGGCGGAGTTTCTGACAAAAAGAACACAATGATTACTGCTAGCGTCTATATCCACTGGCAGTGATCGAATGTTAAGAAATCTTACAGGTTGGTTGTACCCAATTCGATCTATGGATCAACCCATGCATGGATCCAATCTTGGCTGGGCCCTACTGAACCAGTCGAATCTTGATTCCTGTATGGCCGGCTTAAGGGATGTGCAGAAATGCCAGTGTCCATCATACAACTGAAGAAGTGTATCTAGATGTTTCCACTCTCTGCTGATCCTCATGGCCATATAGCTACGGGTATGAGGGGGACCTCTACAATGGAATTCCCTGGTCTGCACCCCTATGACACCAATTACAGCGGAGCAATTATAGGAAGCAGAATGTATTTTATATTATAGAGAACATAACTGTTGGACATTCTGTACTGCTGAGGATTAGGGGGTACAATGATGTATGGGAGGGTAGTGATGTATGGGGAGGGGCAGTGATGTTAGGGGGTACAATGATGTATGGGAGGGTAGTGATGTATGGGGAGGGGAAGTGAGGTTAGGGGGTACAATGATGTATGGGAGGGTAGTGATGTGTGGGGAGGGGCAGTGAGGTTAGGGGGTACAATGATGTATGGGAGGGTAGTGATGTATGGGGGAGGGGCAGTGATGTTAGGGGGGTACAATGATGTATGGGAGGGTAGTGATGTATGGGGAGGGGCAGTGAGGTTAGGGTGTACAATGATGTAGGGGGGACTGATCCAGAAGTGATGGACCCCTCTGCCTGTTGTTCGGTGGCATTTCCATAGCAACAGGATGCCAGACAGACTTCTCTCTTCTCAGGTCCTGAAGTTTCTGTGTCTGCAGATTGTCACTCACACATCTGATATATGTACATCATGTCTTTATGTCTGTGTGTCTATATGTGTGTGTGTGATTCTTTTTGTAGTGTGTCTGGGATTTTTCATCACTGAATGGCAGTGTGGGACAAAAATGTAATTCTTTAGGTGAAATATATATATATATTTTTTTTTAAAAGTGCTTTATCAAGTGTTTTTTTTTTTAAGGGTGTGCTTGTCTTTATTTATACTTCACATTATTGGTGAATGGGTAACAAGGAGTACAATGTACCCCATACTCATTAACCATGAGGGAGGCCAGATATATGGGGTACCCCTTTTTTAGTTACCCCCCTCACAGAACCCCACATGCACCAGACCAGGGATGGGAGGAGGAAGGCCCTTGTCTGCATCAACATGGGGACAAGATATATTGCCAGGGACCCACCTAGCAGAGTACACCCCCATGTTGAGGGCATGTATGGTTCAGGAGGGGGGTGCACTCTCTTATCCCCCTTTCTTGGCCTGCCAGGCTCCATGCTCAGTTAAAGATCTGGTTTGGATTCGGGGATGATCCCATTCTTTTTTTAATTTTTTGGCATAGAGTCCCCTTAAAATTCACACCAGACCCAAAGGGTCTGGTGTGGATTTTGTTGGGGAACCCATGCATTTGTTTTCACAGGGGTTACCCTCAATATCTATACCAGACCCCCATTGAGGACAGGGGTCTGGTTTGTCTTTTGGGGGAACCCTAATCTTTTTTGGCTGGTGCCACCCTCAAAATACACACCAGACCCTCTTTAAGGACAAGGTCTGTTTTGAATTTTGGGAGCTGCCTCTACTACAGAGACCCTCATCTTCCGGGCGCCGCACCATTCTGAAAACGCTTTGCGTTTTCTCAGTTCATGCAAAATGTTCTCTGATTGGATGAAGTGAAGAGAGGGAGCGGAGATGTCACAATCTCCATCTCGTCCAATCACCGAATGCTTTGCATTCACTGAGAAAATGCAAGGCATTCTCTGAATGATATCCACACAGAGCAGGCGACCCCCTGTGGTTACTATGCAGCAGGGCAGCCTCTCAGCATAGGATCTGGAAAATAGAGATAATCACTGAAGTAAGCTGAGCCAATGTAACTATGCAAATATGGTTTGCATTGATATAAACATATTTATCTGAAGGCTTCCTTGTTATTGCAGGTCCAATTGCCTCGAGAACCAGGTCTCGATTCTCCCTGGTGGGTCGTGCACTGGACCAGCTGCCGGCAAGATCCCGGAGACGTCAGATCCTTGAGGCCAGGTGGAGGGATAGGAGCCGTTCTCCAGCACATCCTGACACCTGCACCATCTGTTTGGAAGATCTGGAAGAGGGAGAAGAAACTTACCGGTTCTCCTGCACCCACAGCTTCCACTTCCACTGCATCGCGGAGTGGATAAGAAGAGCGGTGAACAACAGGCTTTGGCCCAGGTGCCCCATCTGCCGCGCTCTTATCCCTCTGAGTGAATGGGTAAGTATAACATTCCTCAATGTTTTGGATCTGTATTTATCTTTAGGAAACCCTTTATTAAATGTCATTTATTTTTCCAACAGTATTATCGTGTCAGCTGTCGGAGGGGTGCTAATTCTTCACTCTCTTGTGCCTGAGCAACGCTGAGAGGAGTCACCATGAAGTCCAACACCACCAGATTGATCAGTAGATGTTCATTTTCTATTTTAATACATTTTTAAACAAACAATATGTGTGCCGTCTGACAATTTCTTATTTTTCCCCTGATAACACAGTTTAAACTGGCCATAGATGGATGGAAATTCAGTTGGTTCAGCGGGAACTGGCCAAGTTTTTATCCATGTGTGGGCAGGCTGGTTGTACTGAAATCGATCCATCCAATGATTGACTTAAGTACAACCAGCCTGTCAGATTTTTTTCATGCGATCACTCCCGGAAGCTATAGCAGCAAGCAGTGATCATTGTATTCTGATGGATAGAAAACCTCCCTCTGTCAGAATACAATAGCTCCACGGGAGGAATTCCTCCATCAACACATTTGGTGTCAATGATTTGGATTCAAGCTATTTTCGGTCATTAACCATTTTTTTCCTTCTACCATGGGCTGCATGGTAGAAGGAAAAAATGGTTAATGTATTGTCTGCTTTAAGCAGCCCATAGATTACTCAATTTTCTCCACTTCCACCGTGGCTTGAAGGAAAGAACATTTCTTGATTCCCTCATCAACATAGTCATTGTTGATAAATATGAATAAATCTGAGATGTGAAACATAAATGAATAATGTGCGGCTGATCTCATATAAAGACAATATAACAAACCCAAATGAACATAAACGAAAGACAAAAATGTGTAGCACCACTTAGTAAAGTTGTGCAGACTCAAAAAAGTCCATAAACAGTAATAAGTACAAAAACACCACTGTTGACAGTAAATCAAGATGGTGAAAGTGCAGTCAACCATCCACCGCTGTATAAAGTATGTCCCATTGGTAACATCAGATTGGACAAAATGCACCGGGTGGAGTTTCTGACAAAAAGAACACAATGATTACTGCTAGCGTCTATATCCACTGGCAGTAATCGAATGTTAAGAAATCTTACAGGTTGGTTGTACCCAATTCGATCGATGGATCAACCCATGCATGGATCCAATCTTGGCTGGGCCTTACTGAACCAGTCGAATTTTGATTCCTGTATGGCCGGCTTAAGTGATGTGCAGAAATGACAGTGTCCATTAAACAACTGAAGAAATGTATCTAGATGCTTCCACTCTCTGCTGATCCTCATGGCCATATAGCTACGGGTATGAGGGGGACCTCTGCAATGGAATTCCCTGGTCTGCACCCCTATGGCACCAATTACAGCGGAGCAATTATAGGAAGCAGAATGTATTTTATATTATACAGAACATAACTGTTGGACATTCTGTACTGCTGAGGATTATTGTCCCAGGATTGACACCATAATTTAAAAATGATGAGTAAACCTATGCTTAGAAAAAGTGTCATATCATATGTTTTCAGCATTACATGTTCAGACAATATTAACATATCAATTTTATTGCAGGTGCAGATTGGATGGCAAAATCTACAGCTTCCCTGATCTTCGGCATCCCTGGACTGGACCAAGTTCTTATTCATTTATTGATTTTTATTGCAGGGATAGATTGGGCAACAACATCTAGAGCTTCCCTGATCTTCTAGATCCCCGGAAGACAACACTGACGCCCATTCAAAGATCTATAAAAAAAAAAAAATAAAAAAAATATATATATATATATACAGCTCTGTTTTCTCTGCTTCTACTAATTTATACATTGTTATTGCAGGAATTTCGCAACAAGGTCTAGAAATTCTCTCAATCTTCATCACCCCTGCATCGCTGGACGTCCATTTGCTTTGCTGGATGATGTGACTGAGGATGGAGGTACAACGAGGGACATTTTTTTAGATTTGTATTTTTTTTAACTACTTGCTGTCCAGGGCAATTTTAAAAATGTTTTTTTACACACATGTTGAAATCTGCATTTTTAGATAGAAAATGAGTTAGAACCCCCCCCCCCCCCAAACATTACATATTTTGTAAAAGCAGAAGCCCTGGAGAATACCATGGTGGTTCTTGAAGTTTTTTAGGCCACATGATATTTATCAAACACACGGGGGTTGGTTTACTGAAAGCAAAAAAAACGGTGTATTTTTTAAGTCCAGTGCTTAGTAAATGAGAACATCTGCTGACTTACATCACCCAATCATGTCTAAGCAAAAATGCAATTTTTTTAAAATTTTCCTTTCACGTGATTGGGTATTTTTTGTAAAGTGAAGTTTCTGGAGCAACTGCACTTGCAGAGTGCACAATCTATTTGCCTTTAGTATATCAACCCCAAAGATTAGAGTAGAGTAATTTAATTTACTGTAGAAAGGATCCAAAAATCAGGTGTTAAGACCATAGTATCACAGCTATGTATTGTTATTGAAAGGGTACATGGCGGTCCCAGCTGCTATAGATACCCCACTTGGAGAAGTGAACATTCAAGCAAAAAAGCTGAGCTCAGGACCTCTAGGAAAACATAATGTAGTGTAGAATCAAGTGTTGTTGTGTAGTGTAGAGTGTAGGTTGTAATACAGGTAAGTACAGTGTAGTGTAGAGTGTAGTGTAGGATAGATTAGTTAGTGTTGTGTAGTGTAGTGTAGTTTAGGGTAGTATAGTGTAGTTTAGGTCTGGCCAGAGAGGGATTACTTTGACGCAGTTGGCCAGCTTAAGCATGCATTACAATGCATGTGAACCAAAAACCCCTGTCTTTGTGCAAAGTTTGCTAGAAATGTTTAGGCTGGGTTCACACTGGTGCGTTTCGGAAACCCTGCAAATCCAGTGTGGGTTCCTGCATCTCACCTGAATCGCCCAGTGGTTCTCATTGAGATCTGTGAATTGCTGGGGGTGTCAATGTAAAGTTATTGACACCCCCATATCGGTTTGCAGATCACAGTGCAAACTGTGAAATGGTGCAGGAATCGGATCGCATGGGTGTGAACACCCATGCGATCCGATTCCAGTGCGGACCAAAAAAAGGGTCCTGCACCATTTTGGTGTGAATGCGATGTGATTACAGCCATATAGTTCATTTGGCTGAAATCACATCTCACAGACATCGCATGTGATCTTCACAGCAATGCGGTGTGAATTACAAGCAATGCCTGTCATCACACTAGTGTGAAGCACTTAAAATGGACCTTCAGTCATTTTTTCAACTTTCCATCTATTAAATCTTCTGACCTTGTTGTTTTAACTTTGGATAGTAAAACATTTTTTTTCCTGCCAGTAAATACCTTATACAGCCCACTTCCTGTTTATTGTCTGGTAAAAAGCCTAGGCTTATGACATCATGCACAGCTCTCTCTCTCTCTCACTCTCATAAAGAGTTTGTCAGGAAGGGAGGGGGGATGAGTCATAAGAGGGCCAATAAGACCTGCAGGGCTGCAGAGCTGGAGGTGTGCCTCTGTGTGTCTGTGTAAATCCAGGAAGTGAAGAGGCAGCAGTTTCAGCTGCCCACAGTTAAAATAGTTGCAGCCAGACTCAGTGGAGGGAGATTTCTGCAGCATATTAGGCAAGTACAGAATCACAGTGTATATAAAATAATATGCAAAGTGGTTGGAGGGAAGCTTCAGAATGGCAAAGATGTTTTTATTACAAATTTTGTGAGCAGACTGCAATTCCTCTTTAACCACTTGCCGACTGGCTCATGCCAATATACGTTGGCAAAGTCTCACGGGTGCACAAAACAACGTACCCGTACGTCACTCCTTCATCAGCGGCTTGCGGGAGTGTACCCGCAGGTCCCGCTTACTCGATGTCCGCCCGCGGCCCGCGATCGTGCCACGGAGAGGCAGCACGGGGAGATGTAAACAATTAATTTCCCTGTTCTGCCTAGCAACATGACAGGGATCTACTGCTCCCAGTGATCAGGAGCAGTAGAACTTTTGCGCAAACCAATCAATATATGCTTATTGCAATTTTACCAAAATATGTAGACGAATACATATTGGCCTTAACTGAAGAAGAAAATTTTATATTTTTTCATTTTTTTGGGGGATATTTATTATAGCAAAAAGTAAAAAATATTGGGGGTTATTTACTAAAGGAAAATCCACTTTGCACTGCAAGTGCACTTGAAAGTGCCCTGAAAGGGCACTTGGAAGTAAAGTCGCTGTAGATCCGAGGGGGACATGCAAGGAAAATAAAAAACAACATTTTAGCTTGCGCATGATTGGATGATAAAATCAGCAGAGCTTCCACTCATGTCAGACTACCCCTTAGATTTAGAGTGACTGCACTTCCAAGTGCACTTGCAGTGCAATGTGGATTTGCCTTCGTAAATAATTGTGTTTTTTTCAAAATTGTCGCTCTTTTTATTTGTTTATAGTGCAAAAAATTTAAACCGCAGAGGTGATAAAATACCACCAAAAGGAATCTCTATTTGTGGGAAAAAAAGGACGTCAATTTTGTTTGGGTACAGCGTCACACGACCGCGCAGTTGACAGTTAAAGTGACGCAGTGCCGTATAGCAAAAAAGGGCTTGGTCAGGAAGGGGGTAAATCCTTCCGGGGCTGTAGTGGTTAAGCAGTGTAGAGCAGTGTGCAGAGGGTTGATTTACATCTTTTGGTATTCATGTGGTCACCCCCCTTTAGCACCAGATGGGTTATACATAATGTACATGTGTACATCTACCGTATATACTTGAGTATAAGCCGACCCGACTAAAAGCGGAGGCACCTAATTTTACCACAAAAAACTGGGAAAACGTATTGACTCGAGTATAAGCCTAGGGTGAGAAATGCGCAGCTACTGTAAGTGGAAAAGATGGTCAACAATGCCCATTTTCAGCCTCACTGTGTCCATTTGCATGCCACACTGTGCCCATTTGCAGCCATAGGTCCCCCAAACTTCAAACTCAGTAGTTAAGGGTTCCTAGATGCCCCCTAGCTGCAGCCAAAATTTGGGGTTTCGGGACCCAAAGGGCATTGCTGCAGATGGACACAGATATCAGGGTGCCGTGACGTGGCTCTGTGGCTTACGCATGCGTTTGTAAATGCGTACAGACTAAACCCCTGTTTTTTAACGCACTGTTAGACAGGCTAATTTGGTTTTCTGCGAGCTGGTGGTAAGTAGGCTTGGGTTTTTTCCTGGGCATTCCCCAGGCTTTGTTGTTAGATGGACACAGTTGACTGACTTTGGGGCCCCGTATCTCGGGGCCACTTAGTGCTAAGAACCCCAAATTTGGTGTGCAAACCCAGTGGTTCCTAGCACTAAGTGGCCTCGAGATACGGGGCCCCAAAGTCGGTTCGGAGAAATGTCAAGCACTTTTCTGCAGCAGAGAATGACATTTTTCGAACCGATTTTGGGGCTCCGTATCTCGAGGCCACTTGGTGCTAGGAACCACTGGATATGTTGTAGTGCTGGTTCCACTGGGTTTGCACACCAAATTTGAGGTTCCTAGCACCAAGTGGCCCCGAGATACGGGGCCCCAAATTCGGTTCGGTAAATTTCTGCTGCAGAAAAATGCTTGACTCTAGTATAAGCGAGGGGGGCATTTTCAGCACATAATAATGTGCTGAAAAACTTGGCTTATACTCGAGTATATACGGTAGTTAGATTTCAGAACAGACATATTTTATTCTATTGCATTTTTGTGTATGCATGGGCGGATGGGGGTGACTTTAGATTTATTTTTTTTCATTATTTTTGTTTTACTTAAATTATAATTTTACACTTTTTTTTCCCTTTAACCTCCCTGGCGGTATGATTATGGCTGGAATTTTGTGCTGAAAGCGGTACAATTATTTTGCATGGAAATTTGGCGTTTTTATATTGTAGGCATGCAATTCTTATGAATAACTCACTTAAATCTGTCCGAACCAGAGTCTAGTAGACATCCCGGGTATGATAAAGTTTGAAACACAAAATCATAAATTAAAATATAATAAAAATATATATAAAAATGATTCAATAATGTAATCAAATCAAAAACACTGAAATTTGCTCAGTTGCAGAATAGTCGCTGTCATTAAATTTATTGTTTGATGATAAATTGTGATTCTAATTTTTTATCTGTGTTTTCTAGCTGGTCTAAAACCACTTTTGACATAAAGGGACACTTTTTGGTTGCTATGGACAATCTCCAGTTTCCAGGCAGAATTTTTTTTTTTTATTATATAAAATGACATGTAGGGCACTGGGCAGACCACTAGGGACAAAGGGGATGTGTATTATTTGTATACAGTACTGTAATCTGTAAGATTACAGTACTGTATGTGTGTTGTGTTTTTAAACTTTTTTGAATTTGGCGCCGATCTCCGCTCCCGTGCGTCGGAGCGTTGCAGGGAACGGAGATCAGCGGCACTCGGGCACTGTGTGAATCGAGCGAGCGGACGGCTCGCACACACAGCGGGGAGACATCGCAGGATCCAGGGGAAAAGGTAAGTAACTTCCCCCCTGTATCCTGCAATGCAGCCCGAGTCTGGCTCGGGGTTACCGCTCCTGGTAGAAAAAACTGAACCCGAGCCAGACTCGGGAACACCGCCAAGGAGGTTAAGTGATTGTAAATCTTTTTTCTTAATTTTTTTTTAGCTTGTTATAGTTACCTGCTCCGTACAACCGCCAAGTAATGACGGCTCTGAAAATGAAAGTGACAAAATCTTCATCACTTCCAGGAGTTCGGTGAATGGATGTTCCTCCATCTCCTCTGTGGGAAGTCGTCCTACCCTGTCCTGGGCTCCTTGGAGAAATGGGAGAGTCCAGGAAAGTCCATGGATGCTGGGAGGGACGGGGGGGGGGGGGGGGACAGGGGTTGTGCCTGGAACACTTTTACAAAACAGCTGATCACCAGCTGAATAAAACAGTACCAAGGCCATGGCTGGAGCTGCACTTTTATGTCCAGTGAGGAGAGAGGGTGGAGAGAGCCGCTGCTCTCAGGCACAGCGATGGATTGAGATTGGGCTCAGGTAAGTATTCAGGGGGGTTAGAGGAATCCTATGCACAGAAGGATTTTATTCTGTTTGCAATAATTTTGCGTTGGTCAATTTGCTACCCCCTTCCAATTTACCTAACACCTCATAATTATATTATTATATTTTGCCGTATTGGCATAATTTACAGACAGACTACGCCCTTTGATCTGGCTGCATTGGATCAAGGGATATAATTAGTCAAATGCAGATTATTGTCTACCAAATTTTTTTTTTTAACCAAGAAGATTTTTCTTGTACCATAAAAAAAGATACAAATATACAGTACATTCTGGAATTGGTTAGAAAACAATAAAAACAAGCCTTCAGGCTCTATGTAGGATAAACATACAGTGTAACATGAGTGTAATACCAATTCAAAATATGACTAGATAGGATTCCCCAAACATCTGGTGAATAGAAATGGCAACACATAGATACCAACTTCCAGACCAGGCCTTCTCTGGCACTTTTTTTTTAAATTTAACAATCAGTATTTTTTAAAAAAAAATGACTTACAAGACCCAAACATTATATATTTCATTTAAAGCAGAGGCCCTAGAGAATATATTGGTTGGTTTTACAAATTTTTATGTCACATGGCATTTGCGCAGCTTTTTAAAAAGAATTTTGGGTAAAACATTTTTTTTTTAACTTTAATGCAACAAAAAAACAATAGATAAAACCATTTGTAAAATATAAAAGATGATGTTACGCTGAGTAAATAGATACCAAACATGTCATGCTTTAAAATTGTGCACGTCTGTGCAATGGTGACAAACTACGTAAATTTTACTATCGATAGGTGATGTTTTAAAAGCCTATACAGGTTATCACTTTAGATGTACAGAGGAGGTCTAGTGCTAGAATTACTGCTCATGATCTGACGTTCGCTGCGATACCTCACATGTGTGGAACGGTCGCTTTGTGTGTGTGCTGGACCGAAGCATTCATTTGCGTGCAAACTTGTTAGCGCTAGGATTGTATTTACAAGAGAGCCGACCGTTAGCTCCAAAAAAACAGTACTGGGATGTAACCACCAGAAGTTCAGCGACATACAGAAATCCAGAGAGAAATCAACAATAAAAATGTGACCATCTGTAGGTAACAGTGAAGCATTAAGGAGGATCCTTGCAAGTTTGGGGCTGCATTTCTGCGAATTGAGTTTAAGATATGGACAGGATAAATGGTGCCCTTAATGCTGAGAAATACAAGCAGATACTTATCGATCATGCCATACCAACAGGGAGGCATGTGATTAGCCCCACATTTATTCTGAAGCAGGACGATGACCTCAAACAAACAACCAATATCATTAGGAACTATCTTCTGTGTAAAGAAGAACAAGGAATCCTGGAAGTGATGGTTTGGCCCCCACAGAGCCCTGATCTCAATATCATGGACTCTGTCTGAGATTACATGAAGAGACAAAAGGATTTGAGGGAGCCTACATCCACAGAAGATCTCCAAGATGTTTGGAACAACCTACCTGCTGAGTTCCTTCAAAAACTGTGTGAAAGTGTACTTAGAAGAATTGATGCTGTTTTGAAGGCAAAGGGTGGTCAAACCAAAAATAACTTGATTTGGATTTCTATTCTCTTCATTTCCATTCATTTTCCATTTTGTTAATTGAAAAAAAAATAAACTTTTAACACTATTTTTTCATTTACAGCATTTTTTTACACCTGCCTATAACTTTTGCACAGTAGTGTGTTTATGTCACTACCATTTCCCATATCCATGTATATTGCGCTCACTAAGGCCCCTTTCACACCTAAGCGTTTTTCAGGCGCTACAGCGCTAAAAATAGCACCTGTAATGCGCCTGAAAAAAGCGGGTCCTTTAACTCCAGTGTGAAAGCCCTTTGGCTCTGGAGCGGTGCGCTATCAGGATGGTAAAAAATGTCCTGCTAGCAGCATCTTTGGAGCGGTGAAGGAGCGGTGTATTCACCGCTCCTATACCGCTCCTACCCATTGAAATCAATGGGATACCGCGGTAATACCGCCGGCAAAGCGCCGCTGCAGCGGCGCTTTGCGGGGGGTTTTAACCCTTTTTCGGCCACTAGTGGGGGTCAAAACCACCCCGCTAGTGGCCGATAACCGCGGCTAAAACGACGGTAAAGCATCGCTAAATATAGCGCTGCTTTACCGCCACCGCCCCAGTGTGAAACCGGCATAAGGAACACATCTAAACATCTAAGATACATTCCTGAAGAAGCATTGGGTGAAGCACGTTCAGTTTGGCCACATCCACAACTACTGCATTGATAACTGTTTATTGTACATCCCAAAGAAGATTGGATTTGTTAGGCTCAGTATACGAGTATCATGTTATGATTGAACAAAATGAATGGAAGTTCTTGAATTCACCAGTAGAGGGTGCTAAGAAAATTACATTAGAATATTGAAATGTATCTGTTTTATATCTCAAATGTGAAACTTGATTAACTATTCTATTATGTAGCACCCTCTAGTGTGCTACTAGCAGTAGTACAGGCAAATTTAGCTGGCCCAGGGATAAACCTGAGTCATGGAACCTGGGTAAGGGCTATTAGAGGTTAGGGTTGGATGTCTCATCCTGGCAACTCTCTGGTGCTTCCCCCTGGTTCTAGGATGTTGGAGAATATTCTAGAATTTAGTGTGCAGAAGCTAGGAGGAGTTGCCCTGCATATTTAGGTGCCCTCAGCCAATCCCCAGGAAGGGTGCCTGGCAGGGGACTAAGGAGCCCTTAATAGAAATGAGCCATGCCAGCTGGGAAATCCGGTGAAAGATGGAGATGCAGTGCTGAGGGAGTCTGTCGGTAGCCCTTGAGGGACCCCTGCCATGGTGGGGGTGTTTAAGTCGGGTTAGAGCTTGGGAGGCCGGCCTGAAAGGATCCTAATATAAGAGGCAGTTGGAGGGACCCTAACCAGTAGCAGGAGCAAAGAGAGACAGAGTGAGTAGATCAGCACAGTGCAGGGACTGACAGGGTGAGAAACTTCCAGCTGTAGCAGGTCTCTCTTTAAGACAACGGTGTGCTTAAGTCTTCACCCAACCTGGCCCTGGCAAGTCTCCAGTGTGTGTCAGTCAGGTAGGCTGGGAAGAAGAAGCAGCCAGGTGGGCTGGTAAAGTGGCAGCCAGGTGGGCTGGTAAAGTGGCAGCCAGGTGGGCTAGCATTTCTGCAGGAAATAGAGCTGGGACCAGTGTCTACAGGGAAGCAGAAGGTGATGCAGGGTGCACAGTTTACTCCACATGCTCTATTTTCTACATTCTCTTCTTCTTTAATGGGATAATAATGAAACTGCTTTGCTGGTGATACTGATGGAGTTATTGCAAACGTATTTTCAAAGGCTTTTTCTTTCTAGTGATATCAAGAATAATATTATTATGTTTTTTTTTTTTTTATTTGGGCAAGTTACCACAACACCATTATTCCGTAGTTTTTAAGATCAAAGATACAACAATGTTGGTGTCCCTTGTCAATTTTACATTGTATTTTTTTAAATGTAACTGCCGACTCCCAAACTGTCATTTGAAGTAAAACACATAGCCAAGTATTACTCTACACAATTTTTTTATTGTGCATTAAAAAAAGAAAACAAATAAAATTAGACATGCTATCTGCCAATAGAACTTAACCAAAAAGTGCATTCTATGCATCCAAAAATATAGAAAATATACCAAAATGTCAAAGTCAAAGCAATAACTCCAAGGCCAATAATAAATAACACGTTATCTCCTCCGATTCCACAACGTGTCTGGTTGAGGAACGGCCATTCATAAATGAACTGAAAAGCATAAAATGAAAAGCGCGAAATGAAAAGCGCTAAATGTAAAAAAAACGAAAAGAAAAGCGCGAATCAACACTCACCAAACTTCTACTAACACGAAATTAGCAGAAGGAGCCCAAAGGGTGGCGCTAATGAGCTGAAAAAACACATAGTACTTCACTACGATCGTCATTGTTGGCCAACAATTGTGTGGCCATGTGTATGCAAGACACGTTCGGGCCAACGCCCTTCGGACAAAATTCCACGATTTTGTTGGCCAATAATCCGATCGTGTGTACGGGGCTTTAGTTCCCAAGGGAGTGAACCCAGCAGAGCTGTGCACAGGAACAGCGTTTATGCAGGGGGAAGAAGTGGAGGCTCTAAATAGGGAGGAAGCTGTCCCGGGTTTTGTTGGACATTTTTCAAGTTGGGCATCCCATAATCCCTAACCCCATCCACATTATTACCCCCTCAAGAAAACAACAGAAAACAATCTCAAGGACTGTTTTCTGTGTCTGGATGCAAGAAGGAAATGCAATGTGACTGGCTATGCAGCAGTGGGGAACCCTGACATTTGCAACTTCTATGGGAGTAGTATTACATTTAGAAATCGATAATGTATACTTTTAGCAATATTTTCGTTTATTGTTTCTTGAGAGGTAAAACACTGAGAGCCCCACCTTTTGCCTGCATTCCTTTCTGTACGTGTCAGCAGGCCCCTCCATCTCAGCCCCCTTCATGTTTCTGGAGTGGCTTAGCATTGAGATCTGTGGGCTGAATGTGTGGACAAGCCTCCCTCCTCTCTCACTCCTGCCCCCCCTCCCTCCTCCCATCCAGTGGCAGGCCAATAGTCAATAGGAGGAGGATTTGGAATAGCACAATAGAAGGAAAATAGATCGATTGAATATGTCAGACTCCTGCAAACATGCAGAAAACACTGCAAATTTTTATTTTTTTGCAATGTTTTTGCAATAGCAGAATACACTCACAGTATGTAAAGCGTGTATCTCAAAAACTGCAAAACTGCAGAAAATGCTATGAAAAATAATAATTTTCACTCAAATTTTTTTTTGGATAGGCACAATAGAAGGAAAATAGTAAAGAATGAGTGTAACCACTAATGTCTGCCCCTAGGTACACCCCTCCGCGCTGATTGGATATATTTCTTCTCAATAAGTTGGATAAATAAAATAAATAAATAAATATACCAATATATAAGAATATATAAAAAATATAAATATATAAAATTAGTATAAATATTAAACACCACAGTCGGTAATAGCAGCCGCTTAAAATGTGCAAAGTATGAAAATATGGCAATTTTATAAAAACAGTCCTTCCTATATAAAGTCTCTATAATATTGCAGCAGCGCTTATGTCCTTATTCGCACCGAGGACTATACGGTAAATCACAGATGAAAGAAGATGAGTGAATATTTCAATCGCTACTGTAAAAGTTCTTTCCGTGCAAAATAATCAGTATCCACCGAGAATTCCACCAGGTATTCACCACGTGCGATATAAATTCCCCGCATGGGGATGCACTCACCAGACCCAAGTTAAAAATACGCCCATCAAATAGGTTTATCCAGCATCAGCGTTTCTCCACTCCTTATCTCCTTATGCAGCAGACATAGCAGGAACATACACCAATTCCCCTCATATAAAAAGAAGGTTGCATATAGTGTGATACTGTATAAAAGATTTTATTGGGTATAAAACTTCCCCCCCTTAGTACATAAATGCGTACCCTGCATCAATAAAAATCAAGCGTTGTATTAGTACTGTGCCTGTTAAGGTGCTTTAGCCCCGCCGGAACTGGTGTTATCACTCGGCTGTATAGAACAGCGCTCAGCTTCCTGCTGCCTAGTCCCTGGAGCGCACGTTTGAGGCGCAGAACGTCACTTCCGGTCGTCGGTCACTGCCCTGACGTTTCGTCACATCCGGACTTCTTCTGAGGGCGTGACCATCCGACCGGAAGCCAGCTATTTAACTGCATCCATGTCCTGGCTCAGCCAATAGCTCATGGAGAGCTGTGATTGATGTGTGTCTGGAGCAATCAGCGCCAACCGACCAGCTGTGTCCTTCCACCCATCATATAGCTGGCCTAATTTGAATATACCAATTGTCAGCAGAACATTACATATTGAAACTAGAATGCATACTATCTAATCCTGCACCTTATCAGGCGGACAGTTTTACAAACCATTTCTATCATTCAATATTGCCGTATTATATCTCAGATCCACATATTCTATTTCTCCATCATTAATTGCTGGTGTCTCCATATGTCCCCGTATTGTGTTTTTAATTACAAATATATACGCGGTGATCGGTCAGATCGGTTATCTCACTGTGTATGGTGGCCCGTATATCGTAAATGGCAATCATGATGGATTTGCATAATTATATTTTGTTCATCATGTTGGTCTATATCTAAATTAGCATAAATATATTTTGTTCATCATGTTGGTCTATATCTTTATTAACCCATTGTATATTTTATAACTATACTTGTTAGATGGAGTTAGGGCAGGGAGGCTTGGGATACTCAAATGAAAATGTACCTCATCCCGATTAAATGACAATTGGGTGGACAGGGATAGAAGCAGGGGATTATAGCGGTACTGAATAAGGAATAGAATACTCGTGACTTTTTTTAAAAAAAGTTTTTCAAACAATTTATTAGAAAATTCTTAATATAGACATACAATAAAGAAAAAGTACATGGAAAAATGGATTTAATCCATCAGTCGCAATGGGGTCCACTAAGGAGTGGGAAAGGGGGCCCCATAAGTGACCGAGGGATCATACATGTGAAAAATCCAAATATAGATTAATAAGTGAAATTAAGAAGGTCTATACTACTGTATAGATCATGGGTACATTTTAAGTTGGAGGATGGAGTTGACCGACATGTTTCGCCAGACTATGGCTTCTTCAGGGTCACTTGTATCAATTTGTACCCGTAATTGAGTCTAATGAAATGCAGAAAAAGCAGAATAAATTATCATGAAAAAAGAGAACGCATATATGGATCAGATTTTCGCTCATCATACATGTCAATTTAGGGCTAAGTACATGCCCCCACAGATCCCACACCAGACGAGTCCCTCCCATATCCCGGCCAGGCATGGCAATACGTACCGCAACACCAAATGACAACACCACGCAAACAGTCCCAGTAAAGTCATGTGCACAGAACCATTGCAGGGGACTGTCGAGGGCCTACAGGGAGCCTGGTGGAAAAATGGAGGTAGAATAAATAAGGAAACAAAAATGGGTATCAAACTAAGTTGATATTCCATGCATGGCTAACATAGCCTATAATATAACAAGCTTACCTATATAAAAAAAAAAAAAAAAAAAATTAGAGACAAGGGGAGGGAGCGCCAGGTAAGGGGATGAAGCTGATGTAAATGAACAAATGTAGCTATGGGTCTCTGTGGGAGGAGGAAGAGAAGGTATTAATGCTAGTTTGAATATAGGTCCAACATAATGGACCAGCCATCTAAAGTACAAAAGGGAAGGGTAAACTTACCACAGATCCAATTTAAGCACAGTTTGAATTTATGCAGGAAAAAAGCCCAATAAGGGCGAGATGACATCCAAAAAATGGGTGAAAAACAGGGGGGAGCCTGTCCCGAGGTGATAGGTAGCCGTAGCTAAAAGATACCAGAAAAAGAAAGTTTAAAAAGAAAGCTAGTTCAAAGGAATCTATTTAAAAGAATAAAGAGAGAGAGAGACCATTAAACAGACCTGCTTCAACAACAATCAGAGTGTACTGGCGCTCCAAAGTCCAACACCAGTAGGGTGTGGATTAGCAGGCTATATAGGTCCTACCACACCTAATCAGGATAAACCATGATTAGGCGGCGGGCAAAAGCACCTCCCGCGCATGCGCAGAAGCGCGTGCGCATTTGCCTACAACTCCCATAATGCTAGTGGGACGGTGGATGCGCGCGCACCTCATTGCGCGCGTCATACACAAACAGACAGTCGCACTCCACCCTATGGGCAGTAAGAGTACTACAGATGGATAGCAACAACAGAAAAGAAAAACTGATGCGCTGAAAGCAAGGAGAAACCAGGAGAATCCTGGTTTTCTACAATGGAGAGGAAATGGATAGTGGGCTGGCTGATCCCAAGATGGCAGTAGCATGGAGGAGCGGAGGCATTGGAGGCAAGACGGGCTGCCTATATATATAATACACAGGCAGCCCTGGGGTGCCCAAACAGATCGCCAGCAAGGGGGTGCAGTCATGGCTAGATGTATAAACTAAGAAATGCATGGGAGCTGACAGCATCGCCGCAAAGACCGCCACACCAAGGCCAAGACATGGGACAAAGAAAAGGGGACAAGAATGTGTAGGGAGGAGGGCAGAGGGAGCCGGGATCACAAAATACCCACTATTGATGGGATCCCAATTATAATGGCATGCAGAGGAGCGGCATCCGTCCATAGGTGGATGCTGGAAAATAAGATATACAGAGTACAATTAATAGACAGCAGTTGATGATACATACAAATTTCAGACCAAGAAGAATACAAAGTAGATACCAATATAACCGGTGGCAGTGACCTAATGGTCAGAACCAAATGTATGGTGAGTCACATAATTAACATGCAGATAAAGAGGCATAATTTTGACTTTAATAGTAGGGAATAAAATGTAATAATAATAACACATACATGCGGACTGTATAGGTGCCCGATAACCCCCACAGGGTCCAACACACCTATGGTTGTGGGCCAAAAGTAGCGACACATGAGGGGCCCTAAAATGGAACGGAAGTATTACATATATACGTTTAAGTTTAGTTCTAATCCAATGGCATTAGTATGAAACACATATTGTAGAAAGTGAAAAAGATCGTCCAATGCGGTTATAGCATAGGGCTTAACTAGAGGAATGATTTGAAGCTAATGTATTCATTCAAGCCAGGAAATTGAACAGCATTGAGATTATGTATCCATCTAGTCTCAAGCTGTAGGAGCTTTTCATCAATACCACCGCCCCTAATATGTGTCTCGACATGTTCTAATGCCGAGAAGCGTATATGTTGGGGGTCAAAGTTATGTATTTGGCCAAGATGCCTATTAATGGCTGTAGTAGTGGTAGTATATGGTCACGAATGGTCACGAATGCGTACTTGAAAGGGTCGTTTGGTTTTGCCAATATAGAAACAGCCACATGTACACGTGGCAAGGTATACAACACCTATAGTTCTACAGTTTACATGATGTGCAATTTGATGAAAGGAACCATTGGGTAACTGGGTAGTTTTGGAATTTGCGATAAATTGGCATATATCGCATGATCCACAAGGATATGTTCCATTTTCGCGACGTATCTGAGTCGCTAATGGAGCATGATGGCTTCTCGTGAGACGGTCACGGAGTGAGGGACATCTTCTATAGGTAATATCAGGGCGTGAGCCAATAAATTTACTAACCGTAGGGTCCGCTAAGAGTAAAGGCCAAAAATTGTTCACTATTTGGCGTGTATGAGCGTGCATAGAGGAATAGCGGGTTATAAGTCTAACTGGTTGGGTGTCATTGGAATTTTTGGTACTGTAAATTAGTTTACTTCTATCCAAGTTTGTGACTTTATTGAAAGATCGTTTCAATAGTGCATGGCTGTAGCCTCTGTTGATTAATCTATGATAGAGTTCCTTAGATGCTTTAAGGAAATCCACGTCTGAAGTACAGTTACGTCTAATCCTTAAATATTGACTATATGGAATACTGTTGAGTAAGGATTGAGGGTGAGCACTTTGAGCATGTAAAATGGTGTTACCTGCAGTAGGTTTTCTAAATAGGGATGTGCTAATTGTGCCAGTTTTATTGATGTTGATAGTTAGGTCAAGAAAATTGACGGATTGCTGACTAAATTCCATGGTAAATTTTAAATTGAAGTCATTGGAGCCCAAGGATTCAAAAAATTGTTCAAGATCATGTTGTGATCCTGACCACAGTAGTAGGATGTCATCGATGTATCTAAACCAATGTAAAATCATAGATTTATGTCCTGAACCTAAATTAGAAAACAAATGTCTTTCCCACCCCCCCCAGGTACAGGTTGGCATATGAGGGCGCACATCTGGTCCCCATAGCCACACCCTGCACCTGGAGGAAGTGGGAACTGCCAAACATAAAATGGTTCTTTGTGAGGATAAATTTTAAAAGGTCAAGAACAAAATTGGCATAGTTGTCAAATTGGGGGCCACGTTCAAGGAGAAGACCACGAATGACTTCTATGCCCTTGAGGTGGGGAATACAGTTATATAAACATTCTACGTCCAAAGTTACCAAATAAACATTTGGGGGCACAGTCATATTTTGCAGTATTTTCAAAAGATGAATAGTATCTTTAACATAGGAAGGCAACGCATGAACATGAGGTGCAAGGTATTTATCTACAAGGGTGCTGGCGTTTTCCGTTAGGCAATGACAGCCAGAAACTATAGGACGACCAGGGGGATTTGTTACAGATTTGTGGATTTTGGGTAAGGCATAGAAGGTTGGTATAGTAGGTTCATTAATTTTCAAAAAGTTCCAAGTATTGAGATCAATGATAGCAGCTTGATATGCATGGAATATAAGTTGATCAAATTGATGAGAAAAATTCTTAATTACTGATACTGCTATAGGGCGGTACCATTCGCGATTGTCAAGAATGTTATAGCACATTTTTTCATAAGCTTTAGTATCCATCACTACGATATTTCCACCCTTGTCTGCTGGTTTGATAACCAGATCTGGATGGGTTTGGAGAGATTTCAATGCTTGTGAGCTTGTTTGAGTTAGGTTAGAATGACCTGAAGAGATATATTCAAGGTTTTTGATTGCCAAACAAGTTTGTTGTACAAAGGCAGAGATGTTGGGATTAGTAGATAACACAGGGAAATTCTTGGATTTAGGTTTGAAAGTAGTTGGGGGGGGAAAGGAGACACCGAGGGCGACGACCGCCGACTCGTCGGCTTCGTCGGCATCGATGGCTCCCTCCTCCCAAAGAGACATAAGTTCGTCAATGGCCTGCATTTCTTCAAATGTAGGTGCTTGATTAGAAGAACTAGAGATAGTGTCAGTAGATTTAGCAGGGGGTTTGTCATATAAAACTTTATAGATAAGTTTCCGGGCGAATAAGTGAATGTCCTTAATAAACTCAAATTTGTCAAAATTTGATGATGGACAAAAGGTTAGACCTAGTTGCAAGATTTTCTCCTGTTCATTAGTGAGCGAAATGGAAGATAAATTTACAATATCTGAACTTTGGGGTTGTGCAGGGGGTGCTGGTAAGGTTATTAAGTGAGGTTGGGTGAACTGTCTGCAGTTAGGGCTAAAAAAATAGGTGCTATTTTCGGGTCCATTGAGGAACCATTGTGGGGAAACATAGAAGGTAATATTGGTTCACTACCACGTCTGATAGTTGGTGAGGGAATGGGAACGGAGGTGGTGGAAAGTAAATGTGAAGGGTGAGCTGTGTGAGGTTGTGTGTTGGAAATATTGGGTAGTGTCTGTAAAACAGGAGTAGATATTTTAATGTGTTTGGATCGTGTTGTGGATAAGGAGGCCTGGGATGCAGGTATGGGGGTGCGAGTATGAGGATCAGGAATGGAGGATCTATCTCCCTTTCGTTTTTTAAGGATGCGGTCTTGTGATAAATCTTGGTAAATGGTAGAGGTGCTGGAGGAAAAGGAAGTAAATGGAGTGTTGGGTGGTTCATTAGTATTCGGTTGGGTGGGGAGATTTTGTGATTTTGGTATAAATTTCCGAGTCATTGGGTCGTGCCATTTATATGCATAATTATTATCATAGGCAGATTTGTCTCTCTGATATTTATTTTCTTTCATATTGATAATATCAGTGGTATAAGTTTCAAGATGAATGCGTAATGATTTATCTCTTTTTATAAATCTCGTGGATGAGACTAGAAGGGCATGATCATCATGCCAGGAACTAATGGCTGTGTCTAACAGGTCCAGTTCATGTTCGTATTGCTTACAAAGCATTGAAATCATACTAAAAGAACAAGATTGCAAATTGAATTCCCAAGAAGTTTTGAGGGTATCATTGATTTTCTTAATATTTGGAAAGATCTGAATTCTTAGGCCCCAAAGGGACTATCTGATTAGTACTGTATTTTTCAAAATAGGTTTTATGCCAGTAGACACGAACCTTTTTTTCTAGCAGGCGTTGAAGTCTCATAAACGATTTGTCCAACTCGTCATCAGAAATATTAGCAGCATTCTGTGAAAATTGTATTTTTTCCATTAAACCCTTCCATGCGTCACCACAATAGTCCGCCATGGCGCGGTGGCCAATAGGGGGGGGGGCGATCGGGCACCAACAGCCAGTAAATTTCAAAAAATATTTAGTTAGATAATAGCACAAAATAATATATATTTAGTTAATACAATACACCGATATGTGGAGCATTAAGCTAAATAGAGGACAAAAAGGTCACGAGTATAGGAAGTTTTGGTATAGAAAACTATAGAGTATATCCAGCCAGAAAAAAAGTGCATTAAAGCGCGGATAAAGAGTTAGGGCAGGGAGGCTTGGGATACTCAAATGAAAATGTACCTCATCCCGATTAAATGACAATTGGGTGGACAGGGATAGAAGCAGGGGATTATAGCGGTACTGAATAAGGAATAGAATACTCGTGACTTTTTTTAAAAAAAGTTTTTCAAACAATTTATTAGAAAATTCTTAATATAGACATACAATAAAGAAAAAGTACATGGAAAAATGGATTTAATCCATCAGTCGCAATGGGGTCCACTAAGGAGTGGGAAAGGGGGCCCCATAAGTGACCGAGGGATCATACATGTGAAAAATCCAAATATAGATTAATAAGTGAAATTAAGAAGGTCTATACTACTGTATAGATCATGGGTACATTTGAAGTTGGAGGATGGAGTTGACCGACATGTTTCGCCAGACTATGGCTTCTTCAGGGTCACTTGTATCAATTTGTACCCGTAATTGAGTCTAATGAAATGCAGAAAAAGCAGAATAAATTATCATGAAAAAAGAGAACGCATATATGGATCAGATTGTCGCTCATCATACATGTCAATTTAGGGCTAAGTACATGCCCCCACAGATCCCACACCAGACGAGTCCCTCCCATATCCCGGCCAGGCATGGCAATACGTACCGCAACACCAAATGACAACACCACGCAAACAGTCCCAGTAAAGTCATGTGCACAGAACCATTGCAGGGGACTGTCGAGGGCCTACAGGGAGCCTGGTGGAAAAATGGAGGTAGAATAAATAAGGAAACAAAAATGGGTATCAAACTAAGTTGATATTCCATGCATGGCTAACATAGCCTATAATATAACAAGCTTACCTATATAAAAAAAAAAAAAAAAAAAATTAGAGACAAGGGGAGGGAGCGCCAGGTAAGGGGATGAAGCTGATGTAAATGAACAAATGTAGCTATGGGTCTCTGTGGGAGGAGAAAGAGAAGGTATTAATGCTAGTTTGAATATAGGTCCAACATAATGGACCAGCCATCTAAAGTACAAAAGGGAAGGGTAAACTTACCACAGATCCAATTTAAGCACAGTTTGAATTTATGCAGGAAAAAAGCCCAATAAGGGCGAGATGACATCCAAAAAATGGGTGAAAAACAGGGGGGAGCCTGTCCCGAGGTGATAGGTAGCCATAGCTAAAAGATACCAGAAAAAGAAAGTTTAAAAAGAAAGCTAGTTCAAAGGAATCTATTTAAAAGAATAAAGAGAGAGAGAGACCATTAAACAGACCTGCTTCAACAACAATCAGAGTGTACTGGCGCTCCAATGTCCAACACCAGTAGGGTGTGGATTAGCAGGCTATATAGGTCCTACCACACCTAATCAGGATAAACCATGATTAGGCGGCGGGCAAAAGCACCTCCCGCGCATGCGCAGAAGCGCCTACAACTCCCATAATGCTAGTGGGACGGTGGATGCGCGCGCACCTCATTGCGCGCGTCATACACAAACAGACAGTCGCACTCCACCCTATGGGCAGTAAGAGTACTACAGATGGATAGCAACAACAGAAAAGAAAAACTGATGCGCTGAAAGCAAGGAGAAACCAGGAGAATGGATGGAGAAATGCAATTCGTGCTTCTTAGATGCACCAGTAATTACACAGTATTTCCCCTATACATCCTGCACCTTATAGAATAAACTATAGGTGGTCTTATGCGTATAGTTTTATTCTGTATATAAAATGTTCTCAATAAATATATAAATCTATTGGTAAAAGGTCAATAAGATAGATAAAATGATAAAAATTCATTAATAGATTCATTATGAAGTGAATCTTTAAAATGATTTTATATAGTTAAGATGTATATACTATAGAACTAAAAAAAGGTATAAAAGGGGATAAAGATATATAATATAGCACTAAAAAGGATGAGCAAACAATCGGACTCAGGTGAAGGAATCCGAGATAAAATATCTATAACATTTTTTTTTTTTGTCATTAGAAAAATCCAAAGATAAAAATACTAATAAAAATATTAAAAAGATATTTAAAATAATTATCAATGGTCAATATGCTAAAATATTATATATATAATAAATATACACGCATAAAATAAATATACACGTATAAAATGTATATAAGTACATAATATCTATTACAGAAATGTCGGATAATATGGGGGAGGGGCAACCTAGTTTTATTATGGTCTAATTAGGTGTCACTAATAAAACAATTGATGTCCAATTCCACGTTTAGGCCCTTAGGCACTAATACGTCTGTAGCAAAAATCCATTGCGTTTCATATTTAGACAGCTCCCGAACCATGTTGGTGCCCCTCCAATGTGGTTTGATTTGCTCAATCCCCCAAAACAATAAGCCTGTTGCATCCATATTATGCTTCAATTTAAAATGTAGAGATACATTATGGTCCTTGTACCCTATCTGAATATTATGGATGTGCTCCGCAATTCTGATGCGTAATTTCCGTTTGGTCCGACCTATGTACAATAACCCACATGGGCACTTTAATGCATAAACGACATGTGTGCTATTGCAGGTAATGAATTGTTTAATTGAAAATTCCTGTTTATTGGCTGGTGAAGAGAAGGATTCTAGTGCTCTGCATGGGTGTGTCACTTCTCTACAGTGAATCTCTTTTTCGCTCCATTCTGAGGTCAATCTGATGTTCTGATTGTTAATGTTTAAAAACTTCATTAAAAACGTCTAAGTCACCTTCTGTGCCTGCCCAGATAAAAAAGAGGTCGTCGATAAAACGTTTATAAAAAATGAGCTGAGTTGGTTGATTATTAAATATCGTCTTGTCCTCCCATTCTGCCATGAAAAGGTTTGCGATGCTTGGGGCAAATTTTGCCCCCATGGCTACGCCGCGTTCCTGAGAATAAAAATCGCCGTTGAACCAAAAATAGTTGTGACTTAGACAAAAGTCTAGACTATTCCTTAAAAACACTTTCTGGTTATGCGCAATGTCGTCTCTTTTGCATAATGCCCAATTCAGGGCCAAAAGCGCATCATCATGTTGGATGATGGAGTATAATGACGACACATCTGCTGTTACCAAGAGTATTTGCAATTTGCTCGTTATGTCCACTTTTTGGAGGTAATTCAAAAAACTTTTAGTGTCTCTTAAATAGGATCTTGTGCTTTGTACACTTTTCTGTAGGAATTTATCGAGGTATTGACCAAGCCTTGCTGAAACTGAGTCTATACTGTTCACTATCGGCCTAGCCGGAGGATTCTGTGAGTCCTTATGTATCTTCGGCAGGGTGTACAAGGTGGGTACTCTGTTACTGGAAGGTAACAAGTATTTACTTTCCTTACTTGTCAGTACTCCTTTGCTTGTGCCCATGTTGATTAGTACCTCCAGATCATCTCTGTAAGGGGAAGTCGGATCTCTCTCCAGTTTCTTATAGGTATTTGTGTCCGAAAGCATTTCCATTATTTGATTTTCATAAAATTCTTTGTCCAGGATCACTACTCCACCTCCTTTGTCCGCCGGCCTGATGATGATATCCTTCCGTTTTTCCAACATTTCAATTCCTTCATTTATGTGTCTAACGCAAATTTCTTTTTTTGGTTTAATGGCTTCCAAATCTTGTAATACAAGTCCCTTAAACACCTCTATCTGGTGGTTGGGATTGTTTGGGGGATTGAACAAGGATTTATTTCTCAAACCACTGTTGATGACCCTATTTTCATAAGTTACCACAGGTTCTATTCTGGGGTCGCTCCCCAGAAAGTGCTTTTTTATATTCAGCTTTCTTATGTATTTGTGTATATCGATATACACCTCAAATTTATTTATCGGCTTTTTTATTCCACATTTTAAACCCAAATTTTAAATATTCATTTCTTTATGTGTTAGTGTAGCCTGTGACAGATTAAAAATCCCACCTAATCCGATCCTCTTCTTCTTTTGTTGGGTCCGATACCCTGCCCTGCAACCTCTACTGTTTCCTCTTTTTTCTGTCCTTGTGGTTCTCGGGGGTATTGATCGTTCGCGAAAGCCCCCATCCGGGGTGTCGCTTCGCGAGGGTCTCTGTAGTAGGGTTGGGGAAATGGCTGGGCCGGGGGCTTCCCCCTTCGAGGCGGGGGTCCCCGCCCCCTCCATTGGTGTCCCCTCCCTCTCCCTAAAAAAGGACGCTGTGGGTAGTATGTTGCGTGATTGTCCTGTTGATATACTGGCTGAAATCTGTTGTATGCTGGTACATTATACGGTGTCTTATGTGGTTGACCCCCATAATATGCCATATTACCTCTGCCCCTTGAGCCCTTTTCTCTCCCTCTCCCCCGTTTCATGGGTGTGGAGTAGTGAGCCGGAGAGTATAATACTGATATATCCCCATTTTCATCCAACCAAGGGGGTTCCGGGGCCTGAGTAGGTGCCATATTCCTAATTCGTTGGACTGGCATTTGAGCTGTGGTATGTGAGGGCCCTGGGTGTGTAGGTACTGGGTATACCGGACCCCCTTTCGTGTCTTGCGGATTTTTTATATCCTGTTGTTGCCATGCATAAATCATATTAGTTTTAAAATCATTTAAATCTCTCTGAAATTTCTTTGTTTTCTTTTTTTGCGTATCCTTATCCACTTTTTCTAATTTCTTTTTAGTTCTAATATTAAAATCTACAATCTGCTGACTGTCCTTAATTGGATCTAGTTCTTGTTGAAGATTTTTAATTTTGGTTTCAATATTTGCCATTTTTCTTTTTTTCCGTTGGAAAATAAGTTCCTGTAATCTGAAACCCACTCCGTTGAAAAAGTCCAACCATTCCTGGCTGGAACCCGGGTCGTCTAAACCATCTTGGGGGGACACTTCCCACCTCAAGCTTCTTATTATGATTTTTTCTTTAATGTAATGCTCTAAGGTGCAGATATCCCACCAAGTCCTCACTTGCTTCTCTAGGACATTTCCTAATGCTGACATTGCTCCATTAAAATTGATCTCATTGGGGGTGGGTTCAAAATTGGTAAATATATTATCCAAATCAATTTGACGATTACTTAAAAATTTGAGAATATCCATAGCTGCAGATTCAAAATAGAACAAAAATGTAAAGAATGAGTGTAACCACTAATGCCTGCCCCTAGGTACACCCCTCCGCGCTGATTGGATATATTTCTTCTCAATAAGTTGGATAAATAAAATAAATAAATAAATATACCAATATATAAGAATATATAAAAAATATAAATATATAAAATTAGTATAAATATTAAACACCACAGTCGGTAATAGCAGCCGCTTAAAATGTGCAAAGTATGAAAATATGGCAATTTTATAAAAACAGTCCTTCCTATATAAAGTCTCTATAATATTGCAGCAGCGCTTATGTCCTTATTCGCACCGAGGACTATACGGTAAATCACAGATGAAAGAAGATGAGTGAATATTTCAATCGCTACTGTAAAAGTTCTTTCCGTGCAAAATAATCAGTATCCACCGAGAATTCCACCAGGTATTCACCACGTGCGATATAAATTCCCTGCATGGGGATGCACTCACCAGACCCAAGTTAAAAAAATGCCCATCAAATAGGTTTATCCAGCATCAGTGTTTCTCCACTCCTTATCTCCTTATGCAGCAGACATAGCAGGAACATACACCAATTCCCCTCATATAAAAAGAAGGTTGCATATAGTGTGATACTGTATAAAAGATTTTATTGGGTATAAAACTTCCCCCCCTTAGTACATAAATGCGTACCCTGCATCAATAAAAATCAAGCGTTGTATTAGTACTGTGCCTGTTAAGGTGCTTTAGCCCCGCCGGAACTGGTGTTATCACTCGGCTGTATAGAACAGCGCTCAGCTTCCTGCTGCCTAGTCCCTGGAGCGCACGTTTGAGGCGCAGAACGTCACTTCCGGTCGTCGGTCACTGCCCTGACGTTTCGTCACATCCGGACTTTTTCTGAGGGCGTGACCATCCGACCGGAAGCCAGCTATTTAACTGCATCCATGTCCTGGCTCAGCCAATAGCTCATGGAGAGCTGTGATTGATGTGTGTCTGGAGCAATCAGCGCCAACCGACCAGCTGTGTCCTTCCACCCATCATATAGCTGGCCTAATTTGAATATACCAATTGTCAGCAGAACATTACATATTGAAACTAGAATGCATACTATCTAATCCTGCACCTTATCAGGCGGACAATTTTACAAACCATTTCTATCATTCAATATTGCCGTATTATATCTCAGATCCACATATTCTATTTCTCCATCATTAATTGCTGGTGTCTCCATATGTCCCCGTATTGTGTTTTTAATTACAAATATATACGCGGTGATCGGTCAGATCGGTTATCTCACTGTGTATGGTGGCCCGTATATCGTAAATGGCAATCATGATGGATTTGCATAATTATATTTTGTTCATCATGTTGGTCTATATCTAAATTAGCATAAATATATTTTGTTCATCATGTTGGTCTATATCTTTATTAACCCATTGTATATTTTATAACTATACTTGTTAGATGGAGAAATGCAATTCGTGCTTCTTAGATGCACCAGTAATTACACAGTATTTCCCCTATACATCCTGCACCTTATAGAATAAACTATAGGTGGTCTTATGCGTATAGTTTTATTCTGTATATAAAATGTTCTCAATAAATATATAAATCTATTGGTAAAAGGTCAATAAGATAGATAAAATGATAAAAATTCATTAATAGATTCATTATGAAGTGAATCTTTAAAATGATTTTATATAGTTAAGATGTATATACTATAGAACTAAAAAAAGGTATAAAAGGGGATAAAGATATATAATATAGCACTAAAAAGGATGCGCAAACAATCGGACTCCAGGTGAAGGAATCCGAGATAAAATATCTATAACATTTTTTTTTTTTTTTTTTTTTGTCATTAGAAAAATCCAAAGATAAAAATACTAATAAAAATATTAAAAAGATATTTAAAATAATTATCAATGGTCAATATGCTAAAATATTATATATATAATAAATATACACGTATAAAATGTATATAAGTACATAATATCTATTACAGAAATGTCGGATAATATGGGGGAGGGGCAACCTAGTTTTATTATGGTCTAATTAGGTGTCACTAATAAAACAATTGATGTCCAATTCCACGTTTAGGCCCTTAGGCACTAATACGTCTGTAGCAAAAATCCATTGCGTTTCATATTTAGACAGCTCCCGAACCATGTTGGTGCCCCTCCAATGTGGTTTGATTTGCTCAATCCCCCAAAACAATAAGCCTGTTGCATCCATATTATGCTTCAATTTAAAATGTAGAGATACATTATGGTCCTTGTACCCTATCTGAATATTATGGATGTGCTCCGCAATTCTGATGCGTAATTTCCGTTTGGTCCGACCTATGTACAATAACCCACATGGGCACTTTAATGCATAAACGACATGTGTGCTATTGCAGGTAATGAATTGTTTAATTGAAAATTCCTGTTTATTGGCTGGTGAAGAGAAGGATGACCCTATGAAAATAGGGTCATCAACAGTGGTTTGAGAAATAAATCCTTGTTCAATCCCCCAAACAATCCCAACCACCAGATAGAGGTGTTTAAGGGACTTGTATTACAAGATTTGGAAGCCATTAAACCAAAAAAAGAAATTTGCGTTAGACACATAAATGAAGGAATTGAAATGTTGGAAAAACGGTAGGATATCATCATCAGGCCGGCGGACAAAGGAGGTGGAGTAGTGATCCTGGACAAAGAATTTTATGAAAATCAAATAATGGAAATGCTTTCGGACACAAATACCTATAAGAAACTCTAGAGAGATCCGACTTCCCCTTACAGAGATGATCTGGAGGTACTAATCAACATGGGCACGAGCAAAGGAGTACTGACAAGTAAGGAAAGTAAATACTTGTTACCTTCCAGTAACAGAGTACCCACCTTGTACACCCTGCCGAAGATACATAAGGACTCACAGAATCCTCCGGCTAGGCCGATAGTGAACAGTATAGACTCAGTTTCAGCAAGGCTTGGTCAATACCTTGATAAATTCCTACAGAAAAGTGTACAAAGCACAAGATCCTATTTAAGAGACACTAAAAGTTTTTTGAATTACCTCCAAAAAGTGGACATAACGAGCAAATCGCAAATACTCTTGGTAACAGCAGATGTGTCGTCATTATACTCCATCATCCAACATGATGATGCGCTTTTGGCCCTGAATTGGGCATTATGCAAAAGAGACGACATTGCGCATAACCAGAAAGTGTTTTTAAGGAATAGTCTAGACTTTTGTCTAAATCACAACTATTTTTGGTTCAACGGCGATTTTTATTCTCAGGAACGCGGCGTAGCCATGGGGGCAAAATTTGCCCCAAGCATCGCAAACCTTTTCATGGCAGAATGGGAGGACAAGACGATTTTTAATAATCAACCAACTCAGCTCATTTTTTATAAACGTTTTATCGACGACCTCTTTTTTATCTGGGCAGGCACAGAAGGTGACTTAGACGTTTTTAATGAAGTTTTTAAACATTAACAATCAGAACATCAGATTGACCTCAGAATGGAGCGAAAAAGAGATTCACTTCCTGGATGTAAAGATATATAAGAAGGATGATAAGTTGGAAACAATGGTGTTCTTTAAGAAAACCGATAGGAACAGCTATCTCCCCACAACTAGCTCCCATCACCCACAATGGTTAAGAAATATACCGAAAGGACAATTTATGAGGGTACGGCGAAACTGCTCGGAGGAAGTGAACTATGCCGCACAAGCAAATATCCTGGCAGAAAGATTCGTCGCCCGGGGATACCAGATGGAAATACTCAGCAAAGTCATAGAGGAGATAGGAAACGTACCAAGAGCCAGATGTTTGGAGGACAAAATCAAAGAGGTACCAACAAATGGCACCAAAACGACAAACAGTAAAGAATGGGGATTCATTTCTGGTTTTCATGCCCAGTACCGTCAAGTTGAAACAATTTTTAAGGAACATTGGCACGTTTTATTATTAGACAAAAAATTGAAGACAGAAATACCACCCGCACCACAATTCATCTACAGAAAGTCAACGAGTTTCGGTGATAAAATAGTGCGCAAAATAGTAGATCCACCAAAACGTCCCCCAACATTTTGGGATCAAAATGGATTTTTTGCATGTAGAAGATGTAAGGCCTGTAGAGAAGTGACACACCCATGCAGAGCACTAGAATCCTTCTCTTCACCAGCCAATAAACAGGAATTTTCAATTAAACAATTCATTACCTGCAATAGCACACATGTCGTTTATGCATTAAAGTGCCCATGTGGGTTATTGTACATAGGTCGGACCAAACGGAAATTACGCATCAGAATTGCGGAGCACATCCATAATATTTAGATCGGGTACAAGGACCATAATGTATCTCTACATTTTAAATTGAAGCATAATATGGATGCAACAGGCTTATTGTTTTGGGGGATTGAGCAAATCAAACCACATTGGAGGGGCACCAACATGGTTCGGGAGCTGTCTAAATATGAAACGCAATGGATTTTTGCTACAGACGTATTAGTGCCTAAGGGCCTAAACGTGGAATTGGACATCAATTGTTTTATTAGTGACACCTAATTAGACCATAATAAAACTAGGTTGCCCCTCCCCCATATTATCCGACATTTCTGTAATAGATATTATGTACTTATATACATTTTATACGTGTATATTTATTTTATGCGTGTATATTTATTATATATATAATATTTTAGCATATTGACCATTGATAATTATTTTAAATATCTTTTTAATATTTTTATTAGTATTTTTATCTTTGGATTTTTCTAATGACAAAAAAAAAAAATGTTATAGATATTTTATCTCGGATTCCTTCACCTGGAGTCCGATTGTTTGCGCATCCTTTTTAGTGCTATATTATATATCTTTATCCCCTTTTATACCTTTTTTTAGTTCTATAGTATATACATCTTAACTATATAAAATCATTTTAAAGATTCACTTCATAATGAATCTATTAATGAATTTTTATCATTTTATCTATCTTATTGACCTTTTACCAATAGATTTATATATTTATTGAGAACATTTTATATACAGAATAAAACTATACGCATAAGACCACCTATAGTTTATTCTATAAGGTGCAGGATGTATAGGGGAAATACTGTGTAATTACTGGTGCATCTAATGCCGCGTACACACGTGCGGACTTTTGCCGGCGGACCTAGTCCAGCGGACAATCCCGCGGGACTTTTCAGCGGGGTCCGCTGGACTTTCCGAGCGTGTGGACTTGCCCACACACGCACGGACTTCTCCAGCGGATAATCCGCCGGCCAAAAGTCCGCGGGACTTTTGAAAATGAACGGACTTGCCCACACACGGAGCAGTCCGTTCATTTCGAACGTAACTTCAGGTTACGTAGCTAGCGTAGGCAGTAAATGCCGCCGCGCTAGCTCCGCAAGCTGGCATGGATTTAAAGGGAATCCCCACGCCGAAAAAACGGCGTGGGGGTTCCCCCCAAATCCATGTCAGACCCTCATCCGAGCACGCAGCCTGGCAGGCCAGGAAAGGGGTGGGGACGAACGAGCGCCCCCCCCTCCTGAGCCGTACCAGGCCGCGTGTCCTCAACATGGGGGGTGCCCTGGGGAAAGGGGGGCCGTGCGGCCCCCCCACCCCAAAGCACCTTGTCCCCATGTTGATGAGGACAAGGGCCTCTTCCCGACAACCCTGGCCGTTGGTTGTCGGGGTCTGCGGGCGGGGGCTTATCGGAATCTGGGAGCCCCCTTTAATAAGGGGGCCCCCAGATCCCGGCCCCCCACCCTATGTGAATGAGTATGGGGTACGATGTACCCCTACCCATTCACCTAAGGTGTAAAATGTAAAGTACAAAAACACACACACTTTTGAAAAAATATTTTATTGCACTGCTCCGGGGGTCTTCTTCCGTCTTGGGGGTCTTCTCGCCGGACTCCCCCGCTCTCTTCTGCTCTTTTACCTAGCTCTTTCACGAGGGGGGGAGTCCGGCTACCTTCTTCGTCGTCGCCGCCGTCTGGGGGTCTCGATCCGCCTTCGGGGGTCTTCTTCCGTCTTGGGGGTCTTCTCGCCGGACTCCCCCGCCATTTACCAAGCTCTTTTACCGAGCGGGGGAAGTCCGGCTACCTTCTTCGTCGTCGCCGCCGTCGTCTGGGGGGTCTCGATCCGCCTTCGGGGGTCTTCCGGGGGTCTCTTCTGTTCTTGCGGCGGTCGTCGTCTTCCGCGCCGCCGGCGCCTTGTCCTTCTTCTTGTTCTTGTTCTTCTTCTTCTTCCGATGTTGACCCGACGCTCTCTCTGCCCGGAATGCCTGTGCCGGTCTGCGCTCGGACTTATATAGGGACATGGGGGACAGGGTCACATGTTCATGTCACATGGTGACCCCGCCCCCTTGCGATGTCACAGTCCCAGCATCCTCCGGGACTGTGACAACACAAGGGGGCGGGGTCACCATGTGACATGAACATGTGACCCTGTCCCCCATGTCCCTATATAAGTCCGAGCGCAGACCGGCACAGGCATTCCGGGCAGAGAGAGCGTCGGGTCAACATCGGAAGAAGAAGAAGAACAAGAACAAGAACAAGAAGAAGGACAAGGCGCCGGCGGCGCGGAAGACGACGACCGCCGCAAGAACAGAAGAGACCCCCGGAAGACCCCCGAAGGCGGATCGAGACCCCCCAGACGACGGCGGCGACGACGAAGAAGGTAGCCGGACTCCCCCCCTCGTGAAAGAGCTAGGTAAAAGAGCAGAAGAGAGCGGGGGAGTCCGGCGAGAAGACCCCCAAGACGGAAGAAGACCCCCGGAGCAGTGCAATAAAATATTTTTTCAAAAGTGTGTGTGTTTTTGTACTTTACATTTTACACCTTAGGTGAATGGGTAGGGGTACATCGTACCCCATACTCATTTCACATAGGGTGGGGGGCCGGGATCTGGGGGCCCCCTTATTAAAGGGGGCTCCCAGATTCCGATAAGCCCCCGCCCGCAGACCCCGACAACCAACGGCCAGGGTTGTCGGGAAGAGGCCCTTGTCCTCATCAACATGGGGACAAGGTGCTTTGGGGTGGGGGGGGCCGCACAGCCCCCCTTTCCCCAGGGCACCCCCCATGTTGAGGGCACGCGGCCTGGTACGGCTCAGGGGGGGGGGGGCGCTCCTTCGTCCCCACCCCTTTCCTGGCCTGCCAGGCTGCGTGCTCGGATGAGGGTCTGACATGGATTTGGGGGGAACCCCCACGCCGTTTTTTCGGCGTGGGGAGTCCCTTTAAATCCATGCCAGGTCACGGAGCTAGCGCGGCGGCAGTAACTGCCTACGCTAGCTACGTAACCTGAAGTCACGTGCTAAATGAACGGACTTGCCGATGAGCGGCAAGTCCGTTCATTTCAAAAGTCCCGCGGACTTGCCCACTAACGGCGGGATTGTCCGCTGGACTGCCAAGTCCAGCGGATAATTTGAAAACAAAACTTCAAACTTTGGCGCCAAAAAGTCCGCCGGACTTTGGCGCCAAAAAGTCCGCCGGCGCCCACACACGAGGGGATTATCCGCTGGACTTCAGTCCAGAGGATAATCCCGCGGGATTGTCCCTTCGTGTGTACGCGGCATAAGAAGCACGAATTGCATTTCTCCATCTAACAAGTATAGTTATAAAATATACAATGGGTTAATAAAGATATAGACCAACATGATGAACAAAATATATTTATGCTAATTTAGATATAGACCAACATGATGAACAAAATATAATTATGCAAATCCATCATGATTGGCATTTACGATATACGGGCCACCATACACAGTGAGATAACCGATCTGACCGATCACCGCGTATATATTTGTAATTAAAAACACAATACGGGGACATATGGAGACACCAGCAATTAATGATGGAGAAATAGAATATGTGGATCTGAGATATAATACGGCAATATTGAATGATAGAAATGGTTTGTAAAACTGTCCGCCTGATAAGGTGCAGGATTAGATAGTATGCATTCTAGTTTCAATATGTAATGTTCTGCTGACAATTGGTATATTCAAATTAGGCCAGCTATATGATGGGTGGAAGGACACAGCTGGTCGGTTGGCGCTGATTGCTCCAGACACACATCAATCACAGCTCTCCATGAGCTATTGGCTGAGCCAGGACATGGATGCAGTTAAATAGCTGGCTTCCGGTCGGATGGTCACGCCCTCAGAAGAAGTCCGGATGTGACGAAACATCAGGGCAGTGACCGACGACCGGAAGTGACGTTCTGCGCCTCAAACGTGTGCTCCAGGGACTAGGCAGCAGGAAGCTGAGCGCTGTTCTTTACAGCCGAGTGATAACACCAGTTCCGGCGGGGCTAAAGCACCTTAACAGGCACAGTACTAATACAACGCTTGATTTTTATTGATGCAGGGTACGCATTTATGTACTAAGGGGGGGAAGTTTTATACCCAATAAAATCTTTTATACAGTATCACACTATATGCAACCTTCTTTTTATATGAGGGGAATTGGTGTATGTTCCTGCTATGTCTGCTGCATAAGGAGATAAGGAGTGGAGAAGGAAAATAGATCGATTGAATATGTCAGACTCCTGCAAACATTCAGAAAACACTGCAAATTTTTTATTTTTTTTGCAATGTTTTTGCAATAGCAGAATACACCCACAGTATGTAAAGCGTGTATCTCAAAAACTGCAAAACTGCAGAAAATGCTATGAAAAAAAAAAAATTTTCACTCACATTTTTTTTTTGGAATAGCACAATAGAAGGAAAATAGATTGATTGGATATGTCAGACTCCTGCAAACATGCAGAAAACACTGCAAATTTTAATTTTTTTGCAATGTTTTTGCAATAGCAGAATACACCCACAGTATGTACAGCGTGTATCTCAAAAACTGCAAAACTGCCGAAAATGTTCTGAAAAAAAAAATTTTTCACTCACATTTTTTTTTTGGAATAGCACAATAGAAGGAAAATAGATCGATTGAATATGTCAGACTCCTGCAAACATTCAGAAAACACTGCAAATTTTTATTTTTTTGCAATGTTTTTGCAATAGCAGAATACACCCACAGTATGTAAAGCGTGTATCTCAAAAACTGCAAAACTGCAGAAAATGCTATGAAAAAAAAACATTTTTACTCAAATTTTTTTTGTGGAATAGCACAATAGAAGGAAAATAGATCGATTGAATATGTCACACACTCCTGCACAAATGCAGAAAGCACTGCAAAATTTTATTTTTTTGCAATGTTTTTGCAATAGCGGAATACACCCACAGTATGTACAGGGTGTATCTCTCAGTAACATATGCAGTGCTGGTGCACTGAGCTTGCAGATAAAAGTTATATTTTGTCTGGCACTGGGCTCATGGCAGTGTAAAAAGACTGTGCACTGCAACTCAGCCAGGTCTTAGAATTGATTACTGAATCTGGATAATTCTCTCTCCCTCAAAACAGACACAGGAACCTCCTTGACCTACACTCTCTAGCTATGTAGATCGCTGACTATTACTAATTAGTAATAAGATATTTCAGGAATGTGGATTGACTCCTATCATGTAATTCTCTCCCTCACAGCAACAGCAGCCAGGAACCTGTCTAAAGCAGAGTGACGCGCTGTGCTGTGTGCCTCTAGCTTATATAGAGGCTGGGTCACATGCTGCACTGGCCAATCACAGCCATGCCATTAGTAGGCATGGCTGTGATGGCTTCTAAGGGCACACTAGTGAAACTAACGTGGATTGGCTGCCCTGCAGCTTTTAAAAAGGCGCCAATACATCGCCGAACACCGGACCCGAACCCGAACACACAGTCAATTGTTTGGGTTCGGGTCCGGGACCCGGACACCCAAAAGTCTGGTACAGACCCGAACTTTACAGTTCGGGTTCGCTCAACCCTAATTTTGAACATTATATCGTGAACATTATGTATTGTGAACATTTACATTGCAACTCAGTAATTTAAAATGGATCCTGTCTAGAGTTGAGCGGACACCTGGATGTTCGAGTTCGGCGGGTTCGGCCGAACTTCGGAAAAAAGTCCGGGTTTGGGACCGAACTTGACCCGAACTTGACCCCGAACTCCGAACCCCATTGAAGTCAATGGGGACCCGGACTTTTGAACACTAAAATGGCTGTAAAAAGGTAATGGAAAGGGCTAGAGGGCTGCAAATGGCAACAAAATGTTGTTAAGAGCATGGCAAGTGATCTGCAAACAAATGTGGATAGGGAAAGAACTTAAAATAACATAAAAAAAAAAAAAAAAATGCTGGAGGCCCCCTTTTCAGCAGAAGAGGTACAGGAAGTCATTAAGAACCTCAGAAACTCAACGGCACGATGCCGCACATATGGTGGGAATACCCCAGAATACGCACTTTCTGGAAAAAATTATTCAATTTAATGGATAAGATAGTGGGAAAATAGCATACTTGGAAATTAAAAAAAAATTAAAAAATTATAATCTTGACCTAGAAGGACGAAATTCAAATGGAGTAGGAGGTTGAGGTGGCGGTGGATGTGGCGGTGTAGGTGGAATCGGCGGTGGAGGAGGACGAGGTAGCCAACACTGGTTCAAAAATACAACAATGGCTGGGTAAGGCTAGTGGTGAATGATGTGTCAAATTCTGTCCCCCGTCGCATAGTGTCCGCCATGTACTGCGCTTACTCTGTACGTAGGACAAGGGGATTTTGAAACTCTCCGAAGACGATGCGCAGTGACTCCAGGTTCAAGCCACATCATCCGAGGTTGAAGCCTAGCCAAGCGAGCCCGTGAGGGGCCCTGTTACTATGTGCTACCGTATATCCACTTGGATGGTCGGGCTTGAACCTGCACTCACTGC
This sequence comes from Lithobates sylvaticus, assembly GCA_028564925.1. Lineage (NCBI taxonomy): Eukaryota > Metazoa > Chordata > Amphibia > Anura > Ranidae > Lithobates > Lithobates sylvaticus. The sequence goes on from CM053030.1 coordinate 410,300,648, forward strand.
GCAGGCTACGTTCATCTTTGGAGATTTTGTGAATCTCCTTGTCCTCCGTACTGCGCAAGCACTGCACCTGCGCAGTAAGTGGCCGGACACTATCCGATAGCAAGACAGTTTTCGTCAGAACACCGGTATATGTGTCTATTCTGCACAAGGTACGGCCAAGTCCTGTGGGATCCATGCCTGGTTCATTTTAATGAATGTGAGCTTGTCCAAATTGGCTCTGGACAGGCGGCTGCGCTTGTCTGTGATAACGCCCCCTGCCGTGCTAAATACACTTTCAGATAATACACTGGCCGCAGGGCAGGCCAGCACCTCCAAGGCGTAAAGGGCAAGCTCAGGCCATGTGCCCAATTTGGAGACCCAGAAGTTGAAGGGGGCAGACCCGTCATGCAGTACGTGTACGCGTGTGCACACATACTGCTCCACCATGTTGGTGAAATGCTGCCTCCTGCTAAGACGTTCCATCTCAGCTGGTGGTGCTGGTTGTTGTGGCGTGCCGACAAAGCTTTTCCACATTCCGGCTATTCGTCCTCCACATCATCTTTCACCCAAAATTCACCCCTGCCCTCCTTGTCGGTCTGCACAATGGCGAAAGCAGCAGCAGTTGGCACCTGTGTTTCGTCATCGTCCGAGACGTGCTGCGTTGGTCCTCCCATGTACTCATCATGAAACATAAGTGGTTGGGCATCGGTGCACACAATCTCTTCCACTTCTGAGGCAGGGCTAGGTGGATGGCCCTGGGAAACCCTGCTAACAGAGTCATCAAAAAGCAGAAGAGACTGCTGCCTGATTTGGGGCTCAGACTGATTGGCTGATTTGCAAGGGGGTGAGGTGAAAGACTGATGGACATCGGCTGCAGGTGCCAACTCTGAACTTTCATCAGGAGACTGGGTGGGAGACAATGTGAAGGAACCGGAGGCACTGTCAGCAGCAACCCAATCTACTATCGCCTGTACTTGTCCTGGCCTCGACATTCGTACAGCCTCATTAGGCGCGCCAAAATACTGCTGCAGGCTCTGTCGCCTACTCGCACCTGCGGAAGGTGTTTCACTAGTGCGTGTAGCTGGCACAGATCGACCACGTCCTCTCCCTGCAACAGGAGCGCCACCAGCAGCACCACGACCCGGGCCACGTCCCCTTTTTGATGATCTCCTCATATTTTCAAAATGTATGTTCTCGCCCTAAATGGGTGTTTTTGTATATAGCAGAATACACGTACAGTGTGTAAAGCGTTTATGAAAACGCAGAAAATGCTATTGGGAAGAAAAAAAAACACTGCAAAATTATATTTTTTTGCAATGTTTTTGCAATATCAGACTACACGGACAGTATCTACAGCGTTTATGAAAACGCAGAAAATGCTATTGGGAAGAAAAAAAACACTGCAAAATTATATTTTTTTGCAATGTTTTTGCAATATCAGACTACACGGACAGTATCTACAGCGTTTATGAAAACGCAGAAAATGCTATTGGGAAGAAAAAAAAACACTGAAAAATTTTATTTTTTTGCAATATCAGACTACACGGACAGTATCTACAGCGTTTATGAAAACGCAGAAAATGCTATTGGGAAGAAAAAAAAACACTGCAAAATTTTATTTTTTTGCAATGTATTTCCAATATCAGACTACACGGACAGTATCTACAGCGTTTATGAAAACGCAGAAAATGCTATTGGGAAGAAAAAAAACACTGCAAAATTGTATTTTTTTGCAATGTTTTTGCAATATCAGACTACACGGACAGTATATACAGCGTTTATGAAAACGCAGAAAATGCTATTGGGAAGAAAAAAAAACACTGCAAAATTTTATTTTTTTGCAATGTTTTTGCAATATCAGACTACACGGACAGTATCTACAGCATTTATGAAAACGCAGAAAATGCTATTGGGAAGAAAAAAAAAACACTGCAAAATTGTATTTTTTTGCAATGTTTTTGCAATATCAGACTACACGGACAGTATCTACAGCGTTTATGAAAACGCAGAAAATGCTATTGGGAAGAATAAAAAACACTGCAAAATGTTATTTTTTTGCAATGTTTTTTCAATATCAGACTACACGGACAGTATCTACAGCGTTTATGAAAACGCAGAAAATGCTATTGGGAAGAAAAAAAAAACACTGCAAAATGTTATTTTTTTGCAATGTTTTTGCAATATCAGACTACACGGACAGTATCTACAGCGTTTATGAAAACGCAGAAAATGCTATTGGGAAGAAAAAAAAACACTGCAAAATTTTATTTTTTTGCAATGTTTTTGCAATATCAGACTACACGGACAGTATCTACAGCGTGTATGTAGGAACACGCAGAAAATGCTATTGGGAAAAAAAAATAAAAAGCAAAATTCAATTTTTATGCAATGTTTTTCCAATAGCAGAATACACACAGACTGTGGTGTATCTCTTACTATATGCAGTGCAGTAATGTTGCACTGAGCTTGAAGGTAAAATGTTTAGATTTTGTCTGGCACTGGCCTCATGGCACTGTTACTGTGACTGTGCACTGCACCCCAGCCAGGGTACACTTGATTTAGGAATCTCTTCAATAATTATGTCTGCCTCTTTCTTTTGCAAAATAAAGAAACTCCCTCCCTACTCTAGCTATCTAGATCGCTCACTGATCTAACTAATTGGAATAAAATTCCAGGAATGTGGACTGACTTTAGCACACTAACTCCTAAAATCTTCTATCTATCTGCAGCACAGGAACCTGCCTAACAGAGTGTGTCTAACAGAATGACGCTGTGTGTGTGTGTGGGCTATATATAGAGGCTGGGTCACATGCTGCACTGGCCAATCACAGCCATGCCATTAGTAGGCATGGCTGTGATGGCTTCTAGGGCACACTAGTGAAACGATCATCCATTGGCTGCCCTAAAGCTGTGAAAAAGGCGCCAATACAGCGCCGAACACCGGACCCGAACCCGAACTTACAGCCAATTGTTCGGGTTCGGGTCCAGGTCCCGGACACCCAAAAGTCTGGTACGAACCCGAACTTTACAGTTTGGGTTCTCTCAACCCTAATCCTGTCCCTTTAAAACAATATTATACAGCACAGTGCTTGCGCTGTGTAATTTGGCCCTATCTATCACCTGAAATACCTGGCTAATTCTGCCTGGTTCTGCCCTCCCCTATGTAAAATGACCACGGATTATCATGACTGCTGAGCCCTTACACTGTGGTCACTTTACGTACCTCCGTGATCTGCTGTGTCTCCTGTTTTCTCTCCTGTGTCTCCCTCTGTCCTCCTCCCCTTACCCTCCCTGCCCGTCAGCTAGTGACAGTGCCCACCCCCTCCTGCTGCTGGAATAACATCTACATTTGTATACTATCTGCGCTGTGTCCTAATGCTGTGTGCCCCTGTGTGTGTAATTAATAAACAAATGTAGTATATACCTGATTTCAGAGTGCCGCTCAGTGCTCATGTGACTGGCTGGCTCTCTTCTCCTTCTCTTCTCCTCCCGGCTCTGGCAGTGGGGGAATCTCAGCCCCTCCCATTCTAGCTGTCAGACAGGGAGAGGAAAGAGGCGACCAGTCATGTGAGCGCCAGGAGACGCTCTTCAATCAGGTATATACTGAATTTTTTTAATAAATCACACACACAGGGGCACGCAGCATTAGGAGACAGTGCGGATAGTATAAAGAGGTTAGAGTGGCTTAACAACCACTTTAAGTGAACAGTGTCTTCTCCCTTAGAAAATCAAATGCAATTTGGCTGCATTTGGAGTCAGTGGGCTTGACTTTCAAAAGGAATATATCCTGTTAACTTTGTGAACTGATCACATACTCATTCTAAATGGGAGGGTTTGGTTCATTATTAATCATCTGATGCACTTTCTGTGTTTGAATATGGAAATCTGCAATGTCTGCATTCTTTAAAAGTGATTAACTATTGGGAGTAGGGATGAGCCGAACAACCCCCCGGTTCGGTTCGCACCAGAACCTGCAAACGGACCAAAAGTTTGCACGAATGTTAGAACCCTATTAATTACAATGGACGCAAATGTTTGAAATCTAAAGTGCTATTTATAACGACCAATATGCATGTTATTGTCCTAAAAAGGGTTTGGGGACCCGGGTCCTGCCCCAGGGGACATCAATGCAAAAAGAAGTTTTAAAAACTGACATTTTTTCTGGAGCACTCATTTAATGATGCATAAAGTGAAAAAAAAAGTGAAATATTCCTTTAAATAACGTACCTGGAGGGTGTCTAAAGTATGCCTGTGAAGTGGCATGTGTTTCCCATGTTTATAACTGTCCCTGCACAAAATGACATTTGTAAAGGAAAAAAAGCCATTTAAAGTGGAAGTAAACCCCCCTATCGTTTTCAGCCAAGGAAGCTGCCATCTTTGCCTGTTTAATCTTCAACTGCCACAGTGCTGCACATGTGATCCGTTATGACACCAGCCATTGGATGGTTTGACTGTTTGGTTGAGAGCACAGCCAATGTGCATTTAGCATTCATGGCATGCCTTTTTTTTTAGACTGTTAAATCGATGGGTTTACTTCCGCTTTAAAACTGCTTGCGGCTTTAATGTAATGTCTTGTCCTGGCAATATGGATGAAAATCTTTGAGAAAAATGGCATGGCTACCCCCATCACCCCCCCCCCCACCCCAGCCCATTACCAGCCCCTTTGGGTCTTTTATGGATATTAAGGGGAACCCCGCACCCAAAATATGTTATGTTAATGTTAGGCAGATGCCTGTGTTGCACAAATGAACTACACAACACTAGCAATGAGGGGGTAGATTCAGGTGTATGCTGTGCAGGAGGCACACTACACTGACTGAATATTAGGCAGATGCCTGTGTTGCACAAATCAACTACACAACACCAGCAATGAGGGGGTAGATTCAGGTGTATGCTGTGCAGTGTGCAGGAGGCACACTACACCCACTGTAACAGCGCTAGGTTAGGAAGCAAAGCAAAGCTGACACTGTCCCTGCCTATCCTTCTCTCTCCCTGAAAACTACACTCACTGTAACAGCGCTATCTAAAGAAGTATAAAGCACAGCTGACAATGTCCCTGCCTATCCTGCTCTCTATGAACGCCGCACAACACTACACAAGGCCGCCGCACTGGCGGCCTTATATAGTGTGGGGCGTGTACTAAACCCCCCTGAGCTATAATTGGCCACAGGCATCCTGCGGCCAATGTTCGATTTGAACATGGGTTCAAATTGAACACCGGGCTCATCCCTAATTGGGAGTATCTCAACAAAACTTACATTACTTTTGCAGGGGGTGCCTTAAATCTGAGTTGTACCTTAGTGCAGACTTCTTGTACAACCAGTGAGCCAATCACACAAGCAGGAGGTTAAATTTTCTGAGGTGTTTTATATACCCACTATGTATAAAACACATTTAGGTTGCCATATTGCATTGACAGCACTCCAGATTGAAAAGGAATAGTAATTTTAAATAGCAATACATTACAACACAGCTTGTGTAGCAATTGTATATGCTATTACATATTTTTTTAATTTGATGTCGTTTTTTTCCAAAACTAAGTTTAAGTCATTTAATGATGTGCCTCTCTTTATTTCCAAATGATTGGGTATTCAAAGTTAAATCGGTGTTCTGGCCTCCCTCTCCAAATATTAAAAGCCAGCCGCTACACATACTGTAGCTGCTGACTTTTAATATTTGGACATATACCTGTCATGGAATCCAGCGATGTAGGCACACCAGCCCATGTTTCCATCGGCTGTCGGGTGCTGCCGCCGCCATTGCTGGTAAGGGAACCCAGCAGTGAAACCTTGTGGCTTCACAGCCGAGTCCCTACTGCGCATGCACGAAAAGTGCTGCGCTCGCTTACTGGCGCGGCAGCAGGGGAAGGAGGAGGGAGGAGGTACCTGCTCCCCCTCCCCCTGAAAGGTGCCAAATGTGGCACCAGAGGGGGGGAGGAATCATATAAGCGGAAGTCCTACTTTTGGGTGGAACTCTGCTATAACACAGCTTCACCTTACCCACTAAGGTAAGTTATCTTTTTTAAATCAACCCTAATGACTAATGTTGTCCTTAACCACTTCCCAACAAGCTACCGCAGATTTACTGAGGCAGAATGGCACGGGTGGGTGAAGCAACGTTATGTTACATCGGGCGCATGGCCGCCTAGGGGGCGCACGCCTAGGTGTCCGCGACGATTGTTTTTCATGGAAGATCTCTATAGATCTATTGTGGACCAAAGCAATTTGTATGCTGGTTAATTAATCGCTGCTAATCCCTAGCTGACCCTTGCCAGAGATTGGAAACCTAATACGGTCTCCGAATATAAGACATTCCTGGGCCTATCCCTCCTCATGGGCATAACTAAAAAAGTGAGTTGCAGTCATATTGGTCCACTGACCCAAATCACCATATGCCCGTGTTCTCTGCCTCCAGGACACGATACGAGCAGGTCTTGCAGTTCATGCATTTCAATGACAATAAACTCTCTCATCCTCAGGGTGACCCTGAAAACGGCTCTAAAAAATTCGGCCCCTCGTAAACCACTTCAACCAGCAGTTTGCAGCCTTGTTTACTCCCGATCTAGTTGTCTGTAGAAAGCATGGATATAGGCATGACACTCGCTTTTATTGTCCCTTCTATCCTGACCAACCTGGTCTTTGCATTGGTGACTGTTTCGAACGCTACCACACACTAGTGGAGTATTAGCGTAGGGTACAGCATTGCACAGTCTTAGGCCCACTAGGACTTAAGAGTATATATGCCAAAGTATGGGGGCAGGGGTGGAGGAGTGATTTGCTCCTAACATTAGGGACGGATTGCCCCAATTGCATATATTTTTTAGGCACAGATTGCGTTAAAAAATCAAGTTGTTTTATTGAGTTAATGTTTTATCGTTACCATTGTTTGCTTTTCAGGTACGCCATTCAGCTGCAGCACTGATTTATTTATCTTGACAGCAACAGCGTTTGCTCTCACAATGTGAAAATCAGCGACTCCAGCGCAGTAGAAGGTGATTTCACCACCACAGTTAAAAAAAATGGTGCATGTATGCCCATCATTAAAAGTGGGTGGATGAAGGGTGGTATTCTAATGGTGGGCATACCCACCAATCAATCTCTTTTTTTTTTGTTCAGCCCACAGGCTGCATGAAAAAAAGAACATTACAATATTTGCCCAACAAGGACCAGCAACGTACTGGTATGTTGCTGGAATTTGAGTGGTTATACCAGAATGATGCCTGCAGGTTTAGGTATCATCTTGGTATCATTCTTTTCAGCCAGCAGTCGGCTTTCATGTAAAAGCAATCCTAGCTGCTGATTAGCTTCTAGACTGCTTTTACAAGCAGTGGGAGGGAATGTCCGCCAGCCCCACAGTCTTCCATGGTTTTCTCAGACTCTCCTGTCCCAACAGGGAATCCGAGAATGCAGCCGGTGGTTCCGCCAGCTGACCATAGAGCTGATCAGAGATCAAAATGGCTCCAATCATCTCTATGACCTAAGAAATCGGAAGCTACGAGCATTTCATGACTTAGATTTCGCCGGATATAAACAGCGCCATTGGGAAATTGGGAAAGCATTTTATCACACCGATCTTGGTGTAGTCAGATGCTTTGAGGGCAGAGGAGAGATCTAGGGTCTAATAGACCCCAATTTTTTCAAAAAAGAGTACCTGTCACTACCTATTGATATTATAGGGGATATTTACATTGCCTGAGATAACAATAAAAATGATAAAAAAAAGGAACAGTTTAAAAATAAAACAAAAAAGAAAAATAAAATAATAATAATAATAAAAAAAAGCACCCCTGCACCCCATGCACCATGCATGTGAGGTATCACCGCGAAGGTCAGATCACGGGCAGGTCAGATCAAGGGCAGTCATTTTAGCAGTAGACCTCCACTGTAGATCTAAAGTGGTAACCTGTAAAGGATTTTAAAGGCTTTTAAAAATGTATGTAGTTTGTTGCCACTGCGCGCTTGTGCGCAATTTTAAAGCATGTCGTGTTTGGTATCCATGTACTCGGCATAAGATCATCTTTGAAAAATCGCTGCGCAAATACTGTGTGCAACACCTATCATTTTAATGTGTAGGGCCTTTGCTTTAAAAAATATATATAATGTTTGGGGGTTCAAAGTAATTTTCTAGCAAAAAAAAAAGTTTTTTTCATGTAAACAAAAAGTGTCAGAAAGGGCTTTGTCTTTTTTTTTGTTTGGGTACAGAATTGCATGACCGTGCAATTACCAGTTAAAGCAAGTGCCAAGTGCCAAAAATCTAAACAAATCAATCACTTTCATCTTACCTTCTTGTCTTCTCTATCTTGTTTCAGTTATGTAAATGCTTCTTGTTTAGTTAGTAATGGCTAAATCTGCCATGGGCATATGGGGAATTACACCCCCAAAATACATTCTGCTGCTTTTCCTGAGTACGAGGATACCACATGTGTGAGATTTTTTGGGAGCCTAGCCGTATACAGGACCCTGAAAACTAATCACTGCCTTTCAGGCTTTCTATGTGTGTAAAATGGTGATTTCACTTCCTCACTTCAAATAGCTTGAAGTGTCTTTTTTCCAAAATGCGGTAATTGGGGGGGGGGGGGGGGTTGTGCTATCTTGACATTTCATGGCCTCCAAAACTGTGATAAGTAATAAGGAAGTGAAATCACCATTTTACTCCCTTAGAAAGCCTGAAGGCGGTGATTGGTTTTCGGGGTCCTGTACATTCTAAGCTCTCAAAAAGTCTCACACATGTGGTATCCCCGTACTCAGGAGAAGCAGCAGAATGTATTTTGGGGTGTAATTTCACATATGCCCATGGCATGTTTGAGCAATATATAATTTAGTGACAACTTTGTGCAAAAAAAAAAAAAAAAGAGAAAAAGTTTGTAATTTCCCTGTAACTTGTGGCAAAATATAAAACATTCCATTGACTCAACATGCCTCTCAGCAAATAGCTTGGGGTGTTTACTTTCCAAAAGGGGGTCATTTGGGGGGGTTTGCTATCTTGGCATTTTATGGCCTTCGAAACTGTGATAGGTAGTGAGTGAAATCAAAAATTTCCGCCTTTAGAAATCCGGAAGCAGTGCTTGGTTTTCGGGTTCCACTTCCTGTACGTGGCTAGGCTCCCAAAAAGTCTCACACATAAGGTATCCCCATACTCAGGGGAAGCAGCAGAATGTATTTTGGCATGAAATTCCACATATAACTATGGCACGTGTGAGCAATATATCATTTAGTGACAACTTTGTATAATTTCTTTTTTTTTTGTCATTTTTCAATCACATGGGTTCAACATGCCTCTCAAATTTCCTTGGGGTGTCTACTTTCCAAAATGGGGTCATGGGGGGGGGGGGGGATTTGTACTGCCCTGCCATTTTAGCACCTCAAGAAATGAGATAGGCAGTCACAAACTAAAAGCTGTGAAAATTCCACAAAATGTACAGTAGTTTGTAGACGCTATAATTTTTGCACAAACCAATAAATAAACGGTTAATGTTATTGACATTTTTTTTACCATTACCAAAGACATGTGGATGAATACATTTTGGCCTAAATGTATGACTAAAATAGATTTTAATGATTTTTTTTTATAACAAAAAGTAGAAAATATCATTTTTTTTCAAAATTTTTGGTATTTTTCCACTTATATCACAAAAAAAAATAAAAATCGCAGAGGCAATCAAATACCATCAAAAGAAAGCTCTATTTGTGGGGAAAAAAAAGATGTAGATTTTGTTTGGGTACAGAATTGCATGACCGTGCAATTACCAGTTAAAGCAACTGCCAAATTGTAAAAATCGCTCTGGTCATTGAGCAGCAAAACCCTCTGGGGCTGAAGTGGTTAAACACACTATGCAAGCCATTTTACAAATAATATTCACTTTGAGAAGTGTGCATCTTTATTATATTCCATTTAAAATCTAAACAAACCAATCACTTTCATCTTACCTTCTTGCCTTCTCTATCTTGTTTCAGTTATGTAAATGCTTCTTGTTTAATTACTTGATGATTAGTAATGGCTAAATCTGCTAAAGTTCTATTAATGGATCCGTTCAGCGAACATGTCTAAAAATCTGCAATTACTAAACTTTATTGCAAAGTAGGCTGCAAGCATTCTAGCAAACAATGACAAAGGGTGAATGCACAGCCCTGAGCAGAAAGCTGTCACCTTTATTAGTGGTAGTAATGCCACCACTAAATAATTACATGGGAAAATTCACCCATCGCTAATAACCAATAGGGGTTAGGTTCAAATTTGCAATGTCACAGGGTTTGATTTGAACTCAAATTGTTTACTGTTTGACAAACAAGTTAACTCAATAGTCTGTTTCACCACTTACAAATTGGAACCTTGAGTCATAATGTTTTGTTTGTTTTGCATTTGTGGCATTACTACCACTAAATAATTATAAAAATAATCAGGTTGAAAAAAAGTCCATTTATTTCAACCAATGAAAAAAAAATATGATTTCCTGCAGAAATTGAAGGTTCAGTTTGGTAAGCGGTTAAACAGACTATTTAATTAACTTGTTTGGTGAACAGTGAACGTCTGAGTTCAAATTTGAACCTCACCCCTATTGGTGATTAATGATGGGTGCATTTCCCCAGGTCCCATGCATCAAGCGTACAGCGATACTGGCTTGATATTTGGTCGAACCAAAATTTAGCAGCAAGTGCATTAAAGTCTGTGGGAAGGTGAATGTTAAACTCTGCCTATTTTGTGGGATAATTTGTGGGATAATCTGCAAATTATTGTTAAAACAGGACTTGGGTAGCTGGGCATTGCTATGGGGAATGTTTAACAAAACAAAACATTTTAAAAAAAGTACTGTACAACAGGTAATGGAGCTTCAAAGGCGACATAAATAAAAAAATCTTCCATAATACATGCTTTGGTGATGCCTTTAAGCTGTATGTGTACTGAAGCAGAGGAGAGGTTTGGGACTTTAATCACTTGCTTACTGGGAACTTAATCTCCCCTCCTGTCCAGACCAATTTTCAGCTTTCATCGCTGATGCACTTTGAATGACAATTGCGCGGTCATATAACACTGTTTCCAAGTGAAATTTTTATCATTTTTTTCCCACAAATAGAGCATTGGTATTTGATCACCACTGAGGTTTTTATTTTTTGTTAAAAAAAAAAAACGAATTAAAAAAAAAAAAGTATTTTTTTTAATATTTTGTTATAAAATTTTGCAAACAGATAATTTTTCTCCTTCATTGATGTATGCTGATGAGGTGGCACTGATGGGCACCAATAGGTGGCAGTGATGGGCACTGATGGGTGGCAATAATGGGTACTGATCGGCACTGGTTGGTTACACTGATAGGCAGCACTGCTAGGTGCCACTGATTGGCACCACTGGTGGGCATTGATAGTGGCACTTGTGGGCATTGATAGGTGGCACTCATGGGCATTGATAGGTGGAACTGGTGGGCACTATGGGCACTGGCAGGTGGCACTGGCAGGGGGTTCTGGTGGGCACAGATGAGGCAAAATTGGCTTTTCCTCTTCGGGATCGATGTCCTTTACACATAAGCTGGTGATCAGCTTTTTTTTCTCCTCGCGCTGTCAGCGTGTGGAGAAAAAAAAACAATTACCGAGCTTTTGTTTAGATCATGTGATCAGCTGTCATTGGCTGACAGCTGATCACGTGGTAGGGGGCCGGGAGCGGCCCCTTACTCAGATCTGTGATCACCCGAGTCTCAGTGACTCGATGATCACAGCGCATGCCACGCGCGGCCTCCTGGAAATTCAGGTCCGCGCTGTGGTCGTCATTCGGTTATAGCGCGGACGCCAAGTGGTTAAATGAGGCACATAGTATAGAAACTAAGTTCCTCCATCCCTATATATAATTGAAAAGAGAAATGAGTTTGGGACTTTAAATGAGGTACATAGTGTACAGTCAGTAAATGATAATTACATAAAAACACATTTGTAATCAATATGTGTACACAATAGGATATAGCATAGGTCAACAATAGACAATAGTATTGAGAGCAAAATGTATTGTTGAAGAGCCTCATCAACATATATATTAAAATATAGCCATGATTACAATAATTCATTTGATTAATAAAAAAAACATATTCATCATGATATGGCTGGATTACAACACACTAAATATATTAAGAAATTAGGTTAAGAGCTGATTGAGTTGATGAATCTCAATATACAATTATAACATAGGTTCATGACTGGCAAAAATTCATATATAAAGTCAAACATTATAAGACATGATGTAATAAAGGAATTGCATCCATATGGCTCGATGCGTTTTGTGGATGCAAATCCTAATTAACTCACAAAGCAGCTCAAGGTTCAACATGTGGTAATGTAGAATGAGGGTTGCCTGGGGGCGTCTGCACTGGGAACTGTGGGAGTACTGCCTGTGACCGCCGGAGCATGCATGAGAGGACCTCAAAAAGATTGCGGATCTCCATTGGATGATTTAGAGTGACGTAGCTAGCAATCCCAGGTAATTATCATACTACTGTACATAGTGCATGGTGTAGCCATTATCCAGATGCAGTGCAGATAGTCCCAGCAACAAGAAGAAACAATAAATTGTCACCATGGGAAAGAGCTGGGTCATGTGACAGCTGTATATCCATTAGGAAAAAAGGCACATCATTTTATTTTAAATTAAAATAATTATAGTGCCATCATCCACATACAGAAAGAGAAGGGATAATGTAAATTAAACAGTGTGTATTTAATATCACTTCAAATGCACAATATTTCTCATGTAAAACTAGACAATCATACAGGAATGCTGCTTTTAACCACACATGAAGGGAATGTACTCCACTTTTGTAGAGAAAAAAAATGTTCCCCTCTGGGTGATCTATGTACATTGCAGAGATTTAAACAAACTTCGTTGCAGATTCCTACCTTTTGTTATCCTGAAGAAATCCCTGTGTGTTTCTCTGTGTCCATGTGGGAAAGTGAGTCTAATGGGAGTGGTTTCATTTATCAATTATCAATTATCAGCTGTGGCACCTGCAGGGCACTAATGAGGAAAGCTGCAGGGCCTGCATCCCTTTAAACGTGTTCCTATTGGGAGTATCTCACCAAAAATGAAGTTTTTGTTGCAGGGGATGCCTGAAATCTGACTTGTATCTTAGTACAGACTTATGGGAAAATCAGTGAACTAATCACACAAGCAGGAAATTATGTTTCTGTGTACAGAACACCTCCAGGTGGCCATATTGCATTGCATTTTCAGAAAACTACAGCGGCTGCAGATTGAAAATGAAATTACAATATGATTTGTGTTGCAATTGTATACGCTATTTTATTTTTTAATTTTATTTGCTATTTTTTTCAACCATGAAAGTGGCGTTACCCTTTAAATAGCAAAGTTCTACATTATTTGCAATGTCAGGCTGTACAGTCTATAAAAGGTACTTTGTAAATGGCAAATTTGCACATTGTGTCTGCACAGATCTTAAAATAGAATGCACAAAATGAAATAGATGTTCTTCTACAGTGAGGAGTGACCCAGCATAACTGATTTCACCACATTCAGACAGCTACATCAGGAAACCAGAAGATGCTGTTGATAGACCAACTTATGGAACTTATGGAAAAAAAACAGCTATGCAGCTGTGCAGTGATATCAGTATTATTGTTGGCCAACAACATCTTAAAATGTATGATTCTTATTCATATTCATAATGTGAATATCTAAAATAAAGATTGAGTACATGATTTACATAATTTCTTTCCATGTTTGTTGTGTCACATCTTTGGGGTTGTGTGCAAAGAGAAATCACACAAATACTTAAAACATTTATTGAAGATAATGGCAGATAAAAAAAAAATATGACAAACATTTTTAACTAAAGATGCCGTTTTGCCATGGAGTCCCTGTCTGCTTTTACGCAGCATGGCCAGATGATCAGACAGACACATGCCTAATGCAGCTCTGTCGTGAGACTAACTTATTTCAGTTTGGGCTGTCCTATTTAAACTTGTGTATAAGTAATAGACAATCCCCAAGCCAACTCCTTTTTTAATATGACCCCTCAAGGACCTGGTCAGTTAAAGCGTAACTCCACATTTGTTGAGAAAAAAACATCCCCCCCCCTGGGTTATCTTTGTACATTGCAAGGATTATAACGACCTTTGTTGCAGATTCCTACCTTTTATTATTCTGAAGAAATCCACGTGTGTTTATCTGTGCCTCTGTACTGAGTGGGTCTAATGGGAGTGGTTTCATAATTATCAGTCAGCTGTGGCAGCTACAGAGCACTAATGAGGAAAGCTGCTGGGCCTGCATCCCTTTAGATAGTTTCTATTGGAAATATCTCACCAAAAATGACATTTTTGTTTCAGGGGATGCCTGAAATCTGACTTGTATCTTAGGTAGACTTCTGGGAAAATTGGTAAGCCAATCACACAAGCAGGAAATTATGTTTCTGGGGGTGCTCAGTACACACTCTGTGTACAGAACAACTCCATGTAGCCATATTGCATTGCATCTATAGAAAATCACAGCGGCTGCAGATTGAAAAGTAAAGGTAATTTTTAATAACATTCAATTACAATATGACTTGCATCGCAATTGTACATGCTATATTATTGTTTCTTTATTTGCAATTTTTTCCCCATGAAAGTGGAGTTACACTTTAACAATAATATTACTTTGGTATAAGGTAAAGCCATGCTTATGTCCTTATATGGCCTCCTTAACCTAGATTTGGAGGCTTAGAATTCATTGGTGAGCCACTTTATTAATAAGGAGATATACAATATACAGTTTCCCCATCAGTTAGACTTGCCAATTAGCACACTTCTGCTGTACCCTTTGTAGATTTGTGACTGGTTCTTATATGCATGTATGGGATTTGTAGATCAAAGCGGAGTTCCAGCCTGTCAAAAAAAAATAAAAATTTTTAATCAGCAGCTACAAATACTGTAGCTTCTGCCTTTTACCGTTAGGACACTTATCTGTCCAAGTATCCCATGTTGGCACTCCTAGCCCATTTGTCCACCCTCTGTGGGTGCAAGAGCGGGCATCTTCACTAAGGGAAACAGAAAGTGAAGCCTTGAGGCATGAGTGAGTCACGCTGCGCTTTCTAAATGGTCCTGCTGTCTTCTGGGACCTGTGTGTCTCCCATAAGGCAGCAGGGGGGGGGGGCGGAAATTTTGTAGATCGCCATGATAGTTGTGCAGCGATCTTACCCGGATGTGGGAGCAGGTACCTGGTTTTGACAGGTATCCACTCCCCCCCCAAAAAGTGACAAATGTGGCAGTGGAGGGGGGGAGGATGCGAACAAGCGGAGCTGTGAGGTTTTTCAGTTTTTGAATTGTTTGTGAATAACACATTTGTTCTGTTATAGTGTAAAGTGCAGTCTACCATTGTTTATATATAGTTAGTGTTTGCTTACAGTATACTACTTCAACACACAAGTATGTGATGACATAATGCAAACAATGATCAGCTTTACCTGTGTCAGCAACAAGTGTTTGCTGTACACCCTGAAATAAAAAAAGGATCCAAGGAACAGACAATGAAACATACCCCAAAAAACTCCACTAAACTCCAGCCAATTTATTTTACCCAGCAGGAACAAAAATAAAAAATGAATAAGAAAATAGAAAACCCCAATAACAAAAACTGTGGAGGAAGGGGGGTACAGAAGCTCAGCACACATGAAATAATAGTACTAAAAAGGACTGTTGAGCCTCTGATCTGTGAACATGGGGAGTACACAATAATATGTAGCCCAACACAATGCAATCTACAGTAACAATATAGCACAGTATAGCACTGGAACAATAATTTTTTATCCAAGGATGGAGGGTGTTATTAGAATGCACCCCCCCCCCCCCCCATAACAAGGACATTACCAAAAAAGTGCGGAAATTTTAGTTTTCAACAATTTAATAAAATATTAATATATTGATTTTAAAATTTATGTTTATTTAATAAAATTTTGTAAATTTTGATTTTGTTTCAAGTTGAGTCATTTTGCACCTTAAGACTCCCAGTTTCGCACTTTTTTGGTAATGACAGTATAGCACCATATAGCAATTAACTCTCCCTACGCAAACTGGCAGCTGACAAATGGCGGTTGGAAACCACCCTTTATATGAAAGGAGCTGGCACATAACAAATCCCAAATTCTCACTATTCTAACCCTGGTTGCCACAGTTGAAAGATTAGGTAGGGCATTATGGGTCCTTTAAAATTCAATACAAGAAATGTCACCATAAATGTGCTGAAACTGCGAACCTCGATCCCCTGAATTTATCAGGAACCCACCTTGCATCAAATGCAAACCTTATTCTTATTGATGATTATTATTTTCATTATTATTATTATTATAATACAGGATTTATATAGGGCCAACAGTTTAAGCAGCGCTTTACAATAAACAAGGGGGACAGTACAATTACAATACAGTTCAATACAGAAGGAATAGGAGGGCCTTGCTCAAGGAGCTTACAATCTAAAGGGAGGGGGAGGTGGTACAAAAGGTAGTGGCTGCAGGGGATGATCTGTTGGAAGGGACTCAAGTACAGTTCTTAGGTAGCGGTGGGGTAGGCTTCCCTGAATAAGTGAGTTTTCAAGGATCGCCTAAAGGCGGACAGGGTACGATCTGACCGGACATTCCGGGGCAGGGAGTTCCAGGGGATGGGAGAGGCTCTTGAGAAATCCTGTAGGCAAGCATGGGAGGGGGTATCAAGGGAGTTAGAGAGCAGATATCTTCAGATGAGATTGGTGATGTAGCTAGGGGAGATGTTGTGGATGGCCTTGTATATTGTGGTTAGTATTTTGAATTTTATACAGTGGGGTAGAGGAAGCCAGTGGAAAGATTGGCAGAGAGGGGCAGCAGTCACTGATTGGTTAGTAAGGTGTATTAGCCTGGCAGCAGCATTCATATTAGACTGAAGGGGGATAGCCTGTGTAAAGGTAGGCCAGTGAGGAGGGAGTTGCAGTAGTCAAGGCGGGAAATAACCAAGGAGTGAATTGGTTGCTTTGTGGTGGTGTTAGGAAGGGGCGAATTCTGGAGATGTTGCAGAGATTAAGGCGGCAAGATTTAGCCAGTGATTGGATGCGGGGGCTGAAGGAGAGGGCAGAGTCTAGGATTACACCCAGCACCCTGGCATGTGTAGAGGGACCAATGATTGCGACGTTGATCTCAAAATCAAGGGGTGGGGATTGGGGTGGAAGAAATATTACAAGCTCAGTTTTAAAAAGATTGAGTTTGAGGTGTGACATCCATACTGATATGTCACTCAGTAGGTTTGTGATGCGTGAGGATATTGAGGTGGTGAGTTGAGGAGTTGAGAGATAGATCTGGGTGTCGTCAGAATAGAGGTGGTATTTGAAACATGGGAAGTTATCAACTGGCCCAGGGAAGAGGTATAGAGAGAGAATAGGAGGGGCCCAAGGACAGAGCCTTGGGGTACCCCAACAGAAAGTGCAAATGGAGTGGAGGAGATGTTGTTGTACGTGTCACTGAAAGTGCACTGAGATATTTAGGAGGAAAACCAGGAAAGAGCAGAGTGCTGGAGGCCAAGGGAGTGGAGTGTATTGAGGAGGAGTGGGTGGTCAGCTGTGTCAAAGGCAACAGAAAGATCTAAGAGTATGAGTATAGAGTACTGGCCATTGGTTTTTAGCAGTTAGAAGGTCATTAGTGAGTTTTAGTAGGGCAGTTTCAGTGGAATGTTATGGGCGGAATCCAGACTGTAGGGGATCGAGAAGGATGTTGTAAGTGAGGTAGCAACTCATACGGTTGGAGGCAAATGGGAACAGGGAAATGGGTCTTAAGTTATTCAAACAGGTGGGGTCCAGTGAGGGTTTTTTAAGTATGGGGTAACCAGTGCATGTTTGAGTGGAGAGGGAAAGGTGCCGGAATCGAGGGAGAGGTTAAAGATGTGGATTAGAGAGTTTAGGATAGAGCAGGAAGGTGGTCACAGTAGTTGCGAGGAGACAGGGTCCAGGGGACAGGTGGAGAGGAGGGCTGTGGAAAGGAGTTTGACAACTTCCTCAGTTCTAACAGAGTTAAAGGAGGAAAGTGTTGAGTGCGGTGTTAGCCTTGGTGTGTTGGTTGGTGGAGGAAGCTGGATGTTAGATATTTCATCACGAATTGTGTCAATTTTGTTTTTGAAGTGATTGGCAATCTCCTGGGCAGTTAGCAAGTTTGTAGGTGAAGGCAGTGGGGGGGGGGGGGGGAGTAAGGTATTAAGGGTAAAAAAGAGTTGACAAGGTTTGGATGAGAGGATTTCGATAAAAGTGGTGTAGTAGGTTTGTTTAGCGGAGTTGCTAATCAGACAATGGCAGCTTGATCCTTCTATTAAGCTAGTTAATAGACATGTGCGATTCGTTTCGTACGAATTCGTAATTCGTACGAATTTTTCGAAATTCGTACGAATTTACGAATCCGTAGTACAAATTTTTTTGAATACGAAATTCCGTTTACGAATTTCGTCGCCGAATGATTCGAATGAATTCGAATGGATTCGAATGAATTCGAATGACAAAGTGTCATTTTTGCAGGAAAAATTCCGTTTACGAATTTCAGCTCAAATTATTCGAATCCAACTACCAATATCGAATTTCAACTAATTCGAACGAAATTATTATAGCAGATATAACGAATGAATTTGAATGAATTTGAATGAATTTGAATGAATTCGAATGATTCGAATGACAAAGTGTCATTTTTGCAGGAAAAAAAAAGCTATTTAAAATCACTTGCGGCTATTGCCGGCAAATGAATTGTCGGCTCCATAACACAGAGAACAGTCATTCATTGATATAAAAAAAAAAAAAAAGCGTAGGGGTCCCCCCAAATTCAATAACCAGGCCCTTCAGGTCTGGTATGGATATTAAGGGGGACCCCAGCCAAAAAAAAAAAAATGGCGTGGGGTACCCCACAAATATCCGTACCAGACCTTTCAGGTCTGGGATGGATTTTAAGGGGAACCCCAGCCAAAAAAAAAAAAAAATGGCGTGGGGTGTCCCCCTCAAAATCCATACCAGACCCTTTATCCGAGCACGCAACCTGGCAGGCCGCAGGAAAAGAGGGGGGACGAGAGCGGCCCCCCCTCCGCCTGAACCGTACCAGGCCACATGCCCTCAACATTGGGAGGGTGCTTTGGGGTCCCCCCAAAGCACCTTGTCCCCATGTTGATGAGGACAAGGGCCTCATCCCCACAACCCTGGCCGGTGGTTGTGGGGGTCTGCGGGCGGGGGGCTTATCGGAATCTGGAAGCCCCCTTTAACAAGGGGACCCCCAGATCCCAGCCCCCCCCCCTGTGTGAAATGGTAAGGGGGTACAAAAGTACCCCTACCATTTCACCAAAAAAGGTGACAAAAATGGTAAAAATTACAGGAGACGGTCTTTGACAATTCCTTTATTAAAATCTTCTTTCTTCTTTCTTCATCCTTCGGTTTCTTCATCTTCTCCTTCCGTCATCTTCTTCCATCTTCTTCCATCTTCTTCTTCCTCCGATCCGCTTCTTCTTGCTCTGGTCTTCTCGTCCTTCTCGTCCGGCATCGGCGTCAGCGTTTGTTCTCGCGGGCCGCTCCTCGCAATGGGAGGCTCCCGCTCTGTGAGGCTTCGCTCCGGCTGACAGGTCTTTTATAACGGAGGGCACCTGGTAACCCCGCCCCCTCTGACGCACGGGGACGTCATGGGGACTTCCCTATGGCTTTCCCCATTACGTCAGAGGGGGCGGGGTTACCAGGTGCCCTCCATTATAAAAGACCTGTCAGCCGGAGCGAAGCCTCACAGAGCGGGAGCCTCCCATTGCGAGGAGCGGCCTGCGAGAAGAGACGCCGACGCCGATGCCGGACGAGAAGGACGAGAAGACCGGAGCAAGAAGAAGCGGATCGGAGGAAGAAGAAGATGGAAGAAGATGACGGAAGGAGAAGATGAAGAAACCGAAGGATGAAGAAAGAAGAAAGAAGATTTTAATAAAGGAATTGTCAAAGACCGTCTCCTGTCATTTTTACCATTTTTGTCACCTTTTTTGGTGAAATGGTAGGGGTACTTTTGTACCCCCTTACCATTTCACACAGGGGGGGCCGGGATCTGGGGGTCCCCTTGTTAAAGGGGGCTTCCAGATTCCGATAAGCCCCCCGCCCGCAGACCCCCACAACCACCGGGCACGGTTGTGGGGACGAGGCCCTTGTCCTCATCAACATGGGGACAAGGTGCTTTGGGGGTCTCAGACCCCAAAGCACCCTCCCAATGTTGAGGGCATGTGGCCTGGTACGGTTCAGGCGGGAGGGGGGCCCTCTTTTCCTGCGGCCTGCCAGGTTGCGTGCTCGGATAAGGGTCTGGTATGGATTTTATGGGGGACCCCACGCCATTTTTTTTTGGCCGGGGTTCCCCTTAAAATCCATCCCAGACCTGAAGGGTCTGGTATGGATATTTGGGGGGGACCCCACGCCATTTTCTTATTTTTTTGGGCTGGGGTTCCCTTAATATCCATCCCAGACTTGAAGGGCCTGGTTATTGAATTGGGGGGGACCCCCACGCTTTTTTTTTTTTTTTTTTTAATCAATGAATGACTGTTCTCTGTGTTACGTAGCCGACTTTTTATTAGCCGCGAGTGTTTTTAAATAGCTTTTTTTCCTGCAAAAATGACACTTTGTGCAGGAACAGTTCTCTATATTAGATATACTGAATCTCGAATTCATTCGAAGCATTCAAAGCATTCGTTATATCCGCTATTATAATTTCTTTCATATTAGTTGAAATTCGATATTTGTAGTTGGATTTACTAACGATTCGTAACTATTCGTAACGATTCGTAACTTGAAATTGAAATTCGATATTTGTAGTTGGATTAGAATTGTTCTCTGTGTTATGAGAACCGACAATTCATTAGCCGCGTTAACGATTCGTAACGATTCGTAACGATTCGTAACTTTACTAACGATTCGAAAAAAAAATTACGATTCGTCCGAATTTCGTATTTCGTACGAATTCGAACGGAATTTCGTACACGAATTACGAATTTTTTAATATACGAAACGGGACGAAACGAAACAAAACAAATTTTTTGACAGTTCCCATGTCTACTAGTTAATCAGGTTTCTCAAACCTTTGCATGCCTGCGCTTTATGTGATAATGACTAAGCCCCTCCCATTCATGACATTGTTGAAAAGGGGCGGAGCATGGGTGACCTTAAAATGATGCCCCCATGTCTGTTAGTACAATCGTTTTGAAAATATAGATTAAGCACACCACATAGCCAAACTGCTTTAGCAATAAGTTTGTATTAGGCAAATACATACAATTATATAACAGGTACAGGCAGGGCCAGCCCTACCATGGGACCCAGTGGGCCCATGGTCCCAGGTGGCACCTTAAGAGGGGTGGCAGTTGCAGTGACAGGTTGTACCCCTACATCACCTGTGCTGACTGTCTCCAGAGATCTGCCTGTGGGAATGCTGTGAAATGTTGCATCCAATGAGTATGCAGTCCATGCTACCTGTGAGACAGTTTCACACTGAGTCTATATTGGTGCTTGCCAGAGCTGCTCAGTGTGTGAAACTGTCATGTAATGTAACTGAATGCAGAGAGAGACCAGCTGTCAGAATTCAGCATTGATGTTGGGGTGGGGCGGGACACAGCAGCTATCAAACACCAGCCAATGGGATGGGGTCTGAGCGGGCCACTATGTGTATGTGGCCCCGCCTTTTTCTTAAGCAGCCCAATCATTGGCTGGTGTCTAATTGCTGCTGTGTCCTGCCCACCCCGAGTCCCGCCCACCCCGACATCACCTCTGAATTTTGACAGCTGGTCTCGCTCTGCTTGCAGTTACATTATATGTCAGTTTAAAGTGGAGGGGTACCCAAAAAAAAATAAATGGATTAATATTCTTAAAAAAATAAAAATAAATACATAAATAAAAACAATCTTTTTTTAACTTACATGAAACCGATGTTGCTAGGCAGTCTTCCTAATCTGCCTCTTCCTATTCCGCTGCGCTTCCTCCTCTTCGGTGAGCGGCCCAGTTGCCTTCTGGGACATGTGTGTGTCCCAGAAAACAACAGGCCATTCACAAAGCGCCACGCGACTCACGCATGCGCAGTAAGAAATGGGCAGTGAAGCCGCAAGGCTCCACTGCCTGTTTCCCTTCGTTAAGATGGAGGCTCCGGCAGCTGATCCGATGGACGGATCGGCCTTGGGGCGGCCGACATCGCAGGCTCACTGGACAGGTAAGTGTCCTTATTAAAAGTCAGCAGCTACAGTGTTTGTAGCTGCTGGCTTTAAAAAAAAAACTTGTCCGGAACGCCCCTTTAACACACAGTTTCACTAAGTGTCAATATCGGCTCAGTGTGAAACTCCCTCCCCTCTGTCAGTGCAAATCAGTGCCACCTGTCAGTGCCAATCAGTGCCATCCCTCAGTCCACTCAGTGCCACCTGTCAGTGCCAGTCAGTGCTAATCAGTGTTTCCAATCAATGCCACCTGTCAGTGCCAATCAGTGCCACCTAATATCAGTGCCAACCAATGCCACCTATCAGTGCCAATCAGTGTTTCCAATCAGTGTCACCTACCAGTGCCAATCAGTGCCGGAAAATCAGTGCCAGTGCTTCCAATCAATGCCCATGAGTGCCACCTATCAGCGCCCATCAGTGCTGCCATTAGTGCTGCCTATCAGTGCCAATCAGTGCCACAAAAAAAAAAAGTGTAGCTCTAACTTACTGATCAATAACTTAACAATAATGGTGGAATCCTCTAACATATGGAAATCTCAATAGGCTTCAATATTATGACAATACTGGTCTCTGATACGCAACTTCACATATAATACACATCAAACTGAAAATAAGACATACTGTATAAAATGAAACTTAGCAGGGTTGGTGGAAACCCCTCCTATAGATATTGGCTATAAAAAAATTCTTCATAAGTTTAGGCCAATATGTATTCTGCTACATATTTTTGGTTAAAAAAAAATCACAATAAGCGTATATTGATCAGTTTACGTAAAAGTTATAAGGAAAACTAGGAAAAATATGGAATAGATTTATGGCATTTTTAACCACTTCAGCCCAGAAGGTTTTACCCCTTAATGACCAGAGGATTTTTTGGGATTCAGCACTGCATCGCTTTAATTGACAATTGGGTGCTCCTGCGACAATGTACCCAAACAAAATTGGCATCCTTTTTTCCCCACAAATCGAGCTTTCTTTTGGTGGTATTTTATCACCTCTGCGGTTTTTATTTTTTGCGCTATAAACAAAAAAAGACTGACAATTTTGAAAAAAAGCAACATTTTTTACTTTTTGCTATAATAATTATCCCCCAAAAATATATAAAAAAAAAAAAAAAACAAATTTCTTCCTCAGTTTAGGTCGATATGTATTCTTCTACATATTTTTAGTAAAATAAATCGTAATAAGTGTATATTGATTGGTTTGCGCAAAAGTTATAGCATCTACAAAATAGGGGATAGATTTATGGCATTTTTATTATTAATTTTTTTTTATTAGTAATGGCTGTGATCGGGACTGCGACATTGCGGCTGACAGATCGGACACTTTTGACACTATTTTGGGACCATTGACATTTATATAGCGATCATTTATAAAAAAAAAACACTGTTTACTGTATAAATGTCACTGGCATGGAAGGGGTTACACACTAGGGGGCGATCAAGGGATTAAATGTGTTCCCTCAGTGTGTTCTAACTGTAGGGGGGATGGGCTACCACTGACATGACAGAGATCACTGTTCCCATTGACAGGGAACAGAAGATCCCAGTCATGTCACTTGGTAGAACAGGGAAATGCCTTGTGTAGAACAGGGAAATGCCTTGTTTACATAGGCATTTCCCCATTCTGCTTCTCCTTGCCACAATCGTTGGCCACTGGCGGAGATCGAGTATCCCAGGATTACGAAGGGATGTAC
Organism: Lithobates sylvaticus; assembly: GCA_028564925.1. Classification (NCBI taxonomy): domain Eukaryota; kingdom Metazoa; phylum Chordata; class Amphibia; order Anura; family Ranidae; genus Lithobates; species Lithobates sylvaticus. Next base: position 410,324,498 of record CM053030.1, read on the forward strand.
GGGTACGCCGTTTTGCGCATCTGTTCCATTCTGCCGACGTATATCGTGTGCAGCGGTCGGGAAGCGGTTAATCAGATTCTGTGATACATTTTATTTTAGTTACCATGATATAAAATAATGAATGTGGGGGCATTCATTATTATTATTATTATTATACAGGATTTATATAGTGCCAACAGTTTGCGCAGCCCTTAACAAAATAAAGGCAGACATTACAATTACATTACAATTTGGTACACGAGGAATCAGAGGGCCCTGCTCATTAGAGTTTACAATCTAAAAAGGAATTGTCAATTGATACAAGAGGTAATAGCTGTGGGGGATGAGCTGATGGAGGAAGTAAAAAAGTGTTAGTTAGAAGTAGGATAGGCTTCTTTAAAGAGAAGGGTTTTCAGGGATCGTCTAAAGATGGATAGATTAGGGAGCAGTCGGACACATTGGGGTAGAGAGTTCCAAAGGATGGGAGAAGCTCTGGAGAAATCCTGGAGGCGAGCATGGGAGGAGGTGACAAGGGAGCTAGAGAGCAGGAGGTCTTGGGAGGACCGAAGGGAGCGACTTGGTTGGTATTTTGGGACTAGGTTAGTGATGTAGCTGGGGGCAGAGTTATGGATGGCTTTGTAAATTATTGTTAGTACTTTGAATTTTATTTGTTGGGTGAGTGGAAGCCAGTGGAGGGATTGGCAGAGAGGGGTGGAGGACACTGAATGGTTGGTAAGGTGGATGAGTCTTGCAGCGGCATTCATTATGGACTGAAGGGGGGATAGTCTATGTAAAGGTAATCCAATGAGGAGGGAGTTGCAGTAGTCGAGGCGAGAGATAACCAGGGAGTGAGTTAAAAGCTTGGTGGTGTCATTAGTTAAAAAGGGGTGTTTTCTGGAAATGTTGCGGAGGCTAAGGCGGCATGATTTAGACAGGGATTGTATGTGGGTCTGAAAGGACAGTTCAGAGTCTAGGATTACCCCTAGCACCCTGGCATGTGGGGACGGACTGATAGATGTGGCATTGATCTTGACTGAGAAGTCAGAGGAAGGGGCATGTGGGGGAGGAAATATTAAGAGCTCAGTTTTAGACAGAACACAGAATTCATGAACACATCCCTGGGGGGTGCATATTCACACTGGCCTGGGCTCATAGTACTGTTGCCAATACGATTTATACGTAAACAGTCTATTGAATTTGTTTAAAATGAGAAATGCCTTGCATTACATATTTGATGGTAAATCTAAAGAAGGTTGTACAAGCTGAATGTAAATATGTGTGGTCAACTTAAATGCAATCCTTCCAGTGTTCTCAGGACACATATGCTGGCTTTGGGGTTTTCTTGTGCAGCAAGACCATTTTAATGGAGCAGCAGTAAGGCCATATGGTGGGAATTAAAGTTCCTTCTTAGACATGTGCACAACAAAAACATTTGTTTATTTTCGTTTCGTTTTTTTCGTTTCCGTTTTCGTAACAATTCGTACATTCGTAAGTCGTCGGCGTTCGTATTCGTAACGATTCGTACATTCGTAAGTCGTCTGTGTTCGTATTCGTAACGATTCGTACATTCGTAAGAGTTATTTTTCGTTGATTCGTTTTTTCGTTTAATTTTCGTTTATTCGAAATTCGGACGCATTGGTATTTATTCGTACATTCGTAGATTCGTAATCGGAGCATAATTCATAATTTTATGTAATGTGTATGCTATTATTACATTTTAATAATTTACGAATCGAAAAAAAAAAGTTACGAATCGAAAAAAAAAAAGTTACGAATGTACAAATTTTTTCGTTCAATCTATTCGAAGCACGTTAAGCAGCACCATTACCAATTCAACTAAAAAAAAAGTTACGAATGTACAAATTTTTTCATTAATTTTCGTTGTTCCTTTTTTCGTTTTTCGGATTTTCTTCATTCGTACATTCGTTGTTTCTAATTTGTTTTTTTTGGATTTTTGTTGTTTTTCGGATTCGTTCGATTCGAACGATTCGTTAATCGGATTCGTACGATTCGAACGATTCATTATTCGGATTCGTTCGATTCGAACGATTCATTCATTCGTACGAAAACGAACGAACTAAAAAAACAAAAAAAAAAAGAAAAACTAAAAAAGAAAAAAAAACTAATTGCACATGTCTATTCCTTCTTCTTTAAAAGAGTTGGCATGTTTTTGCAGCAGACACTGGAGATAGGGTCCCAGGTTCCTGAAAGTTCTACAAAGTTACTTTTGCATACACTGGGCACTGGACCCGACACTAAAAATAATCCTATTTATTGTGTAATTTTCGAGATGGTGTAAGAAACTGCTCTCTTGTAAATCCTTTTTTGACACACAAATTGCTTTACTAAAGTTGGATCAATTAAATACAACCTCTTGTTTCTTTGTCTCCTTCATTTAAATAGTATTCAGTGGTGGAACAGCTTAAAAACACAGATAATTGCTCTGCTGAGTGAATGGTGCAATTAAATATTGAATTTTCAATTAGCTTATATTTTGGAATGTTTTCAATACTTCAGTGTCATTGTAGCGGAGTGCAACATCCAACAAAAACATCAGCATGCAATTTGGAAATATGAGTGGAAAAAGCACTTCACTTTTTACCAACTATGTAGAAGTGATGTCACTACTGAGCCTAATGCTAACAAATTTAATCACAAAAGTTAAATAAATCCTTGTTAGAATAATATTTCTAGTGATGACCTGGGTCATTTTGCCTGCTGTTGGCTGTCAGAATTGTTCCAGATTTTAATATTCACACCATGTTAACATTACATTTATCCCACACTGTGGAATTGTTTTATAAATTATTCTATTCAGTGTAATAGCATGATCCTCTCATAATTTGTTGACCAGATTGCTTGCTTTTTTTTACTACTTCATATTTAATATAACATAAGCGTTTGTTAACCCCCCGCCAAAATAAGATCCTGTTCCTTTAAACCATTTTATACAGCACAGTGCTTGTGCTGTGTAATTTGTCTCCCTGTAACACCTGTAATACATGTTTGATCCTGCCTGGCTATACCCTACCCCCTGTACTCTGACTCCAATATATCAGGGCTTCTGAGCCTTGACACCGGAGTCATCCCTGCGTGCCTCCGTCATCTGCAGCCTGCTCAATCTGTCTCCTCTGTGCTCTCTCCCCCTCCCCCTGTGCCCCTGTGTGCCCCTGTGTGAGTGATTTATAAAAAAAAAAGTCTGCTATTAGGGATGAGCCGAACACCCCCGGATTCAGTTCGCACCAGAACCTGCAAACGGACCGAAAGTTCGCACAAACGTTAGAACCCTATTAGTTACAATGGACGCGAACTTTTGAAATCTAAAGTGCTAATTATAACGGCCAATATGCATGTTATTGTTATAAAAAAGGTTTGGAGACCCGGGTCCTGCCCCAGGGGACATGTATCAATGCAAAAAGAAGTTTTAAAAACAGACGTTTTTTCTGGAGCAGTGATTTTATAAAATATAGCGCTGCTTTACTGCCGACGCAGCTCCCACCCCAATGTGAAAGGGGCCTAACTTTGTTCAGATTCGTTTTTCTGTCCCTCTGGTGGCCCGTGGAATTTATGTAGGTTTATGACCACCCTGAGCCATTCTTCTATGAAATGGCAGATCTGTGTTTGCCAGTCGAAACTCTAGGATATAATAGTACAATAATGATGTAGGGTTTTAGCATCATGAGGAGCATGGTCTAAATGTCTAAAGAATGTAATATTAAACGTTGAGTTTTGTAAAAGGAGCACAGGCTACCAATAAGGTCATCCATGTATTGCTTTACTGCAAAAGTAATATCCCCAATTCTCCTTAGTTCTGATGATCCTGGAACACACCTGTTGATTATTGTTATTCTGGAACACCCTTCTTACTGCCTCTTACACCCAGAAAAACAGATTCATAAAAATGTCAGTACTAAGAAGATTCATACGGCCACCAATCAGATGATAACCCACCTTATAATGATACCACAGAAATATAATTTTGAAAATTTTGAAAAAAATAATGTTTTTTTTTGTTTCAGTTTCAAAACTTAGTAAATAAGTATGTTTTCTCCCTCACTGATGGGCACTGATGGGGCTGCACTGACGGGCACTGATAAGGCAACACTGATGGGCACAGATGAGGTGGCACCAATGAAGTGGCACTGATGAGGTGGCATTGATGGGCTCTGATATGTGGCACTGAGAGGCGGCACTGATGAGCACTGATAGGTGGCACTGATGGGCAACATGGATGGGCACTGATAGGTGGCACAAATTGGCACTGGTAGGTGGCACGGATTGGCATGGATAGGTGGCATGGATCGGCGGCACAGATGGGCATGGATCGGCGGCACAGATGGGCATGGTTCGGCGGCACGGATGGGCATGGATGGGCACTGATAGGCGGCACGGATGGGCACTGATAGGCGGCACAGATGGGCACTGATAGGCGGCATGCAGTGTAATGTATTGTACTGATGGATGCCAATCAGTGCCAAACAATAATGCATGCCAATCAGTGATGTCCATTGTGGGCACTGATTGGCATCCATTGTGGGCACTGACTGGCATTCCTGGTGGTCTAGGGTGGCATACCTGGTGCTGGGCATCCCTGGTGGTCTGGTGGCGTCCCTGGTGGTCCAGTGTGGGCATCCTGGGGGGGGGGGGCTGTGCTGATAATCGATCAGCACAGACCCCCCCTGTCATAGGAGCAGCCAATTGGCTTTCCTCTACTTGCGTCTGACAGACGCGAGTGAGGAAAAGCCAATCAACGGCATTTCCTATTTACACTGTGATCAGCCGTGATTGGACACGGCTGATCACGTGGTAAAGAGTCTCCGACGGAGACTCTTTACCGAGATTGTAGTTGCGGGGTGTCAGACTGACACATCGCAACAACGATCGCTGCGATGCACGCCCCCGGGGCACGCAGCGGCTCAAAATCCTGATCACGTCAGAGACTCTTTACTGAGGTCGTAGTTGCGGGGTGTCAGACTGACACCCCGCAACAACGATCGCTGCGATGCGCGCGCGCCTCAAAATCCTGATCACGTCATATGATGTGAGGTCCGGATTTTTAAACCACTTTGCCGCCGTCATTCTGCTATATGGCGGGCGGCAAGTGGTTAATTCTTAACCTTTTAACCACTAAAATTCTTGGTAGTTTTTAACTAACATTGTTTTAAAATAATGATTAGTCTTAGTGACTGTGGTTATTGTTGGAGGTATTTGTTAAATCTAAACCCCTCCTGAAATTCACAGGCGTGCACGTGACACCCAGCAAGAGCACATGGGTAGTGAAGTCATCCAGTGCGTCCCCATACCTAATTCAACCAACTGTACAAAAAAGCACCAACCACCCCAACCTATAACTAGCCTTGCAAGAAGCTGCACATGGAAGGGCAACACACATCACACACAGGGTCAGTTTGGTTGTTTTGCAGGCTGGCTGGTAAGTGTGCTGGTAAATCTTTTGTTTGTTTATGATGTGCATTGCCCTTCCATGTGTACCCTACTACAAAGGCTAGTTATAGGTTGGGTTAGTTGCCACTTTTTTGTATAGTTGGTTGTTGTTACCTTCGCTGCCATTGTGCTCTTGCTGGGTGTCGTGTGCATCGCTGTGTGTTTAAGGAGGGGTGGGTTCCATCCAGGCACACCTGCCCTTAATCTATCCACTGCTATTTGTGCTCCTATTTAGGAGGCTCTCAAAATAATAGGGTTAGGACCGCAGTATACAAAGGAGCATTGACATGGGAACTGTGGCTTACACGAATATTTGTAAATACTGTATGTACAAACAAAACCCTCGGTTTTTAACATACATTTTATACAGGGTCAGTTTGGTTGTTTTGCAGTCTGGCTGTTAAGTGTGCTGGGAAATCATGTGTTTGTTTTTGATGTGTGTTGCCCTTTCATGTACACCTTTGCATCTTACTGCAAAGGCTAATTTGGGGTGTTTTTTTGTACAGGAGGCCCAGGTTTAGCAGCTAGCCATGTTTTCAAAACCAGGCAAAACAAAGTGGCTTCCTTCAGCATAAACAAAACAGTCCATCGAATTCTGACATAAATCAAACCTTTGGCTCACCACCAGCAAAACCTTGTGCCAACCAGGGTTTAAGGTTATTAGAAGGTATTTGTAGTAAGAGGTGTTGTTCCCCCAGTCTGGAACATGCCTGGATAGACTAGTCAAGCTATACAAGTGAGAGTATCATGGGAAAGAAAGGGGCGGGGGAAAAAGCTGGGACTTTATACGAGGCATTTCACTCAGAGTTTACAATACCACTATCCCCTACCTATGTTACTTTATTGATCATGGGCCTAATGTACTCAGTTAAGCAACTACACTATTGATAATTGGTTGTTCCCCGAGACTGCATGCCTCGTATAAAGTCCCAGCTTTTTCCCCCGCCCCTTTCTTTCCCATGATACTCTCACTAGATAGGGATGGAGCTATATGACTTTAATGGTCGTTACCTCATATAAAGTCCCAAACAGATACTTTACTCTTCAAAAGCTATACAAGTGGGTGTAGGGTAGATTAGCTCCAAATTGGTTGTTAGATAACTGCAGTTTAGCTAATGCAATCCGGGGTATATACCCTATCAGGAAAGGCATGCCAGTAAACAAGATGGCTCCACTGGATGGTCTTCTATAGAACTAGGGATGGGCGAATGGTTTGGCCCAAGCATAAGTTCGGGCTGAGCTTTGGTTGTTCGGTTGCTCAACCATTTGTTAGGCCCCCCGAACCAACCACAATGCATTGCGGTGCTGAACAGTGCATTGCAAGCCCTGATTGGCTGAAGCAGTGAAAGCTTCAGCCAATCAGGGCACAGAGCACTGTCAGAGTCATGATTGGACACTGTCATCATGGCTCAGTCCCACCCCACAGTATAAAAGTATTCTTTCAATGGCAGCCATTTTCAGTGTGATTTCAGCATGGAGAGAGATAGAACATGGCTCTGTTAAGTGCTATTATTTAGTTAGTGTGCTATTTTGCTTCAATTATCAGCTCAGATAGTTTCACTGTAGTGTAGTGAGACTGTGTCATTCATACATACATTAGTGTAGAATAGGAACAGCTCATATAGTTTCAGTTTAGTGAGACCATGTATGTAATCTTTACATTAGTGTATAGCTAGAGTAGGGACAGATAGCATCAGTGTAGTGAACACCATCTATTTGATTGCGTTACTGCCAGTTTAACATTTACTTCTGTGTGCATTACTGCCAGTTTGACACCATATAGTAGTTTTGTGTGTGTTACTGCCAGTTTAACGCCATATAGTTCTGTGTGCGTTACTGACAGTTTAACACCATATAGTTCTGTGTGCGTTACTGCCAGTTTAACGCCATATAGTTTTGTGTGCGTTACTGCCAGTTTAACGCCATATAGTTCTGTGTGTCACTGTACGTTTGACACATTATATTGCAGTATAATATAGTGTATTCCGTGGAGTTTGTCTGTGTAGTGTGAGTACTCAAATTAAAGTGCACCAAACTCCTCTTTACATTGATTAAAGTGCATCAGCGTACAGATTTCAACTTCCTCTTTAGATTTGCTTATAAGCACTGCCCCCTCCCTCCCAATAATGTCTGGGAGGACAACAAGGAGAGGCAGACCTTCCCTTGGCACTGTAAGGGGGCCAGCAACAAATGTGTTCACAGGCAAAGGTGGACGTGGTGGTCAGTCCTCAGGCAGGGCATCACTTGCCCGTGCTATCCGGCCACAGCATGCAGAGGAGGTGGTGGTCTGGCTTACTAAACCTTCCTTATCCTTGTCATTCTCTGTCACGCAAGCAGAGACAAGTGTCCAGTCCCCTGCAGTTGCCAGAGTGGATAAACCTGCCTCCTTGTTCACATATATTCCTGCCATAGCCCCAACATCAGCCATTGAGGAGTCAGCTGAGTTATATGACCACAGCGTCAGCCACTTGTTCCTTGATGGTGCCCAGCCATTACTGGATTCAGATGTTGGTTCTGAGGTTGAGGATGACAGGAACATGAGCCTAGAGAGAGGGAGGAACACTGGTAGACAAATTGGCATTCATGTTCCCCAAGCTGCAGCATATTGCCAAGTTGTCTCTAGTGGTAATGATGAAGATGGAGGAGATGAGATGATGATGATGATGAGGTCACTGATGCGACTTGGGTGCCAGAGAGAGCAGAGGAGGAAACTGAAGGTGAGTCGGCACAACCACAAGGAGGCCGACATCAATAAAGAGTAGAGAGCAGCCACCCTATTCCATCACATTCTGTAGCTGTTATCTCCTGGCTCACTCCCCAAAGCTCAGCTGCCTGGGCCTTTTTCAGCATATCTGCAGCAGATTGCCCTGTTGCTATCTGCAAACTGTGTCTCAGGGACAGCAAACGTGGCAGAAAAACACCAACCATTTGGGTACCACATGCTTAACAAGGCATTTAACGTCCAACCACTCAGCCCGTTGTCAAGAGCACCTAAAAGCCACACAAAAGGGGCACAAATCTGTCCCTCCTCCTCCTAATCCTCCTCACCCACTTCAGTCTGTCCCAGCTATACAGTAATTACCTCTCAGCAGTCTCCACTGACATGATGGTATAGCAGAGGGTGTCCCAGGTCCTAGCAGCACATCTGCCAGCAGCACACCACCTGGTGGATTCTGCCCCCTTTCTTGAATTTGCACAATGTGCTGTACCCCAATGGCAGGTTCTCAGTCGCTACTACTTTTCACATAAGGCCGTTCCATCTCTCTACCATCACGTGGAAGGGAATGTTCTGGCATCATTGGGCAAGGCAGTCAGCCATAAAATCCACCTTACTGCTGACACGTGGTCCAGCAAACATGGGCAGGGACAATATATTTAGTTCACAGCACATACAGTTTGTATTGCTGTCTGTGTCCCCATTTGGGAGATTCACCCTCTTTTATTTGTCCTGGTTACCATTATCATTGAAAGTGAAAGTAAAAAAAAATCCCACATATTGGGTTGTTCCCAGAAAAGTAATAGACCTAGGGGTCCCTAAGAGATTCCCTTAATTTGCAGGGATTTTCTCTCACTTCCTGTTTGGCTATGGGACAGGAACTGAAGGTAAATCTACCCAATGGGACAAAAATGGCAAAAATAAACGTTACTTACCTACTTTATTGTTGTGTATCCTTATTTAACCGCTTCTGGACCGCCCACCGAACATTTACTGTGGCAGGGCGGCCTGGATGCGCAAAACAACGTACCTGTATGATGCCTCTTCTTCCAGGTCGGGGGGCATGCACACGCCGCCGGCGACCCGCTCCTGCTGTGATTAGACACAGTGAGAGCCAATCAGTGGATCCAGCAGACGCAATGTCTGCCAGGACCCGCCGATTATTGACAGGATGTAAACAAGGCAGATCGCAGTTCTGTCAGAGAGGAAAATGGAGATCTGTTTTCCCCCAGTTAAGCCATCCCCCACACTGTTAGAAATCACCCCCTAGGAGCACACTTTACCCTTTGCTCATCCCTGATGTTAACCCCTTCCCTACCAGTGCATTTTTTAGCACTAATCACTGTATTAGTGTCACTAGTCCCCAAAAAGTTTTCACTTAGTGTTCGATTTGTCCACTGCAATGTCGCAGTCCTGCTGAAAATCGATGATCGCCACAATTACTAAAAACATTTTAAATAAAATGCCATAAAAATATCCCATAGTTTGTAGACGCAATAACTTGTGCAAACCAATCAATATTATATCAATACGCTTATTGGGAATTTTTTTACCAAAAACATATATCAGAATACATATTGGCCATTTAGGATGAAGAAATTAGATTTTTCACATTTTTTTATTAAATATTTTTTTATAGCAGAAAGTAAAAATGGACGCCCTTTTTTGTTTATAGCATAAAAAATATAAACCGCAGAGGTGATAAAATACCACCAAAAGTAGTAAGCTCTATTTGTGGGAAAAAGAGGACATACATTTTGTTTGGGTACAGTGTTGCATGAACGTGCAATTGTTAGTTAAAACAACGCAGGGTAGTATCGCCAGAAATGGCCTAGTCATGAAGGTGGTGAAACCTTACGGTGTGGGTGTGGTTAACCACTTCAATACCAGTCACTTAAACACCTTCCTGCCCAGACCAATTTTGAGCTTTCAGCGCTGTCGCACTTTGAATGACAATTGCGCGGTCATGCTACACTGTACCCAAATGAAATTATCACTTTTTCCCCACAAATAGAGCTTTCTTTTGGTGGTATTTGATCACCTCTACGGTTTTTATTTTTTGCTAAACAAATAAAAAAAGATCAAAAATTTTGAAAAAAAATATGTTTTTTTTTGTTTCAGTTTCAAAACTTTGTAAATAAGTAAGTTTTCTCATTCACTGATGGGCACTGATGGGCACTGATGGGCACTGATAAGGCGGCACTGATGGGCACCAATGAAGTGGCACTGATAAGGTGGCATTGATGGGCACTGATAGGCGGCACTGATGGGCAACACGGATGGGCACTGATAGGTGGCACAAATTGGCACTGATAGCTGGCACGGATTGGCATGGATAGGCGGCATGGATGGGCATGAATAGGTGGCACAGATGGGCATGGATAGGTGGCACATATGAGCATGGATGGGCACTGATAGGCAGCATGGATGGGCACTGATAGGTGGCACGGATGGGGACTGATATGTGGCACGGATAGGCACTGATAGATGGCATTGTTTTGTACTGATGGATGCCAATCAGTGCCAAACAATAATGCATGCCAATCAGTGATGCCCATTGTGGGCACTGATTGGCATCCATTGTGGGCACTGATTGGCATCCATTGACGGGATTGTGTGTTATCCCTGGTGGTCTAGGGCGTACCTGGTGCTGGGCATCCTGGTGGTCTGGTGGCGTCCCTGGTGGTCCAGTGTGGGCATCCTCGGGGGGGGGGGGGGGGGCTGCACTGATAATTGATCAGCACAGACCCCCCCTGTCAGAGGAGCAGCCGATCAGCTCTCCTCTACACGCGTCTGACAGACGCGAGTGAGGAAAAGCCGATCACCGGCTCTTCCTATTTACACGGTGATCAGCCGTGATTGGACACGGCTGATCATGTGGTAAAGAGTCTCCGTCGGAGACTCTTTACCAAGATCGTAGTTGCGGGGTGTCAGACTGACACCCCGTAACAACGATCACCCCTGGGGGCGCGCATCGGCTCCAGATCCTGAGGACGTCATATAACGTCCGGTCAGGATTTTAAAACCACTTTGCCAAAGTCTTTTGACAATAGGCGGGCGGCAAGTGGTTAAAGAATATGAAGTCCGTATTCACTCTTATATATTATCTGTACAACTTTATTTCTGGACTGATAATCACAGTTTTACATGTTGATATGAAATGTTGATGAGAATATTTACATAAACAACATATATCCTGAAGATAATAAAAGAGAGTTTATAGATTTGAAACTTTTGTTAAATGCTCTTTTTCTTATTTCTCTTTGCAGACCTGTCAAAATGATTATTATCATGCTTCAATGATTTATTCAATAAACTAGTTTATTATTATTTTTTACACCTCTTTACACATTCTTGTTTTCTCTCCTATGAGATAATGGTATTTTGGCTCTCATTTTATTAAAAAAAATGTATTAATGCTTTCTTGTTACTAATATCTAAATAAAAAAAAGTAGTAAGAAACCACAAACCATAAAGGTTTAATATTAGCATACAGTTTCTCACAAAAGTGAGTATACCCCTTAAATTTTTGTAAATATTTTATTATATGTTTTCATGTGACAACACTGAATAAATGACACTTTGCTACAATGTAGTGAGTGTACAGCTTGTATAACAGTGTATATTTGCTGTCCCTTCAAAATAACTCAACACACAGCCATTAATGTCTAAACCGCTGGCACACCCCTAAGTGAAAATTTCCAAATTGAGCCCAAAGTGTCAATTTTATGTGTGTCCACCATTATTTTCCAGCACTGCCTTAACTCTCCTGAGCATGGAGTTCACCAAAGATTCACATGTTGCCACTGGAGTCCTCTTCCACTCCTGCATGAGGACATCACAGAGTTGGTGGATGTTAGATACCTTGCGCTCCTCCTTGAGCATCTGTGGGGCAACTTCCGTTTGAGGTTGCCCCACAGATGCTCAATAGGGTTAAGGTCTGGAGACATGCTTGGCCAGTCCTTTACCCTCAGCTTCTTTAGCAAGGCAGTGGTCGTCTTGGAGGTGTGTTTGGGGTTGTTATCATGTTGGAATACTGCCCTGCGGCCCAGTCTCTGAAGGGAGGGGATCGTGCTCTGCTTCAGTATGTCACAGTACATGTTGGCATTCATGGTTCTCTCGGCAGCAATCATGCAGTCCCGGACCATGACACACCCACCACCGAGCTTGACTGTAGGCAGGACACACTTGTCTTTGTACTCCTCACCTGGCTGCCACCAAACATGCTTGACACCATTGGAACCAATGTATAGAAAACGAAAAAGGGGGGTTTTTAGCCAACCTAACGGACTATCACGGTACCTGAACGGACATATGTCTCAATACAAAAGAATAATTCTAAATATTTTTATTAGCACATAGTATACATAAAACATGTCACATATAAAAAGGGGGGGTCATTGCAGTCCAAGAATGTACATATACATGTAGCTCTTAATACATCAGAATACTGAAACAAACTCGCAGGATGCTGGTTGACGCGTTTCGCTTAAAGCTTCTTCAGAACCAGAGTATAGCAGTTCGTATATCTGTTGTATATATCAAGAAGACAGGGGGGTTATTCATGAATGGACTGACAGATTATGTGTATTTAGATCAGTACTCAATAATATAGGTGCAAATAGTTACACTAGGTATGTGCACTCTAGAAAACTTGAATATTGCCTACCTTCCAATTTTTGTTGACAAGGTAGAGGCTAGTATATGTCTGCCATACCCAAGTTAGTTACCTAAAAGTGAGTCTCTCGGGATAGCCAAAGGACTCGCCGAGTTTGGGGTCTGAAGCCAGCAAACAGGGCACAATCTGCAAATGGGGAAGGAAAAAAAAAAAAAAAAAAAAGGAGGAGAATATTTTCAATAAAGATTCTAAGAAGCGGTCGACCGATAGCCAGTCCCATATGTGGATATTACATCCCATATAGACAAGTATATATGTATACATGAGGGAAATACTCACATAAAAATTAGAAAGAAAGGAAATTAACAGTAGTAAACCATAGATGTGCCGGATTTGGCCAGTGGCGTGGTGGTATTTGCGGATAGATCTACAGTGCCGGTATCTTGTAATTAATAATGATAATATCAAAAATAGGTAAAGATATACTGGCTGCCACTTCCAAAGCCACTCTGTATATACCTTGAGGATCCCACGGAGTTCTAATTGAGAATCCCTATGGAGGGTAATAATTTCAAATCGATGGCCTCAACACTATAGCAGATACAGCATCACATAAGTGAACTGAGAAGAAACGAAAGAAGAGAGGGATATATAAATATATATCCGCTAAGTTCCAACAGTGTTTAATGTTATATATCAATGTGGTAGACCACAGCCTGGTTAATCCAGAAGCGTACCTGATAGCCACATGGGAAAAAGGAACTGCCACAACTGGAGAAGATCACCAGCTCTTCAAGGTACAACTTTTAATGGCTGAATCCATCAGTAGCAGACTCTATATAAAGAAAAAATAGTGCACGGCTAGTAGCAGAGCTCGTTTTTAATTTTGTGTATGCCCGGGGCTAGTTAGTCCCCAAGGCAGCACCTAAAGCAAGGGAAACAGCATAGTAGTCAGTAAGTATTTTAAATGAATATACCTGAGTACAGTTTGGCAGGGGCAGCTTCCCAGCAGCTGGAGGGGCTGCCGGACGGAATGTCAGAGTGCACTAATGCTGGCGCTGCTGTGTGCACAAGCGCACACTCTCTATTGCGCATGCGCGCACTTTCGTTTTTGGCCGCGGCGGACGGGCCGCCTCATATGCGAACTCCATCCCCTCGGCCCGATCTGGCGCATGCGTACAGCAGCGCCAGCATTAGTGCACTCTGACATTCCGTCCGGCAGCCCCTCCAGCTGATCGGAGTGATCTTTGATTAGCTCTATGGGGCGGTCCCCTTCCTCCTCCCTCCAACCTGGCGCCAAAACACACTATTTAACCAGCACTCCATCAGATGGTTGTCTGAGATGGAGTGCTGGGAAGCTGCCCCTGCCAAACTGTACTCAGGTATATTCATTTAAAATACTTACTGACTACTATGCTGTTTCCCTTGCTTTAGGTGCTAACTAGCCCCGGGCATACACAAAATTAAAAACGAGCTCTGCTACTAGCCGTGCACTATTTTTTCTTTATATAGAGTCTGCTACTGCTTTTTTTTTTTTTTCCTTCCCCATTTGCAGATTGTGCCCTGTTTGCTGGCTTCAGACCCCAAACTCGGCGAGTCCTTTGGCTATCCCGAGAGACTCACTTTTAGGTAACTAACTTGGGTATGGCAGACATGTACTAGCCTCTACCTTGTCAACAAAAATTGGAAGGTAGGCAATATTCAAGTTTTCTAGAGTGCACATACCTAGTGTAACTATTTGCACCTATATTATTGAGTACTGATCTAAATACACATAATCTGTCAGTCCATTCATGAATAACCCCCCTGTCTTCTTGATATATACAACAGATATACGAACTGCTATACTCTGGTTCTGAAGAAGCTTTAAGCGAAACGCGTCAACCAGCATCCTGCGAGTTTGTTTCAGTATTCTGATGTATTAAGAGCTACATGTATATGTACATTCTTGGACTGCAATGACCCCCCTTTTTATATGTGACATGTTTTATGTATACTATGTGCTAATAAAAATATTTAGAATTATTCTTTTGTATTGAGACATATGTCCGTTCAGGTACCGTGATAGTCCGTTAGGTTGGCTAAAAACCCCCCTTTTTCGTTTTCTATACATAATTTTAGGACGAGGTACCCCCCTGAGCTTTTCCACATCCCTCTATAAACCATTGGAACCAAATAAGTTTATCTTGGTCTCATCAGACCACAGGACATGGTTCCAGTAACCCAGGTCCATAGTCTGCTTGCCTTCAGCAAACTGTTTGTGGGCTTTCTTGTGCATCATCTTTAGAAGAGGCTTCCTTCTGGGATGACAGTCATGCAGACCAATTTGATGCAGTGTGCGGCATATGGTCTGAGCACTGACAGACTGACCCCTTCAACCTCTGCAGCAATGCTGGCAGCACCCATACATCTATTTCCCAGAGACAACCTCTGGATATGACGCTGAGCACGTGCACACAACTTACTTGGTTGAGTGGAACCTGTCCTGTTAAACCGCTGTATGGTCTTGGCCACCGCGCTGCAGCACAGTTTCAAGGTCTTGGCAAACTTCTTATAGCCTAGGTCATCTTTATGTAGAGCAACAATTTTTTTTTCAGATCCTCAGAGAGTTCTTTGCCATGAGGTGCCATGTTGAACTTCCAGTGACCAGTATAAGAGAGTGAGAGCGATAACACCACATTTTTATACACCTGCTCCCCATTCATACCTGAGACCTTGTAATACTAACGAGTCACGTTACATTGTAGCAAAGTGTAATTTCTTCAGTGTTCTCACATGAAAAGAGAATACATTTTTTATGAAAATTTGAGTGGTGTACTCACTTTTGTGAGATACTGTATGTCATACACTTGTTCTGGATATAACCGAGCTATTAATTCATGGACAAACCATATCATTCAAGAATAATGTCATGTGACGCTGACCCTAGCAATTACTGAATGCCTGTGAAAACTGCCTATTTGCACACACAGTTGTATTTAATATCTGAACCAGATGGCTGCTAGTGCTTTAATTAAAGCAGTAATTAAACTCAGATTGAAATGATAAGGGTTATGAACATTTACGATACATCTAGCTAATGCTATTTGCTGCAAACTGTTCATATTTAAATTTTATGATGAAATATATTAACCTAGTGACTTTATGATGACAATGAAAATGCATTTACACACCCTACATATGACTAGTTTGGACTGAAATTACTTTAAAAACAGGCTTACATTATGGCCTGATTTACCAAAGGTGTGATTTGTTTTACAAAATAGGAAATTATTCCAATTAATCTGAATGAGTAATTGTGAAGTGAGCACAAACAAGTGTCAGAGCCAGTTTACACTTGTGTTGTTATGTATTGCTTTTCACAGGGATGTCTGACAGGCATTGGAAGGAATTACTGCCTTCCAATGCCTGCTTTTTTGTGTATACTTCTGTATGTCTGGCTTTGCATCTTAAAGATTAAGGCCCCTTTCGCACATGTGGATCGTTCGGGTCCGCCTGTCAGTTTTTTAGGTGGACCTGAACGGACGCTCAATGCAGTTCATTAATGTGTGAAAGGGGCCTAACTCCACTTTTGTTAAGAAAAAAAAAAACAATTCCTTCTGGGTTAAATTGGAAATAAACGCTCATGGTTGATTTTTACCTATATGTATATGCTTACCTATAGGTACAGTAAATATCTCCTAAACGTGCACAGTTTGGGTGATATTAATTTGCATGTCCGTGCCATTCCTTCAGAGTCCTGTGCTGTGAACAGCGGCTCCCTGCGTGCATGCACGGTGGTGATGTCATTGCGGCTCGTCCAATCAAAGGACCGGAGCCCGCCAACCCAGAAGGAAGACCGGGTGACGATAGAAGCCCTGTCAGTGGTGATAGAGTGCTGCTGGAGGGCTTCAGTTCCAGGTAAGTTTCACGTAATGTGCTAGTATGCGATTGCCTTGCAGGTTTTTAAAAATAAAAAACAATGAAAAAAGAAACATTGTTGCATATTCCGACCTATTTCTGCTTTAGGCCCCTTTCACGCTTGTGCGACTTGTCCTGCGACTTGCGACTGCGACTCCTGGGACTGCAAAGTCGCATGACAAGTCGTACCCCATGATTTCCAATGAGAACCATTCATATATGTGCGACTTCAAGTCACACTGACTTCAAAGTAGTCCCTGCCCTACTTTGATGCGATTTACACAGCCATTCCCTGAAAATCGCGTCAAAATCACTCCCAGCACAGTGACTGAGCTGTCAAAAACACTGCCTCCCATTCAGATACAGTAGAATTTATTGTGGATATGACTATTAGTTAACGTAACTCCTAATGTCTAAGGTAAAACAAACCTTAATGTCTAAAGCAGATTTTATAGTTCACAGCCATAGTCCATCTCAGGAGTGAGCAAGAGAGGGTGGCTATGTACCTTTATACAGTGGGACCATGAAGAACTATTGCAACCATGCTAACAGGAAGTCAGGCCGCATAGCAAAAAAAAAAATGGAGGATGCTGAGAACAATAACATGTACTTTTTTGAATAGAATTGTTTTTTTTTTTTTTAAACCAATGTTTAGTGTCAGTGTTGACACCTTCCCTATAAATTAACATTTTCAGAAATCCCTCTTAACTCTCTTGACTCTTCTGGTCAGGCTGGACTAAGTTCTTCATTGTCTTTAACAGTGCCCACTCTCTCTACTGTCATTACTGGTTTTATATTCTTGATGCAGTTATATTTAGCCTTCCGTTAATGGATGCTTGGGATTTCATTACTGTTTTCTACTTGGTATTCACGGCAGACTCCTAAATATTACATATACCAAAAAACTGCGCTGGACATAAATTGGTGAAAAAAAGCAGCAATACCACATGTGATAAACAAATCAAAAATGCAAAAAAGAAGGATTGCGCTAAATAGTAATATTAGACTGTAAAAATACTGGTGAGGTATGGTATACGTCTAAATGGCTGTGAAAATATGAAAATATAAATGCAGGTGGTGATCAAAGAAAAACCATGAATGTGACAAATAAATATGATGAATGGTTATAAAACATGAACACCATTGATTTTGCCAATCATAGCATATCGAAAATAAAGTTCATAAAGTGAGGTAAAAAAGTCCACATAAGTGCTGTGCAGGGCTTATTAATGAATCAAATGACATCCGTGACTTCTTGTGAGTGATCCCACCACCATCCGAATTTTAAGCTTACCAGCTGTTGACAGGAAATGCACCTGTGGCTATAACCCAGCCGAGGCCTTTTCCTCCTTGGATCCCTTCCGTCTGGCCGATTGAAGCGTCTGTGTCAGTTCCAACACTGATCGATCTATCTCTCATAGCCGTCAGGAGCTTCCCCTCACCAAACAGTGATTATCACGTGGGCCAAAAAGGAGAAAAGGCAGACCATGGGTGAAATCCAACGCGGCCGGCCGGCTACAATAACACACGCCCGTGCTTGTCCGGGACGTAGCGCGCGGTGACGTCAGCACGTCGCTCCTTCCTACGCATTTCGTAAAAGAAATTACGTAATCATGAGGCACAGGCGGCGTACTGACGCACCGCTATAAATACACAGAGCCAAGCCTTGATCTGGATGGTAGGTGGCTGGCTCAAAACAACTCCATCTTGGAATATGGCAACAATGCCCACTAGTTCAAACAAGTGGACATACTAACATTGCTGTAATATCAGAAAGGCGGGTAGTGAAAAGCTTAAGTTGTCACTAATGAATAGCAAAAAAAAAGGAAAAAGGGGCCAACAATGATTGTTGTTTCCGGTCACACAGATATTGGCACAATGCGCCACTGTCTGTAATACTGAATCATCTATATTAACCTCTAAGTTAAAAACTACATTTCCCATCATCCCCTCACTCAGATGACGTGAAAGACGTCACATGTCGGCGAGTGAGTCGGCCCTTACCATTAATGTGATTCAAATCTGTCTATTTAGACTAAATTTGCAGTTCAAAACACAAACAAATTAGCACAATAGTTTAAACAACCGCGCCATAATGAACTGGGCCATAATCGCCACGTCTATACGGATCCATATCAAGTTCAACAGAACGCCTATGTATATGTACTGACAGAACGAGACTTAATCTGTAAATATTATCGAAAATATAAAAAAATATGTACAAATATAAAAATAGAGTAAAATATATAAAATAAAAAATATGTTGCAATATGTTAGAAAAAACAACATTAGAGATTAGTTGTCATATAATCGTAATGCTGATCGAAAAAAGCACACAAGAGCACTATCTTCTAATCTTAAAACTGAGGAAAAAAAAAGGCTGTAAAGGTAATAACCTATATTGATTAATTCCATAGGTTAACCTCATATATCGCAAGATCTGCCAAGAACGGTGGGTCCATAAACAAGAAATATATACTAAGAAAACAAGTGGGAAATAAACAAGGGTCCATGACAACATGTGGTATGATGAAGGGCCACTTGGTCTAAATATATCTACCCGTCTCGCAGATAAAGCTACAAGACGACCCAATGTAAAAAACCCACGAAGAGGGGCCAGCTGGTGACCCCTCCTGTCTAAAGTAGTGTAATAACCCATTGATATGACCTTTGCAAAAGGGCCTACCATTTGAGAATTACAACCCACATAGGTCAAATCACCATCAGTAGGTGTTAGAGGAGACCTGTCATCCATGACCCAGATCAAGTTCACAGCACCATATAATGGTCATATAATCATAATCATATAGTAAATAATCAGCCATTATCAATAAACGCATTGACGTCTACGTCTATATTTAACCCATAAGGGGTATACGTTTTTAACCTGTGTACCCATGCCATCTCTGATTTAGAAATGCTCCTAACCAGGTTACTCCCTCTCCAATGGGGATTAAATTTGTCTATCCCCAGAAACAGGGTGTTGGAAGGGTCTCTATTGTGAGTAGTTAAGTAATGTTTGGATACTGAGTGTTTTGTGAACCCTCTCCTGATGTTGTTGATATGTTCGTTGAGACGTACACTGAGGGAGTGTTTGGTCCTGCCCACATACTGCAGGCCACAAGGGCACTGCAGTAAGTAGACCACCCCCTCAGTGGAGCATGTAACGAAAGACTCGATCTTATAATTCCTCAATGTAACAGTGGAAGTAAAACTGGTGGTTCTCTTAACTCTACAGCTATTGAGAGAACACACCTGGCATCTCCTGCATTGATAATACCCAGTAAATTCTCCAAAAAAATGGGGTGTATTATCTGGGGGGTTCAATACATTGGGTGCTAGCCTATCTTTTAAAGACGGGACACCCCTGAACACCACACGTGGTCTATTGGGTAGAATAGTTTTGAGTACCCTATCATTTCCCAAAATGTGCCAGGGCTTTTTCATGATATGACTGATGCTGTGGTGTTGGTTGGAGTAATTGGTGATAAAGGGAACACCACCGCCATCCATAGCCTCACTAGTTGGCACCGACCTGTCCATCAGGGAAACCTGATTTAAGGTATCATGTAAAGATGTAGTATCATATCCTTTCTCTATAAATTTAGAGGTAAAGGTCTCTGCCTGCACAAGAAATTGGTCATGTTCTGTACAGTTCCGCTTCAGTCTCATGTACTGGCTCTTGGGTACAGAGCTTAGCCATGAAGAGTGGTGACAACTCCCCCTAGGGATATAAGAATTACGATCTGTCGATTTGAAGTAAGTGGAGGTAATGAACTTCTCATCACCTACCTCTATCTTCAAATCAAGGAAGTGTATCTCCTTCTGACTTGCCTCATATGACAGATGGATACCCCTAAAGTGCATCCATAAAGTCATCCAAAGAGGACCTACTTCCATGCCATAGGAGGAGGACGTCGTCTATATAGCGTGCCCACAGGGTGATCTCAGATCTCCCCTGGGTATAGACGGCGTCCTCCTCCCATTGGGCCATGAACAGATTCGCCAGGCTAGGGGCATATTTGGCCCCCATAGCCACGCCCCTATCCTGGCGAAAGAACTGTCCGTTATACCAAAAAAAGTTGTGAGTAGCCGCAAACTCTAACAACTCCATGATATATTCAATCTGTTCCACTACAAGATGAGAGTTCTTATATAGAAAATATTTAACTGCTCCTAAGCCCAACTCATGAGGAATGATGGTAACGTCGGCTGTAACCAACCATAAATCATCCTGTGGTTTAAGGCTCACCAGAAGGTTAATAACATGGCGTGTATCCTTAATAAAGGAAGGCCTCACCCGTACCAATGGCTGTAGAAAAAAGTCTATGTACTTACCCACCCGGGACGTCACGGAATCTATTCCGCTAACTATGGGGCAAGTAAGACTTTTATGAATTTTAGGGAGATAATATATTATCGGCACCCTTGGTGATTTGGGAACCAAAAACTGACTCTCCTTCTTATTCAGAGTACCCAGGGTTGCGCCCTTCTGTACAATGTTCTCAAGGGCGATTTTGTATTTGACACCCGGGTTAGAAGTCAAAAGAGTGTAGGTGTCTTTATCACCCACTATTCTGTCCATTTCTGACAAATAGTCACTTTTATTCAAAATGATGATACCCCCCGCCCTTATCAGCAGGGCGTATCACCAATTCTTTATTTTCACACAAAGATTGAATGCCTTCCTCTAAGTTTTTCTTAGTTTTAGCTTGTTTTAGCTTTAAATCCTCCAAATCCTTCAGAACAATGTCCCTAAACACTTTCAATGATGGAGCAAGGGCGCCTGGAGGGTTGAATAGTGATGCATTTGCCAATCCAGAATGCTGATATTCTGTTGACACATATCTATTAGTACCAATAGGATTTGAAAGAAAATGTCGTTTTATATTCAACTTGCGGACGTATCTATGTACATCCATGTAGGTCTGAAATTTGCTCAGACCTTTCGGTGGGGAAAATTTCAGACCCTTATCGAGTACCCTTATCTCAGGATCTGTGAGAATGTGGGAACTCAAGCGCTGACAGATTACATACAGTGAGAATCTCCTATGATAGACAGAACAGTGGTCCAATGGTGGCCCAGGAGATGGGACTTCCTATTACAGAGGCCGCCAAGTGAACAGGACATTCTCACTGTATGTAATCTGACGGCGCTCGTCCAGCCCCCCTCCCTGTCCCCTCCGAGGCAGCTAAAATTGAAGTATTGGCGTTATTTGCACCTGATTTTCAGGGTAAAAAGGTGCGTGTTATACACTAATAAATACAGTAATCAAAATATACCAAAAAATATATTTTCCTTGGGATTTCTGATCCAGCTCTTATATATTTTAAACAATAAGAATATCAATATAATGCCATCAAATATCAATGCAATGTCATCAAATACATAAAAAAATGCCCATACAGTGCAATTGAATAAATTAAAAATGTCCATGCAGTGCAATCCAGTGCACTAATATTTACACTAAAAAAAGTGCTCAGTGCGAAAACAGTCCAAAATGTGTGACAATATTCCCTGACACCACAACTGTGCTCTTCCTCTGTACCAACTATTTGCACGACTGCACTCACCAGAAGCTGTTGAACACTTTAATTAAAAAGAAGTCAAATGCACTTTATTAACAGAATGGCATCTCTCCTAATGGACTCTCTGATCTATCTCCTGGCTCATCTGTACATGTGGATAAATATGTAGCCACTGCACCTTTAAACGCCTCTGCACCTTTAAAGGGGAGTTCCACCTACTTTTGAGAGGTGGTCTTAAACGAAAGACCACCTCTGCCCCCCTCGTTTTTGGATACTGAATTTTTTTTTCCCAATAGTACTTTTTTGAAAGTACAAGTGTACGTCCAATTCGGCCTGGACACGGCCCAGGACGTCATGTCCTCTTCGGCTGCGAGCACCCCCGTTGTCTCCTGGGACCTGTGTGTGTCCCAACCTGGCCATTCACAGAGTGCTGCGGGACTCGCGCATGAGCAGTCGCAAACTGGCAGTGAAGCGGCAAGGCACCACTGCCCATTTTCCTTAGTTGGAATGGTGGCGCCTGCACCCGACTCGATGGACTGATCGACATCGCAGACTCCCTGGACAGGTAAGTGTCCTTATTAAAAGTCTACACTACAGTGTTTGTAGCTGCTAACTTTTAAAAAAACATTTTTTGCGGTTGGAACACTGCTTTAAGAAAGGTGTGTCAAATGTTACATGAATAAAGAGATAAGGAAGCCTTTTATAGTGTATTGAAGTTATTTAATAGAGAATAGCAATAAAATGCACCACTGGTTTGCGCTCCACATGTGTTCCAACAAGCAGAAGTGACGTGTCCTGAAAGACCCATCCTACG
Source organism: Lithobates sylvaticus (assembly GCA_028564925.1). Classification (NCBI taxonomy): domain Eukaryota; kingdom Metazoa; phylum Chordata; class Amphibia; order Anura; family Ranidae; genus Lithobates; species Lithobates sylvaticus. The sequence continues at coordinate 410,347,496 of CM053030.1, forward strand.
CGTTTCATCAATTATGAGTAGAGCTCTGCTCCAGAAGTAATTGATGAAACGGCTCTGCTCCTGATGATGTCAGATGTAATCAACAGTTTTGGCATTGAGCACTTTTTTAGTATAGATTTTAGTGCACTGGATTGCACTACATGAACATTTTTAATTGATTTAATTGCATTGTATGGACATTTTTGATGCATTTCATGCCATTGTATTGATATTTATGTTGTTTAAAATATATGAGAGTGTGGTCAGAAATCCTAAGGAAAGTATCTTTTTTGGGGTTCTTTGATTATATACTTCTGGACTTTAATTAAGGTCTGATGACAGGCAGCTCTTTTCACCTATTTATTTCATAATTTGTTGTTTGATTTTTGCTATATTCACATCTGTTGCGCGGGTGTAAGTTCACTATAATTTACATGAAGCATGAAACATGAGTACATTTTTCACTTAGCCACGTGAACCTAAAAAAAAAAAAATAGAAGGTAACCAGCTCATTTACAAAGTTACATAGTAGATAAGGTTGAATAAAGACATCAGTCCATGTAGTTCAACCTGTGTAGGTGTATATTGTGTTCACTAAGATGCACGTCAAAGAGTCTTTTAAAAATATAAATACTCTCCGCTGACACCACCAATTGTGGAAGAGAGTTCCACCTCCTTAGCGCCCTGACAGTAAAAAAAAAAACAGCACAGCTTTAGGTTAAACTGCTTCTTCTCCAATCTCATTGTGTGGCCCTGTGTCCCCTTACACTCCCTGAGACTGTATAGTTTTTTCCTATGCTGGGATCACCATTGAGATATTTGTAAATTGCTATCACATCCCCTCTCAAGCGTCTCTTCTCCAGAGAGAATAAATTTAGTGCTTGTAGTCGTTTCTCATAATTGAGGTCCTCCAATCCCTGTATTCATTTTGTTGCCCTTCTTTGGACTCTCTCCAGCTCCAGTGCATCACTTCTGAGGACTGGTGACCACAATTGGATGGAATACTCCAGATGTAGCCTTACCAGAGTTTTGTAAAGTGGCAGGATTATAGTTTTATCTCTGAAGTATATCCCCTTTTTTTTATGCACGCTAATATTCTGCCTGCTTTGGTAGCTGCAGCTTGATATTGCATGCTATTGCTCAGTCTGTCTTCTACTAGGACCCACAGATCTTTCTCCATCCTCGATTACCCCTAGAGGTTCTCCCCCTAGACATCAACATCATTACTTTATAATGCTCCATACCAGTGAGATAACCCTACGGGTCTAGTTCTATGTATCCCTTTTCCTCAAAAGTATTAACTGCTGCCTGTGTCACCTGTGAGGAGAATCACCCTCTCTATTTTCCATGATGATCATTATCACTGAGACAGAAAGTGAAGGGAAATCCCAAATTTTTGAGTTTTCACAAGAATAATGCCCCGTACACATGGTCGGAATTTCCGACGGAAAATGTCCTATTGGACCATGTTGTCGGAAAATCCGACCGTGTGTGGGCTCCATCGGACTTTTTCTGTTGGAATTTCCGACGGAAAAAATTTGGGATCCTGCTCTCAAATTTTCCGACAACAAAGTCCGATAGGACTTTTTCCGATCATGTGTAGCGAATTCCAACGGACAAAGTGCCACGCATGCTCAGATCACTTTACAAGACCAAAGCTATTGGCTACTAGCCTGTACGTAGTTTCGTCGTATACAACAAACGTCACCACGTTCAGAAGGATCGGATTTTCCGACAACTTTGTCCGACCGTGTGTATGCAACACCAGTGTCGGACAAAATCCGTCGGAAAAAATTCCGACGGATTTTGTGTTCGGAATTTCCGGCCATGTGTACGGGGCATAAGAGGTAAAGGTAAATCTTCCAATGGGGACACCAGTTTTGTTGACAACTAATACAGGAATTTCTCTCACTTTGTAGCTATTTCATGTAATTTCCCATTATGTCTTCTGGACAGGAAATGCAGGGAAGTCTCTTGAATTTAACACAGACAGCAAAATATAAATGAACAATGGTTTTAACCCTTTCTCCACTCTATCCAAGACAAAAAAAGTTTTTGTTATGCTTACAGTGCCTTGAAAAATTATTCATACCCCTTGAAATTTTCGACATTTTGTCATGTTACAACCAAAAACATGAATGTATTTTATTGGGATTTTATGTGATAGACCAACACAAAGTGGCAAATAATTGGGAAGTGGAAGGTAAATGATAAATATTTTTCAACATTTTTTACAAATAAATATCTGAAAAGTGTGCTGTGCATTTGTATTCAGCCCCCCTGAGTGAATACTTTGTAGAACCACCTTTTGCTGCAATTACAGCTGCAAGTCTTTTTGGGAAAGTCTCTACCAGCTTTGAACATCTAGAGAGTGACATTTTTGCCCATTCTTCTTCGCAAAATAGCTCAAGCTCTGTCAGATTGGATGGAGAGAGTCTGTGAACAGCAATTTTCATGTCTTTCCAGAGATTCTCAATTGAATTTAAGTCTTGACTTTGACTGGGCCATTCTAATGCCGCGTACACACGTGCGGACTTTTGCCGGCGGACCTAGTCCAGCGGACAATCCCGCCGGACTTTCCAGCTGGGTCCGCTGGACTTTCCGAGCGTGTGGACTTGCCCACACACGTGCGGACTTGCCCACACACGCACGGACTTCTCCGGCGGATAATCCGCCGGCCAAAGTCCGCGGGACTTTTGAAAATGAACGGACTTGCCGCTCATCGGCAAGTCCGTTCATTTAGCACGTGACTTCAGATTACGTAGCTAGCGTAGGCAGTAAATGCCGCCGCGCTAGCTCCGTCACCTGTCATGGATTTAAAGGGACTCCCCACGCCGAAAAAACGGCGTGGGGGTTCCCCCCAAATCCACGTCAGACCCTTATCCGAGCACGCAGCCTGGCAGGCCAGGAAAGGGGTGGGGACGAACGAGCGCCCCCCCCCTCCTGAGCCGTACCTGGCCACGTGCCCTCAACATGGGGGGTGCCCTGGGGAAAGGTGGGCCGTGCGCCCCCCCCACCCCAAAGCACCTTGTCCCCATGTTGATGAGGACAAGGGCCTCTTCCCGACAACCCTGGCCGTTGGTTGTCGGGGTCTGCGGGCGGGGGCTTATCGGCATCTGGGAGCACCCTTTAATAAGGGGGCCCCCAGATACCGGCCCCCCACCCTATGTGAATGAGTATGGGGTACGATGTACCCCTACCCATTCACCTAAGGTGTAAAATGTAAAGTTAAAAAAACACCCACACTTTTGAAAAAATAGTTTATTGCACTGCTCCGGGGGTCTTCTTCCGTCTTGGGGGTCTTCTCGCCGGACTCCCCCGCCATTTACCAAGCTCTTTTACCGAGCGGGGGAAGTCCGGCTACCTTCTTCGTCGTCGCCGCCGCCGTCTGGGGGTCTCGATCCGCCTTCGGGGGTCTTCCAGGGGTCTCTTCTGTTCTTGCGGCGGTCGTCGTCTTCCGCGCCGCCGGCGCCTTGTCCTTCTTCTTGTCCTTCTTCTTCTTCTTGTTCTTGTTCTTCTTCTTCTTCTTCTTCCGATGTTGACCCAACGCTCTCTCTGCCCGGAATGCCTGTGCCGCTCTGCGCTAGGACTTATATAGGGGCATGGGGACAGGGTCACATGTTCATGTCACATGGTGACCCCGCCCCCTTGCGATGTCACAGTCCCAGCATCCTCCGGGACTGTGACAACACAAGGGGGCGGGGTCACCATGTGACATGAACATGTGACCCTGTCTCCATGCCCCTATATAAGTCCTAGCGCAGAGCGGCACAGGCATTCCGGGCAGAGAGAGCGTCGGGTCAACATCGGAAGAAGAAGAAGAAGAAGAAGAAGAACAAGAACAAGAAGAAGGACAAGGCGCCGGCGGCGCGGAAGACGACGACCGCCGCAAGAACAGAAGAGACCCCTGGAAGACCCCCGAAGGCGGATCGAGACCCCCAGACGGCGGCGACGACGAAGAAGGTAGCCGAACTTCCCCCGCTCGGTAAAAGAGCTTGGTAAATGGCGGGGGAGTCCGGCGAGAAGACCCCCAAGACGGAAGAAGACCCCCGGAGCAGTGCAATAAACTATTTTTTCAAAAGTGTGGGTGTTTTTTTAACTTTACATTTTACACCTTAGGTGAATGGGTAGGGGTACATCGTACCCCATACTCATTCACATAGGGTGGGGGGCCGGTATCTGGGGGCCCCCTTATTAAAGGGTGCTCCCAGATGCCGATAAGCCCCCGCCCGCAGACCCCGACAACCAACGGCCAGGGTTGTCGGGAAGAGGCCCTTGTCCTCATCAACATGGGGACAAGGTGCTTTGGGGTGGGGGGGCCGCACGGCCCCCCTTTCCCCAGGGCACCCCCCATGTTGAGGGCACGCGGCCTGGTACGGCTCAGGAGGGGGGGGGCTCGTTCGTCCCCACCCCTTTCCTGGCCTGCCAGGCTGCGTGCTCGGATAAGGGTCTGACATGGATTTGGGGGGGACCCCCACGCCGTTTTTCGGCGTGGGGATTCCCTTTAAATCCATGACAGGTGACGGAGCTAGCGCGGCGGCATTTACTGCCTACGCTAGCTACGTACCTGAAGTTACGTTCGAAATGAACGGACTGCTCCGTGTGTGGGCAAGTCCGTTCATTTTCAAAAGTCCCGCGGACTTGCCTACTAACGGCGGGATTGTCCGCTGGACTGCCAAGTCCAGCGGATAATTTTAAAACCAAACTTAAAACTTTGGTCCGCCGGACTTTGGCGCCAAAAAGTCCGCCGGCGCCCACACACGAGGGGATTATCCGCTGGACTTCAGTCCAGCGGATAATCCCGCGGGATTGTCCCTTCGTGTGTACGCGGCATAACACGTGTATATGCTTTGATCTAAACCATTCAATTGTAGCTCTGGCTGTATGTTTAGGGTTGTTGTCCTGCTGGAAGGTAAACCTCTGCCTCAGTCTCAAGTCTTTTGCAGACTCTAACAGGTTTTCTTCTAAGATTGCCCTGTATTTGGCTCCATCCATCTTCCCATCAACTCTGACCAGCTTTAGACCTGACAACATGATGCTGCCACCACCATGGTTCGTGGTGGGGATGGTGTGTTCAGGGTTATGTGCAGTGTTTGTTTTCCGCCACACATAGTGCTTTGCTTTTAAGCCAAAAAGTTTAATTTTGGTCTCATATGACCAGAGCACCTTCTTCCACATGTTTGCTGTGTGCTCCACATGGCTTCTCGCAAACTGCAAACTGGACTTTTATTGGCTTTCTTTCAACAATGGTGTTCTTCTTGCCACTTTTCCATAAAGGCCAGATTTGTGGAGTGCATGACTAATAGTTGTCCTGTGGACAGATTCCCCCATCTAAGCTGTGGGTCTCTGCAACTCCTCCAGAGTTACCATGGGCCTCTTGGCTGCTTCTCTGATTAATTCTCTCCTTGCCTATCAGTTTAGCTGGACAGCCATGACAGTAGGTTTGCAGTTGTGCTATTCTCTTTCCATTTTCGGATGATGGATTGAACAGTGCTCTATAAGATGTTCAAAGTTGTGATTTTTTTTTTTTTTTATAACCTAACCCTGCTTTAAACTTCTCCACAACTTTATCCCTGACCTCTCTGGTGTGTTTCTTGGCCTTCATGATGCTGTTTGTTCACTAAGGTTCTCTAACAAACATCTGAGGGCTTCACAGAACAGCTTTATTGATACTGAGATTAAATTGCACACAGGTGGACTCTATTTACTAATTAGGTGACTTCTGAAGGCAATTGATTCCACTAGATTTTAGTTTGGGGTATCAGAGTAAAGGGGCTGAATACAAATGCACGCCACACTTTTCACATATTTATTTGTAAAAAAAAAAAACTATTTATAATTTTCCTTCCACATCACAATTATGTGCCACTTTGTGTTGATCTATCACATAAAATCCCAATAAAATACATTTACATTTTTGATTGTAACATGACGAAATGTCAAGTGGTATGAATACTTTTGCAAGGCACTATATGCTTTAATTTTAATCTTGTCCTTTATGCTTACTCATTCTTTTCCCTTGATTGCTTATTATCATAACTTTCATAAAAATATTCTATAATATTATTTTCTTTTTATTTAACAGAATATTTTAGCAATTTGGATAACTTAAAATGTAATTACAAGATTCAACGTACCTTTAGTAATGAAGCCAGATAACTTTGTAACAGGTTTGCATTTATCACAACTCCTCTAACTGATTTGTGGAATGTTTGTGTTTTATTTTAAATTAGTTATTTTTTTATGTGTGAAAACAAACGGAAGAAATGCAAAAAAAGGTAAAAATGGCAGACTGCCACTTCGCTGCAAGTGTAGCGTAGATGCAAAGGGCAGCCTTGGTTCAGTACTAATAAAAATGTACATGAGAAAATAAAACTGCTGTTTAGCAATGCACATTTTTGTTATAATCATTGTTATTGGCTTAAAATATTTATCATCATAACTATTAATGATACAGATAGTTTTTTTGTTTTTTTTTGTTTCATAAAATATAGTTTGACATTTTGTTTCTCGTGCGGCTATTACTAACATGAATATGTTTTATCTAACACCAACAAATACAAACCAATATGTGTGATTTTACCTCTTCTGTTCATGCTGTGAGTAATTGCAGAGCTGAGCTATCCACAGCAATGAACCATCTGGCTATGTGTACCTATGCCAGCCATTGCTTAGTTAACAGGAATTTGTAGGATTTTTTTTTTTTTTTTACAAATTAAGTAAAATACATGGTTTAAGTGTGTGTAATCATACAAATTCATGTATAAGTGCATGCTGAGTTGCCATTTACATTCTCAGCAATCTGCTACACTAGCATTGTTTTCCCATGCATTATCTATATACTACAATGAAACATTTGTAGACTAGAGCAATATATTAAATAGTAAAGGGCAATTCCATTGAGACAGCTGGGCACACAACTGAAATGCATATACCGGTACATACAGGGACTGTTTTCCTGCCAAAGGTTTGTAAAGTAATGCACATACTCTTGTGACCCATATAACTCTAGTGTGCTATCTAACCAGATAGAACAGGGGGTAACAACACATGCGATCTTGTAATTCTGTAGCATCTGCCATTTAAAAAAAAATCTTTACTGATTATACGCAGAAATAAAAGAAGATGAAATAGCAATGAAAGTTATAGCTGTATAGTGTGATAAATCATCAATTGAGCATGCAGTAGAGTACCAAGGATGTATATTAAAGCGATTGTAGAGGAAAAACGTTTTTTTTTTTTGTTTAATAACAAACATGTATATACTTACCTGTTCTTTGCAAAGGAATTGCACAGAGCAGCTGCGGACCTCCTCTTCTTGGGTCCCCCGCTGGTGCTTCTGGCGCCTCCTCTCTGTCCAATGCCCCCATAGGAAGCCTATGAAGGGACTCATGTATGCTTGCTCCCGAGCCCTGCTGCTGCATCCATTGACAAAGACAGTGGAACTCGCCCCTGCCCCCTGGCTTCCGGTGCCCCAGTAAAGCCAGGAAGTGAGGGGGGAGAGAAGAGCTACAGATGTGCACAGTGCTGGATCGAATGAGTTAAACATTTTTGCCTTAATGCAAGGAATACATTAAGGTAAAACATTTTTAGGCATTAGAACAACTTTAACCAGCACTAATGAAGGAGAATGTTGAAGTGGGATGTGAAAAGTTTACTGCCACACATAAAGCACAACATCCAGTGGTAAAAGGCCCCTTTCAAACTTGTGTGACTTGTCCTGCAACTTGGGACTGCAAAGTCGCATGACAAGTCGTACCCCATGATTTCCAATGAGTACCGTTCATATCTGGCGAATCTCACAATTTACAGCTACTTCAAAGTAGTCTCTGCACTTCTTTGGTCCAACTTTGATGTGACTTGAGGTCCATAGACCTTAAAGTGATTGTAAGGGTACATTTAAAAAAAAAAATAACAAACATATCATACTTACCTCCACTGTGCAGCTCGTTTTGCACAGAGTGGCCCCGAACCTGCTCTTCTGGGGTCCCCCGGTGGCTCTCGTGGCTCCTCCCCACATCTGATAACCCCCTTGGAGAAACGCTTCCCTGAGGGGGTTACCTTGCAGGAGCGCTCCTGAGTCCAGCATTCGGCGTCCATAGAGGCCGAATGCAGGACTCTGCCCCACCCCTGGCGCTTGCGTCATTGGATTTGAGCCAATGGCTGCGCTGCTATCAATCTATCCAATCAAGAGCCGAGAACTCTGGGCAGAGAGACAGCACATCCCCGCCAGGTCAAGTTCGAGGGCTCAGGTAAGTAAAATGGGGGGCTGGGGGGCTGGTGACTGCCAGGTGTTTTTTAGGATGCATTAAAGTAAAAAAACACAAGCCTTTACAACCCATTTAATATTACACAGGCATTGCTTCAAGTTGTGTCAAAGTCGCATCCAAGTCACGTCAAAGTCATGTCAAAGTCACATGACTTTCAGGTTGCACAAGTGTGAAAGGGGCCTAAACAATAACTTTAGTAACATTAAGGGCTCATTCACTCCACTTCTTATGAGCTAAATTGGTCTGCATAGATCAATACAGACTCAATACCAGTATTCTATGTCATAGTATGGGTTTTCCTGATAAATGTTGTAAATAGTTGGCTAGTTTTGTCGAATCCTGACAAATCAAATGTACTTCAAAGGTTTTAATTATTATACAGGTTGCAGTATTGTTTCCCCTGTCAAATGATCTTAGCAAAATGGTCTTTGGGTTTTACTAATGCTGTTTGCCAATGTAGTTGAGTCAAAAGCATTGTGCAGTTTTTCTTTTCTCTACTTTTTTCTTTCCTAACAGGTTTCTGCAGCATATTATTACAGGTAATTCAGTATGATGCATTAAGTGGATGAGATCTTAAATCTTCTCTGAGAATTAGCATGACTAAAGGAATATGGTGCACTCCAAACAGTGGGGGGTTCTAGAACTAGAGCTTCTAGGTTGCATTAGAAAAACTGAATTGAACAAGCTGAAGTTAGAAGCCTATTGGCTACCATGCACAGCTGCACCACATTTTGAGTGCTCCAGTTGTAGAAAATCTCCCTTAGTGTTTGACCTTTTTTTTTACTTTCTGAGTGCTGAAGTGATACATCATGGGATGTGCTGTGACCAAATTATAGACAATAATGTGTATCCCCAACAAGTCATCCACATTTTACATTTGGGGCAAATTTTACATCATTTGCCCCAAATACAAATTAACCATTGATTGCTGTCTGTGAAATGTTCTAGCACCGTTTGGACTACGATAGCAGTAATGGACGCAAACTCCTAAAACAACATTTGAAAAGCTAAAACCCATTCAAGAAAAACTGATTCAAAGCAAAAACCCATTTAATAACATTTGATCCTTGGAGAATATCTATTAAAGAACTTGTCAACACTTTAGCAAAATACAATAACCACTACCGGGATATTAGATCACACTATCACAAACATCGCATATACAAATATCACAAACACACACTGTTTCATTTACATTGTCCCTTCTCTTTCTGTATATGGATGATGGGACTGTAATTATTTTAATTAACTTCCCTAGCGGTATTTCCGAGTGGGACTCGGGGAGAATTTTCACTACCAAAAATGGTAACTCCGAGCCACACTCGGGATTGCATCACAGGATAGATGTACAGCTTACTTACCTTGTCCCCAGGATCCTGTGATGCCCCCCCCCCCCCGCTGTATCCTCTGCCGGATCATCCGCCTGATTCATCATTGTTCTGGGCTCCGTTCCCTGTGAGCGTTGTGACGCACATGGGAGGAGCCTGGCGGCAAATTCAATAAAATGAAAAATACATAACACATACAGTACACTGTAATCTTACAGATTACATTACTGTATGCAATTATTTCACCTCCCTTTTGTCCCTAGTGTTTGTCCAGTGCCCTGCCTGCAGTTTTATATTATATATACTGTTCTTTCTGCAAGGAAACTTGAGAATGTCCATGGCAACCAAAAAGCGTCCCTTTATGTCAAGAGCCTTTTTTGACCAGCTAGAAAACAGCGATAGTGAATTAGAATCACTTGCAGAATTGAGCGATACATGTGGAAATTCATCATCAGACACTGAAAGTGATGACAGCGACATTCTGCAACTGAGCAAATTTCAGTGTTTTTGATTTGATTACATTAATAAATACAATTCATTATTATTATATTACTATTTATTATAATTAATTATAGTTAATCATATTATAATTCATGATTTTGTGTTTCAAACTTTATCATACCCGGGATGTCTACTAGACTCTTGTTTGGACAGATTTAAGTGTGTTATTACTAAGAATTACATGTGCTCTGCTGCTGGTCACATGTTCAAAATAAAAAAATAGCCTTCTGAAGACAGAGTACAAATAAATAAATTATATTAATAAACTGTTTTAAATTGGCATACAAATATATATTTGAAATTAAGTCTCTATTTTTTTTGTGGAAATAACATGGTGTGGGTGCATTTTTGCCAGTCACAGGCTGTGTCACACCCCTCCAGCCAGGGGAGGTGAAGCCTGAGCATGTGCAGAGTTTCCACCACAGCTGCAAAATCCCTAGCTGAATTGGGGACATAAACAGAAGGTGGAGATAGAGAGCAGCAGGATCAACCAAGTTTTTTTGCAGAATTCAGAAAATGAATCTCATAGTGACTGAGTGAGTAGGAACAGCATGTAATACATAATTTTATTGATAGCTTTTTACGATGTGGGTTCAGTGACACTTTATGCATTCTACAACAGAAGCATTAATATACAACACTATGCAAAAACACACTGTTAATATACATTGAAAGGGAGAAGATAAGCACTAAAGATATTCCAATGAGGCCCCTTTCACACTGGGGCGTTTTTCAGGCGCTACAGCGCTAAAAATAGAGCCTGTACAGCGCCTGAAAAAATCCGGCCCCATTCACTCCAGTGTGAAAGCCGGAGGGCTTTCACACTGGAGTGGTGCGCTAGCAGGACGGACAAAAAAGTCCTGCTAGCAACATCTTTGGAGCAGTGAAGGAGCGGTGTATTCACCGCTCCTATACCGCTCCTACCCATTGAAATCAATGGGACACCGCGGTAATACCGATGCGGCGGCACTTTGCGGGGGGTTTTAACCCTTTTTCGGCCGCTAGCGGGGGTTAAAACCGCACCGCTAGCGGCCGAATACCGTGGCTAAAACGATGGTAAAGCAGCGCTAAATATAGCCCTGCTTTACCGCCGACGCCGCATTGCCCCAGTGTGAAAGGGGCCTAATGGTAGATGTGCTAATAATTGGCCACCATCCACAACATTGCTGTTTATGCCACGACCAGTTTGGTTCATAAAGCAGAACATACACTGTTCAATTTGTCGAATGAGATGGCTCACATGTGATATAAGCATTAACAAGATGTCAAGAAGATTATACAGTAACATAACTTTGTGTTGAGTGTTAGAATAATTGATAATTGTCTTGCCAATATTAGCATACACACATTCTGGCCTGTCATAGGGAAAGAGCCTAGTGGATGTCGACAGGATACAACTGATGATCCTGTGGGTTCAGGTACAATACACCAGTGCTGCAAAAGTGACTGTGTGGTTCTTTAGTCTCTGGGAAGAGGACAGGTCACAGGCAGCATATAGATTCTTTGAGACATTTTCCGGGAAGTACAGCCAAGCAGGGGTGAAATAACGTCAGATTTTGTACAAGTGCAGTCGGAGTTGTACAGATTTCAAGCATTGAGCAAGAGCAGCCAAAAATTAGGCCGTCCTCAATTTGTGCAAGTTCAGGCTCTACAGTTCCAGGGTATCCCATGCTCCCTATCCCCATCCAAATTCATTGTTCCCTAATAAAAACACACAAAAAAGAAAGCTCTAGACTGATTCTTGATCCAGTGAAAGACTGCCGAAAATGAAGACTGACGAAAATGCTGTGTGAAAGGCTGTCTGTATGCTAAAGGGGTGGGGACTAAGCCCAAACTACCAGCAGCTCTTTTGGAGGTGCACTATACAAGGCTTTTGTATTAACCATAATGTAAAGGTAGAAATCCAACGTGTTTGGGGGGCTCACAAGGTTCTCTTTTTCATGGATTGTATGTTGAAAATAAATTCAGATCTGTATTGGACTGTAATTCGATCAAAAGTAGGTACATTTCTATGCCACATCCCTAGGTATGATGCATCAAAACTATAATTATAGTAAAAAGTGTGGGACTTTTGAGGCACATCATCTTAGTAAAAAATATAACATTTTATTTCATTTTCTTAAAATTGAACATATAATTATGACAGACTTATAGTAAAATGCAATTATAAAACAGTCAATTCCAACCACTGCAGTAATTTATACAACATAGTCTTTCTGCTCAACGCGAATCTTGGACATGGTCCTCTTCATCAGGAGCTACCAGACTTTTGTTGCTGCCATCTAAATAGAGTGACAAGATTTATTTTAAATGAATAGTTATATCAATATAACATAATTTCACATATCATGCCAAGACCTCTCCCCCAGGGACTTTTACGTGCACCCAGGTATCCCTCATGGTTCAACTGTATACACCACGGAAGTCCCAGATGGGGGGGAGAGGTTCCATGCTGTATACAGTTGAACCGTGAGGGATACCTGGGTGCACGTCACGGTCTCTGGGGTGAGGGGTCAAGGGGCCCCTATGGGGGAGTTCATAAATGTATGCAAAACACTGAGGTATATGGCTAGTAATCCTGCAAAGAGGGCTGTTCATAAAGGATCTTATTAGTTTGAAAACAGAAACTATGGATCTTATGGGTGCTCAAGGAAAGTGAACACAGTCCAAGCTGAAAACAACAAAACGGAATGATGATGAGGTAGCTTAGCTGGGTTTGCTAGGTAGGTATAATGATGGTTGTGACAGTGGTCCATAGGAGGTATCAAGGTCAGGATTTTAAATTGTAAAAGTTGAATAGATGATACCAGAGGTCTGCTATAAACCACTCTGTATCCTGAACTGCCCCCGCAGGATACAGAGTGGTTTATAGCAGACCTCTGGTATCATCTATTCAACTTTTACAATTCAAAATCCTGACCGTGATACCTCTTCTGTGTTGGAAAAGAACAACAGCATGTAATGTGAAGTTGCTAATAAACTGACAATACTGTATGCCGTATACCTATCTATGCAGCAGGTGACGCTGTAGTATTATAGTGTATAGTTCATGTTTTCTATAATATAACAGGATGTATTGTCTATCTCAGTGCATGTACTTGTATATTCCTGTTTCCTGTTTAGGTTTCTCCATTCTGTAAGACATGTAATATATTTCTCCATGAAAGTAAAGCTAATTGCTGAAACAAGAAGCTTCAGGCTCATAATTATTTAATAACTTGCAAATACTTTGGACCACTGTCACAACCGTGATTATACCTAACAAACCCAGCTACAGTACCTCATCATCATCCCGTTGTGTTGTTTTCAGCTTGGACTGTGTTCACTTTTCTTGAGCATCCATAGGATCCGTAGACTCTGTTTTGAAACTAGTAGGATCCTTTTTGAACAGCCCTCTTTGCAGGATTACTAGCCATATACCTCATAATATATTGATCCTGTGGTCATATTATGTTCACAGGAGGTGGCCATGGTATTTTAATAGTATGTATCTCATTGTTTGTTTGACACTGATTTTATTGTTGATTTCACTTTTCTTGATATAGATATAAAAAAATTATATTATTGGTATGTACAGTGAGTTGCGTTATTGGACTATTACTTTTGGGATGGTTGAGCTAAATAAGGTTTTTTATTATGCGTTAAAGGTAAGTGTTGAACCGGGGAGGTGTTATGCTCTGTACACACGGTCGGACATTCCGACGACAAAATCCATCAGATTTTTTCCGATGGATTGCATCAGTCGCACAAAGTTGTTGGAAAATCCAATCGTTCAGAACGAGGTGACGTACAAGACGTACGACAGGATTATAAAGAGGCCAGTAGCCAATAGCTTTTGTCTCGTAATTTATTCTGAGCATGCGTGGCACTTTGTGGGTCGGAATTGTCTACACACGATCGGAATTTAATTGATCGGATTTTGCTGTTGGAAAATTTTAGATCCAGATCTCAAACTTTGTGTGTCGGAAATTCCGACAGAAAAAGTCAGATGGAGCCCACACACGATCGGAATTTCCGACAACACAATCCAATTGCACATTTTCCATCGGAAAGTCCAACCGTGTGTACAAGTCATTAGTCTCCCAAGTTTTTGCCCCCTAAATGATCGCATATGGTTTTTGGCACGATGAGGAGAAAGGCGGAAGGGAAAGAAAGAAAGGGGAAGAGAGAAGAAGGAGGGAAAAAAAAGGGAAAGGGAAGAAGTGTCAGGAACCATGAATCAGATTGAGACAAAAGTGCAGTAAAAATCACACTATTTAATATAATGGTAAAAAGGTATAAACAGAGCAAACGTAGTCAAAACATAACCAGAGTTCGGTAACTGGAAAGGATAGTCAGACAAGCCAGGACATCAGGGAGCCAGAGATCACCGTACTTCAAAACAAGCCAGGAAATCAGAAAACCGGAGATCAGCGTAGTGGAACAGAAAACAGTTTCATGAACCAGAAGGGACGAAAAGCCAAGTAAGTCTTTAAACAAGAACTCAGCAGAGAGTCTCTTGATATGTTGACCAAGGCAAAGGCACAGAGGATCTGAACTTAGCAGCTTAAAGGGTAAGTTCACCTTTACATAAAATCTGCAAGGTGAACTTACACTGGACCCCCTCCCCATCGCATTCCGGTCCCGCAGTACCTGAGGCCAGTGACCTACCGCACTGTAACATCGTAAACACGCTTTACCTGTCCGGGGATCAGAAATCCCCCACGGTTTAATCTCCTAAACGTCACCGGACTCCTCCCCCTTCCCCAAGTGCCTCCGTCTGCTAACAAAGGGAAGGGAAAGGAGTCCGGTGACGTTGAAGTTCTCATTGAAGGTAACGCATACAGGGGAGGAGCTACACATGACGTCACTTGCTGCTGCCCTACGGAACTAACACGATTGTCGGCTTTACATGCTGTGTTTTTTATCATCTTTATGTGAGTAGTTTGTGTTTGAACACAAAAATCTTATACTTAAGCAGTGAGCACTTAGATCTTTTCTTTCTACCCATGACCTGGCATCCTTGCTGAGATCTAAGGAGATATGAGAGAAGTTTATGGTCCGTTTTAACCCGTTTGCATGTCCACCTGTTTGCACAGGGGTCCATGCCATAAGGTGAGAGTGATTAGTTAGATCGGAGGTGGAGGGATTGTCACGCTACTGTGGAAAAATAAATTACGTCAGTGCTACAGTTTGAATTTAAAACGTATTTGTGTGAACTGTGAAGTTAGGTCATGGATTGTGGAAACTAACTAGTGTTGGGTGATTGTATATAGTGCATACCACATTTACCACTGACTAATGCAGAGTTGCAATGCAAGGAGATCAGCTAAAAGTAGTTGGATCTGTATGTGCGCTATAATTAATCGAAATTAGTTGATTAATCGGTTAAAAAAAAAAAGATTAATCGAACACGAAAATTTTAATCAGTAACAGCCCTAATATATATATATATATATATATATATATATATATATATATATATATTATATTTATATATGTATACTGTATATATGTAGCACACTACCCAATTGGGAGCTGCAGTGTTGTTCATTACCTTTTTGCCAGTTAGCCCCGTTTATTCCTGTCCCATGCAAATTCAAACACCAGACAACTTTAAAGTTCATAATGCTTTATTCTGGGGTAAATCAATAAATGGTGACATAGATGATATGAGATGCCCGTTATCTGAACATATTGGCATGTTACAATTTACTCCCGGTGACTCCCTCCTGCTCTTGACTTTTTGGCTCTGTTAGAACTTAACACTTCCGATATGGACTGACCAGCATAGTTAGTAAGGTTGAATAAAGACACCAGTCCATCCAGTTCAACCTGAGCATCACTCTGAATAATGCGTTGAGTTAGACTACAAAGTCACAGGCCACACTGCCTATTTCCATGACTCTTGTGGTCATACCTCCGTTATGTCCTGGAATTTGTGTATCACTGCAGTCCTTGGACACACAGAGTGTTCACGGAATAGCACTACTGGGTTGCACTCCCTTTGCTCACTCCCAATCAACAGTCCATGTTACTCACAGAAAGCCAATTCCCAGTTTCCTCCATCCACTTTACTTCTACTTCCTCCTTCTCTGATGTCCGGTACATCCCCGCAACAGAATTAAGAAAAAAATGGCGTGGGGTCCCCCTTAGGGTCTCATATAGATTTTAAGGGAAACTTAAAAAAAATTGGCATGGGTCCCCCCCAAAATCCATGCCAGACCGTTATCCGAGCATGGAGCCTGCCAGGGCCAGAAGGGGAGGGGATGAGCGAGCGCCCCCCTCCTAAACCATACTATTGCCCTCAACATGGAGAGGCACCTGGTCGGCATGTTGATGGGGACAAGGGCCTCTTCACGACAATCCTTGCCAGTGGTTGTTGGGGTTTGCGGGTGGGGGCTTATCAGACTCTGGAATCCCCCTTTAAAAAGGGGGCCCCCAGATCCCAGCCCCCCCCCCCCATGTAAATGGGTAAAAATAAAAATGATATATCTGCACTAAGTGATTGACAAATTTTTCACATCTATTAATGACCTGCGGCTAAGCACTATAACCCAGATACAGGGAAAAAAAAAAAAAATGCAAAAAATAAAGTGCAGCGCTAGGTTTAAGCACACGATGATTCTGTGCAAAAAAAATATATGAAAGTAAATATAGCACTGTATTATTAAATTACAATATGACTATAAACATTAAATAGCATAAATTCAAATAAAGTACAACTATACAGTGCACATATGATGAATTATATTATACATTGTACCCCTACCCATTCATCAAAAAAGTGACAAAAAGTAAAAACCACAAGAGACAGTTTATAAACATGTCTTTATAAAAAAAAGTGTCCCGCAATGTCTATCCATCTTCAATCATGCCACCCGACGGACCCCAAAAAAATGAAAAAAAACTCCATGGCAGGCCTCCCGGCTACTGCTGTCTTTTGGCTTTGACAGCTGTTATATAGGCAAGGGCGGGGCCACTCGGTAATGTAACCGAGTGACCCCGCCCCTTCTGACATCATGTGACGTCAGAGGGTGAAGGGTCACACGGTTACATCAGCGGGTGGTCCCACCCTTGCCTATATAAGAGCTGTGAAAACGAAAAGACAGAAGTCTCCAGGAGGCCTCCCATGGAGGCAGAGTTTTTTAATTTCTTCTATTATTTGAGTCTGTCGGGCAGCGTGATTGAAGAGGGCTGGACACTTTTTTTTTATTTTTTATTAAAGGAATTGTCAAAAACAGTTTTTCACTTTTTGACACTTTTTTTGGTGAATGGGTAGGGGTACATTGTACCTGATACCCTGTCAGAAACCATAAAATCAGACCAAGACAGAAGTACAGTTGTCATTATTGATGCCGCACTGTTCTACACATTGCACAGATGCGCCACTTTACAGGCAGACTAAGGGGACCCCCTCAGGCACGATATTTAAAGGAATATTTTATTGTTTCAGTTTAAGCATTATTGAAATCACTGCTTCTGAAAAAAAAATCTTTTTAACAACTTTTTTTTGCATTGATACATGTCCCCTAGTGCAGTACCCAGGTCCCCATACACTTTTTATGGCAACAAGATGCATATAAGCCTTTAAAATTAGGACTTTTGATTTTTCATGTTCGTGTCCCATAGACTTTAAAAGGGTTTGCATGTTCGGTAGAACTTTTTGCCTGTTCGAGGTGTTCTGGTGCGAACCGAATCGAGGGGTGTTCATCCCATCCCTATTGAAAACACAGAACACCTGCATATCTTTCAAAGTTGAACATTGCAAACATGTACAGTATGTTGTATCAGCATGTAAAAAAAATATCTTGTTAGGCTACAACTGACTGTGAAATAAATATTAAAACAATGAGATTGTGACATTTGCTAAATCGTCATTTAATAGAAATGGCCATTGCGCACATTCGACAAACAAATGCAGTAGTTAAAGGATATGTTAAAATCTAAACATTGGCCAAGCAGACGTCTTTAGATATATTATATGATTCTGAGATTAAAAGAGAGTAACTCTATTTTTGATTTATGGCCACATCCAAACTTAGACTAGTAAAGAGGAATGGTCTGACAGTAGTCAGATAATAACCAAAAAATCAATGAACTTTATAGGCCCAGTATCAGAGACCACACATGATTATAAAACATAGTACATTTATTATTCAACATTAAAATTAAATTTAAAAACAAAGGCAAAAAAATGCATAATTGACCTGCCAGACCTGGCTACCAGAAGGATACAGTTCTTTGCAACTTGCTACCTATACTTATCTATATATAGACTTCCGGTACCCAAAAATAGAGCATATGTGGCACTACTATATGGATGTTTTGAAGGCAACTATGCTTTTGTTTTTAAATGTAATTTTAATGTTGAATAATAAATTGACCATGTTTTATTATCATGTGTGGTCTACCATATTGGGCCTATAAAGTCTGTTGATTTTGGGTCGGTATCTGACTACTGTCAGACCGGTGCTCTTTACAAGATTGAGGCTGGCTTCACACTAGTGTTAATTCGATGGGGGTCCCCCCCCCCCGGGCTGGAGCGTTGGCCTGTGGAGAGGGCAGGAGCAGCTGGCTCAGGTTCTCAGTGGCTCCCTGAGTGACTGAGCTGTGTGCCAATCCAGGCATGTGGGCGGATCCCAACCACATGGTTGCAATCTTTCCCCAGCCTGGACCGACTTTGTGACATCAGCCGACAGCGGGCTTCAGCCCACTGTCTGCTGAAAACAAGTCACTGAAGTGCAGAACAGACTGCACTCCTGTGATCCACAGGAGAAGTACAGCCAAATAAGCTTTGCCTGTACTTCTCCTTTAAATGAATACATTTGATATATACAATTTTTTAGAAAGAAGATTTTAAATCTTTTATTCTAGACCTATAGGATGATGCAGTTGGCCTACATGTAGACCTGTGAATGTTTTCCAACTTCAAATATTCCATATTGTTAACCTTTTTTATTTGCTGCCAAAGAAACAACATGATCCCTGAAACTTACTGTTCGATGGAAGTGTTCATTAAAAAATGCTATCTGTGTTACAAATGTCAAATTATCAGTGTTGCCTTTAAACATATTTGCTTATAAAATAATAAATTGTTGTATATTGTGCTTGACTGATGAATGCTGCATAGTATTTTTTCTTTGTTTCCCCAGGTGCACATACACCCAAATTGTGAGAAAACTTTGATATGTAAGAACATTGGCATTCATGTATCAAGACCCAAAGCTACAATGTTTTTTGTTTAATACCACCTTATTGATTTTTTGAAAATATATTGTCAACTAATAATATGAGACCTTTTCAAAGTTGAATTACATCATTTGTTTTCCTTACACCATCCAACCTTGCTGATTTGTTTGCTTTTGTATACACCATTTGGGTTTTCAAAGAAATAATACACGTAATTATATTTGTTAACATATTTTGAGTCTATTTAAAAAGCCAAGGATATTTGTGATGTTCTAATCCATACAGTAAGTTATAATGGTTACGTTTAGAAATACATTTTAGTTGCTCTTGAGCAACCTCCCCAAAAATTAGGAGACAATCTTGAAAGAAACAATGGATTTTATAAGGAGAGGTTTTCTTTATTAACTGAGACTGTGGCAGGTGGGTGGGGGTATCATACCTTGGGTATGTCTCCAGCAGCGCAGACAGTACATGCATCAAAAGTGGTATATAGTTGGTGAAGTAAGTTTTGTATGTGCTGAAGTGTTAATGTCTCCGGACCATCAGAGAAACACAGTGTTTTATGGGTACCATTTCCTGTGTGGCAGAACTAGATTACTACAACACTGTATAAATCCCTTTCATGCCTAAGATTATTTCTGACATTTGTTGCTTACAAGATAAAATCCGTATTTTTTTGCTAGAAAAATACGTAGAACCCCCAAACATCATATATGTTTTTTAGCATAGACCCTAGAGAATAAAATGGCGATCGTTGAAATAATTTATGTCACACTGTATTTGAGCAGCAGTCTTTCAAACACAATTTTTTGGGGAAAAAGTCACTTTCACGAATTAACAAAGAAATAAACAGTAAAGTTTTAACCAAATTTTTTGTATAATGTGAAAGATGATGTCATGCCAAGTAAATAGATACCTAACATGTCATGCTTTGCAATTGCAATCACTCGTGGAATGGCGACAAACTACGGTACCTAAAAATCTTACGGCTACCAAGTTAGAGTTACAGAGGAGTTCTAGTTCTAGAATTATTGCTCTCACTCTGGCGATCGTGGCGATACCTCACATGTGTGATTTGAACACCGTTTACAATCACACATGCGACTTAAGTGTGCGTTTTCTTTGCTGCGCAAGCTCACGGGGACGGGGGCGCTTTAAAACTTTTTTTTTCTTATTTTTTTTTTTACATTGTCACTTTTATTGCTGTCACAAGGAGTGTAAACATCCCTTGTGACATTAATGGGCGGTGACAGGTACACTTTATGGAGGGATCGGGGGTCTAAAAGACCCCAAATCCCTCCTTTGCACTTCAAAGTATTCAGATCGCCAAAAATGGCAATTCTGAGTACTGTCATCTTTATTTTAAAACGGTGACATTGGCAGACATCGGTGACATTGGTAAACCGGAAGTGACACAATGTTTACAGAAAGAAGACTGATAGGAAACCCTTTCCGGCTTTCTTTCAGTCTTACTCTAGTCTGCGGAAGTGCCAGATCAGGTCTCCGGGTGGGACAGGAGGCCCAGGAAGAGTGGCGGAAGGTGGCGGTTGCATCCAATTGCATCCTCTCTCCTTAAACTCTCTCTCCTTCACCCATCTTCCCCACCCCACAGCTTATATATATCACCGTCTCTCCTGTCTTCACCTTATTACTGCATGTATCAGCTCCTGCTAATTCTGAACCCATATACCAATAAAACCTGTAGGACACAGGGACGTGTCCCCCCACATAAGTCACACTCCCATATCACCTCTCTGACCATTTAGCTTCTCATAACTACTGGAGATATTTCCCCAAATCCTGGGCCGCCATCATTTACCTTCGGCCAACATACCCAGCACCCCCCATCCTCTGATAACAGCCGCAATCCACACAATCTAATTTCTATTCATCTTCAGCCTAGAACCAGCCTCCCCTTCTCCTGTGCCCTTTGGAATGCCCACTCTGTTTGTAACAAACTCACCACCGTCCGTGACCTATTTATCACAAACTCCCTGAAGCTACTTGCAATTACTGAGACCTGGATTCAAGAATCTGACCTTTCTTCTCCTGCTTCTCTCTCCTATGGTGGCCTCCTGTGGACTAACTATCCCAGGCCTAGTGGATGGAAAAGGAGGTGGTGTTGGAATCCTCCTATCCCCTCAAAGCACTTTTTAAGTTCTTCATCCACCCCCTCTCTGTCCCTCTCCTCATTTTAAGCTCACTGTATTCGTCTATTTTCACCAGTTTCATTGAGAATTGCTGTGATCTATCGGCCCCCTGGACCGGTATAAAACTTCCTTGATGACTTTTCTGCCTGGCTACCCTACTTTCTCTCTTCTGAAATTCTAACAATCATTCTTGGTGACTTCCAACATCCCTGTTAATCTTAACACTCCCGCTACTTCTAAGCTGCTGAGCCTAACCTCCTCTTTTGACCTAAAACAATGGACAAGCGCTTCTACTCACTCTGTTGGCAACTGCCTTGACCTCATATTATCCTACCTATGCTCTCCGCACAACCCCTCCAATATTCCTTTTCCTCCCTCTGATCACCACCTTATTAGTTTCACTCTCTCCTTGTCTACCTCCTCCTTGCTTTCCAACTACCAAATTATTACCCGTAGAAACCTTCACCATCTTAACCCTTCTCTTCTTTTTGCTGCTACAGATTGTCTCTTTGACAAAATCTCATCCTTGTCCTGCCCCAACTTGCCAACTTCTGTCTACAACAGTTCACTGTCATCCACCCTGGATAGCTTCCCCCCTCACTACGCACAGAATCAGGCCCCCCACCGCTACAACCCTGGCAGACAGACAATACCAGAAGCCTCAAAAAAACGTAGGCGCGCTCTTGAGCATCTGTGGCGTAAAACTAAGTCACAGCAAGATTTCAGTCAATATAAATCTGCCCTCCAAAAATACCATTCCTGCCTCCACACTGCCAAACAGACCTACTTTATCACTCTTATTAACACCCTCTCACGCAGTCCCCGTCAACTCTTTTCTACCTTTACCACTCTACTTCCTCCTCCTTTACCTCCACCCACTAACTTACTCACTGCCCAGGAGATTGGTAATCACTTCAAAAATAAGATTGAGACAATTTGTCTCGAGATTTCCGCTCTACAGATATCTCCCTCACTTTACACTCCTTGTCCTCTTGCACAATCAATACTTCCCTCTTTTAACCCAGCTACTATAGAGGAAGTCACTAAACTTTTTTCTAAGCCCCACCTAACCTCCTGCCCCCTGCACCCTGTTCCTTCTCATATACTGCGGTCACCATCTGACTCTATCCTACACTCCTTAACTTATATCTTTAACCTCTCACTCTCTACTGGCATCTTCCCCAACCCTCTAAAACATGCGCTAGTCACTCCCATACCAAAAAAGGCCTCACTAAACCCCACCAATCTTAACAACCCAAGACCCATCTCTTTACTCCATTTTGCCTCCAAACTCCTTTAGTCCACAACCAACTGAGCGACCACCTCATTGAGAATAACCTTCTTAACCCACTTCAGTCAGGATTTCACCCCCAGCACTCCACAGAAACTGCCCTCCTAAAACTCACAAATGAATTACTAACAGCCAAAACCAACGGTCATTATTCCGTAGTCTTACTCTTGGACCTTTTTTCCGCTGCTTTTGATACAGTTGACCACCCCCTCCTCAAAAAACTCAATTTGCTTGGTCTCCATGGCACTCTCCATTGGTTCAAATCTTACCTATCTCATCGCACCTTCAGTGTCACTTACAACTCCACTTCCTCCTCTCCAACTCCTCTTACCGTTGGGGTCCCCCAAGGTTCTGTCCTTGGACCTCTACTATTCTCGATCTACACGTCCTCCCTGGGTCAGCTGATAGCCTCCCATGGTTTCCACTACCATTTATATGCTGATGCCACCCAAACCTATCTCTTTGCCCCTCAGCTCACCCCATCATTCTCCTCACGCATCACTGATTTATTAACAGACATATCAGCCTGGATGTCAAACCACTTCCTCAAACTGAATCTATCTAAAACTGAGCTCTTAATATTTCCTCCCCCACGTGCCCCTACCCCTGACTTCTCTGTCAAGTTCAATGGCACATCTATCAGTCCATCCCCACATGCCAGGGTGCCAGGGGTAACCTTAGACTCTGAACTGCCCTTTATGGCCCACATACAATCCCTGTCCAAATCATGCCGCCTTAGCCTCTGCAACATTTCCAGAATTTTAAATAATGACACCACCAAATCTTAATTCACTCCCTGGTTATCTCTCGTCTCAACTACTGCAACTCCCTCCTCATTGGATTACCTTTACATAGACTATTCCCCCTTCAGTCCATAATGAATGCCACTGCAAGACTCATCCACCTTACCAACCATTCAATGTCCTCCACCCCTCTCTGCAAATCCCTCCACTGGCTTCCACTCACCCAGCGAATAAAATTCAAAGCACTAACAATAATTTACAAAGCCATCCATAACTCTGCCCCCAGCTACATCACTAACCTAATCCAAAAATACCAACCAAGCCGCTCTGTTCCGTCCTCCCAAGACCTCCTGCTCTCTAGCTCCCTTGTCACCTCCTACCATGCTCGTCTCCAGGATTTCTCCAGAGTTTCTCCCATCCTTTGGAACTCCCTACCCCAATCTGTCAGACTGTCTCATAATCTATCCATCTTTAGTGGCGTCAAAGGGGGGGGCGGGGCCACCCAGTGATGTAAACGGGTGACCCTGCTCCCTCTGACACCATGGGGAAGCCATTAGGAAGCTCCCGTAGTGTCAGCGGGGGGAGGGGTCACCCGGTTATGTCACCGGGTGGCCCCCCTCACCCGGTTACCTCAGTTATATAAGAACTGTCACAGTGAAGACACTTCACTTGGCGGGAGCCTCCCATGGCGGGATCGGTTGCAGATTAATTTTTTTTTTTTGGTCCCTTGGGGCGGCGTAAACTTACATAGTGGGAGATTTTTTTTTTCTTAATAAAGGACTAGTCTCTTGTCTTTTTTGCCATTTTGACCCTTTTTTTGGTGAAATGGTAGGGGTACGATTGGGTACCTCATTACCAATTCACACGGGGGGAGGCCGGGATCTGGAGGTCCCCTTGTTCCAGATTACGATAAGCCCCCCGCCCGCATACCTCCACAACCACCGGACAAGGGTTGTGGGGATGAGGCCCTTGTCCCCATCAACAAGGTGCTTTGGGGTCAGACCCCAAAGCACCCTCCCCATGTTGAGGG
Source organism: Lithobates sylvaticus (assembly GCA_028564925.1). Lineage (NCBI taxonomy): Eukaryota > Metazoa > Chordata > Amphibia > Anura > Ranidae > Lithobates > Lithobates sylvaticus. Next base: position 410,371,959 of record CM053030.1, read on the forward strand.
CATGTGGCCAGGTACGGTTCAGGGCACTCTTGCCCCACCCTCTCTTTTCCTGCGGCTTGCCAGGTTGCATGCTCAGATAAGGGTCTGGTATGGCTTTTGGGGGGACCCCTATGCCATTTTTTTTTATTTTGGCACAGAGTTTCCCTTAATTTCCATATCAGACCTGAAGGGCCTGGTATGGAATTTAGGGGGACCCCCACGCTATTTTTTTTCATTTTGGTTCGGAGTTCCCCTTAATATTCATACCAGACTTGAAGGGCCTGGTAATGGACTGAGGGGGATCCCATGCTGTTTTTTTCAATGAGTTTTATCTATATTGCCGAGACCCAACAATTCAATACAGCCGCGATCAGTTTTAAATGACAATTTTTTCTTTAGAATTGTAATTTTGCTGTGGTACTGTTCTAAACAGGGGAAAAATGCGCCACTTTGCAGACATACTATAGACACCACCCAGGCATGATATTTAAAGGAATATTTAATTTTTATTGTTTCACTTTAAGCGTTAAAAAAATCACTGCTCCCGAAAAAAACGTCCGTCTTTAAAAAAAATGTTTGCATTGATACATGTCCCCTGGGGCAGGACCCAGGTCCCCAAACACTTTTTATTTTATTTATTACAGGTCTTATATAGCGCCAACAGTTTACGCAGCGCTTTACAATATAAAAGGGAGACAATACAGTTATAATACAATAAAATACAAGAGGATTAAAGCCCCATACACACGGTAGTATTTTCCGATGGATTCTGTCCTATCAGACAATGTTGTCGGAAAATCAGACCGTGTGTAGGCACCATCGGACAGTTTCCATCAGATTGTCTGACGGACAAAGTCCTATCTCCTGCTGGATAGATTTTTTGACAACAAAGTCTGATCACACCAAATCCGATCGTGTGTAGCGAATTCCGACCGGACAAAGTGCTACGCATGCTCAGATCACATTACAAGACCAAAGCTATTGGCTACTAGCCTCTACGTAGTCCCGTCGTAGGCAACAAACGTCACCACGTTCAGAATGATCGGATTTTCCGACAACTTTGTCCGTCCGTGTGTACGCAAAACCAACATCAGACAAAGTATGACGGACATGGTCTGACGGACCTGGTCCTCGGATAATCCGCGCGTGTGTATGGGGCTTAAGAGGGCCCTGCTCAGAAGAGCTTACAATCTAATAGGGTGGGGGAGGTGGTACAAAAGGTTGTAACTGTGGGGAATGAGCTGATGGAAGTGGTAAAAGATTAGTTGGAGATGTGATAGGCTTCCCTGAAGAGATGAGTTTTCAGGGATCGATTGAAGGTAGCAAGAGTAGGGGATAGCCGGACAGGTTGAGGCAGCGAGTTCCAGAGGATGGGAGAGGCTCTTGAGAAATCCTGGAGACGAGCATGGGAGTAGGAAACAAGAGAGCTTGACAGGAGGAGGTCTTGAAAAGAGCGGAGAGGAGGGTTTGGGATATGTTTGGAGACAAGATTGGCAATGTAGCTCGGGGCAGAGTTGTGGATGGCTTTGTAAGTTGTGGTTAGTATTAATTTAATTTGCTGGGTGATTGGAAGCCAGTGTAGGGATTGGAGGAGAGGGTTGGCAGACACTGAACGGTTGGTAAGGTGGATAAGTCTGGCAGCAGCATTCATGATAGACTGAAGAGGGGATAGCCTATGGAGAGGCAGGTCAATGAGAAGGGAGTTGCAACAGTCAAGGCGAGAGATAACAAGGGAGTGAATGAGGAGCTTGGTGGTTTAATTTGTCAAAAAGGGGCAAATTTTAGAGATGTTACGGAGGTGAAGTCTACAAACTTTTGACAGAGATTGGACTTGAGGGTGAAATGACAAGTCCGAGTCTAGGATTACACCGAGTACCCTGGCGTGAGGGGAGGGACTGACGGTTGCATTGTTGATTTTGATGGAAAAGTCATGGAGGGGGGCACGGGCGGGGGATATTAATAGCTCAGTTTTAGAGAGATTTAATTTAAGGAAGTGGTGCGACATCCATGCTGAGATGTCAGTTAGTAAGTTAGTAATGCGAGAGTAGACTGAAGGAGTGAGGTGGGGAGTAGACAGATAGATTTGAGTGTCATCGGCTTATAAGTGGTATTGGAAGCCATGGGCGGTTATCAAGTGACCAAGGGAGGAGGTGTAGATAGAGAAGAGAAGGGGTCCAAGAACAGAGCCTTGGGGGACCCCCACAGAAAGGGGCAATGGAGAGGAGGAGACAGAGTTGTAGGTAACACTGGCCTACATTGTGGCCACCATTATTTTCCGGGACTGCCTTAACCCTCTTGGGCATGGAGTTCACCAGAGCTTCACAGGTTGCCACTGGAGTCCTCTTCCACTCCTCCATGATGACATCATCAGTCCATCACCTTTACCCTCAGCTTTTTTAGCAAGGCAGTGCTTGTCTTGGAGGTGTGTTTGGGGTCATTATCATGTTGGAATACTGCCCTGCGGCCCAGTCTCTGAAGGGAGGAGATCATGCTCTGCTTCAGCATGTTACAGTACATGTTGGCATTCATGGCTCCCTCAATGAACTGTAGCTCCCCAGTGCCAGCAGCACTCTTGCAGCCCCAGAACATGACACTCCACCACCATGCTTGACTGTAGGCAAGACAGACTTGTCTTTGTACTCCTCACCTGGTTGGCGCCACACATGCTTGACACCTTCTGAACCAAATAGGTTTATCTTGGTCTCATCAGACCACAGGACATGTTCCAGTAATTCTTGTCCTTAGTCTGCTGGTCTTCAGCAAACTGTTTGCAGGCTTTCTTGTGCATCATCTTTAGAAGTAGCTTCCTTCTGGGATAACAGCCATGCAGACCAATTTGATGCAGTGTGCGGCATATGGTCTGAGCCCTGACAGGCTGACCCCCCACCCTTTCAACCTCTACAGCAATGCTGGCAGCACTCATACGTCTATTTCCCAAAGACAACTTCTGGATATGACGCTGAGCACGTGCACTCAACTTCTTTGGTCGACCATGGCGAGGCCTGTTCTGAGTGGAACCTGTCCTGTTAAAATGCTGTATGGTCTTGGCCACCGTGCTGCAGCTCAGTTTCAGGGTCTTGGCAATCGTCTTATAACCTAGGTCATCTTCATGTAGAGCAAAAATTCTTTTTTTCAGATCCTCAGAAAGTTCTTTGCCATGAGGTGCCATGTTGAACTTCCAGTGACCAGTATGACAGAGTGAGAGCGATAACGCCAAATTTAACACAACTGCTCCCCATTCACACATGAGACATTGTAATACTAACGAGTCACATGACACAGGGGAGGAAAAATGGCCTACTGGGCCCAATTTGGACATTTTCACTTAGGGGTGTACTCACTTTTGTTGCCAGTGGTGTGGACATTAATGGTGTGTTGAGTTATTTTGAGGGGACAGCAAATTTACACTGTTATACAAGCTGTACACTCACTACTTTACATTATAGCAAAGTGTAATTTCTTCAGTGTTGTCACATGAAAAGATATAATAAAATATTTACAAAAATGTAAGGGGTGTACTTTTGTGAGATACTGTATATACCCCTTAAATTGATCTTTATTCCTTTTTTTGGATCTATTAGTCTGAGTTTACCTAATTGGATTTGGGTTTGATCATCTGTGGAGGCTCTTGTCTATACCTCTCCCCCACGGGCTGCCCAGGACCCTACACCTGGGAAAATAGCACTGTTCCTTGGTTCCATGTGGATACCATGTGACACATACATATATTTTTAAGGTATTATCTATGTCTTGTTGCATATTTGGCTTATCGCTCCTTTATTTCATTGAACTCATATCTTTTTGATTATGATTTAATGGAACTATTTTCTGTTTGATTGTAGTTTTTTACCGTTGTCCTGTGCCATGTGCAAAATACAAGAAAGGCCAAAGAGGTCCTGAGGAAGCAGTATATCCATGAAACACGTTGACCTTATCAGTGCTCCATGCCCATCAGTGCCGCCTATTGGTGCCCATCTATTCCACCTATCAGTGCTGCCAATCAGTACTGATCAATGATGCCTATCAGTGCCACCTATCAGAGCTTATTAATGCCAACTATCAGTGCCCATCAGTGCCATCTATCAGTGCTCATCAATGCTGCCTATCAGCGCCTATCAGTGTCACCTATCAGTGCTCAATGCCTATCAGTGCCACCTATCAGTGCCCAACAATGCTGCCTATCAGTGCTCATCAATGCCGCCTATCAGTGCCCATCAGTGCAGCCTATGAGTGCTGACAATCAGTGCTCATTAATGCTCATCAGTGCCACCTATCAGTGACACCTATCATTGCTCATCAATTCCGCCTATCAGTGCCCCCTATCAGTGCTGCATATCAGTGCTCATCAATGGCGCCTATCAGTGCTCATCAATGCTGCCTATCAGTGCTCATCAATGCTGCCTATCAGTGCTCATTAATGCAGCCTATCAGTCCCCATCAGTGCAACCTATGAGTGCTACCTATCAGTGCTCATTAATGGCCATCAGTGACACCTATCATTGCTCATCAATGCCTCCTATCAGCACTTCCTATCAGTGCAGCCGATCAGTGCTCATCAATGCTGCCTGCCTCCTCAGCATGGCTCTGAGTGGAGAGCCAACAGTTCTCTCTGCTCCCCCCTCTGTCCTCCCTCCCTTCCTCCCTCCTCTCTCACGTGGGATGACACAGCCGATCAGCTCATTCTCTCCCCACCGCTCTCCTATGTGTTTACCTCGGGAGGTGTGAGCTCGTTAGCTTCACACTTGACTTTCTGCAAAGCACACACAGAAGAGGGAGAGGAGCAGATCGGCTGTGTTATCCCAATGCGAGAGAGGCTAGTGCATGAGATATGTAATCACCTGTCAATCACAGCAAGGGGACGTTTTTGACAAAGTTTTCAAGACTTTGTCAAGATTTCTCTAACTGAACAATAAAAGAGTATTGCTCAGGCCTCGAGTAAATCTGTGTGGCAAGACTGGGCTAAAATGAAAGGAAATCTTATTCTCTACATTATGACATAAAAAAAAAATAAAAAAAAATGGGTTTACATCCACTTTAAATATATATTCACAAAAGTCTATTTTGCTTAATCCACCATTTTTTCATAGCAGCTATGGTTATCCTTGCACTGGTTTTGCTTCTGCACCACCATCTTGAATGTCTTATTCCTGGTTCTTCATTTACACACATGCAGAGACCCCCCACAGGTCTTTGCGACCTGGCAGAGATTTTTGGGATATCTTGAAAATGTACCATACTTCATACCAATGCCTTCTATCCCAGTTTCACATGGAAATTCCTGGAGGCAGTGCAGGGGTGACATGTTCAGCCAGGTGAGGAAGCCAGAGGTGGAATGGGGGCTGCAGAGAACTAAAAAACATGAGCAAATGTGTAGGATAACAGAGAGAGGAAGCAAAGAGGAAAAAATGCATTTTGTAGGTGAAGGTCTTTTTTACCTAGTGACTTGGCTTCTAGAAGTGTGTTGCCAATCAAGAAGCATAAACTAGTTTAACTTCTGGAAAGATTCTTCCATAGTAGTAGTTATTAAGAAGAAACTATTTTTTTCACAGTCACAGTTTTAACAGTTTTATGTGCCATGCTGAGCACAGCAAGTGCATTATTAGATTTCTGCGCATCATTTCTAGTTTAATTTCTAGTTTTGTTAATCAATGAAAAGCTTGTTCTTTAAAACAGGAAAAGTGTGTGAGATACATCCACTTTAATTCTTTTTTTGTTATATATTGCAGCATTACCAGTCTTTAGATACAGAGGCAGTCTAGGGTTTAGATATACATGATAACTGAAAGTTCATTCATGCAAGAGAATCTATAGTCTGGGATTTAATTACAGTTTGATCTACTATCAAAGTCAAAGCTGCCAACAAATGCATTACTATGTTCTGTTAATAATAAGCAAAGTACACAACTCGTTAAAATTTGAAACCCCAATCATGCTGCAAAACATCTGCAGGTTATCATGCTTCTACACTGTAAAAAAGATTGTGCTGGATCTACTCAAAAAAATTGAGGCAACTATTTGCATCAGCTTTTTAAGTACTGTCAACTAAACTTATTTTTGTCTGACTCATTAGACTTTTCATGTTTTCAACTTTGTTGTTTTAAGTAAAGCCAACTAATTTGTTTTCAGTTTATAGATCATAGTGCTTTAAGTTAGGGATACATACCTTAACTTGTCTGGAACTTTAGTTTTATGTAAAGCCAACTAAATTTTTCCAGTTTATAGACCATAGGTTCAAGTAAAGCCAACTAAATTTTTGCAGTTTATAGACCATAGGTTTAGGTAAAGCCAACTCAATTTTTACAGTTTATAGAAAAGTTTAAGCTAGGAACACATACATTAACTTAATTATTTCAAGTACTTATTTAGCAACCTCAACTTACACAGCACTTTACATATACATTGTCATCAGTCCCTGCTCTCAAGGAGCTTACAATCTAAGATCCCTAACTCATATTCATACATACACATACTAGGGCCAATTTCCCTACCAGCATATCTTTGGAGTGTAGGAGGAAACCTACGCAGGCACAGGAGAACACACAAACTGCAGGCAGGTAGTGTTGTGGTTGGGATTTTGCTGCTAGGTGAAAGTGCTAACCAAGACACCACTGTGCTGCCCTCTTACTTAGTTACTTAGTTACTTATTTTCCAAATGTATTTGATATTTGTTTGAAGGTTTTTATATAAAAATAATACAGTAATATTTTTTTTAACCGCTTCAGCCCTGGAAAATATTTTACCCGCTTCCTGACCAGAGCACTTTTTGCGATTTGGCACTGCGTCGCTTTAACTGACAATTGCGCGGTCGTGCGACGTTGCACCCAAACAAAATTGACATACTTTTTTCCCCACAAATAGAGATTTCTTTTAGTGATATTTGATCACGGGTTTTTATTTTTTGCGCTTTAACCAAAAAAAGAGCGACAATTTTGAAAAAACATTTTACTTTCTACTATAATACATATACAACAAAAATATAAAAAAATAAATATATATATATATCTTGTAGTGAATTGCAGCTTATGTGGCTAGGGTTGCCACCTTTTCTTCAAGGGTTGCCACCTTTTCTTCAAGTCAAACCCGAACACTTTAGCAGTGCACAGCAATTCTTTTTGTAGTATAAACTATAGATATACTTTGCGATTAAATAACATTTCTAATCATATGAAGTTAAACACAAGAGTCCCCCTTTACATCAGAGTCCACAGAGTCCATGTTTACATCTGAAGCCACAGAGTTCCCCCTTTACATTAAAGTCCACAGAGTTCCCTCTTTACATCAGAGTTCCCCCTTTACATCAGAGTCCACAGAGATCTCCCTTTACAACAGAGTCCCCCTTTTACATCTGAATCCACAGAGTCCCCCTTTTACATCTGAATCCACAGAGTCCCCCTTTTACATCTGAATCGACAATCCCTCTTTTACATCGGAAACCACAAAGTCCCCCTTTACATCTGAACTTTTGAAAACCCCTTCAGGCATTTATTATTTTAGCCAATAGAAAGCACTAGGGGGGGGGATTAGTGGTGGAGAGCTGCAGTTTGAGCAGAAAAACACTTGTAAAACGCTCAAGTCACCAATTTTTAGGCATTTTTATTGAAGTCTATGGGGCCAAAAACGCTTGTTATCAGTGAAAAAGAAACTTGTGTACTTTTTTTGAGTGACAGGCATTTTGCTTCAGAATGCTCAGATGTGAACAGAAGCCATTGAAATGAATGGGATTTGGCTTGTTGAGCATTTTAGAGCTACAAGCTTCAAGAAGAAAATCGTTCAGGTGTGACGTTTAAACAACTTTTTAGACTCTCAGCAGTTCTTAGAATCTTACAATCTTCCTGGGTTCAGACTGAGTTCACTCTGCAGAATTCATTAAAAGGTCTATGTTGTAAATATCAAATATATCTATTTTTTTTTCCATAGAAACTCTGACATGTCCTTAAGAGGAACTGCACTCTGCTCACATAATTTGTAATAAAAAGATCTTTGCCATTCTGAAGCTTCCCTCCAACCACTTTGCATATTATTTTATATATACTGTGATTCTGCTGGTAGACAGCAGATCCGCTCCCTCTTCTTCCCTTGGCGCCAAAACGCTCCCATGTAATGCAATAAAAAATCTTCTTTTCCACTCCTCCTTAGTCTGGGCTGTTGGGATCTGTGTTTTTTTTCCAGCATCCACAAATTGTAGCAGTTTCCCGTGGGACTACATGTTCCAGTGTGCACAGCAGTGGCTGTGTCCTCCTCCTATTGCCTATTGGCCTGCCACTGGATGGGAGGAGGGGGGGGCAGGAGTGAGAGAGCAGGGAGGCTTGTCCACACATGCAGCCCACAGATCTCAATGCTAAGCCACTCCAGAAACATGAATGAATGAGATGGAGGGGTCTGCTGACTAAGGGTGGGCTCGGTGTTCGATTCGAACCAATTTTCAAATCGAACATTGGCCGTTCGTCCGCTCGTCGAGGTCAGAACTCTAAGGGCCGTTCGCATCAAATTTGTGTGATGCGAACGGTCCACAATGCACTGTGCCAGTCGCAGTGCATTGCTGGCTGATGATTGGCCAAGCATGCACTGTGACAGCACATGCTTGGCCAATCATAGAGCCAGCGGCAAGGAGAGCAATAATTCTCGTGTAGTGTGTTCCAGCGTTGAGGGAAAGAGTATTGCTAGGCAGGGAAAGTGTACTGTACACACTATATGTGAATCATTTCTGTGTGGGGAAAAAGCGCAGAGAGAGGGGATGCTCAAGGACAGCAATCTGGCAGTCATGTTCCACCAGCTGCAGCATACTGCCAGGTTTGCTCCAGTGGTGAAGAGGGAGGGGATTATGAGGTCACTGACTCCACGTGGGTGCCTGAACGGAGAGAGGAGGAGGAGGAGGCGGCACATCTCCAACGAGGCAGGATGCCCTCCGGGGGCCAGGTTGAGGGCAGCACACCAACTGAATCACACCGCAGAGCTACGCCTGTGCAGGGCACTGCCTCTGCGCGTTATTACAAAAGTTCTTTGGTGTGGGCCTTTTTTGAGACGAGTGCATCAGATTGCACCACTGCTATTTGCAACATATGTCTCAAGCGTATCTCGCGTGGCCAAAACATCAGCCGCTTAGGCACCACAAGCATGACCAGATATATGTTGACCTCCCATGCAGCTCGTTGGCAAGCGCACCTTAAAGACCCACACCAAAGAACAAAGCGGACCTCTCCTTGCTCCTCATCAGCTGGGATCTCCAACCCCACTATACCTTCAGTCCTCTCTGAAAGCTGCACTGAGAGGAATGAAGTTGTAGAATTAGGTGTGTCACAGCCAAGTACTTGCGGGCACTCTGCTAGCCCTACACCGACGTCCGATTGTACCAGGCAAATTTCCCTGCCCCAGCTGCTGGACCGTCGAAAGAAGTTCACTCCCAGCCATCCACATGCCCAGCGGTTGAATGCTAGCACTTCAACTGCTGCCTTTTCAGTTGGTAGACTCGGGCCCCCTTCCGTGAGTTTGTGCAATGTGCGGTTCCTCAGTGGCAGGTTCCCAAACGCCACTTTTTCTCACGGAAGGCGATTCCGGCTCTCTACCGGCATGTGGAAGGCAATGTCTTGGCCTCACTGGACAGGGCGGTCAGCGGTAAGGTGCATATTACCGCTGACTCATGGTCCAGCAGGCATGGACAGGGACATTACCTATCTTTCACAGCCCATTGGGTCACTCTTTTAGCAGCTGGGAAGGATGCAGGACAAGGTGCAGCAGTGTTGGAGGTTGTTCCGCCACCACGCCTCCAAAATACTACTACTGGTTGTGACACACCTCTCTCCTCCACCCCCTCCTCTTCTTCTTCCTCCATGGCCTCTTCGAGTGCTCTGTCCTCGGAACCAGCGGTGCTCTGTAGGCGTCCAAGTAAGGAAGTTACGCAAGTACACAGGCAAAAAGATGCCATGCCGTGCTTGCGCTGGTGTGTTTGGGGGACAGGAGCCACACTGGGGCAGAGGTTCTGTCAGCTCTGCAGGGGCAGGCCAAGAGGTGGTTGACGCCACGCCAGCTTAAGCCAGGAATGTTGGTTTGTGACAATGGCACCAACCTCCTCTCCGCCCTGCGACAGGGACAGCTGACCCATGTGCCCTGTATGGCTCATGTCCTTAACCTGGTGGTGCAGCGGTCCTTGGGCAGGTACCCAGGCTTACAGGATGTCCTGAGGCAGGCCAGGAAAGTCTGTGTGCATTTCCGCCGATCATATAATGCCAGTGCTCAGCTGGCTGAGCTGCAAAAGGAGTTGAACCTGCCCAAGAACCGCCTTATATGTGACATGCCCACCAGGTGGAACTCAACGTTGGCCATGCTGCAGCGACTGCACACGCAGCAGAGGGCCATCAATGAGTACCTGTGTGTTTACGGCACCAGGACAGGGTCAGGGGAGCTCGGATTTTTTTCCCCACGCCAGTGGAGCATGATCAGGGATGCATGCACTGTCCTGTCACCATTTGAGGAGGCCACAAGGATGGTGAGCAGTGACAGTGCATGCATCAGTGACACTGTACCTCTTGTCCACCTGTTGGAGCATACGCTGCATGGAATAATGGACAGGGCAGTTGAGGCAGAACAGAGGCAGGAAGAGGAGGAAGGAGGAAGTGTTCCTTCTCTCCCACCCATCACACAGGAAGAGGATGAGGATGAGGAGGAGGAGGAGGACCATTGTGTCCGTATGGAGGTGGAGCCTGGCACTCAGCATCAGAAGTCTTTTAGGGATGATTTACAGTCCCAAGAAACCGGTGGACTTGTACGTGGCTGGGAGGAGGTGGCTGCGGATCATATCGGTCCTCAGTGACCCAGAAGACTCCGGACCGAATGCCTCAGCTAACCTACGTTGCATGGCCTCCCTGATCCTGCAAAGCCTGCGGAAGGATCCTCGTATTCTTCAGATCAAGGAGAGGGACCATTACTGGCTGGCCACTCTCCTTGATCCACGGTACAAGGGTAAGGTTGCGGACCTTATCTTGCCATCGCAGAGGGAGCAGAGGATGAGACATCTTCAGGAGACCTTGCAGAAAGGTCTGTGCAATGCGTTCCCAGAGACTGGGAGGTTACAAACTCCTGGTCCTGGACGACGAGTTGCTGAGGCTTTCGTCAGTAGCAGAAGCGGTGGGGAAGGTGGATGTCTGACCGATGCATTCAGACAATTTTTTAGTCTGCAGCCCCAAGGTATGATCGGTTCCAGCAACCATCGCCAGCATCTGATATACATGGTGCAGGAATACCTAGGGGCAAGGTCAGACTTGGACACCTTTCCCACCGAAAATCCCCTGGCTTACTGGGTCTTGAGGATGGATCACTGGCCAGAGCTTGCACAGTATGCAATTGAGCTACTGGCCTGTCCTGCATCCAGCGTTCTTTCGGAACGCACATTCAGTGCTGCTGGAGGCTTTGTCACCGATCACAGGGTGCGCCTGTCCACCGACTCGGTTGATCGACTGACCTTCATAAAGATGAATCAGTCTTGGATCACCACCAGCTACCAGGTACCTGAAGCTGATATAACAGAATCATTTATTTTGAAATGTCACATCCCTTCAAGACTGCCTATGCTGATGCTGAGTGACTGTCCTGTTATGTTGACTGACTATCCTCTTCCTCCTCAATGATCCTGATGATAGCTTGGAAGAACATTTTTGTTTCTGGGTGCCACCACCAGTGGCTAAGGCCCAATTTTTCAGCCCCTGTTTAACAGGGGCGTGTAATTACAATTTTTTATGCAATGCTTTGGAACAGGTCTCATTGCTGTGCTCCAAGTACAGTATCTGTGAGGGGTTGCAGTGTTGTGGAACAAGCACCAGTGCCTAAGGCCCAATTTTTCAGCCCATGTTTTACAGGGGAGTCTAATTACAATTTTTTATGCAATGCTTTGCAACAGGTCTCATTGCTGTGCTCCAAGTACAGTATCTGTGAGGGGTTGCAGTGTTGTGGCACAAGCACCAGTGCCTAAGGCACAATTTTTCAGCCTCTGTTTAACAGGGGCGTGTAATTACAATTTTTTTATGCAATGCTTTTGCAACAGGTCTCATTGCTGTGCTCCAAGTACATTTTCTGTGAGGGGTTGCAGTGTTGTGGCACCAGCACCAGTGCCTAAGGTACAATTTTTCAGCCCCTGTTTAACAGGGGCGTGTAATTACAAATCTTGATCTAATAATTCACAGCAGGGCCCATTCCTGCGCCCACCAAGAGTAACTGTGAGGGCTTACAGTGTTGTGGCAACACCGTCCACCACCCCCACCACCAAAGGCCCAATTTTTCCTAACACTGTTCAACAATGGCATGTAATTACAATTCCTGATATAATAGTTCACAGCAGGGCATTCCAGCGCCTACCACGATTAGCTGTGAGGGCTTACAGTGTTGGGGCAACACCAACATCTAATGGGGCAAATTTCTGCAGAGTATATACGGCAGGCCCCTACTTTTAAACATTCAACTTAGAAACGACTCCTACTTGCAAACGGAAGGAGAAAACAGGAAGTGAGAGGAAATCTACCCCTAGGAAGGAAAATTCGATCCTGTTAGATTTAATTTGGGAAAAAAAGGTATCTCCTCTCTACTGATGCTTTATCACCAATCCTTGTTTCAATAAAAAACACACTTTTCCAAAAACATTTGTCATTGGGACGGAAAGTGAGGTGAAATGTTCTGAACAGGTGCACAGACAGCAAAACAAATATTACAGGGGCAAATTTACAAAATTACAAACAGATTCTACTTAAGAACAAACCTACAGTCCCTGTCCATTTTGCACCGCCTGTATACTGCTGTTCAGAGTATATAGGGTTGTAGGTATAGGGTTTTATTTTGGGTGCGGGGTTCCCCTTAACCTCCCTAGCGGTAACCCCGAGCCTGGCTCGGGTCCAGCTTTTTGTGCTGGGAGCGGTAACCCCGAGCCAGGCTCGGGCTTGCGTGCAGGATGCAGGGGGGAAGTTACTTACCTTTTCCCCTGGATCCTGCGATGTCTCCCCGCTGTGTGAGCGAGCCGTCCGCTCGCTCGATTCACACAGTGCCGGTCTCCGTTCCCTGCGATGTTCCGACGCACGGGAGCGGAGATCGGCGCCAAATTTAAAAAATATATAATTTACAGATTACAGTTTACAGATTACAGTACTGTATACAAAAAAAAAATACACACCCCCTTTGTCCCTAGTGGTCTGCCCAGTGCCCTGCATGTCATTTTATATAATAAAAAGATTTTTTTTCTGCCTGGAAACTGGAGATTGTCCATAGCAACCAAAAAGTGTCCCTTTATGTCAAAAGTGGTTTTAGACCAGCTAGAAAACACAGATAAAAAATTAAAATCACAATTTATCATCAAACAATAAATTTAATGACAGCGACTATTCTGCAACTGAGCAAATTTCAGTGTTTTTGATTTGATTACATTATTGAATCATTTTTATATATATTTTTATTATATTATAATTTATTATTTTGTGTTTCAAACTTTATCATACCCGGGATGTCTACTAGACTCTGGTTCGGACAGATTTAAGTGAGTTATTCATAAGAATTGCATGCCTACAATATAAAAACGCCAAATTTCCATGCAAAATAATTGTACCGCTTTCAGCACTAAATTCCAGCCAGAATCATACCGCCAGGGAGGTTAATATCCATACAAGACCCAAAGGGGCTGGTAATGGGCTGGGGTAGGGGGGGTGATGGGGTAGCCATGCCATTTTTCTCAAAGATTTTCATCCATATTGCCAGGACAAGACATGACATTAAAGCCGCAAGCAGTTTTAAATGGCTTATTTTTTTCCTTTACAAATATCATTTTTTGCAGGGACAGTTCTAAACACGGGAAACACATGCCACTTCACAGGCATACTTTAGACACCCCCCAGGTACCATATTTAAAGGAATATTTCACTTTTTTTTTTCACTTTATGCATCATTAAAATGACTGCTCCAGGAAAAAACGTCAGTTTTTAAAACTTCTTTTTGCATTGATACATGTCCCCTGGGGCAGGACCCGGGTCCCCAAACCTGTTTTATGACAATAACATGCATATTGGCCGTTATAATTAGCAATTTAGATTTCGAACGTTCGCGTCCATTGTAACTAATAGGGTTCTAACGTTCGCGCTAACGTTCGCGCAAACTTTCGGTCCGTTCGCAGGTTCTGGTGCGAACCGAACCTGGGGGTGTTCGGCTCATCCCTACTGCTGACATGTACAGAAAGAATACAGGCAAATAATGATTTGATTTGGTATATTTTCTATATTTTTGGATGCATAGAATGCACTTTTTGGTTAAGTTCTATTGGCAGATATCATGTCTAATTTTATTTGTTTTCTTTTTTTAATGCACAATAAAAAAATTGTGGAGAATAATACTTGGCTAGGTATATAACTTCAAATGACAGTTTGGGAGTAGGCAGTTACATTTAAAAAAATAAAATGTAAAATTGACAAGGGACACCAACATAGTTGTATCTTTGATCTTAACAACTATGGGATAATGGTGTTGTGGTAACTTGCCCCCAAAAAAAAAAAAGCATAATAATATTATTCTTGATATCATTAGAAAAAAAAAGCTTTTGAAAATATATATGTACGAAAAGGCACCGGCGCCAACTCTGTATCTTATATTAGTTTATATATATATGAAAGGCTGCAATCTAAAATGTAAAATAACTATCTGTCCAGTTATTTTAATTAGAGTTATGATGCATAAAGAGAATTGCGCCAGTCAACTGACTGGCGCAATTCTCTTTATGCATCATAACTCTTTTGAAAATATGGTTGCAATAACTCCATCAGTATCACCAGCAAAGCAGCTTCATTATAATCCCATTAAAGAAGAAGAGAATTGTGCGCCGCATTTGGAGATTTCATAATTTGCCAAGTCACGAATGTTAATTCTCCCTTATGAACGCTAGTTTACAAGACCGACCGCTTCTGCTTCCGAGCATGCGTGTTTGTACTTTGGACTTTTGTACACACGTTCGGAAAATCGGACAACACACATTTGTCCGTGGAAAATTTGAAAACCTCCTAGCCAACATTTGTTGGCGGAAAGTCCGACAACAATTGTCCGATGGGGCATACGCACGGTCGGATTTACCTCCAACAGCCTGACATCCAACATTTCCCGTCGGAAAGTCCAATCATGTGTACAAGGCTTAACAGTCTCTCGTTAGCTCAGCAACAGCCCATCACAGGCTAGGAACTCTCAGTCCTTTGTAGAAAATAGAACATGTGGAGTAAACTGTGCATCCTGCATCACCTTCTGCTTACTTGTATACACTGGTCCCAGCTCTGCTTCCCGCAGAAATGCTAGCCCACCTGGCTGCCTCTTTACCAGCCCACCTGGCTGCTTCTTCTTCCCAGCCTACTGACACACACTGGAGACTTGCCAGGGCCAGGTTGGGTGAAGACTTAAGCACACCGTTGTCTTAAAGAGAGACCTGCTACAGCTGGCAGTTTCTGACCCTGTCAGTCCCTGCACTGTGCTGATCTACTCACTCTGTCTCTCTTTGCTCCTGCTGCCTCTCTGGTTAAGGTACCTCCAACTGCCTCCTATATTAGGATCCTTCCAGGCCAGCCTCCCAAGCTCTAACCCGACTTAAACACCCCCACCGTGGCAGGGGTCCCTCAAGGGCTACCGACAGACTCCCTCAGCACTGCATCTCCATCTTTCACCCGATTTCCCAGCTGGCATGGCTCATTTCTATTAAGGGCTCCTTAGTCCCCTGTGAGGCCCACTTCCTGGGGATTGGCTAAGGGCCCCTAAATATGCAGGGCAATTCCTCATAGCTTCTGCACACTAAATTCTAGAATATTCTCCAACATTCTAGAACCAGGGGGAGGCACCAGAGAGCTGCCAGGATGAGACATCCAACCCTAACCTCTAATAACCCTTACCCAGGTTCCATGACTCAGGTTTATCCCTGGGCCAGCTAAATTTGCCTGTACTGCCAATAGTAGCACACTTGAGGGTGTTACATAATATAATAGTTAATCAAGTTTCAAATTTAATAAAAACAGATACATTTCAATATCCTAATGTCATTTCCTTAGCACCCTCTACTGGTGAATCCAAGAACTTCCATTAATTTTGTTCAATCATAACATGATACTCGTATACTGGGCCTAACAAATCCAATCTTTATTAGATGTGTTTCTTAGTAAGCGCAATATACATGGATATGGGAAATGGTAGTGACATAAACACACTACTTTGCAAAAGTTATAGGCAGGTGTGAAAAAAATGCTGTAAATGAAAAAATTGTGTTAATAGTTTTTTTATTTTTCAATTAACAAAATCGAAAATGAATGGAAATGAACAGAATATTAATCCAAATCAAATTATTTTTGGTTTGACCACCCTTTGCCTTCAAAACAGCATTAAATATTCTAAGTACACTTTCACACAGTTTTTGAAAGAACTCAGCAGGTAGGTTGTTCCAAACATCTTGGAGATCTTCTGTGGATGTAGGCTGCCTCAAATCCTTTTGTCTCTTCATGTAATCTCAGACAGAGTCCATGATATTGAGATCGGGGCTCTGTGGGGGCCAAACCATCAATTCCAGGACTCCTTGTTCTTCTTTACACTGAAGATAGTTCCTAATGATATTGGTTGTTTGTTTGAGGTCATTGTCCTGCTTCAGAATAAATGTGGGGCTAATCACATGACTCCCTGTTGGTATGGCATGATCAATAAGTATCTGCTTGTATTTCTCAGCATTAAGGGCACCATTTATCCTGTCCATATCTTAAACTCAATTAGCAGAAATGCAGCCCCAAACTTGCAAGGATCCTCCTTAATGCTTTACTGTTACCTACAGATGGTCACATTTTTATTGTTGTGTTTATACCTTTTGCTTTCTCTCTGGATTTCTGTAATCACTTCTGGAACAGTGACGTACCCATATAGCGCTGAACTTCCGGTGGTTACATCCCAGGACTGTTTTTTGGAGCTAACGGTTGGCTCTCTTGTAAAAGCAATCCTAGCACTAACAAGTTTGCACACAAATGCATGCTTTGGTCCAGCACATACACAAAGCATCCGTTCCACACATGTGAGGTATCGCAGCGAAAGTCAGATCATGAGCAGTAATTCTAGCACTAAACCTCCTCTGTACATCTAAAGTGATAACCTGTATAAGCTTTTAAAGCATCACCTATCGATAGTAAAATTTACGTAGTTTGTCACCATTGCACGGACGTGCACAATTTTAAAGCATGACATGTTTGGTATCTATTTACTCAGCGTAAATAAAAATGGTTTTATCTATTGTTTTTTTTGTTGCATTAACCTCCTTGGCGGTATTCCCGAGTCTGGCTCGGGTTCAGTTTTTTCTGCTAGGAGCGGTAACCCCGAGCCAGACTTGGGCTAGCGTTGCAGGATACAGGGGGAAGTTACTTACCTTTTCCCCTGGATCCTGCAATGTCTCCCCGCTGTGTGTGCGAGCCATCCGCTCGCTCGATTCACACAGTGCCCGAGTGCCGCCGATCTCCGTTCCCTGTGAAGTTCCGACGCGCGGGAGCGGAGATCGGCGCCAAATTTAAAAAAGTTTAAAAACACACACCACATGCAGTACTGTAATCTTACAGATTACAGTACTGTATACAAAAAATACACATCCCCTTTGTCCCTAGTGGTCTGCCCAGTGCCCTGCATGTCATTTTGTATAATAAAAAGATTTTTTTTCTGCCTGGAAACTGGAGATTGTCCATAGCAACCAAAAAGTGTCCCTTTATGTCAAAAGTGGTTTTAGACCAGCTAGAAAATACAGATAAAAAATTAGAATCACAATTTATCATCAAACAATAAATTTAATGACAGCAACTATTCTGCAACTGAGCAAATGTCAGTGTTTTTGATTTGATTACATTATTGAATCATTTTTATATATATTTTTATTATATTATAATTTATTATTTTGTGTTTCAAACTTTATCATACCCGGGATGTATACTAGACTCTGGTTTGGACAGATTTAAGTGAGTTATTCATAAGAATTGCATGCCTACAATATAAAAACGCCAAATTTCCATGCAAAATAATTGTACCTCTTTCAGCACAAAATTCCGGACAGAATCATACCGCCAGGGAGGTTAAAGTTCAAAAAATTGATTTTTTCCCCAATTTTTTTTTAAAAAGCTGCGCAAATACCATGTGACAAAAAAAAAATTGTAAAACCTACCAATATATTCTCTAGGGCCTCTGCTTTAAAATAAATAAATAATGTTTGGGTCTTGTAAGTAGTTTTCTATCAAAAAATACTGATTGTTAAATTTAAACAAAACGTGCCAGAGAAGGCCTGGTCTGGAAGTGGGTATCTATTGCTATTTCTATTCACCAGATGTTTGGGGAATCCTATCTAGTCATATTTTGAATTGGTATTACACTCATGTTACACTGTATGTTTATCCTACATAGAGCCTGAAGGCTTGTTTTTATTGTTTTCTAACCAATTCCAGTATGTACTGTATATTTGTATATTTTTTTATGGCACAAGAAAAATCTTCTTGATTAAAAAAAAAATGTGGTAGACAATAATCATTTGACTAATTATATCCCTTGATCCACTGCAGCTAGATCAAAGGGCGTAGTCTGTAAATTATGCCAATATGGAAAAATATAATAATATAATTATGAGGTGTTAGGTAATGGCCTTGGTACTGTTTTATTCAACTGGTGATCAGCTGTTTTGTAAAAGCGTTCCAGGCACAACCCCCCCCCCCGTCCTTCCCAACATCCATGTACTTTCCTGGACTCTCCCATTTCTCCAAGGTGCCCAGCACAGGGTAGGACGACTTCCCACAGAGGAGATGGAGGAACCTCCATTCACCGAACTCCTGGATGTGATGAAGATTTTGTCAGTTTCAGAGCCGTCATTACCTGGTACAATCACTTAAAGGGAAAAAAAGTGTAAAATTATAATTTAAGTAAAACAAAAATAATAATAAAAAACAAAGTCACCCCCCGTCCGCCCATGCATACACAAAAATGCAATAGAATAAAATATGTCTGTTCTGAAATCTAACTAGATGTACACATGTGCATTATGTATAACCCATCTGGTGCTAAAGGGGGGTGACCACATGAATACCAAAAAAATTTAATCAACCCTCTGCACACTGCTATACACTGCTTAACCCCTTCAGCCCCAGAAGGATTTACCCCCTTCCTGACCAAGCCCTTTTTTGCTATACGACACTATTTGCTATACGACCCACTCTTTAACTGACAATTGCGCGGTCGTGTGCCGTTGTACCCAAACAAATTTGGCGTCCTTTGACGGCAAATCCACTTTGCACTGCAAGTGCACTTGAAAATGCAGTCGCTCTAAATCTAAGGGGTAGATCTGACATGAGGGGAAGCTCTGTTGATTTTATCATCCAATCATGTGCAAGCTAAAATGCTGTATTTTATTTTCCTTGCATGGTCCCCACGGATCTACAGCGACTTTTCTTCCAAGTGCACTTTCAGGTGCAATTGTAGTGCAAAGTGGATTTTCCTTTACTAAATAACCCCCAATATATTTTTCTTTTTGCTATATAAAATACCCCCCAAAAAATATAAAAAAAAAATAATTTCTTCCTCAGTTTAGGCCAATATGTATTCTTCTACATATTTTGGTAAAAAAAACACAATAAGCGTATATTGATTGGTTTCGCAAAAGTTCTACTGCTCCTGATCACTGGGAGCAGTAGATCCCTGTCATGTTGCTAGGCAGAACAGGGAAATGCCTTGTTTACATAGGCATCTCCCCGTGCTGCCTCTCCGTGGCATGATCGCGGGCCACCGGCGGACATCGAGTAAGCGGGACCTGCGGGTACACTCCCACAAGCCGCTGATGAAGGAGTGACGTACGGGTACGTTGTTTTGTGCACCCGTGCCACTTTGCCGACGTATATTGGCATGAGCCGGTCGGCAAGTGGTTAAAGAGGAACTGCAGTCTGCTCACATAATTTGTAATAAAAACATCTTTGCCATTCTGAAGCTTCCCTCCAACCACTTTGCATATTATTTTATATATACTGTGATTCTGTACTTGCCTAATATGCTGCAGAAATCTCCCTCCACCAAGTCTGGCTGCAACTATTTTAACTGTGGGCAGCTGAAGCTGCTGCCTGTTCACTTCCTGGATTTACACAGACACACAGAGGCACACCTCCAGCTCTGCAGCCCTGCAGGTCTTATTGGCCCTCTTATGACTCATCCCCCCTCCCTTCCTGACAAACTCTCAGGAGAGTGAGAGAGAGAGCTGTGCATGATGTCATAAGCCTAGGCTTTTTACCAGACAATAAACAGGAAGTGGGCTGTATAAGGTATTTACTGGCAGGAAAAAAAAATGTTTTACTATCCAAAGTTAAAACAACAAGGTCAGAAGATTTAATAGATGGAAAGTTGAAAAAATGACTGAAGATCCATTTTAAGTGCTTCACACTAGTGTGATGACAGGCATTGCTTGTAATTCACACCGCATTGCTGTGAAGATCACATGCGATGTCTGTGAGATGTGATTTTAGCTAAACAAACTGTATGGCTGAAATCACATTGCATTCACACCAAAATGGTGCAGGACCCTTTTTTTGGTCCGCACTGGAATCGGATCGCATGGGTGTTCACACCCATGCGATCCGATTCCTGCACCATTTCACAGTTTGCACTGTGATCTGCAAACCGATATGGGGGTGTCATTAACTTTACATTGACACCCCCAGCAATTCCCAGATCTCAATGAGAACCACTGGGCGATTCAGGTGAGATGCGGGAACCCGCACTGGATTTGCAGGGTTTCCGAAACGCACAAGTGTGAACCCAGCCTAAACATTTCTAGCAAACTTTGCACAAAGACAGGGATTTTTGGTTCACATGCATTGTAATGCATGCTTAAGCTGGCCAACTGCGTCAAAGTAATCCCTCTCTGGCCAGACCTAAACTACACTATACTACCCTAAACTACACTACACTACACAACACTAACTAATCTATCCTACACTACACTCTACACTACACTGTACTTACCTGCATTACAACCTACACTCTAAACTACACAACAACACTTGATTCTACACTACATTAGGTGTTCCTAGAGGTCCTGAGCTCTGTTTTTTTGCTTGAATGTTCACTTCTTCAAGTGGGGTATCTATAGCAGCTGGGACCGCCATGTACCCTTTCAATAACAATACATAGCTGTGATACTACGGTCTTAACACCTGATTTTTGGATCTTTTCTACAGTAAATTAAATTACTCTACTTTAATCTTTGGGGTTGATATACTAAAGGCAAATAGATTGTGCACTCTGCAAGTGCAGTTGCTCCAGAAACATCACTTTACAAAAAATACCCAATCACGTGAAAGGAAAATTAAAAAAAAATTGAATTTTTGCTTAGACATGATTGGGTGATGTAAGTCAGCAGATATTCTCATTTACTAAGCTCTGGACTTAAAAAATACACAGTTTTTTTGCTTTCAGTAAACCACCATGGTATTCTCCAGGGCTTCTGCTTTTACAAAATATGTAATGTTTGGGGGGGGGGGGGGGGGTTCTAACTCATTTTCTATCTAAAAATGCAGATTTCAACATGTGTGTAAAAAAACATTTTTAAAATTGCCTGGACAGCAAGTGGTTAAAAAAAATACAAATCTAAAAAAATGTCCCTCGTTGTACCTCCATCCTCAGTCACATCATCCAGCAAAGCAGATGGACGTCCAGCGATGCAGGGGTGATGAAGATTGAGGGAATTTCTAGAGCTTGTTGCCAAATTCCTGCAATAACAATGTATAAATTAGTAGAAGCAGAGAAAACAGAGCTGTATATATATATATATATATTTTTTGTTTGTTTTTTTGTTTTTTTTTATAGATTTTTGAATGGGCCTTGTCTTCCGGGGATCTAGAAGATCAGGGAAGCTCTAGATGTTGTTGCCCAATCTATTCCTGCAATAAAAATCAATAAATGAATAGGAACTTGGTCCAGTCCAGGGATGCCAAAGATCAGGGAAGCTGTAGATTTTGCCATCCAATCAACACCTGCAATAAAATTGATATGTTAATATTGTCTGAGCAGGTAATGCTGAAAACATATCATATGACACTTTTTCTAAGCATAGGTTTACTCATCATTTTTAAATTATGGTGTCAATCCAAGATGATCTTTGTACCCAAGCAGTATATAGACTGTGATAGCATGGGCGACTTATATCTAATGTCATGGACCTGCGGTGTATTTTACGTTGGTTAAACCATCAGGCAAAGGATTGGAGATCATGTATACTTTGCCAGTAATGGTAAAATGATAACACATACAGTGGTGTGAAAAAGTGTTTGCCTCATTTCCTGTTCCTTTGCATGTTTGTCACACTTAAGTGTTTCGGAACATCAAACCAATTTAAACAATAGTCAAGGACAACACAAGTAAACACAAAATGCAATTTGTAAATGAAGGTGTTTATTATTAAAGGTGAAAAAAAATCCAAACCATCATGGCCCTGTGTGAAAAAGTGATTGCCCCCTAAACCTAATAACTGGTTGGGCCACCCTTAGCAGCAACAACTGCAACCAAGCGTTTGCGATAACGTGCAATGAGGCTTTTACAGCGTCCTGGAGGAGTTTTGGCCCACTCATCTTTGCAGAATTGTCCTAATTCAGTTACATTAGAGGGTTTTCGAGCATGAACGGCCTTTTTAAGGTCATACCACAACATCTCAATAGGATTCAGGTCAGGACTTTGGCTAGGCCACTCCAAAGTCTTCATTTTGTTTTTCTTCAGCCATTCGGTGGTGGACTTGCTGGTGTGTTTAGGATCATTGTCCTGCTGCAGAACCCAAGTTCGTTTCAGCTTGAGTACACGAACAGATGGTCGGACATTCTCCTTCAGGATCTCTTGGTAGACAGCAGAATTCATAGTTCCTTTTATCACGGCAAGTCTTCCAGGTCCTGAAGCAGCAAAACAGCCACAGACCATCACACTACCACCACCATATTTTACTGTTGGTATAATGTTCTTTTTCTGAAATGCAGTGTTCCTTCTACGCCAGATATACTTGGACACACACCTTCCAAAGAGTTCCACTTTTGTCTCATCGGTCCACAGAATGTTGTCCCAAAAGTCTTGGGGATCATCAAGATGTGTTGTGGAGAAATTGAGACGAGCTTTGATGTTCTTTTTGCTCAGCAGTGGTTTTCTCCTTGGAACTCTGCCATGCAGGCCATTTTTGCCCAGTCTTTTCCTGATGGTGGAGGCATGAACGCTGACCTTAACTGAGGCAAGTGAGGCCTGCAGTTCCATGGACGTTGTTGTGGGGTCTTTTGTGACCTCTTGGATGAGTCGTTGCTGCGCTCTTGGGGTAATTTTGGGGCGGCCGGCCATTCCTGGGAAGGTTCACCACTGTTCCATGTCTTCGCCATTTGTGGATAATGGCTCTCACTGTGGTTCGCTGGATTCCCAAAGCTTTGGAAATGGCTTTATAACCCTTTCCAGACTGATAGATCTCAATTACTTTCTTTCTCAATTGTTCCTGAATTTCTTTGGGTCTCGGCATGATGTGTAGCTTTTAAGGATCTTCTGGTGGACCTTACTGTGTCAAGCAGCTCCTATTTAAGTGATGCCTTGATTGTGAACAGGTGTGGCAATAATCAGGCCTGGGTGTGGCTAGAGAAATTGAACTCAGGTGTGGACAACCACAGTTATAGTATGTTTTAACAAGGGGGGTTTTAACCTTTAATAATAAACACCTTCATTTACAAATTGCATTTTGTGTTTACTTGTGTTGTCCTTGACTATTGTTTAAATTGGTTTGATGTTCCGAAACACTTAAGTGTGACAAACATGCAAAGAAACAGGAAATGAGGAAGGGGGCAAACACTTTTTCACACCACTGTATCAGTAGGCACATTGGCATGTGACATAATTTTGATACGTCACATATGGGATTTGTAGCTTTGGAGCGGTCTTCAGAGACCCCTTGTGGTGGTGATTTTAATAAGGTAGAGCTTCAGAGAGGAACTAAATGGATTCGAAGATTTGAAGTCACCACTCCCCCAGGGCTGAACGAGACTTTGAGCTATAAACCATTTTTATCATTCTTACCATTTTGGTTCCTGTATGATTTAGAAAAATGGGGACAACACTGGTACAGCTGCCATTTTTAATGCGGTAATAAAGGTTATCTTTTTTTGGGACAGATTTAATTTTGAAGGTGCTACTATCCCCATTACTGCACCCGGTAAACCCTAGAAATAGAGTGTTTCCAAAAACTGCAGGTTAGTTTGTATTATAATTTTGGAATTACTCGTTCTAAATGATATAAGGCTCATATTTATGTGTTTATCTTCCCTCTCTTGGCATATCCCCATGCTCGCCCCCCCTCCCCCCCGAGGAATCCAGTGACTGGACTTGGTATATGGTTGCAGAGTTTCATCGTTTAACTGCATGAGCATTTTTAATTTAGTTGGTATTTTATAATTATGCATTCTGTGTATTTATAAAAATATTTTATAATACTATAAAAGTTATTTTGAGTAATCAATTTAGTTACAAATTATAGATATATCAGGACTCTCTATATCTCCTGAAGAAATGATTAATTATCTGCGAAACCCATAGAGGAAATGACGGATTCCCTTGGATATTTTATTGTTGATCCAAAATGTATTTGGAGGCACCAAAGATGTAATTTTGATGATTTGTTTTTGTGTACTTTGTATATTGGATTCCAAGGTCAATTTGTTTGCCTGAGGGGCTAGGATCATTATGTCCTGGTAAAGATACACAAGAGGGCTTTTTATACCATGTACCGTACTTATCAGCATATAACATGTACAGGCGTATAACACGCACCTTAGTTTTAAGAGGGAAGTTTCAGGAAAAAACTTATATTTTAAATCGAGAATTTTGAAGCAAAATAAGGGTCGCTGCCCATCAATGCAGCCTTATCAGTGCCCATCTGCAGCCTTGCCATTGCCCATTAATGAAGCCTGATCAGTATCTGCAGCCTCGCCATTGCCCATCATTGCAGCCTGATCAGTGCCCATCTGTAGCCTTGCCCATCATTGCAGCCTGATTCAGTGCCCATCATTGCAGGCTGATCAGTGCCCATTTGCAGCCTTGCCCATCATTGCAGCCTGAGCAAAGCCCATCTGCAGCCTTGCCCATCATTGCAGCATGATCAGTGCCCATCTGCAGCCTTGCCCATCATTACAGCCTGATCAGTGCCCATCTGCAGCCTTGCCCATGATTGCAGCCTGATCAGTGCACATCTGCAGCCTTGCCCATCATTGCAGCATGATCAGTGACCATCTGCAGCCTTGCCAATCACTGCAGCATGATCAGTGTCCATATGCAGCTTTGCCCATCATTGCAGCATGATCAGTGACCATCTGCAGCCTTGTTATTGCCGAAAAAGGGAGATACGGATCTCCTTTGTACTCGGCTCGGCTCACAGTCACGCCCAGTCCCGCCCCTTGGCCCGACTCCTATGATGGACATAACACCAAAACAGAGCTTCTTTTCCTCAACGCAAACAGAAATATAAAAACCAAGACCCCTTGGACACCACCCACCATCCTTGGACAGACCATCTCCCCTAGCACCAAAGCCAAAAGTTTCAGAGTTATCTTCGACTCAGAGATGTCAATAGATGCTCAAATAGGATCAGTAGTCAGTGGCTCTCACCATCTTCTTCGTCTGCTAGGTAGACTCATCCCCTTCATTCCAGAAAAAGAGAAAGCAGTAGTAGTTGGAACAATCATCAATTCCCGACTCGACTATGCAAACGCCCTCTACATAGGACTACCCAAATACCAGATTGCACGCCTACAAGTCGCCCAAAACACGGCAGCAAGACAAGTCACTGGAAAAAAAAACTGGGAATCCATCTCCCAGCCCTAATGACCCTTCACTGGCTAACCGTTAAGGATTGGATCAAGACCCTCTGCCTCACGCACAAATGCACACAAGGAAACGCTCCTCAATACGTGAGAAAATAAAACACTACACTCCTATTCGCAGCCTCCGATCAACTAGCCAAAACCTCCTCCTCATCCCTAAATCCCGCTACAAATCCAAGGGAGAACAAAGATTCGCAGTCCAAGGACCTTGGCTATGGAACGCTCTACCCACTGACATCTGCATGGAAGAAAACCATCGGGCCTTCAGAAAAAAACTCAAGACCCACCTCTTCTAACAAGCAGGAAGCACAGGACGGATCAATCTCCTTGAGGCGATTCAGTTCGCAGTTGCAGCGATATACAAGTCTATAATTCATTCATTCAACACCGGTCAAATGGCGGGATGTCAATGCTAGAAGGAGGGACTGGGCGTGACTGTGAGCCGAGCCAAATACACAGAAAATACACGTGGCTCTGTCGGTGGCGCTCGTTCCCTCCTTCTCCTCCGAGGCAGCCCTATATCAGCATATAACATGCACACACGATTTCCCTCTTAAGGGGGAAAAAAGTGCGTGCTATATGCCGATAAATACGTTATATGATTTTACAATGAAGTCTATTAATAAGGATTGTGTCGTTTTCTATTACTTTTGTTTAACAGTTCCTTATCCACTTACATCGCTGGAGCGACCTGTACGTCGCTGGACTTTTGGTGTTATACTGGGATGATGCCTGCAGCTTTTTTAGAGCTGGTGGTCTCCCCCTCCCACCGCCTTGCTGCTCTCTCAGGCTGCTCTCTCAGGCTCTCCCGTCCCACCCGGAGACCAGAGCAACCAGCCAGCACGACTGCCGGCAGGCCAGACAGCCAATCAAAGCTGGATTCAGCTTTGATTGGCTCTTCATGATAGTAACCCGAAAGCGATGACATCACTTTCAGTTCAGCCGGATGTCAATGCTGCCATTTTTATAAAGTATTCAAAAACACTGATCTTGGTGTTTTGAATGATTTCAAGGGTAGAAGAGGGATTTGTGGTCTTATAGACCCCAGATTCCGCCATAAAGAGGACCTGTCACGTGCCTATTGCTGTCACAAAGGATGTTTACATTCCATGTGACAAGTTAAAAGTGATAAGAAGAAAAGAAAATTAAAACAACAGGTCAAAATTAAAAAAATGTATTAACTTTACCATTTAAAAAAAAAATTTCCCCCCGTGCTAGCATGTAAAGGTGAATGCACAACGCGCGCAAATAGCGATCGTCATACACACGTGAGGTATCGCCGCAAACGTTAGATCATGGGCAATAATTCCAGCACCAGACCTCCTGGGTAGCATTATCTTTTATATTTTACAAAAAATGGGTTATGTATTGTGTTCTTTTGTAATTAAAATTGAAATCCTCTTCATTGTGGAGGGGACATGCAATGTCTCTTCTGCAATAAATCAAACTTACTCGCCTGTTGGCAGTTATCTATAGAATGTACATTGAGCCATGCATGCGCAGCTTAATTTACATTCCAGCACAGTGCCTGTGTGTCAGGATGACAGATGCCTGCGTATGCTCAAGAGTGACATCATCCTACACTGGCCAATCAGGATGGCTGAAGACTGGCACCCAGAAGAAGATGCTGGCACTGGCAAGGGACTTCATGAACATCAGACCATTGAAGAGAGTATTGCCCACTTTGGTTCTGCTTTAAAGCTCATCCGTACTCAGACGATAGACATTAAAGTATTGACATATTTTTAAAGAGACACTAAAAGACACCTTTCAAACTAATGGTGCTTTTTAGGCATTTTATAGTGAAAAATAGCACCGTAAAGCGCCTAAAAAGCGACTCTTATGTCTCCCCAGTGTGAAAGCCTGAGTGCTTTCATCACACTGGGATGGTTCGCTGGCAGGACGTTAGAAAAAGTCTTTGGGGCAGTTTGGAAGCACTGTATACAGAACTCCCAAAACGCCCCTGCACATTGAACAGAGGAGTTCCATCCATGATACCCCCCCCCCCCCCCCATTCCAGAGTCCCTTTCTATTCATTTACTTCTTATTATCTTACCCTTGTCTTGGTTCTATGTCTGAGCCTGAACCTTAAATCTTCCATAATGGGGTGAACACCCACTATGAACATTAATGAGATGTCATATTATCAGGTGCAGTAGAGTAAGAACAATCTCAGTTTACAATGGCGGATGGTTTTGATATCAATGGCTATGTTTCACTAACCGCTTTGTGCCGACAGGAGATGAATGTGGGGAACACCGGAACCCCACCCCCCCTGCACGGGAGACGGGCAGCACCCTCGCAGATGTCCTGCCTGGGATGACTTTGATCTCATTTCCTCCTCCCTTCCCTGTCAAAGCCGGGGAGTGCAGGATGCTGGATGAGTGAGCCGCTGCGGGTGAGCTATCCCTGGAGCCACAGTGGCGGCTAGTGGGTCAGTTGGTCTTCCCCTGCTTCTCCGCTGTCCATGCGTCTCCTCCCTCTTGGCCAATAAGATCGCTTCTATTTTCGGCCAATTGGGAAACAGGTCTCACAACCCGCTTCCTGATTGGCTGGGAGGAGAATCAATGTTACATTAGCAAATATTCATTCGCTATTGTCACACAACTGGGTGGGCTTCAGGTCCACCCTTTTTTGAAGCCTATAAAAGATCACATGATCGGAAAGCTCCCGATTGCATGAAGCTCGGGAGCTTTCCGTTGGCCACCAGTAACTGTGCTGGGAGCGCACAGGGTGTGCACTCTTGGCACAGCTGTGTCTGTAAATCAGTACACAAATATGCGATCGCTTGGCACCAAGGCCCACCCGCTGAGAAGACACAGATTTGCGTACCATCGGTGCCTAGGGGTTAACATAGAGTCCTTTACCAGTGGAACTTTGCTTATAATGTGTATTTGCATGAAATGCCTAAATCATTTTGATCTAATTGTTTAAATGCGTTCTTCAGTTGTATGATGGACTCTGTCATTTCTGCACATCACTTAAGTAGGCCATACAGAAATCAAGATTCGACTGGTTCAGTAGGGACCAGCCAAGATTAGATCCATGCGTGAGTTGATCCATCGATCGAATTGGGTACAACCAACCTGTAAGATTTCTTAACATTCGATTACTGCCAGTGGATATAGACGCTAGCAGTAATCATTGTGTTCTTTTTGTCAGAAACTCCGGTGAATCCGGTGCATTTTGTCCAATCTGATGCTACCAATGGGACATACTTTATACAGCGGTGGATGGTTGACTGCACTTTCACCTTCTTGATTTACTGTCAACAGTGGTGTTTTTGTACTTATTACTGTTTATGGACTTTTTTGAGTCTGCACAACTTTGCTAAGTGGCGCTACACATTTTTGGCTTTTATTTATGTTCATTTGGGTTTGTTATATTGTCTTTATATGAGATCAGCCGCACATTATTCATTTATTTTTCACATCTAGGGATGGGCCCGGTGCTCGATGCGAACCCATGTTCGCATCGAGCACCGGGTGTTCGCTCGCTCGGCGAGCCCAGAACTATTTTGGCCGCTCGCATCACATTCGTGTGATGCGAGCGGCTCCGCAATGCATTGCGGCCGGCACGGCCGGCGCAGTGCATTGCTGGCTGATGATTGGCCAAGCATGCACTGTGACCCCGCATGCTTGGCCAATCACAGCGCTAGAAACTCGGAGAGCCATAATTGGCTACAGGCAGGACGCCTGTAGCCAATTACAGCTCAGGGGCTTTAGTACACGCCCCCTCATTTAAAAGGCCGCCACGCCGTCGGCGCCGGTCACATGAGTTCCGGCTTTAGGAGAGAGCAGGCTGATTCTGTGTCACTCTTTGCTAGATTCATTTAGAAAGATTTGCTCTACTTTGCTAAACCATTGCTACCTGTCATTGATCGTCCATTGCTGCTGCTGGTTAGTGTGTTTTTAGCTGCTGCTGGGGGTTAGTCTGGTGCATGTCTTACTGTTAGTACAGTATTTCAGTAGTACCAACCGCAGTGCTGTTAGTACAGCACTGCACCCCAAAAGCACCCATAGGACTTGTAGTGTGTTAGTGGCAGGCACTGGCAGCAAACAGAGCTCCTATATTTTCTTCCCAGAAGCACCCATAGGACTTGTAGTGTGTTAGTGGCAGGCACTGGCAGCAAACAGAGCTCCTATATTTTCTTCCCAGAAGCACCCATAGGACTTGTAGTGTGTTAGTGGCAGGCACTGGCAGCAAACAGAGCTCCTATATTTTCTTCCCAGAAGCACCCATAGGACTTGTAGTGTGTTAGTGGCAGGCACTGGCAGCAAACAGAGCTCCTATATTTTCTTCCCAGAAGCACCCATAGGACTTGTAGTGTGTTAGTGGCAGGCACTGGCAGCAAACAGAGCTCCTATATTTTCTTCCCAGAAGCACCCATAGGACTTGTAGTGTGTTAGTGGCAGGCACTGGCAGCAAACAGAGCTCCTATATTTTCTTCCCAGAAGCACCTATAGGACTTGTAGTGTGTTAGTCCCATCACACAGAGCTCCTATATTTTGTTCCCAGAAGCACCTATAGGACTTGTAGTGTGTTAGTCCCATCACACAGAGCTCCTATATTTTGTTCCCAGAAGCACCTATAGGACTTGTAGTGTGTTAGTCCCATCGCACAGAGCTATATTTTCTTCCCAGAAGCACGTATAGGACTTGTAGTGTGTTAGTCCCATCACACAGAGCTATATTTTCTTCCCAGAAGCACCTATAGGACTTGCAGTGTGTTAGTCCCATCACACAGAGCTATATTTTCTTCCCAGAAGCACCTATAGGACTTGTAGTGTGTTAGTCCTATCACACAGAGCTATATTTTCTTCCCAGAAGCACCTATAGGACTTGTAGTGTGTTAGTCCCATCACACAGAGCTATATTTTCTTCCCAGAAGCACCTATAGGACTTGTAGTGTGTTAGTCCCATCACACAGAGCTCCTATATTTTGTTCCCAGAAGCACCTATAGGACTTGTAGTGTGTTAGTCCCATCACACAGAGCTATATTTTCTTCCCAGAAGCACCTATAGGACTTGTAGTGTGTTAGTCCCATCAAACAGAGCTCCCATATTTTGTTCCCAGAAGAACCTATAGGACTTGTAGTGTGTTAGTCCCATCACACAGAGCTATATTTTCTTCCCAGAAGCACCTATAGGACTTGTAGTGTGTTAGTCCCATCACACAGAGCTCCTATATTTTGTTCCCAGAAGCACCTATAGGACTTGTAGTCTGTTAGTCCCATCACACAGAGCTATATTTTCTTCCCAGAAGCACCTATAGGACTTGTAGTGTGTTAGTCCCATCACACAGAGCTCCTATATTTTGTTCCCAGAAGCACCTATAGGACTTGTAGTGTGTTAGTCCCATCACACAGAGCTATATTTTCTTCCCAGAAGCACCTATAGGACTTGTAGTGTGTTAGTCCCATCACACAGAGCTCCTATATTTTGTTCCCAGAAGCACCTATAGGACTTGTAGTGTGTTAGTCCCATCACACAGAGCTATATTTTCTTCCCAGAAGCACCTATAGGACTTGTAGTGTGTTAGTCCCATCACACAGAGCTCCTATATTTTGTTCCCAGAAGCACCTATAGGACTTGTAGTGTGTTAGTCCCATCACACAGAGCTATATTTTCTTCCCAGAAGCACCTATAGGACTTGTAGTGTGTTAGTCCCATCACACAGAGCTCCTATATTTTGTTCCCAGAAGCACCTATAGGACTTGTAGTGTGTTAGTCCCATCACACAGAGCTATATTTTCTTCCCAGAAGCACCTATAGGACTTGTAGTGTGTTAGTCCCATCACACAGAGCTCCTATATTTTGTTCCCAGAAGCACCTATAGGACTTGTAGTGTGTTAGTCCCATCACACAGAGCTATATTTTCTTCCCAGAAGCACGTATAGGACTTGTAGTGTGTTAGTCCCATCACACAGAGCTATATTTTCTTCCCAGAAGCACCTATAGGACTTGTAGTGTGTTAGTCCTATCACACAGAGCTATATTTTCTTCCCAGAAGTACCTATAGGACTTGTAGTGTGTTAGTCCCATCACACAGAGCTCCTATATTTTGTTCCCAGAAGCACCTATAGGACTTGTAGTGTGTTAGTCCCATCACACAGAGCTATATTTTCTTCCCAGAAGCACCTATAGGACTTGTAGTGTGTTAGTCCTATCACACAGAGCTATATTTTCTTCCCAGAAGCACCTATAAGACTTGCAGTGTGTTAGTCCCATCACACAGAGCTATATTTTCTTCCCAGAAGCACCTATAGGACTTGTAGTGTGTTAGTCCCATCACACAGAGCTCCTATATTTTGTTCCCAGAATCACCTATAGGACTTGTAGTGTGTTAGTCCCATCACACAGAGCTCCTATATTTTGTTCCCAGAAGCACCTATAGGACTTGTAGTGTGTTAGTCCCATCACACAGAGCTATATTTTCTTCCCAGAAGCACCTATAGGACTTGTAGTGTGTTAGTCCCATCACACAGAGCTCCTATATTTTGTTCCCAGAAGCACCTATAGGACTTGTAGTGTGTTAGTCCCATCACACAGAGCTGTATTTTCTTCCCAGAAGCACCTATAGGACTTGTAGTGTGTTAGTCCCATCACACAGAGCTCCTATATTTTGTTCCCAGAAGCACCTATAGGACTTGTAGTGTGTTAGTCCCATCACACAGAGCTATATTTTCTTCCCAGAAGCACCTATAGGACTTGTAGTGTGTTAGTCCTATCACACAGAGCTATATTTTCTTCCCAGAAGCACCTATAAGACTTGTAGTGTGTTAGTCCCATCACACAGAGCTATATTTTCTTCCCAGAAGCACCTATAGGACTTGTAGTGTGTTAGTCCCATCACACAGAGCTCCTATATTTTGTTCCCAGAAGCACCTATAGGACTTGTAGTGTGTTAGTCCCATCACACAGAGCTCCTATATTTTGTTCCCAGAAGCACCTATAGGACTTGTAGTGTGTTAGTCCCATCACACAGAGCTATATTTTCTTCCCAGAAGCACCTATAGGACTTGTAGTGTGTTAGTCCCATCACACATAGCTCCTATATTTTGTTCCCAGAAGCACCTATAGGACTTGTAGTGTGTTAGTCCCATCACACAGAGCTGTATTTTCTTCCCAGAAGCACCTATAGGACTTGTAGTGTGTTAGTCCCATCACACAGAGCTCCTATATTTTGTTCCCAGAAGCACCTATAGGACTTGTAGTGTGTTAATCCCATCACACAGAGCTATATTTTCTTCCCAGAAGCACCTATAGGACTTGTAGTGTGTTAGTCCCATCACACAGAGCTCCTATATTTTGTTCCCAGAAGCACCTATAGGACTTGTAGTGTGTTAGTCTCATCACACAGAGCTATATTTTCTTCCCAGAAGCACGTATAGGACTTGTAGTGTGTTAGTCCCATCACACAGAGCTATATTTTCTTCCCAGAAGCACCTATAGGACTTGTAGTGTGTTAGTCCTATCACACAGAGCTATATTTTCTTCCCAGAAGCACCTATAGGACTTGTAGTGTGTTAGTCCCATCACACAGAGCTCCTATATTTTGTTCCCAGAAGCACCTATAGGACTTGTAGTGTGTTAGTCCCATCACACAGAGCTATATTTTCTTCCCAGAAGCACCTATAGGACTTGTAGTGTGTTAGTCCTATCACACAGAGCTATATTTTCTTCCCAGAAGCACCTATAAGACTTGTAGTGTGTTAGTCCCATCACACAGAGCTATATTTTCTTCCCAGAAGCACCTATAGGACTTGTAGTGTGTTAGTCCCATCACACAGAGCTCCTATATTTTGTTCCCAGAAGCACCTATAGGACTTGTAGTGTGTTAGTCCCATCACACAGAGCTCCTATATTTTGTTCCCAGCAGCACCTATAGGACTTGTAGTATGTTAGTCCCATCACACAGAGCTATATTTTCTTCCCAGAAGCACCTATAGGACTTGTAGTGTGTTAGTCCCATCACACAGAGCTCCTATATTTTGTTCCCAGAAGCACCTATAGGACTTGTAGTGTGTTAGTCCCATCACACAGAGCTATATTTTCTTCCCAGAAGCACCTATAGGACTTGTAGTGTGTTAGTCCCATCACACAGAGCTATATTTTCTTCCCAGAAGCACCTATAGGACTTGTAGTGTGTTAGTCCCATCACACAGAGCTCCTATATTTTGTTCCCAGAAGCACCTATAGGGCTTGTAGTGTGTTAGTCCCATCAAACAGAGCTATAGTTTCTTCCCAGAAGCACCTATAGGACTTGTAGTGTGTTAGTCCCATCACACAGAGCTCCTATATTTTCTTCCCAGAAGCACCCATAGGACTTGTAGTGTGTTAGTCCCATCACACAGAGTTCCTATATTTTCTTTGCAGAAGCACCCATAGGACTTGTAGTGTGTTAGTCCCATCACACAGAGCTCCTATATTTTCTTTGCAGAAGCACCCATAGGACTTCTAGTGTGTTAGTGGCATCACACAGAGCTCCTATATTTTCTTCTAAGCAGCACCCACAGGACTTCTAGTGTGTTAGTGGCATCACACAGAGCTCCTATATTTTCTTTGCAGAAGCACCCATAGGACTTCTAGTGTGTTAGTGGCATCACACAGAGCTCCTATATTTTCTTCCCAGAAGCACCCATAGGACTTGTAGTGTGTTAGTCCCATCACACAGAGCTCCTATATTTTGTTCCCAGAAGCACCCATAGGACTTGTAGTGTGTTAGTCCCATCACACAGAGTTCCTATATTTTCTTTGCAGAAGCACCCATAGGACTTGTAGTGTGTTAGTCCCATCACACAGAGCTCCTATATTTTCTTTGCAGAAGCACCCATAGGACTTCTAGTGTGTTAGTGGCATCACACAGAGCTCCTATATTTTCTTCTAAGCAGCACCCACAGGACTTCTAGTGTGTTAGTGGCATCACACAGAGCTCCTATATTTTCTTTGCAGAAGCACCCATAGGACTTCTAGTGTGTTAGTGGCATCACACAGAGCTCCTATATTTTCTTCCCAGAAGCACCCATAGGACTTGTAGTGTGTTAGTCCCATCACACAGAGCTCCTATATTTTGTTCCCAGAAGCACCTATAGGACTTGTAGTGTGTTAGTCCATCAAACAGAGCTATATTTTTTTCCCAGGAGCACCTATAGGACTTGTAGTGTGTTAGTCCCATCACACAGAGCTCCTATATTTTCTTCCCAGAAGCACCCATAGGACTTGTAGTGTGTTAGTCCCATCACACAGAGTTCCTATATTTTCTTTGCAGAAGCACCCATAGGACTTGTAGTGTGTTAGTGGCATCACACAGAGCTCCTATATTTTCTTTGCAGAAGCACCCATAGGACTTCTAGTGTGTTAGTGGCATCACACAGAGCTCCTATATTTTCTTCTAAGCAGCACCCATAGGACTTCTAGTGTGTTAGTGGCATCACACAGAGCTCCTATATTTTCTTTGCAGAAGCACCCATAGGACTTCTAGTGTGTTAGTGGCATCACACAGAGCTCCTATATTTTCTTCCCAGAAGCACCCATAGGACTTGTAGTGTGTTAGTCCCATCACACAGAGCTCCTATATTTTGTTCCCAGAAGCACCTATAGGACTTGTAGTGTGTTAGTCCCATCAAACAGAGCTATATTTTCTTCCCAGAAGCACCTATAGGACTTGTAGTGTGTTAGTCCCATCACACAGAGCTCCTATATTCTCTTCCCAGAAGCACCCATAGGACTTGTAGTGTGTTAGTCCCATCACACAGAGCTCCTATATTTTCTTCTCAGCAGCACCCACAGGACTTCTAGTGTGTTAGTGGCATCACACAGAGCTCCTATATTTTCTTTGCAGAAGCACCCATAGGACTTCTAGTGTGTTAGTGGCATCACACAGAGCTCCTATATTTTCTTCTCAGCAGCACCCACAGGACTTCTAGTGTGTTAGTGGCATCACACAGAGCTCCTATATTTTCTTTGCAGAAGCACCCATAGGACTTCTAGTGTGTTAGTGGCATCACACAGAGCTCCTATATTTTCTTTGCAGGAAGCACCCATAGGACTTCTAGTGTGTTAGTGGCATCACACAGAGCTCCTATATTTTCTTCTCAGCAGCACCCACAGGACTTCTAGTGTGTTAGTGGCATCACACAGAGCTCCTATATTTTCTTTGCAGAAGCACCCATAGGACTTCTAGTGTGTTAGTGGCATCACACAGAGCTCCTATATTTTCTTTGCAGAAGCACCTATAGGACTTCTAGTGTGTTAGTGGCATCACACAGAGCTCCTATATTTTCTTCTCAGCAGCACCCATAGGACTTCTAGTGTGTTAGTGGCATCACACAGAGCTCCTATATTTTCTTTGCAGAAGCACCCATAGGACTTCTAGTGTGTTAGTGGCATCACACAGAGCTCCTATATTTTCTTCCCAGAAGCACCCATAGGACTTGTAGTGTGTTAGTCCCATCACACAGAGCTCCTATATTTTGTTCCCAGAAGCACCTATAGGACTTGTAGTGTGTTAGTCCCATCAAACAGAGCTATATTTTCTTCCCAGAAGCACCTATAGGACTTGTAGTGTGTTAGTCCCATCACACAGAGCTCCTATATTTTCTTCCCAGAAGCACCCATAGGACTTGTAGTGTGTTAGTCCCATCACACAGAGCTCCTATATTTTCTTTGCAGAAGCACCCATAGGACTTCTAGTGTGTTAGTGGCATCACACAGAGCTCCTATATTTTCTTCTAAGCAGCACCCATAGGACTTCTAGTGTGTTAGTGGCATCACACAGAGCTCCTATATTTTCTTTGCAGAAGCACCCATAGGACTTCTAGTGTGTTAGTGGCATCACACAGAGCTCCTATATTTTCTTCCCAGAAGCACCCATAGGACTTGTAGTGTGTTAGTCCCATCACACAGAGCTCCTATATTTTGTTCCCAGAAGCACCTATAGGACTTGTAGTGTGTTAGTCCCATCAAACAGAGCTATATTTTCTTCCCAGAAGCACCTATAGGACTTGTAGTGTGTTAGTCCCATCACACAGAGCTCCTATATTTTCTTCCCAGAAGCACCCATAGGACTTGTAGTGTGTTAGTCCCATCACACAGAGCTCCTATATTTTCTTCTCAGCAGCACCCACAGAACTTCTAGTGTGTTAGTGGCATCACACAGAGCTCCTATATTTTCTTTGCAGAAGCACCCATAGGACTTCTAGTGTGTTAGTGGCATCACACAGAGCTCCTATATTTTCTTCTCAGCAGCACCCACAGGACTTCTAGTGTGTTAGTGGCATCACACAGAGCTCCTATATTTTCTTTGCAGAAGCACCCATAGGACTTCTAGTGTGTTAGTGGCATCACACAGAGCTCCTATATTTTCTTTGCAGAAGCACCCATAGGACTTCTAGTGTGTTAGTGGCATCACACAGAGCTCCTATATTTTCTTCTCAGCAGCACCCACAGGACTTCTAGTGTGTTAGTGGCATCACACAGAGCTCCTATATTTTCTTTGCAGAAGCACCCATAGGACTTCTAGTGTGTTAGTGGCATCACACAGAGCTCCTATATTTTCTTCTCAGCAGCACCCACAGGACTTCTAGTGTGTTAGTGGCATCACACAGAGCTCCTATATTTTCTTTGCAGAAGCACCCATAGGACTTCTAGTGTGTTAGTGGCATCACACAGAGCTCCTATATTTTCTTTGCAGAAGCACCTATAGGACTTCTAGTGTGTTAGTGGCATCACACAGAGCTCCTATATTTTCTTCTCAGCAGCACCCATAGGACTTCTAGTGTGTTAGTGGCATCACACAGAGCTCCTATATTTTCTTTGCAGAAGCACCCATAGGACTTCTAGTGTGTTAGTGGCATCACACAGAGCTCCTATATTTTCTTCCCAGAAGCACCCATAGGACTTGTAGTGTGTTAGTCCCATCACACAGAGCTCCTATATTTTGTTCCCAGAAGCACCTATAGGACTTGTAGTGTGTTAGTCCCATCAAACAGAGCTATATTTTCTTCCCAGAAGCACCTATAGGACTTGTAGTGTGTTAGTCCCATCACACAGAGCTCCTATATTTTCTTCCCAGAAGCACCCATAGTACTTGTAGTGTGTTAGTCCCATCACACAGAGCTCCTATATTTTCTTCTCAGCAGCACCCACAGGACTTCTAGTGTGTTAGTGGCATCACACAGAGCTCCTATATTTTCTTTGCAGAAGCACCCATAGGACTTCTAGTGTGTTAGTGGCATCACACAGAGCTCCTATATTTTCTTCTCAGCAGCACCCACAGGACTTCTAGTGTGTTAGTGGCATCACACAGAGCTCCTATATTTTCTTTGCAGAAGCACCCATAGGACTTCTAGTGTGTTAGTGGCATCACACAGAGCTCCTATATTTTCTTTGCAGAAGCACCCATAGGACTTCTAGTGTGTTAGTGGCATCACACAGAGCTCCTATATTTTCTTCTCAGCAGCACCCACAGGACTTCTAGTGTGTTAGTGGCATCACACAGAGCTCCTATATTTTCTTTGCAGAAGCACCCATAGGACTTCTAGTGTGTTAGTGGCATCACACAGAGCTCCTATATTTTCTTCTCAGCAGCACCCACAGGACTTCTAGTGTGTTAGTGGCATCACACAGAGCTCCTATATTTTCTTTGCAGAAGCACCCATAGGACTTCTAGTGTGTTAGTGGCATCACACAGAGCTCCTATATTTTCTTTGCAGAAGCACCTATAGGACTTCTAGTGTGTTAGTGGCATCACACAGAGCTCCTATATTTTCTTCTCAGCAGCACCCACAGGACTTCTAGTGTGTTAGTGGCATCACACAGAGCTCCTATATTTTCTTTGCAGAAGCACCCATAGGACTTCTAGTGTGTTAGTGGCATCACACAGAGCTCCTATATTTTCTTCTCAGCAGCACCCACAGGACTACCGAATACAATGGCTGGAAGACCGCCAAGGGGAGGCAGAGCGTGCAGAGCCAAGAACACAGGGCAGGCAGGCTCTGTTTCTAGTGGACGTGGCCGTGGCCGTGGACGTGGTCGTGCATCGTCATCAGCACGTGGCCATGGGACACGCGCGTCTTTGTTTTCGGCAGCTGGACATGTGGAGCCGCATCATGCTGAAGGCTTGGTAGAATGGATGACCAAGCCCTCCTCATCCTCCTCATCCTCTCTCACCCAGGCTCAGGGTACTGGCAGAGCAGCTGCCAACGCGTACTCAATGGCATCATCAGCCACCCCTTCCCTAGACCCACCATGTCCTCCTGAGGAGTCCCCGAACTCTTTGAGCACAGTGTTGGGTACATGCTCCAGGAGGATGCCCAACGATTCGAAGGCTCGGATGATGATACCCAGCTTGAGAAAGTCAGTAGTGTGCGCGCAGAGAGAGGGGATGCTGAAGGACAGCAATCTGGCAGTACTGTTCCACCAGCTGCAGCTTACTGCCAGGTTTTCTCTAGTGGTGAAGAGGGAGGGGATGATGAGGTCACTGACGCCACGTGGGTGCCTGGAGGGAGAGAGGATGAGGAGGAGGAGGAGGAGGAGGAGGATGATGCGGCGTCACATGTCCAACGAGGCAGGATGCCCCCTGGAGGTCAGCTAGAGGCCAGCACAGCAACTGTACAACACCGCAGAGCTCCGCCTGTGCAGGGCGCTGCCTCTGCACGTTATCAGAAAAGTTCTTTGGTGTGGGCCTTTTTTGAGACGAGTGCATCAGATCGCACCACTGCTATTTGCAATATTTGTCTCAAGCGTATCTCGCGTGGCCAAAACATCAGCCGCTTGGGCACCACAAGCATGAGCAGACATATGTCGACCTGCCATGCAGCTCGTTGGCAAGCACACATAAAAGACCCACACCAAAGAACTAAGCGGACCTCTCCTTGCTCCTCATCAGCTGGGATCTCCATCCCCACTACATCTTCAGTCCTCTCTGAAAGCTGCTGTGAGAGGACTGAAGGTGTAGAATTAGGTGTGTCACAACCAAGTACTTGCAGTACACCGACGTCCGATAGTAGCAGGCAAATTTCCCTGCCCCAGCTGCTGGACCGTCGAAAGAAGTACACTCCCAGCCATCCACATGCCCAGCGGTTGAATGCTAGCTTGGCTAAATTGCTAGCACTTCAACTGCTGCCTTTTCAGTTGGTAGACTCGGCCCCCTTCCGTGAGTTTGTTCAATGTGCGGTTCCTCAGTGGCAGGTTCCCAAACGCCACTTTTTCTCACGGAAGGCGATTCCGTCTCTCTACCGGCATGTGGAAGGCAATGTCCATGCCTCGCTGGACAGGGCGGTCAGCGGTAAGGTGCATATTACCGCTGACTCATGGTCCAGCAGGCATGGACAGGGACGTTACCTTTCTTTCACGGCCCATTGGGTCACTCTATTGGCAGCTGGGAGGGATGCAGGACAAGGTGCAGTAGTGTTGGAGGTTGTTCCGCCACCACGCCTCCAAAACGCTACTACTGCTACTGGTTGTGACACACCTCTCTCCTCCACCCCCTCCTCTTCTTCTTCCTCCAGTGCTCTGTCCTCAGAACCAGCGGTGCTCCGTAGGCGTACAAGGGGCTACGCAAGTGCGCAGGCAAAAAGATGCCATGCCGTGCTTGCGCTGGTGTGTTTGGGGGACAGGAGCCACACTGGGCCAGAGGTTCTGGCAGCTCTGCAGGGGCAGGCCGAGAGGTGGTTGACGCCACGTCAGCTTAAGCCAGGAATGGTCGTTTCTGACAATGGCACCAACCTCCTCTCCGCCCTGCGACAGGGGCAGCTCACCCATGTGCCCTGTATGGCTCACGTCCTCAACCTGGTGGTGCAGCGGTTCTTGGGCAGGTTCCCAGGCTTACAGGATGTCCTGAGGCAGGCCAGGAAAGTCTGTGTGCATTTCCGCCGATCTTATAATGCCAGTGCTCGGCTGACTGAGCTGCAAAAGGAGCTGAACCTGCCCAAGAACCGCCTAATATGTGACATGCCCACCAGGTGGAACTCAACGTTGGCCATGCTGCAGCAACTGCACACGCAGCAGAGGGCCATCAATGAGTACCTTTGCGACTACGGCACCAGGACAGGGTCAGGGGAGCTTGGTTTTTTTTCCCCACGTCAGTGGAGCATGATCAGGGATGCATGCACTGTCCTCTCACCATTTGAGGAGGCCACGAGGATGGTGAGCAGTGACAGTGCATGCATCAGTGACACTGTACCTCTTGTCCACCTGTTGGAGCATACGCTGCGTGGGATAATGGACAGGGCACTTGAGGCAGAACAGAGGCAGGAAGAGGAGGACTTCCTTGCCTCTCAAGGCCCCCTTTATCTGGACAGTGTTCCTTCTGTCCCACCCATCACACAGGAAGAGGATGAGGGAGGAGGAGGAGGAGGAGGAGGATTGTGTGAGCATGGAGGTGGAGCCTGGCACTCAGCATCATCAGCAGCAGTCTTTTAGGGATGATGTACAGTCCC
Source organism: Lithobates sylvaticus (assembly GCA_028564925.1). Lineage (NCBI taxonomy): Eukaryota > Metazoa > Chordata > Amphibia > Anura > Ranidae > Lithobates > Lithobates sylvaticus. The sequence continues at coordinate 410,413,251 of CM053030.1, forward strand.
AACAAACCAGTGGACTTGTACGTGGCTGGGAGGAGGTGGCTGGCGATCATGTCATCCTCAGTGACCCAGAAGACTCCGGACCGAATGCCTCAGCTAACCTACGCTGCATGTCCTCCCTGATCCTGCAAAGCCTGCGGAAGGATCCTCGTGTTCTTCGGATCAAGGAGAGGGACCATTACTGGCTGGCCACTCTCCTTGATCCACGGTACAAGGGTAAGGTTGCGGACCTTATCTTGCCGTCGCAGAGGGAGCAGAGGATGAGACATCTCAGGGAGGCCTTGCAGAAAGGTCTGTGCAAAGCGTTCCCAGTTACTGGGAGGTTACAAACTCCTGGTCCTGGGCGACGAGTTGCTGAGGCTTCGGTCAGTAGCAGAAGGAGCGGTGGGGAAGGTGGACGTCTGACCGATGCGTTCAGACAATTTTTTAGTCCGCAGCCCCAAGGTATGATCGGTTCCAGCAACCATCGCCAGCGTCTGATATACATGGTGCAGGAATACCTTGGGGCAAGGTCAGACTTGGACACCTTTCCCACCGAAAATCCTCTGGTTTACTGGGTCCTGAGGATGGATCACTGGCCAGAGCTTGCACAGTATGCAATTGAGCTACTGGCCTGTCCTGCCTCCAGCGTTCTTTCCGAACGCACATTCAGTGCTGCTGGAGGATTTGTCACCGATCAAAAAAACAAAAAAAAAAGAAAAAAAAAAAGAAAAAAAAAAGAAAAAAAGAAAAAAAAAAAAATTATGAATCAGTCTTGGATCACCACCAGCTACCAGGCACCTGAAGCGGATATAACGGAATAATTTATAATGTCACATCCCTTCAAGACTGCCTATGCTGATGCTGAGTGACTGTCCTGTTATGTTCACTGACTATTCTCTTCCTCCTCCTCAATGATCCATGCCACCACCAGTGCCTAAGGCACAATTTTTCAGCCCCTGTATAACAGGGGCGTGTAATTACAATTTTTTTTAAAAAAATGCTTCGCAACACGTGTGACTGCTGTGCTCCAAGTACAGTATCTGTGAGGGGTTGCAGTGTTGTGGCACCAGTACCAGTGCCTAAGGCACAATTTTTCAGCCCCTGTTTAACAGGGGCGTGTAATTACAATTTTTTTAAAAAAATGCTTCGCAACACGTGTGACTGCTGTGCTCCAAGTACAGTATCTGTGAGGGGTTGCAGTGTTGTGGCACCAGCACCAGTGCCTAAGGCACAATTTTTCAGCCCCTGTTTAACAGGGGCGTGTAATTACAATTTTTAAAAAAAATGCTTCGCAACACGTGTGACTGCTGTGCTCCAAGTACAGTATCTGTGAGGGGTTGCAGTGTTGTGGCACCAGCACCAGTGCCTAAGGCACAATTTTTCAGCCCCTGTTTAACAGGGGCGTGTAATTACAATTTTTTTAAAAAAATGCTTCGCAACACGTGTGACTGCTGTGCTCCAAGTACAGTATCTGTGAGGGGTTGCAGTGTTGTGGCACCAGCACCAGTGCCTAAGGCACAATTTTTCAGCCCCTGTTTAACAGGGGCGTGTAATTACAATTTTTAGGCAATGCTTTGCAACAGGTCTCATTGCTGTGCTAAGAGTACAGTATCTGTGAGGGGTTGCAGTGTTGTGGCACCAGCACCAATGTCTAAGGCACAATTTTTCAGCCCCTGTTTAACAGGGGAGTGTAATTACAAATCTTGATCTAATAGTTCACAGCAGGGCCCATTCCTGCGCCCACCAAGAGTAACTATGAGGGCCTACAGTCTTGTGGCAACACCGTCCACCACCACCGCCAAAGGCCCAATTTTTCTGCCCTGTTCATCAGGTGCTTGCAAATACAAATCTTGATCTAATAACTCACAGCAGGGCCCATTCCTGCGCCCACCAAGAGTAACTGTGAGAGCTTACAGTCTTGTGGCAACACCGTCCACCACCACCACCACCGCCAAAGGCCCAATTTTTCTGCCCTGTTCATCAGGTGCTTGCAATTACAAATCTTGCTCTAATAACTCACAGCAGGGCCCATTCCTGCGCCCACCAAGAGTAACTGTGAGAGCTTACAGTCTTGTGGCAACACCGTCCACCACCACCACCACCACCACCGCCAAAGGCCCAATTTTTCTGCCCGGTTCAACAGGTGCATGCAAGTACAAATCTTGATCTATTAACTCACAGCAGGGCCCATTCCTGTGCCCACCAGTCTTGTGGCTACACCAACATCTAATAGGGCAAATTTCTGCAGAGTATATACGCCAGGCCCCTACTTTCAAACATCCAACTTACAAACGACTCCTACTTGCAAATGGAAAGAGAAAACAGGAAGTGAGAGGAAATCTACCCCTAGGAAGGGAAATTCTATCCTGTTAGATTTAATTTGGGAAAAGGGTATCTCCTCTCTACTGATACTTTATCACCAATCCTTGTTTCAATTAAAACCCCACTTTTCCAAAAACATTTGTCATTGGGACGGAAAGTGAGGTGACATGTTCTGAACAGATGTGCAAAGACAGCAAATGTTACAGGGGTGATAACCCCTCCCTATGTTCTCCAAAAAGCTTAAAAATAGATTTTTTTGGGATGGAGCTACACTTCATAATGTACCTGTTCAGATCTACTTAAGAACAAACCTACAGTCCGTGTCTTGTTTGCACCACCTATATACTGCTGTTCAGAGTATATAGGGTTGTAGGTATAGGGTTTTATTTTGGGTGCGGGGTCCCCCTTAATATCCATACAAGACCCAAAGGGGCTGGGGTGGGGGGGGGTGATGGGGTAGCCATGCCATTTTTCTCAAGGATTTTCAGCCATATGGCGGCCAGGACAAGACATGACATTAAAGCCGCAAGTGGTTTTAAATGGCTTCTTTTTTTCCTTTACAAATGTCATTTTGTGCAAGGACAGTTCTAAACACGGGAAACACATGCCACTTCACAGGCATACTTTAGACACCCCCAGGTACCATATTTAAAGGAAAATTTCACTTTTTTTTTTCACTTTATGCATCATTAAAATGACTGCTCCCGAAAAAACGTTAGTTTTTAAAAGTTCTTTTTGCATTGATATATGTCCCCTGGGGCAGGACCCGGGTCCCCAAACCTGTTTTATGACATTAACATGCATATTGGCCGTTGTAATTAGCACTTTTGATTTCGAACGTTCGCGTCCATTATAACGTATAGGGTTCAAAAATTTGCGCGAACTTTCGGTCCGTTCGAAGGTTCTGGTTCGAACCGAACCCGGGGGTGTTCGGCTCATCCCTATTCACATCTCAGATTTATTCATATTTATCAACAATGACTGTGTTGATAAGGGAATCAAGAAATTTTCTTTCCTTCAAGCCACGGTGGAAGGGGAGAAAATTGAGTAATCTATGGGCTGCTTAAAGCAGACAATACATTACATTAACCATTTTTTTCCTTCTACCATGCAGCCCATGGTAGAAGGAAAAAATGGTTAATGACCAAAAATAGCTTGAATCCAAATCATTGACACCAAATGTTTTGATGGAGGAATTCCTCCCGTGGAGCTATTGTATTCTGAGAGAGGGAGGTTTTCTATCCATCAGAATACAATGATCACTGCTTGCAGCTATAGCTTCCGGGAGTGATCGCATGAAAAAAATCCGACAGGCTGGTTGTACTTAAGTCAATCATTGAAAGGATCGATTTCAGTACAACCAGCCTGCCCATACATGGAAAAAAACTTGGCCAGTTCCCGCTAAACCAACTGAATTTCCATCCATCTATGGCCAGTTTAAACTGTGTGAGAGGAAAGCAGAGATAGGAAGAAAGAAGAAAAAGGAAGAAGAAGGAAGAAGAATTCAGGAGGGTCAACCAGAGCTCGTTAGGGAACTGAGATGTAGCGGATCCACGGGTCCCAAATTTTGTCAAATTTTTCGGACGTATTATGGAGTGTGTGAGTAAGTTTGTTGTTTACCTTAATCCAGTTAAGTTTATTTCTGACATAATCTAACAGGATACTTGTTTGTTTCCAATGCCTGGCCACTGTAATCCTTGCCGCTAGTAATATATATGTAATTAACTTAGTTGATTTCCTAGGTATCTCTTCGGGTAGCTTGTGGAACAAGGCAGCTTCTGGAGTTTTACGGATGTTTATTCCTGTCACTGAGTTTATTAAATCAAATATCCTAATCCAAAATCCAATCACTAGGGGGCATTGCCACCAAATGTGGTGCATTGTCCCTGGTTGGACACAGCGTCGAAAGCAATTGGGTGATGCAGATGAATACATCTTAGCTATTCGAGTTGGGACCAAATACCAACGTAATAATGTTTTATAGTTGGCTTTGATTAGCGTGGTATTGAAAGAGATTATGGATAGGGTGTAAGCAACTTCTTGCCATTCACTTAAGTCAAGGTTGAGGTTCAGATCTTTTTCCCATTGTGTCATATAGGAAAGCTTTAAGGTAGGTTCAGTGAGGGAAGTATATACCCCAGATAGTCGTCCCTTCCCTTGAGTCCTTGCTTGACATGACAGTTCGAACATTGTAAGCGTAAGCGGTTCGACGATTAGATTAAGTTTGCATCTAACAAAGGATACAATTTGGTTATATCGAAATATTTCACTGGTGGGTATCTGCATTTTGTATTTAAAATGGTGTAAAGAATATATCTGATTACCATTAAGATAATCGCCAATTCTCAGCAAGCCTTTATTAAGCCAACAGTGAAATGATTGTGGCGCTAACCTGGGTGGAAACTCTGGATTAGGGGCCCTTAATTAAACTGATGGCTTTAGTCTTTCTAAAGTCAGAACTGTACATTTAGGTATAATGGTACTGAAAGGCGGGGAAATGTTTTGGGATGGGGATAATAGGCGCTGCCCTTATTTTTCTCATTTATGAACACTTTATGAAGCTATGCTGACCCGCTCTTCATAGCTGACTCTTCTTCCCTTGTAAGAACAGCTTTTCTCTGTTTCTGAATGGCAGTGCTCTGTGATTTCCTTGTAGAGGGTTCCGTGTCATTTACACTCATGTTCAAGAGTGCTGAAGGAAAGAAAGAACAATCTCAAGAGAGAAAACTTAAGGGAATAAAAGTGCGGAGGAGAGATATGTCAAGTATGGCTCAGTCCTTCTGACTTTCAGCTTTGTCTTTTTTGCTTCTTTACTTACAGTACCATCTCTCAACATACACTATATTACCAAAGTATTGGGGCACCTATCCTTAACATGAACATGAACTTTAATGGCATCCCATTCTTAGTCCGTAGGATTCAATATTGAGTTGTTCCACCCTTTGCAGCTATAACAGCTTCAACTCTTCTGGGAAGGCTGTCCACAAGGATTAGGAGTGTGTCTACGGGAATGTTTGACCATTCTTCCAGAAGCATATTTGTGAGGTTAGGCACTGCTGTTGGATGAGAAGACCTGGCTCGCAGCCTCTGCTCTCATTCATCACAAGGGTGTTCTGTCGGGTGCAGGCCAGTCAAATGCCTTCAAATGCCTTCACCTCAAACTCGCTCATCTATGTCTTTATGGACCTTGTTTTGTGCATTGGTTCAAATCATTTGGTGGAGAGGGGATTATGGTGTGGGGTTGTTTTTCAGGGTTTGGGCTTGGCCCCTTGGTTCCAGTGAAGTGATCTCTTAAGGCGTCAGCATACTAAGACATTTTGGACAATTTCATGCTCCCAACTTTGTGAGAACAGTTTAAGGATGGCCCCCTATGACCCATACACACGATCGGACATTGATTGGACATTCTGAAACAAAATCCATGTATTTTTTCTGACAGATGTTGGCTCAAACTTGTCTTACATACACACGGTCACACAAATCTTGTCGGAAACTCTGAACGTCAACAGCGCGGTGACGTACAACACTTACGACGTGCCGAGAAAAATGAAGTTCAATAGCCTCTTCTGCTTGATTCTGAGCATGCGTGGCACTTTGTGCGTCGGAAATGTGTACACACAATCGGAATTTATACGAACAAATTTTGTTGTCGGAAAATTTGTGAACCAGATCTCAAATTCCGATGGAAACTGTCCAACGGAGCCTACACACGGTCGGAATTTCCGAAAAAAAGCTTTGATCGCACATTGGAAAATCCAACCGTGTGTACGTGGCATTACTGTTCCAACATGACTGCGCACCAGTGTATAGAGAGAAGAAAGGGTTTTTAGGGACTTTCAGGAAATCATGGCCTGGTATGGCCACACATTTCCATCCCCACAAAGCAAGGTCCATAGGCATGGACGAGCGAGTTTGGGGTGGAGGAACTTGACTGGCCTGCACAGGAAAGCGGAGACTGCGAGCTAGGCCTTCTCGTCACAAATGCTCTTCTGAAATAATGGTCAAGCTTTACCATAGACACACTACTAAACCTTGTGGACAGCCTTCCAAGAAGAGTTGAGGCTGTTATAGCTGCAAAAGGTGGGCCATCTTAATATTGAACCCTATGGACTAAGACTGGGATGCCATTAAAGTTTATGGGCGTGTAAAGGCAGGGGTCCCAACACTTTTGTTAATATAGTGTATGTTATGTACATTTGTTTTTTGCGACTGGTCATCATGTAATATTTTTTTTAAACTTAGATACTATCTCTGCCCCCTGATGAAGATTTATGAGAAACTAATTGAAACACATTGGAGCTTATCTGGCAGGTTATACTGTTTGAATAAATTCAAATGAAATATACATTTATATAATTACACTGCCAAAGGGTATAGGGGTATTATAGCACATTGTATGTACCATTGAGTAGTAAAACCGGGGAATTTGCATGTTTTGGAACATGTTTGCTTAAAAATTTTTTGTACAGTTGTTGTGTAAAGTCCCATGGGAGTAAATGGTATTGTTATTAGACATGGAAGGACATTGTCTCTAAGTGTAGCGGCTAGTTAGGGAGAGAGGTGCAAAAAGGGTCTTCAAAAAAAGACTGGAAGTAAAGCCGGGTATTTATATCCAGACCAATAACGCTTGTAAGTTCAATCCAATGGATGAGCCAAACTGCAATGAAATTCCTCTGAAGAGCCAATCGTGGGACATCATTTTTGGGTGTTTTTATACTGCAGTGAAATACAAGGGAATCAAACACATGATTCCCCTACCATAAATAATCATTTTCTGTGCCGAGGAATCAGATAGAAAGGAGATAAAGAAAATCAACCTGAAAATCAACATGTGGGAGTAAACTCCCATACATTACTTCTACCTATAGGTAAGCTTAAAATAAGGCTTTCCTATAGGCAGTGGCGGCTGGTGCTAAACTTTTAGGGGGGGTGGGAAACAAACCTCCCCAAGTCCGCACTCACCTCTCCCCGGTCCCCCACACTCAGCCCCTCCACCGTCCCCCGCACTCACCCCTTCATGGTTCCCCCACACTCAGCCCTCCACGATCCCCTGAACTTAGGGATTGTTCAATTAGCAAAGTGAATATTCCATTTCAAAGGTTTATTTAGCTTAGTAAATAAGGTAAAACTGTGTTAATCTTTCAATTATGTGCAAAATAAAAACATTAGAGGAACCCTAATGTTCCATGCATGGTATCCTGGTTGAGTTTTAAAAAGACAATGGGGTTAATTTGCTAAAACTGGAGAGTGCAAAATTTGGTGAAGCTCCAGGCTTCCAGGTTTAATTGTCAAAGCCTAAAGCCCCATACACACGGTCGGATTTTCCGATGGATTCTGTCCTATCGGACAATGTTGTCGTAAATTCCGACTGTGTGTAGGCACCATCGGACAGTTTCCATCAGATTGTCCGACGGACAAAGTTCTATCTCCTGCTGGATAGATTTTTTGACAACAAAGTCCGATCACACCAAATCCGATCGTGTGTAGCGTAGTCCGACGGACAAAGTGCTACGCATGCTCAGAAGAAATTCTGTGACGGAAGCGCTCGGTCAGGTAAAACTACCTTTCCTAATCGACACAGCACATTCGTCACGCTGCAATGTTAAAATGTCTTTAATGCGGCGCATTCTCTTTTTCTTTACAATGCAAGAAGAATGACATGTTTTAGCTGCTCCTATTCTCCCGCACTTCTCCCAAACTTAGTTCTTTATTAGTTTTCAGGATTTCTAGACTAGATGTTTATTTTTCCTCAGATCGTAAAAGAATCTTTGTTATATTTTTTGGATGATTTGTCATTTTTGTATTTTGTTTGGAATACATATTTTAAGGATAATTTATTTATTTTTTTGAGGGGGGTTGTGTGTCTCAACTTAGCAAGACAACATTATTAACATTTCTATTTGTTGCTTAAATTTACTAGGAGTTTGTTTGTTGTTGGTGCCCCTTGTTAATTGGACTTTATGATTTGTGAAATGTACCTGCCTACTCACAAATAAACTGTCATTGTAGAAAAGTAAAACACATAGGCAATGATTCTTTCAAATCAAAAATACCTTTATTTAGGTCTCAGCAACAAACCAAAGAGGAACACAGCGATGGAGAAACTTGGGGAATTTGCAAAGCCTTGGACCCCCACGGCAAACATCATTTTTGAAGCGTCCAAAATTGGGGGCCTGAGGAGTACGTATCTTAAGGGGAGTGCTATCTGGTCCTGAAGTCCAAAACATCCGGAACTGCAGCAGATGCCATCTAGGTCCCCAGGCTCTGGTCCTACGAGAGGCTCCATCTTCTCTCAGACCAGACTGAATCCAGGTCGTCACTCTCTTGTCTTCCTTCCACGCTTCCTTGCACGCTGTGGCTGTGGTGCTGGTGGGGTGGCAGAAGGAGGAGGAGGAGGAGGCGGAGCAAGGTCACTATCGCAAACATGTGTGAGTGGGGTCATCCCCCCAGCCATACCCTTATTTAGGACTTTGAGGATGACATCCTCACACATGCTGCGTTGCCCCACCTCCATAGCCATCATTTTCGTGACAACCACGGAGCCAAAGGTCTCCTCGTCGGTGGGTGTGGCATGTAGGGAGGCTGAAGCCTCTCTGATCATCCGGAGCGCTGACTCTCCCGCCTCACCCCCCCTTCTCGCTCTTTTGTAGGGAAGGCGGAGGGGAGGGACTTGGGAGTCAGTCAGGCTCCTAGGCCTACCCCCCTCTTGGCTGCCACTACCCACCTCTTGGCTGCCACTAACCCCTTCCTCCTCCTGACTGCCACATTCCACAGCCACCTCCTGGCTGAGGTCTTCCTGTGTATGAAAAAGGGTCATAGTTTCAGTTATTTGTTCATCAAACACACACAATTTTCATCTAGTGACTGTTGCAAAATGTTTACAAATAGAAAACCATACAATTCTCAGCCCTGCAGTTTATATTCTGGCCCCAAATGTCTACAACACTACTGTCAGTTGATATGTCAAACACGTTAGGAACTAAGCAATTGGGGATCCTGAATTAACTGAACATCATTTATTTTTCACAAAATTGGTTCCCAAACTACTATACCTGCCACAAGCTGGGCTCCTCCACATCTTCCAGACTGGAAGGCCCAGGTTGCTCCTCGGAAGCCTCATCAGGGGTGGCCTGCGCGCAAGGAAGCGTGGAAGGAGGAGGCGAGAGTGACTCCGTGACATCAGTTTGGTCTTTGAGAAAATGGAGCCTGTCATAGTACCAGAGCTTGGGGACATAGACCTCATCTGCTGCAGCTCCAGATTCTTGGGACTTCAGGACCTTCAGGACCTTCTTGCGCTCCCTGATATACGCACTGCCAATTTTCTGTCTTAACTTACGAACAGTTGCCGTGGGGAACGTTGGCTTTACAAATTCCAAAAGTTTCAGCATGGCTGCGTACCTCTTTGGTTTGTGGCCGTAATAGGGGTGTTTGCCCTGCCGTAAAAGGGGAATTTCCCTGTATTTATCAATGAACAGGGGGAGAAAACTCACGTCGTTGAATCCGTGCATAATCTCTGCAAGACACAACACCACACAAAAACACTATAAATAATGTCAGGCTAAACTCTCCTAATCTTTTCCATAAAGAAGCCTCAAGGTCTAATCAGTCTAGGCTAGTTATGTACCAACGTCAAATTGTACCTTCGTTATAGCGATCATCTCGTGCGTGAGCTTTCTCTCCCCTCGTCTCACAGATCGTGGCTACGACACAGGCGTGTGACGTTTTATATACAGTGCGCATGCTTCAAACTCCGCCCGCCCCTGACGATCTTTCTCGTCTATTCCCCACCCCTTCTCTTTACGGCGCAGTGGGGAGAGCACATGGCGGGGACACAGCAGGTGCGCCCAAAATATTGCAGCAACGAGGAGGAGGATGAGGAAAGGCCGGAGGCAGAAACGTCCCGATCCCGGAGCCTGAAATTCAAGGCCTCCAATATGTCATTTGGAGAAATGTTGGAGATGGTGGACATATTAAAGAGGAGCGACTATGATGGGAAGTATGGGCCTTACCTCAACCCCAATGTCCGCAAGGCCAAGATCATGTCTAAAGTTGTGAGGAGGCTGTACAATCATTTTGGGGTACAACGATCCAAGGAGCAACTGAGAAAACGCTGGTCAGACCTGAAACTGAGGGAGCCCGATCAGTACAGAAAGATCAAGCGAGTTCTTCAAAAAAGTAAGTAGTTGTGTTTTGTGTTTGATTTTTGGCTTGCATACTGCTCCATGTGTTTGTATTTTTACAAAGTTGTACATTAGAAAATGGCCACTTTCATGTTCGTCTGTGCATTCGATCGTACTCAACCTCGATCTTTCTGCCACTGTCATGTTTGTGTGTGTGTCCATTCGATCGTACTCAACCTCGATCGTTCGGCCACTTATAATACGATGTTTGGTGTTTTTTTTGGGGGGAAACGAAGTTTGTTCTCACTAGAGATGTCATCAAGAATGTAAAGCCAATTTATTCAATGTAAAGGAGAGGTCACCCAGTAGCTGTTTACCCATCTGGACTCTAGAGCACTAGTGCTGGGACACCCAAACCCACTTTTTATTATGCTTTTCCACACATGTGCTCCAGTGGATACTAGAGGGGGGTCTCCATCAGACAAACTTCTACCAAAAAGCTAGTAAGTTTAGCACCTTTACAAAGTGACTACATTCATGTTGTTGTCATTTGTAACTGGCCAACCAAAAATATTGTCCCTCACTTTCAAGCAATGTTTGTCATTTCCTATTTCTGCCCTCAATAGATTGTGTTGCTAAATCTTCCTTTTGTACATTCTCATAAGGGAGCGAAAACTCGGGACGTCTGAGGAAACCACAAAACCAACACCTCCCAAAGAAGGGGAAAGACCAGAAGCAGAGGAGGAGGAGGAGGAAGGAGAGATAATAGAAATTGGAGAACTTGTCACCACAACAGGTGAGTGTGGGAGAACACAGCTACTGGTAAGCTAATCAATGTATGCCTGCCTCATTTCCAAGACACATTTTTGTTTTTTTTGGTTGTTTTTAGGTGACGTGGATGTTGTGGAAGAAGAATCGCACTTTACCACAGAGAGTGCCCACGTACTCATCAGGGAGATAATGGTCTGCAATCGAGATCTAGATGACATAAAGCAAAACATCAATGATGTTCAACAAAAATTGAAGAACATCATTGATGTTTTAGGAAAAATCTGAAAACGCACCAAGTAATTAACACACATTTGTGGCTGTTTCTGAACACATTTGCAACTTAAGAACTGTGTGAAATTTGGAACATGCACACATTGTGTCCACATGTGCTAGCTCCCATCATGGTGGATGAATGACAAAGTTTTTTTGGGGGTGCAACCACTTTACGAACTACTAAAGTGGTTGTGGTGAAGGGGTTGCACCCCCAAAAAACGTCCATTCATCCCCATGATGGAAAATGGCACTTTTGAAGATTCTAGGCATGTGTTTTACCATCTAATGTCCATTTTGAGACCCAAAATGTGTGCATGTTCTAAATTTCCAGTTTCCAGGGGTGACCCCCCATGTGATGAAGGCAAGATCAAACACACTTTGAACATATAGTCATGTCTGATCTTGTCTTCACTTTAGAAAGTTGAACTTTCCTAGTTCCTATGTTCTGTTTTGCTCCATGCCTGGTTTTAACAAATGCGGAATGTTTGTAAACAATGTTGTAAAGAACCAAGATCTTGTCAGTTTTGCCAAGAAGTTTGTAAACGCACTTGTGAATGTGTTGCAAGTAAACTTTTTTAATTTTCTAAATGTGTGGCTTCCTTATTTAAAAACACAAAAGCATTATGTATGTCAAATGTAAAGGATTTGGGGGACAATGGGTGTTATTTACTAAAGGCAAGTCCAGTTTGCACTGCAAGTTTCTTTTCCAGGGCACTTTTGCACTGCACTTGTAGAGCATAGTGGATTTGACTTATGTAAATGACACCCACAGTGATTTGTACGAAAACATGTAGCACACCATTTTTGGGAACACACACATTTCTGTCATGGTGATGAAAAGGAGTATTTTGGGTGTCAGTTATGCACTACAAACCTTCTCTAGACAAAAGATTAGGTATCAAACACACGACATGAGAAGAATCTTTTTGGGAAGAAGAGACTGTTACCTCCTTTTGCCCAGAAAGTGCATTCCCACTGTTGAAGCTAAAGGGCAAAAATGTATATCTCAAATAAGCTAGAATATGGAAATGACAAGAAATCATAGGTTTGGTTAAAAAATATATTTATTTAAAAATGCCTCTCACACATCGTCAGGCAGAGCAATGGCCCCCCTACCCACAAAGTACTCCATATATTGCTCGCGGACCTCGCAGGCATTTAGAGGGGGCAAGCCTGGACGTGCCGCTTGAAGGGCTGTGAGGTCGGCATTGGAAGGGCCCTCCACATCTGGGCCAACGGTCACCACATAGTTGGTGTTGTGTCTTTTCAAAAAGTTGTGCAATATGCAACAGGCAAGAACTATGTGGTTCAGTTTGTATTCCGCCAAGTTAATAGCCGTCAAAAACAGGCGGAAGCGGCTGGCCAGGATCCCGAAGGTGTTCTCCACCACTCTGCGGGCTCTCGACAGCCTGTAATTGAAGACCCTCTGGTCTGGGGTGAGGGTCCTCATCGGGAAGGGCCTCATCAGATGGGGAGTCAACGCAAACGCTTCATCTGCGACAAAGACGAAGGGGAGTCCTTCAGCATTCTCCTCTGGAGGTGGCAAGCACAGACTGCCACTTTGGAGACGCCAGTAGAACTCCGTGTGCGCAATGGCACCACCATCCGAGATCTGGCCGTTCATCCCCACGTCCACATACAAAAACTCGTATGTCGCCGACACCACCGCCAACATCACTACACTATTAAACCCCTTGTAATTATAATAGTAGGACCCCGAGTTGGGAGGTGGGACGATGCGGACGTGTTTCCCATCAATTGCACCTCCGCAGTTAGGAAAGTCCCAACGGCTGGCAAAGTGGGAGGCCACAGTCTGCCATTCCTGTGGCGTGGAAGGGAACTGTGGAGTGAAACAAGAAAAATTAGTCACTTTGCACATAAACATTGCAAGAAGATTAGACACTAAACATCTTGGAACAAGATCAGACTTTTACATTTTAAGCTGGAAAGTATTTGCAACGCAAAGTAGAGGGTTCCCCTAGCAGATTACTCACCCCCCATCAATCCCCCCACTTCTGATGGGCCATTGACAATAACTAGGGGTTTGGGGGGGGGGGGTTTGGACAGGTAACCCTCTGCACTTCATTGATTGCCAAATGGCTCAATAATGTGTGCTAGTTTGGCCAGACCCTCCTTACTTAACACTATTGGCAGCCCACAGGAAAGATAAAATAACATTCCAAATCCCCACCCACCCCCCCCCCCCCCCAAAAAAAAAGGAACGCACATTTGGACATTCTGAAATTACCTAGCAAGCTAATAGGAGGGAAAGAACACAAAAAAAGAGGAAATGGAAAGTATGGAGCCAGCCCCTTGCACTACATGCTTTGCTGAATTCATCCCTAAAGATGCCACTATAAAGAGGTAGGTATATAGTGAGTATTGACCTTTGGAAAGCCAGCAGATAAAGGATTGGTACCATCTGACAGAGCAGTTGGGGGAGGGGGTTCATAATGAGTTTGGAACCCCCCCCCCCCCCCCAACAAAAAGGGAAAAAAAAGGGGCTCTACATGAAGTAAAACACACAGCAAACATTTGTGCATATTTTAGGGGGTGTTTGGGGGAAAACAATACTATGCAGCAGACAAAATACATTGCTTAAGTGACTAGGCCATAGGTGTCTATTGGGCCAGAAGAGCATGCTGGGGAGGTAAGTGAAGGGAAAAATGCATGAAGGAGAAAAGGGGCACAGCATATTAGAGCATATTGCAATCATGGTAATTAGGGAAGGAGGTCAAAAATAGAAGACATTAGCAAACAGAGCATACATAGAAGGGAATAGTAAAGGAGAAATGTTACCTTAATATAGTCCTCCTGCAGGACCTGGATGATGGCAGAACAGGTCTCTGGAATAATGATTCCCAGGGCCTGGGGAGAGATACCTGAGGAGAACTTCAAATCCTGAAGGCTTCTCCCTGTCGCCAAGTACCTCAACGTAGCAACAAACCTCTGCTCCGGAGTGATGGCTTGTCTCATGCAGGTATCCTGCCGGCTGATAAAAGGGGTCAGCAAAGTCAAAAGACGGTGAAAAACGGGGTCCGTCATCCGGAGAAAGTTCCTGAAATCATCAGGATTATTCTCCCGGATATCACGAAGCAAAGGCATGTGCGAGAACTGATCACGCTGAAGCAACCAATTCTTGGTCCACATACTCCTCGTCACTCTGTTCATGGACGGGTCTTGGCTCAAAGCTAAAAGCCCGACACCAATTCCGCATACAGCACGAACTCGGCGACGAGTACGTACGGGAAACATCGCTCACAAACAGTCGGCTGGTCAGAACGGACAAACAGAAAGCACCGATAAACAGCAAGGCCTGAAAGAACGAAATGAATACCAGAAGCGAGCAGACAATAAGCAGTGAAAATCAAAGCGTCCTATATCAAGATATAGGCCGCAATGACCAACAAATGCGAACTGACTACATGCACTAATAAACAGATACGCACGACAAGCACAAACTGAAGAGCAGTAACGATCTGAGTCAGAAAACTGAGAAGCGCGAATCGTAAGTCCCCAAACTTCGACTAACTCGCGATAAACACGGGATCGGCAGAAGGAGCCCAACGGGTGCAGGACGTGGTGCTGAACTTCCCTTTTCTAGTCTCGTGGAAGACGACTTACGTCACGACGTTCTTGCAGACCGGAAATTCCGACAACGTTGTCCGACCGTGTGTACGCAAAACCAACATCGGACAAAGTACGACGGACATGATCCGACGGACCTGGTCCTCGGATAATCCGCGCGTGTGTATGGGGCTTAATATAACAAAAGCTAAAAGCTTATTAGCTACCATTTTTTGGGGGGAGCGCAAGCAATCCAACCCGCCACCTCCCCTGGTCGAATGCATCACCCGCAGCCCCCCCAGTCGGTTGGTCAGTCACCAGCCCCCCACTTACACCATCTAGGTTGCAGGCAGCGCTACCTGCGGGCGATGGGCGGCGGCTTTACCCGGCGTCTCCTCCTCCTCTACCTCTTCTCCTCCAATACGATCGCTTCTCCTCTCGAGAATTAGAAAGACAATAGCGAATATTAATTCACTATTGTCACACAAGTTTTTTTGAAGCCAATTAAAACGTCAGGCTCTAATCATGTGCTTCTAAAAAAAACAAAAACATTGGAATCCATGAGTCCGGCCCCCCCGCATGTAGAATAGGGGCCAGGCGCATGGATAAGAGGGGCAGCACCCCTGCACCCCTTTAGACGGACTGTCACTGTTGGCTACCATGCAGGTACATCAAGTACAGGAACAACCAACCTACAAAGGTAAAGACAGGAAGTTCCGGTGAGAGTCCTGGGCGATTTAGACCATTATATTCTATGATCCTGCGTATCTGGTACGAGGTGTAGATCAAGAGGGTGCTTCTGGTGGTGGATCCCGTTTACTGGTTCACATTGTACATTGCACTTTTGTGGATGGACTGATTTATTCACTTTTTGAATGTTCACTATTATGGGCTTTTACTATTCATTCGGTCAATAATTCATACATATTGGTCATTTACACATTAGCACTTTATTTATTTGGATTTCTGTTTGTTATGGTTAACCACTTGCCGACCAGCCGGCTCTCCTGCGCGAATCGCTATAGCTTTTTTCGGTGACCTGTTCTAAGGCTCTGGTTCCCGGTACACCCATTGAAGGCTATCCTCTAGGACATTGTTAAGATCTTTTGGTGATCCATCCCTGAGTTCCGGTTTCCTTCCTTCCAAGCTTGTTTGATTCACTGCCGCTGGCATGTGGTTTCACAACAGCCGGTAAAAGTACCCATTCCCTACCCCTGGTGGTGGACGCACTATCCCGGGTTATTTATTAACAACCACCGGTTCACTGGATGCTGTATGTCCTAGAACTTGATTCCACTTTCACCAGTCAGATTCAGGATGTGGAGAACCCAGCAGACCTTTGATTCAACTCCAAGTGACATTATTCTCTGCTTGTCTTCCTTTGCATTTAGGGACTACGTGTTTTGGTAAATATTGCACTGTTGCGCTTTGTTGATTCACCATCTACATGACGGTGTAGATTGTGCAATATTTGTCATATGTTTATGTATTTTTTTTGTATGTTTTTGCCTTATTTTATGTTAGCGCTACATTTTTTCTTAATTTACCCCTAAATACTTACCTGAGCCCAATCTCAATCCAGCGCTGTGCCTGAAAGCAGCGGCTCTCTCCACCTTCCCTCCTCACTGGACATAATATTGTAGCTGCAGCCATGGTCTTAGTATTGTTTTATTCAGCTGCTGATCAGCTGTTTTGTAAAAGTGATCAAGACACAAAATGTATTCACCCCTGTCCAGCCATGCATACACAAACATGCAATAGAATAAAATACGTCTGTTCTGAAATCTAACTAGATGTACACATGTGCATTATGTATAACCCATCTGGTGCTAAAGGGGGGTGACCACATGAATACCAAAAAATGTAAATCAACCCTCTGCACACTGCTATACACTGCTTAATCATTTCTAGCAAACTTTGCACAAAGACAGGGATTTTTGGTTTACGTGTATTGTAATGCATGCTTAAGCTGGCCAACTGCATCAAAGTAATCCCTTTCTGGCCAGACCTACACTACACTACACTACCCTACACAACACTACACTACACTACACAACACTAACTAATCTATCCTACTCTACACTACACTCTACACTACGCTGTACTTACCTGCACTACACCCTACACTCTACACTACACAACAAAACTTGATTCTACATTACATTAGGTGTTCCTAGAGGTGCTGAGCACTGTTTTTTTTTGCTAGAATGTTAACTTCTCCCAACTATCCCTGATTTCAAAGGGACTGTCCCTGATTTGGAACAAAGTCCCTCTGTCCCTCCTTCCGCCTCACTAGTCCCTCAATTTGGTCTGATCTATACAGTTCTATATAAAGAGCACTATTTATTTTTCAAAAAGTGTTTCTAAATTGCTGCATTTGTAAATTTCAAAAGCAAATTTAAATGAATAGTAGCGATATGAAAAGCACTTGTGGGTTTGTCTAATCTTTTTTTATGTATAATTCTCCTTTAAGGGTGTGTGGCAGTAGGTGTGTCCTATGCCTACATACTTTTGCCAATAGGTGTTCCTCATTCCTATTTCAAAAAGTTGGGAGGTATGGGTCTATAGCAGCTGGGACCGCCGTGTACCCTTTCAATAACAATACATAGCTGTGATACTATGGACCTAGCGCTTGATTTTTGGATCCTTCCTACACTACATTACAGGCATACCCCACTTTTAAGTACACAATGGGGTTTATTTACTAAAGCTGGAAAGTGCAAAATCAGGCTCACTTCTGCATAGAAACCAATGAGCTTCTAACCCCAGCTTGTTCACTTAAGCTTTGGTAATAAAACCTGGAAGATCATTGGTTTCTATGCAGAAGTGAGCCTGATTTTGCACTTTCCAGCTTTAGTAAATAAACCCCATTGTGTACTTAAAAGTGGGGTATGCCTGTACTCTTCTCTACTCTTTGGGGTTGATTTACTAAAGGCAAATAGGCTGTGCATTCTTCTGGTGCAGTTGCTCCACAGCTTAGAATATGAGGTGAAGCTTCACTTTACAAAAATACCCAATCACGTGCAAGGAAAATGTAAAAAAAAAAAAAATAGCATTTTTGCTTAGCCATGACTGGGTGATGGAAGTCAGCAGAGCTTCCCCTCATTTACTAAGCTCTGGAGAAGTTGCACTTGCAAAGTGCACAGTCTATTTGCTTTTAGTAAATCAACCCCTATGTGTTTAACCACTTCCCGACCGCAGGCCGTCATATGACGGCCTCCGGTTTGCGGGGGTATATCTGAATGATGCCTGTAGCTACAGACATCATTCAGATATTGCCGGTTTCAGCCGGCGATTCCCTGCACCATAAGAACGATCATAGCGGCTGTTCCGCCGCTTGATCGTTCTTATGGGCAGCGGGAGGGGACGCCCCCCTCCCGCCGGCCTCCGGTGCTTCTACCGACTCACCGCTTCCATCGGTGAGTCGGACACAGGAACCGCCGGCACCGGATGATCACTGTAGAGATTTCCGGCGGACCAGATGGTCGCCGGAGTCTCTATGATCGTTCGGAGGCCGGGCGCGATGTGAGGCGGTGATCGTTTTTTTTATTTTTTTATTTTAGGCTTTCCAGCCTAGAGGTGAGATGTGGGGTCTTATTGACCCCATATCTCACTGTTAATTGGTCCGATCAGGTAATATTCCTATTACAAGGGATGTTTACATTCCTTGTAATAGGAATAAAAGTAATCAATTTTTTTTTTTTTAACCTCCTTGGCGGTAACCCCGAGTCTGGCTCGGGGTCAGTTTTTTATGCTGGGAGCGGTAACCCCGAGCCAGACTCGGGCTTGCGTTGCGGGATGCAGGGGGGAAGTTACTTACCTTTTCCCCTGGATCCTGCGATGTCTCCCCGCTGTGTGAGCGAGCCGTCCGCTCGCTCGATTCACACAGTGCCGGGTGCCGCCGATCTCCGTTCCCTGTGACGTTACGACGCACGGGAGCGGAGATCGGCGCCAAATTCAAAAAAGTTTAAAAACACAACACATATACAATACTGTAATCTTACAGATTACAGTACTGTATACAAAAAATACACACCCCCTTTGTCCCTAGTGGTCTGCCCAGTGCCATGCATGTCATTTTATATAATAAAAAGATTTTTTTTTCTGCCTGGAAACTGGAGATTGTCCATAGCAACCAAAAAGTGTCCCTTTATGTCAAAAGTGGTTTTAGACCAGCTAGAAAACACCGATAAAAAAATAAAATCACAATTTATCATCAAACAATAAATTTAATGACAGCGACTATTCTGCAACTGAGCAAATTTCAGTGTTTTTGATTTGATTACATTATTGAATCATTTTTATATATATTTTTATTATATTATAATTTATTATTTTGTGTTTCAAACTTTATCATACCCGGGATGTCTACTAGACTCTGGTTCGGACAGATTTAAGTGAGTTATTCATAAGAATTGCAGGCCTACAATATAAAAACGCCAAATTTCCATGCAAAATAATTGTACCGCTTTCAGCACTAAATTCCAGCCAGAATCATACCGCCAGGGAGGTTAAACTGTCAAATTTAAAAAAATAAAAGTCAAATTAACAATAATAAAATTTTTTTTTTTAAAGCGCCCTGTCCCCGTGAGCTCGTACGCAGAAGTGAACGCATACGTAAGCCCCGCCCACATATGAAAACGGTGTTCAAACCACACATGTGAGGTATCGCCGCGAACGTTAGAGCGAGAGCAATAATTCTAGCCCTAGACCTCCTCTGTAACTCAAAACATGTAACCAGTAAAAAATGTTAAAGCGTCGCCTATGGGGATTTTTAAATACCAAAGTTTGGCGCCATTCCACGAGCGCGTGCAATTTTGAAGCGTGACATGTTGGGTATCTATTTACTCGGCGTATCTTCATCTTTCACATTATGCAAAAAAATTGGGCTAACTTTACTGTTTTGTTTTTTTTTAAGCATGAAATTGTTTTTTTTCTGTGCAACGAGCGTCATTGTATTCTCTAGGGTCTTTGCTAAAAAAACATATATAATGTTTGGGGGTTCTATGTAATTTTCAAGCAAAAAAAAATATGAATTTTACATGTAGGAGAGAAATGTCAGAATTGGCCTGGTTGCGAAGTGGTTAATAAATCTCTCTGCAAATATCATGTGGCATAAAACATTGCAGCAGCAGCCACCATGGTATTATCCAGGGCTTCTGCATTCATAAAACATGTCATGTTTGGGGGATTTAACTAGTTTTCTATCTAAAAAGGCAGATTTCAACATGTGTGTGAAAAATAAAAAAAAAAAATGCCCTGGACAGCAAGTGGGTAAAAAAAATAATAATACTAATAATATAATAATAATAATTCTAAGTAATACTAATCCCTCGTTGTACCTGCATCCTCAGTCACATCATCCAGCGAAGCAGATGGCATTCCAGCAATGCAGGGGTGATGCAGATCAGGGGATCTCTAGATCTTATTGCCCAATTCCTGCAATAACAATTAATATATTAGTAGAAATAGAGAAGCAAAGAAAACAGAGCTTTACTGTATATATTTTTTTTGTTTTTTGTTTGTGTTTTTTTATTCATTTTTGAATGGGCGTCAGTCTCATCTACCAGCGATCTAGAAGATCAATGTAGCCCTGCAATAAAAAATAATAAATGAATAGGAACATGGAAAGCATAGAAGAGAGAGAGAGACAGAGAGAGAGAGAGAGAGAGTTTTTTTTGGGGGGGGGGGGGGGGGTTGAATGGGTGTCAATCTTTTGGTCCAGTCCAGGGATGCAGACGATCAGAGAAGCTGTAGATCTTGTCATCCAATCTGCACCTGCAATAAAATTGATACGTTAATATTGTCTGAACAGGTAATGCTGAAAACATATGATATGACACTTTAACTAGGCATAGGTTTACTCATCATTTTTTTAATTTTGGTGGCGATCTTGGGACAATAGTCCTCAGCAGTATAGAATAGTTATGTTCTCTATGATATAAAGTGCCTTGAAAAAGTATTTATACCCCTTGACATTTTCCACATTTTGTCATGTTACCAAAAACGTATATGTATTTGATTGGGATTTTATGTGATAGACCAACACAAAGTGGCACATAATTGTGAAGTGGAATTGTATTCAGCCCCCCTTACTCTTCTCTAATTCGTAAATAGAGTCCACCTGTGTGTAATTTAATCACAATATAAATACAGCAGTTCTGTGAAGCCCTCAGAGGTTTTTTAGAGAACCCCTTAGTGAACAAACAGCATTATGAAGGCCCAAAGAACACACCAGACAGGTCAGGGATAAAGTTGTGGAGAAGTTTAAAGCAGGGTTAAGTTATAAAAAAATATTTCAAGCTTTGAACATCTCATGGAGCACTGTTTAATGTTTAATCCATCATCCGAAAATGGAAAGTGTATGGTACAACTGCAAACCTACCAAGACATGGCAGCCCACCTAAACTGACCTAAACTGACCGGCCGGGCAAGGAGAGCATTAATGAGAGAAGCAGAGCCAAGTGGCCCATGGTAACTCTGAAGAAATTGCAGAGATCCACAGCTCAGGTGGGAGAATCTGTCCACAGGACAACTATTAGTTGGCCAGATTCGCACTCCGCAAATCTGGCCTTTTTGGAAGAGTGGCAAGATGAAAGCCATTGATGAAAGAAACAAGAAGTGATCAGGGAATATGGTAAATACGTTCTTACACAGCTCCTTTCTTTACTGTCCCTGCACTGACATTTGAGCACAGAAGAGCCTATTCCTTGCAAGACAACAGCAAGTCTCCCTCCTCCTCCTTCTGCTGTGCCTCCAGTGCCCAGTCTCCTCCAGGAGAAACATGGGAGGAAGTGTATAACTAAATCCCACCCACCATGCCTCCATGCTGCACACATCCTGAATGATGAGCCACTGACACTATGCTAAGAACCCCAGCTCTCTAGAGCCTGTCCTTGTACCCTACTTGCACAGGTACTCATTGATGGCATGCTGCTGCCGGTGCAGCCTCTGTAGCATGGCCAACACTCAGTTAAAGCATGTGGGGGTATCACAGATTAAGTGGTGGGGCAGCTTGTGTTGGAGCTGCATTTCTCTCAGGCAAACCCAGGCAGCTTATGGTCAGAAACTATTCTTCCCTAATGAAGAACCTCCTGGGAGTAAAGATACCCAGTGAAGAACCATTGCACCACCCAGTTTGAGGGCATGTGCCAGGCAAGGTATGAGTGTGAATTTTACCTGGTGAAGAGAGGCCAGCAAGTGATTGACTTTTGGGACTTTTGGGCAGATGGTAGTTGGGTACCTGTCACTCTGGTGTAGCACAAGCCATAAACTTGCAGAAGGAGACTGATTTCACAAATTAAAATGGTAGAAGCTGCAAATCCAACCATTTTGCAAAGCTGGCGTTAGGATACTGAGCATGGGGATAATTTTTTTGGGGGGGGAGAATTTCTTCTTCTGCCACGTACACACGATCAGACTATCCGGACGGACTATCCAGCAGACTTATTCTGGGGGACAATCCGCCGGACTTTCCAGCAGAGGTCCGCCGGACTTTCCGAACGAGCGGACTTGCCCACACACGACCGGACTTTTCCGGCGGACTAGGTATGGCAGACAATCCGCTGGACTTTTGGCGGAGGTCCGCCGGACTTTTGAAATGAACGGACTTGCCCACACACGGAGTAAAGTCCGTTTCCCCCCAAAGTCCATAGCAGACCCTTATCCAAGCACGCAGCTCGGCCGGTCAGGAAAGGGGGTGGGGATGAGCGAGCGCCCCCCCCCCCTCCTGAGCCGTACCAGGCCATGTGCCCTCAACATGGGGGGGTGCTTTGGGGAAGGGGGGTAATGAGGTGGAGACGAGTCATGTGTTTCCTCATGTGGTACCCAAATGACTGTTACTTTTACCAGGAATGATAAGCTGCAAGTAAAGACTGCAGCCCACATAGTACATGCCACAAAGGCAGCAGATACATTAGAAAAAGCTCAAACTAAAGAGCTTTGCGGCCATGTGGATTACCCAAATTTCTTCCAGGCAAAATCCCATATTAGTTCACTGGTATTGCCAGCCTTGAACTGGCTGTGTTTTCCGCAAACCCATGGTATACCTGAACCTGAACCTCATCTAAGTCAAGATATGAAAAATCAAATAAATAATTAATATATCTTTTTGAATTAATAGCTGTTATATTGGATTTTGAAACCATATTAATATATTTTAGGTTCAATGTGTATGATGTCTTGTTGTGTTTTGTTTTGTTTGTTTTTTAAGAAATTTAATAAAAAGATTTATAAGAATAAAAAAAAGTATTAGAAGGAATATAATGAGTAAATATAAATTTGTTCTAACAGTGTTTTTATATTTTTCTTGAGTTTTCTTCTCAGTGAAGAGCCAGTTGCACTACTTTGTGTTATGAACTGTGTGTTATCTCATATTCTATGTGCATTTAAACTCTATGCTTTTACCTAAGTGAGAGCTTGATCCTTAAAATGTTAGACATCTGCCATTTCTCAAATGAGAAAATATGATGCATTCAGCATCTTTGAAACTCGCCCCAAGCTTGATGTCAGTTTAGTAGCATTGAATCATACAGATTTGTGGCTGCCGCTCGCAAAATTGCCTCTGAGCTCACACTCATAAAAGTTCAAAAATGATTATATTCTGTCTTCTTCCAAAGGTCTGCTCTGCAATTAGCTGTTTATGAAACCATATTAGCAGCAGAATCATTTCATTTTTAACAAACAGGGTCACTGTAAATAGTGAGAGTTGAGTCCACTTGCATTAGATGTACTGCAGTAAGCTATAGAAAAGCTGTCTGTGTCTTTTTTGCGTGGCAGAACCATTACTTATTTTTAATACAGAATAGAAATATGCTTTTCAAATGAAAATTTACAGCAAATATTGCATCAGCACAAAAAAAAAAAAGGAAGAAACATTCCATCAAGTTAAAGAAGTACAGCCAAAGCTTGTATGTCTGTACTTCTCCTGTGGATCACAGGAGTGCAGTTCACCCGCTGTCAGATGATGTCAGAGCCGGCCCAGGCTCAAGATTGCGCAAATTAATCGCAAGCCGCTGTGAGCCTGAGCCGGATGCTGCCGCCCCCTCCACAGCCCAGAGCTCCAGTGAGCGCAGGGGGCAGAGCAGAGAGCTGTTGACTGGCTGTCACCAGCACTCTGCTCTGGGAGCTGTGAGAACTGAGCAATCGGCAGTGTTTGATCATTAGGTTCTCAGTGATAGAGGCACCGGGGGACAGATGCATTGGACCAATGCTGCATCTACCTAGGTAAGTATGATTCTTAAAAAAAAAAAATATACATTTTTTTTAAACCTAATGTTACAAATTATATTACTGTTTATCCAAATGAATACAAAAACGAAAACAAACAGAAGAACAATGTATTTCCCTATCCACACTGTGATAAAAACTGTACCAATAATGGTGTTGGCTGCCAGAATCTTTATTGGCAGAAATCCCTAGTTGGACCAACAACAAGTTTATGATTTCACACCCTCTCTCTCTGTTTTCTTCTGTCTAAGGAGTTGATTTACTCAAGGAGTATGCAATGTACACTTTGCATAGGCACTGCTCACTGAGCTTAGTAAATAAGGTGAGTCTGCATTTGCTTTGACAACAGATCTAATGCTAGCAAAAATACAGATTATTCATTTTTATTTTTTTCATCACACTTAATTGAGCATTCAAAGCGTCACCAACATTCACTTTGGTAAAATAATAAGCCTCTACTGCTAAAAAAAATAACCCCTAAGTATATTATGATATTACAACTCCGCCTTTAATTTGATTATGTAAAAATGTTTGTCATCTCAACATTTTATATTCTTGATATGTGTATGTTGTACCATGCACTTATGTTAAAAGTATCCTGTTCTCTTAGTTCCCTCCCTTTTTATAAAATACCTGGTGATCCTGCTGGTCCCCTGCTCTCTTATTCAAACTATGCAGCTGAGAATAAAGATTATATGATCCCTTTTAACCGCTTCCCGACCGCCCACTGCATATATACGTCAGCAGAATGGCACGGGCAGGCAAAAGCACGTACCTGTACGTGATCGTGCATTTGCCTGCCTGTGGGTCGCGCGCGCCGCCAGCGGCGCGCTCGCGACCCGGTCGGGAGCTCCGTGACCCCGGTCGCGGGACCAGCGGACCCGATCGCCGCTGGTGTCCCGCGATTGGGTTACGGAGCTGAAGAACGGGGAGAGGTTTGTGTAAACAAACCTCTCCCCGCGCTTCCTACTCTGCCTGTCATTGATTGGCTGTTCCCGGTCATCGGGAAAGCCGATCAATGATGTCAGACGTCAGCCCCGCCCCCTAATGTAAAAAAAAAACACACACATCACAGCCCATAAACCCTCCCCTCCCCCTAGTGGTTAACGTCTTCACTACAACTTTTAAATAGCATTGATTGCTGTATAAATGACAATGGTCCCAAAAATGTGTCAAAAATGTCCGATGTGTCCGCCATAATGTCGCAGTCACAATAAAAATCGCTGATCGCCGCTATTACTAGTAAAAAAAAAAATATTAATAAAAATGTTATAAAACTATCCCCTATTTTGTAAACGCTATAACTTTTGCGCAAACCAATCAATAATCGCTAATTGCGATTTTTTTTACCAAAAATATGTAGAAGAATACGTATCGGCCTAAACTGAGGAAAAAAAATGTTTTTTTATATATTTTTTGGGCATATTTATTATAGCAAAAAGCAAAAAAATATTGCATTGTTTTCAAAATTGTCGCTCTATTTTTGTTTATAGCGCAAAAAATAAAAACCGCAGGGGCGATCAAATACCACCAAAAGAAAGCTCTATTTGTGGGAAAAAAAGGACGCCAATTTTGTTTTGAAGCCACGTCGCACGACCGCGCAATTGTTAGTTAAAGCGACGCAGTGCCGAATCGCAAAAAGGGGCCTGGTCCTTTGGCTGCCAATTGGTCCGGGGCTGAAGTGGTTAAAAAAGAAAAAACGTATTTATAATTTTTTTTGTATATATACACCCATGTTTTGTCTTTCATTTCTATTTTAAACTGTATGGGTTGTTTATAAGGTAAGGGCTCACATATACTTTAATTATTAATACTAATATATGCCTTTTAGGAACCTTATTATTGCCCTAAAGTTAAAATTCATGAGGATTTTGTTTTTCATTATTTAGCTGTTAACTTCAAAACACAATCCAAACCATGATGGAAAAGGAGCATTAAACTAGCAATGACGACTTTAAACTATATTGATTTCCGGTTTATTCTTTCAGAAATGTTTATTAAAGTTTTCAGAATACAGTAATAACAGGGATACGATTTTTCAGCGTATTCAGGATACATACACTTTGCAACATGAAATATGTGTAAACATTCAAGACTGGTTATTTTGGAGTAAGATATCTAGTGAACAATCGTTTAACCAATATGTATATAAGGCACATACAGATCATATTCGGGTTTTTTGGGGGGGGGGTGTAGATTGGTTCAGGAGTGTAAAGTGGGTAATGCAAGTAAACCGGATCAGCTACCCCAACGCCCAGACACCCCTTGTGGGAGCTATCTGTGTCTGCGAGGGGTAGGAAACCAGGAGGTTAACAAGTAGCTTGGTTTCGGTTTACACGGGTAAATGTTGGAATTCATTCTGTGTGAGAAGTGATAAAATTGAAGTTAGTGCCATCAGATGGTGGGTAGGGAGGGGAAAAGAAGGTATGGGGAGATGAGGATGGTCACGGGTTGGTCATGAGGTTACGGAATTTAGCGGATTCCTTGAAGTGTGTCCAGCAAGCCCATGTTGTTTGGTATTTGGTTGGGGTGTCATTGGTTTGATGGATAAGGAATTTTCCGGTTTATTAGGTCTTGAGAACATCTTCTTAAAATTTCTGTCTGTGTCCCTGTGGCAGATTTTTTTGCTCAATTCAGGTCTGGTAAAACCACTGTATCTAGGACAACTGCCCCTGATTGCAATAAAAACCTGAAACCCATCTTCAATCAATCTAAAATGAAAAACAATAATTTTGAAAGACATAAGTTTTAAATGTAGCAGAGAAGAAAATGATTTTGATCTTCCAGACAGTGCTGTGTGGGAGAGCTGTGTGAAATGTAGAAGTGAATGAACAGAAATACAAATCCTTTGGCTTGTAAAAAGGGCACCCATTTACAGTTGCAATAAAAAGTATGTGAACCCTTTTGGAATGATATGGATTTCTGAAAAATTGGTCATAAAATGTGATCTGATCTTCATCTAAGTCACAACAATAGACAATCACAGTCTGCTTAAACTAATAACACACAAATAATTAAATGTTACCATGTTTTTATTGAACACACCATGTAAACATTCACAGTGCAGGTGGAAAAAGTATGTGAACTCTTGGATTTAATAACTGGTTGAACCTCCTTTGGCAGCAATAACTTCAA
Organism: Lithobates sylvaticus; assembly: GCA_028564925.1. Lineage (NCBI taxonomy): Eukaryota > Metazoa > Chordata > Amphibia > Anura > Ranidae > Lithobates > Lithobates sylvaticus. The sequence continues at coordinate 410,440,646 of CM053030.1, forward strand.
CCAAACGTTTCCAGTAGTTGCAGATCAGACGTGCACAACGGTCAGGAGTCATTTTGTTGTTGATTTACTTCTATGCTTTGGGTCGTTGTCCTGTTGCAACACCCACCTTCTGTTGAGCTTCAGCTGGTGGGCAGATGGCCTTAAGTTCTCCTGCAAAATGTCTTGATAAACTTGGGAATTAATTTTCCTTCGATGATAGCAATCCGTCCAGGCCCTGATGCAGCAAAGCAGCCCTAAACCATGATGCCCCCACCACCATATTTCACAGTTGGAATGAGGTTTTGATGTTGGTGTGCTGTGCCTCTTTTTCTCCACACATAGTGTTGTGTGTTTCTTCCAAACAACTCAACTTTAGTTTCATCTGTCCACAGAATATTTTGCCAGTACTGCTGTGGAACATCCAGGTGCTCTTGTGCAAACTGTAAATGTGCAGCAATGTTTTTTTGGACAGCAGTGGCTTCCTCTGTGGTATCCTCCCATGAAATCCATTCTTGTTTAGTCTTTTACGTATCGTAGATTCGATAACAGGGATGTTAGCATATGCCAGAGACTTTTGTAAAGTCTTTAGCTGACACTCTAGGATTTTTCTTCACCTCATTGAGCAGTCTGCGCTGTGCTCTTGCAGTCATCTTTACAGGACGCCCACTCCTAGGGAAAGTAGCAGCAGTGCTGAACTTTCTCCATTTATAGACAATTTGTCTTACCGTGGACTGATGAACAGCAAGGCTTTTGGAGATACTTTTATAACCCTTTCCAGCTTTATGCAAGTCAACAATTCTTAATCGTAGGTCTTCTGAGAGCTCTTTTGTGCGAGGCATCATTCACATCAGGCATTGCTTCTTGTGAAAAGCAAACCCAGAACTGGTGTGTGTTTTTTATAGGGCAGGGCAGCTGTAACCAATGCCTCCAGTCTCATCTTGATTGGACTCCAGTTGGCTGACACCTCACTCCAATTAGCTCTTGGAGATCTCATTAGTCTAGGGGTTCACATACTTTTTCCACCTGCACTGTGAATGTTTACATGGTGTGTTCAATAAAAAACATGGTAACATTTAATTCTTTGTGTGTTATTAGTTTAAGCAGACTGTTAATGTCTATTGTTGTGACTTAGATGAAGATCAGATCACAATTTAATGACCAATTTGTGCAGAAATCCATATCATCCCAAAAGGGTTCACATACTTTTTATTGAAACTGTATGTATGTATTCTGTGTATTTATCTGTTTTCTGGAGAATATCTTCAGGAAATCCTACTATATTTGAGAAAAAGGCAATGGGGTCAAGTAAGTCAGTTAATTAATGTAATTAAAGGGGTTGTAAACCCTCAAGGTTTTTCCCCTAATGCATTCTATGCATTGTGAAAAACCTGTCATGCAGCAGCCCCCCAGAGCCCCCCTTTTACTTACCTGAACCCGGTCTTTCCAGTGGCGGGGACGAGCACACCAGCTTCAACCGGTGTCTTAGGACCTGATTGGATAGATTTATAGCAGCGCAGCCATTGGCTCCCGCTGCTGTCAATCAAATCCAAGGAAGCGGGGGGCGGGGCCGAGTCCTGCTGTCTGTGTCAATAGATGCAGCAGCAGGACTGGGGAGCACGCCTGCACGAGTGCCCAGAGAGAGAGCAGCTCTCCAATGGGGGACTCGAGAAGAGGAGGAGCCAGTAGCACTGCTGAGGGACCCCAGGAGAGGAGGATCGGGGCCACTCTGTGCAAAACCAACTGCACAGAGGTGGTAAGTATGGCACGTTTTTTTTTTTTTTTAACAAACCTATAGATACCCTTTAATTATATGAAACTACAAGAAGAACACTTGGAAATAGGTGTTTGTTTCTGTAATGGAATTATATTATTGTTTATGGCTGTGGGAAAAGTGCCATATGAAAAAAATAATAAAAAAAAAGAAAAATCACAACAAAAGATAATTTCTTGTACTACAGAATTTACCCAGACCATTTGTAGAAAACAGGGGTCACAGGCTGCAGAATGGGCACATACTTATTGTTTTCCATTTCCCATTGTTTTACACTTATAGATCTTGGACTTACCAAAACATAATATTGATGGGTTTTACAATAGACAGCTTTAGTAAAACCACTCCATAAATAATTTGGAATAAAAGACAGTTGTAGACCTTTTATTGAAGAAAGAACGTACTGTCAGAAAAGACTAAAAGCTTTTATAGTCATTCATTTTCATTGTGGTATTATTGTCACTACTATAGATACAAATCTGTCAGCTTTGGTGTAATTCAGTTTGCCCGTTAAAAATCATCTTTTAAGACGTTAAAGTTGTATCATTAACCACTTGCTGACCATCCGCCGCAGTTGTACTGCGGCAGAATGGCACTGCTGGGCGAAACGACGTTATGTAACGTCGCTTCACCCTGTGGTCACTAGGGGGCCAGCGCGGGCCCCCCGCTCATCCCCTGTGCTGATGCGAGTGCCCAGCGGTCACGATCACCGCCGGGCTCCCGCGATCGCCGCTGACACACGGAGAACCGGGATCTGTGTGTGTAAACACACAGTTTCCGGTTCTCTGAGGGGAGAACAGACAGATCGTATGTTCATACAGAGTATGAACAGGATCTGTCATCTCCCCTGCACAGTCCCCTCCCCCCTTCAGTTAGAACACAAACTAGGGAACACATTAACCCCTTGATCGCCCCCTGGTGTTAACCCTTTCACTGCCAGTGACATTTTTACAGTAATCAATGCAATTTTATAGCATTGATCGCTGTATTAATGCCAATGGTCCCAAAAATGTGTCAAAATTGTCCGATGTGTCTGCCATAATGTCACAGTCCCGATAAAAAAAAATCGCAGATCTACGCCATTACTAGTAAAAAAAAGAATAATAAAAAAAATGCCATAAAACTATCCCTTATTTTGTAGACGCTATAACATTTGCGCAAACCAATCAACATAAGCAATTTTTTTTACCAAAAATATGTAGAAGAATACATATCGGTCTAAACTGAGGAAAACATTTTTTTTTTTTTAAATATTTTTGGGGGATATTTATTATAGCAAAAAGTTAAAAAATAATGTGTTTTTTTCAAAATTGTGGCTCCTTTTTTGTTTATAGTGCAAAAAATAAAAACCGCAGAGGTGATCAAATACCACCAAAAAAAGCTCTATTTGTGGGAAAAAAAAGGACGTCAATTTTGTCTGGGTGCAACGTCACACAACTGTGCAATTGTCAGTTAAAGCGACGCAGTGCCGAATCGCAAAAAGTGCTCTGGTCAGGAAGGGGGTAAAATTTTCCGGGGCTGAAATGGTTAACTTAAAGTGTTACTAAACCCAGGACCCTGCATTCACTATATCTGGTCTCTCACAGTACACACAACATGGAAATGCAATTATTTTAGTAAATATAAACTGCTAAATACCTTTCTCATCAGCAGTACATAGCAGTCTTGTGACATCTATCAGTTCCTGGTGAAGCTTGTAGGAGGAGTTTTCAAACTGCACTGAGCTATCCTATGAGGTTGCAGGACTCCTGACCCTCTGTCTGGACATGTCTGGACAGTGCTGATTGGCCCTATGCTGATCACATGCACTCTCCCAAGAAAAAAAAAAAACTCTCTAGCAATGCACATCAAACTTTCCGGACTTGCAGGGAGGAGAGAATCTGTGCATACAAGATCAAGCAACCTTTTTACACAATGCAGAGGATTAACCCCAGACTGATTTTATGGTTGTGGGTTTAGTAACACTTAAATCACAGACCACCTGATAGTCATCTGTGTGGAAGGATACCTTTTTACACAAATTTCTCAATCTGCTACCATACCATATTAAAGGGGTTTTTTTTTTTGTTTTGTTTTTTAATAACAAACATGTCAGTCACACTGTGCAGTTCGTTTTGCACAGAGTGGCTCCCATCCTCGACTTCTGTGGTCCCCCGGTGGTGCTGGAAGCTCATCCCCGCATCGAGTGCCCACGTTGGAGAAGGCTCTCCTTAGGTGGACAACCATGCAGGCATGCTCCGAGTCCTGTTTCTGTGTACATTCACACAGAATGCAGGACTTGACCCCACCCCCAGCACCTGCTTTGATTGACAGCAGTGGGAGCCAATGGCTGCACTACTATCAATCTATCCAATCAAGAGCCGAGACAACAGTTAGAGAGGTAGAGCGCGTCTCTGGCGAGGGAACGAACGTGCTCAGGTGAGTAAAACGGGGAGACTGGTCAGTGTCAGAAGTTTTAGCATAGGATGCATTAACCGCTTAAGGACCACCTCCTGCACATTTACATCGGCAGAATGGCACGGCTGGGCACATCAACGTACAGGTATGTTGCTCTTTAAGTGCCCAGCCATGGGTCGTGCGCGCACCACTGGCGGCACGCTCGTGACCCGGTCCTGAGCTCCGTGACCGTGGTCGCGGGACCCGTGGACCCGAACGCCGCTGGTATCCCGCGATCGGGTCACAGAGCTGAAGAACGGGAAGAGGTATGTGTAAACAAACCTCTCCCCGTGCTTCCTAGTGAGACTGACAGTGATAGTCTGTTTCCTGTCATCGGAAAAGGCGATCAGTGATGTCGAACACCAAGTCACGCCCCATACAGTAAAAAAAACACACACGTCACACTTAACCCCTCCCCGCCCCCTGGTGGTTAACTCCTTCACTGCCAGTGTCATTTACACAGGAATCAGTGCATTTAAATAGCACTGATTGCTGATTGGAGGCATATAAAACCAAAACCTGACATAACTTACCGACGATCCCTGTCTTTAAGAGACCGTCTTATTACTAGTCATCATTCTCCAAAAATAACTCAATCCCCACATACTTTTGGCACCCTCCCTTGTGGAAGATGTGATATGTGCTCATTTGTCAGCAATTCCCAAGATGTCCGTCTTCTCAATGGACTAACGCACACCATTCGACATCGCGTCAACTGTCAAACAATAGGTGTTGTATATCTAGCATCTTGTCGATGCGGCTCATATTATGTTGGCAAAACTAAAAGACCCTTTTTTGCCTGCATCAGGGACCATATCAAACCCCTATTTAAACACAACACCACCACTGCTATCAACAGACACATTGCAGCTCATCACAATTTTGACCCACATGCCATCACTTTTGCAGCCCTCGCCTCGAACATGTACCTCAACATGTGAGAAGAGGTGGAATTGATGGCAAACTTCTGCAACTTGAGACCAAATGGATCCACAATTTGGATGCGATCCATTTTCCTGGACTCAACGAATATATAAGCTATAAATCGTTTCTTTAAAGTTACACTTTCTGATCCTCGGTATTTGTAACTATGTTACCTGTGACCAGTCACAGCTGGCTCGCCAGCTCACTAGCGCCTCTGTCAATCCTTGGCACGTCTGACCGACTTTGCTCTTTGACTTAGATCACAGTTAAAAATTAAAAAAAATTTTTTTGGAGACTAATGTATATTTAAAGATGACTTGCCATCACTATTTCTCTTTCCCTGCTTTTCCCAGTGATTGGTCATGGTTGGAACGTCTGGGCCACTAGGTACTATCAGAGTTTATCTCTGAAATGTATCTTTTAATTCTCTGCTTTGTTTTTCCATTGTTTATTGATAATTGTCTACAATTGAATAATGTAATTCCTATGATATAACATAATAAAATAAAAAAATATACTATGCACTGCAATTTCTGTAACTATTATTTTTATTCCTCTGCAATACTGTGATTTCTCATTATATAACTAATGTTGACTTTATGCTCCGGAGTGCATGACCTGACCTTACTGCCTTACAATCTGTGGAGCCTGTGTTCACCATCTATTTATGTGGATGGGCCAGAGTGTTTCCCTTGGTTGCATCCAGCTGTCATCCTTGGTTGCTATGATATGTTTGTTCTGTGTGCCCCTCAGGTCATACTGCAGGGAATACTGGCCGTAGTCTCTATCTGATTTTGCCCCTGCGCTGCTGTTGGCTGCCTGGACACCCAAGGGCTGGCATCTTTATTTATATGCCAGCCCGCCCCTCAGCTACTGCCCATTTCACTCTCCCCTGATCACCATCTTTCTGCCTGTCTATCATTCTTCAGGCATTATGCAGCACATTCACTGAGCGGACCAATCAAAAGCTGATTAGGTCTCCGCTCAGAGATCTCTTCCATCTCATCACACAGCACTGCCCTAGCTGCGCACTGCATTCTGGGGATTGTAGGCCCGTGTCACTCTTCGTCGGGCGCATGCGCAGTAGCTCACCAGGTCCGCTCACTGATCGGCTTAATGCCAATCAGGTGTGGGGGGTATTTAAAGCCAGCTTGTCCGGCAACCACCGAGCTGGACTCGGGGGTGCCGCTCACAATGCTGTTACAACGACAAGGTAACAAGTGTCTTTTTGCTACATTGGCAGAAGCCTTTAGGGACATCTGCTGTAATATCTGTCCTATTGGTAGTCTCTTGCTTTACCAGTACTGACAGCATCATTTTTTCCTTTCAGGCTCTACCTAACTGTGCCTTTATGCCCAATTGTTTATCCAGCTGTCTTAACATCTTATATCAACTGCAGCAAGATTTAATCTGCTCTCAACTGGGCTAATTATTTACCCAATAGGTGAGACTTGTCCAAGGCTTCATTCTTTGCTGTTCTTTTTTTATTTTCTTTTTGATTCTTAGCACATTTTGGCTTATATTTTTACAGCCACAATAATCATCTTACCGGTATGTTTGTTCAATTTCCAGTGCTTGGGATCACATACATACATTTGTCCTGGCTATCCTTTACTATCATTGGACATCATTATGGGCGCCCCCGCCCTATACTGTTTTTTAATACATTTATTGTAAGTATTGAGGCTATGTTAGCCCACTATATTAGGGAGTTTATTTACCCCTTTTATTAATTTTCAGGCAAACCAATTCACTAACAGTTATTTTCTCAACCGTTCGTCTTCATTTACCCCCTGTAGCCATAGACGTGGCGACAGTCTCAGCGATTCAGTTTTTGGGCTCAGTTTGTTTACCCGGGCTTGTCTTTGGGGTACGTACCTATGGCACATTGTTTGGTCACCATTGATGTTCAGATTTGGTTCATGTCATGCACTAATATACGCACATTTATATAGAACCTAATGACAAAATTTATAAGAAAGTTAACTGACTTTATTAAGCTTAAACAATACAAATCTATGATAACCTTTTTATGTGCGTTTTTTTAGAAATCACAGTTTGGCACAGGCATACATCATCACCCTGAAGAAGCCAATGTATTGGCGAAACATGTCGGTTTGATTACCTGTACCAGTGGCCAATATACAAGCAAGGCCCATTATATTTTGTTATATCTCTCTGTACTCATTATCTGTCCATACTTAATCGCTAATTTTATTTGCATAACAATTTTTTGATGTTATCTTGTTGTTTATTTTTCATGTAATTCTAATAAAATGCCACACATATGGTGGGAATGCCCCAGAATATGCCCTTTCTGGAAGAAAATATTAAATTTAATGGATAAGCTAGAGGGAAAATAAAATACTTGGAAATTAAAAAAAATAAAAAATTATAATCTTGACCTAGGAGGACGAGGTCCATATGGAGTAGGAGGTTGAGGTGGCGGTGGATGTGGTGGTGTAGGTGGAAGCGGCGGTGGAGGAGGACGAGGTAGCCAACACTGGTTTAAAAATACAACAATGGCTGGGTAAGGCTGGTGATGTGTCGAATTCTGTCCCCCGTCACATAGTGTCCGCCCTGTACTGCGCTTGCTCAGTACGTAGGACACGGGGATTTTGAAACTCTCCGAAGACAATGCGCGGTGAGTCCAGGTTCAAGCCACATCATCCGAGGTTGAAGCCGAGCCAAGCGAGGCCATGCCCGAAGTGTGGCGAGCGAAGCGTGGCAAAAAAAGCGAGCCCTTGAGGGGCCCTGTTACTATGTGCTACCACATGTCCACTTGGCTGGTGGGGCTTGAACCTGCACTCATCTTCGGAGATTTTGTGAATCTCCTTGTCCTCCATACTGCACAAGCGATAGTAAGTAAGTGGTGCAGTAAGTGGCCGAACACTATCCGATGGCCGGACAGTTTTTGTCAGAACACCGGTATACATGTTTATTCTGCACAAGGTACGGACAAGTCCTGTGGGATCCATGCCTGGTTCATTTTAATGAATGTGAGCTTGTCCACATTGGCTCCGGACAGGTGGCTGCGCTTGTCTGTGATAATGCCCCCTGCCGTGCTAAATACACGTTCAGATAATACACTGACTGCAGGGCAGAATATGTCACTCCTGCATATATTCAGAAAACACTGCAAAATTTAATTTTTTTGCAATGTTTTTGCAATAGCAGAATACACTCACAGTATGTACAGGGTGTATCGCAAAACCTGCAAAAATGCAGAAAATGCTATTCCAAAAGTATTTTGACAAAAAAAAATTTCTGGGATAGCACGATAGAAGAAAAATAGATCAATTGAATAAGTCAATCCTGCACATATGCAGAAAACACTGCAAAATTGTATTTTTTTGCAATGTTTTTGCAATAGCAGAATACACCCACAGTATGTACAGGGTGTATCTCACAGTAACATATGCAGTGCTGGTGCACTGAGCTTGCAGATAAAAGTTATATTTTGTCTGGCAGTGTAAAAAGACTGTGCACTGCAACCCAACCAGGTAAATCTATGTAGATCGCTGACTGATTAGAAGATATTAAAATATTAAAAAAAATGCTATAAAACTATCCCCTATTTTGTAAACGCTATAACTTTTTGCGCAAACCAATCAATAATCGCTAATCGCGTATGTAGAAGAATACCTATCGGCCTAAACTGAGGAAAAATTATTTTTTTATATATTTTTTGGGGATATTTATTATAGCAAAAAGTAAAAAATATTAATTTTTTTTTCAAAATCGTCGCTCTATTTTTGTTTATAGCGCAAAAAATAAAAACTACAGAGGTGATCAAATAAAAAAGAAAGCTCTATTTGTGGGAAAACAAGGACGCCAATTTTGTTTGGGAGCCATGTCGCACGACTGCGCCATTGTCAGTTAAAGCGACGCAGTGCCGAATCGCAAAAAGGGGCCTGGTCCTTTGGCTGCAAATTGGTCCGGGGCTTAAATGGTTAAGGTGAAAAAACAAGGGTTTGGGATACCCTGAAGGCATTCCTCCGGGGTATTCTTATACATGAAGAAGGTGGAGACTAGAAGACTCTTCCAGCGGCACGCCACCTTCGCAGAAGGAGAAAATGTTGGCAGGATGCTAGCGCAGCTCGTGAGGTCTAACTCTCCACCATCGGCTATTCAGACTATTAGAGCCGAGGGAGGAGAGATTATATCTAATACTACAAAGATAGTTCAGACTTTCAGGGACTTTTATAAAAATCTCTATACATCCAAGAGAGTTGGCGTAGAGGGTGCAATGGAGGACTTTCTTGGAAACTTGGAGATTCCAACTATCTCACCCATAGAAAGGGAGGAATTAGAGGCCCCAATGACCCTCATAGAGCTTCAGCAAGCAGTGAATAGCATGACAAATCAAAAATCCCCCGGCCCGGATGGGCTCCCAGTAGAGGCTTATAAATACTATGGAGGGATCTTATTACCGGAACTATTAAAGACACTAGAAGATGCGGGCAGGGAAGGGCGGCTGCCCACATCAATGGTAGAGGCAACCATTATAGTCCTTTGGAAGGAAGGAAGGGACCCATTAGATGTTGCAGCGTATAGGCCAATCTCTCTGCTATGCACCGATGCCAAAATTTTGGTCAAAGTGCTAGCAATCAGGTTGAATAAAGTTATCTCAAAAGTAATCCACCCGGATCAGACAGGATTTATAGCAGACAGATCCACAAGTATTAATATCAGAAGAGCATATCTAAATCTACAGAGCCCTGTAGTGAAGGAGGATCCAAAAGCCATACTCTCACTGGATGTGTCTAAAGCATTTGACACTGTGGAATGGGGATTTATATGAAGAATCCTAGAGAAGTTTGGAATTGGCCCCTCCTTTACTAGATGGATAAAGATACTATATGATAGGCCTACTGCTAGACTGAAAATTAACAACGAATTCTCAGAAAAGATAGAGCTGGAGAGGGGGACGAGGCAGGGGTGCCCATTATCACCCCTCCTCTTCGCCCTTGCAATGGAACCTCTTGCTATTGCTATCAGATCTAGCCCCGAGATACTAGGCTTCCAGAGGAGGTTGGGAAGGGCAGAAAAAATTGCGCTATATGCGGATGATGTGCTACTTTTCTTGGGAGATACAGGCCAGTCACTAAGCAAAGCAATGAATATAGTAGAGGAATTTGGTGGGTTCACAGGATTAGAAATAAACTGGGAGAAGTCTGAACTATTACCAATAGATCCCACCTCTGAAGTACGAATACCAGGGATGCCCCATCTTGCAGTGGTCGACTCATTGAAATACCTGGGGATAGTCTTGACGAAGGATCCCAGACAATTTATAAGTAAAAATCTTGAACCCTTATTAGTAAAGTTTAAAAAAAAGATAGACATTTGGAAACGTTTCCCATTATCTGTGGCGGGAAGGTGTGGGCTGATTAAAATGATCTGGATGCCACAATTATTGTATATATTGCATAACTCGCCAGTGTGGATATGCAGGAAGTGGTTCAAAAAAATTGAGTCACTTTTTAGGGAACTAATTTGGAAGGGGGGGCAGGCCAGGATTCGGCTTCGAACCCTGCAACTCCCAGTGAAGGAAGGGGGTCTCGCGGTGCCCAACCCGGAACGTTATTTCCTGGCATCTCAATTGCAACAATTAATAGGATGTGGTGTTCCGGGGGGGGCACCCCAAGTGGAAGAATAATGCTGTCGGAAGCTGGGCATAATACAATGATAGAAACCCTTGAAGCGGACTCTTTCCGCTATAAGTGTCCCACAATAAAAATGATAATCAAAATATGGACACCAGTTAAAAAACAGTTACACTATAATGGAATTACTGAGTATTACCCTCTTTGGAACAACAAAAATCTAAATGAAGTCCTCCAGGTAGGAAAAATAAAAGTATGGGAAAAACATGGTATTACTAGACTGAGACAATTGTATAAAGGCAACGCGTTAAAAAATTTTTTAGACCTGAAGCGAGAGTTTAAAATACCACAACATATGGCTTACACATATTTACAAATAGCCCATGCCTTAAAGGCCCAATTTTCGGAACAGCAGTTGATATGGATAGAAACCCCCCTCTTCAAAAAGATACTAGAAGTCGGCTCTACTAAAGGGTTAATATCCGAGATATATGGGCAAATGGGTCAAGAAGCCAAGGAAGGAGAGAAACTCCAAACGGTAAAGGCAAGATGGGAAGAGGATATAGGTGCAATAACTAGTGTGCAGTGGAAGAGAATTCTTGAGATGGGCTTGATGGTCTCAATATCCCCCCCGCAGAGGGTATCCCATTTGATGATGATAAATAGAGCCTACTATACCCCGAAACGGTTGTTTCAATTTGGGAGGAGGATTGAAGATAGCTGTCCCAGATGCCAAGAGACTGGTGATCTTCTGCATATGCTGTGGAAATGCCCCAAATTGCACCGTTACTGGACAGGAGTGATTAATAGCATAAGAGAGGTATTTGGGATCAAGCTTGAGAGAGAAGCTAAAGCGTGTATACTGGGATATAGAATGGAAACAGGGGAGAAGAAAAGCGAAACAGTAGCAATCTTAAGATGCTTGTTCCAGGCCAGGAAACTGATTGCAAAAACAAGGGTTTACAACCCCTTTAACATAATCAGAAAGGGCACCTAACCCCTTTGGATTTTAAGTGTAGCACATAGGAATCCTGCTTAAAATTACAAACATAAATGTTTATTTTAACATAAATAAAAGTGAGACTCAATTTTGCTCCACGTATATGGACACATTAAGAGTAAGTTGCACATATAGTGAACTATAGTATTACATTGTGTATTTCTCTAAATATACATTACATCATGACAAAATTTTGTTATCAATGTGTTTCAGTATTTTGATGCATAACGTCAATTTATACAGTCTAATGTATACCCCCAATTCTAAAGTCACATCAGTCCCCATAATCTTAACCAAGGTTATATAAGAAACCCCCCCAATGCTGGAATGTTTCATTGGATTTCTTGACCATCACTGACCCCCCCCCCCCCCCCTAAGTATAAATGAGTGGTGTGCGCCACTAAGAAAGATTCTCCACCTCACTAATCTGGCCCATGCCTAGGAGTAGTTGCGTTCTAATATATTCAGACAAATTATACCATAGTTCACTATGTATGTACCCCGCAGTTGATATTTCTATATATTTGGCCTTAAAAAAAAAACAGTTTGGAGCAAATTTGTGACTTTTTTTTAAATGGTGACAAAATAAACATCCATGATTGTATTTTAAACATGATTCTTATGTGTTACCATTAAAATCATGTGGGGTTCTTTTTGAAGCTACATTTTATCTGAATGTCACTGCATGCCACAGAACCCAGTCACAAAAATATTACCAAGGATTTCAGCCTATGCAAGAATATACAAATCATATTAAAAAAAAAACAAAAAAAACCCCCAAAAAAACAAAAACAGGAATGACTAATTCACATAAGCCATGGTAATTTAATAAGAATTGGCTTTCTAAAGATGAGTGGTATTTTACAAAAGTAATGATGGTAATAAAAGCACTAGATAGAAAACTGTTATTCATAATGTAATTTCAAACTTAAAAATGTAATACATTTTCTGTTATGGCCATAGTTTTTACTAATTCTAAAAATAAGTTATAACATTTACTGGATGGTTTCATGTTACCTTATTAAAGTGCAAAACATCAGAGGTGAGTTTAGAGCTTTGGAAGCTTGGTGCCCTGAGGAGATCCTTTAAACTTAATGTTATTCATTGTCATTTAGGTAAAAATTCTAAATTCTTGATAACTGGTTTGTGTTATTTTTTTTTATGAAACTGGTAGCGGGTAATCAGATTTTTTTTTTTTTTAACAATAGTATCACCTAGTTTATACTCTGTAAGATGAATTTGCAGGTATCTTTAAAGTGGAGTTCTACCCAAAAGTGGAACCTACACTTATTTGCTCTCCCCCCCTCCGGTGCCACAATTGCCACCTTTCAGTGGAGGGGGAATGGATACCTGTTTTTGACAGGTCCCTGTCCCCACTTCCGGCAGCTGTCCCTCAGCAATTCAGCCCTCTCCTCCTTCCTCCACCGCAGGGCCAATTTAAGCCGAAAGGCTTCGCTGCCAGTTTCCCATAGTGGAGATGGCGTCGGCAGCACCGATAGCCTATCCGAAAATCAGCTGGGGTGCCGACATTGTGGGCTCCCTGGACAGGTAAGTGTCCATATATTAAAAGTCAGCAGCTACAGTATTTGTAGCTGCTGACTTTTAATTTTTTTATCCAGGCTGGAACACCTCTTTAATATACAAACAACATTTGTTTTAGAGAATGGGAGAAGCTTCTAGCAGAACCCAACCTCCCAAGATATGATTCTGGACAAGGTATGAGAGATCCACTTAATCAGGTGGCTATATCAGTCCCTGAACCACCTGCAGTTGTTGAAACGACAATTGGTGACCAAGTACAAATAGGTTAAATTCTAATTCTAATGACAGTTTTAATATATGATACCAACACTCCATAAAATGTTTGCAGCTATAAATACATTTTTCATTAATCTCTTCTGTGAAAAAATATCATACATCTTGCAACAAAAAACTTTCCACGCTCTGATAAATATTCTCCTGTACACTGCCCAAGAACAATCCACAGTGGTCCCTTTCTTTACAGTAATCAGGTTTGCACTAGACAGACTAAAATGCCTTTCTTTCTCAAGAAAAGGCACACAAGCTCAAGCTGTCTCACAAGGAACTCTAGTCTATTAGCTTGAACGTGCAGTGTCTCCCAACCTCAATAGAGTGAAACCAGGCTCAAGCTGTCTCTCATGGAATCCTCATCTATTAGCATTAACGTGCAGTGTTTCCCCTCCTCAATAGAGTGAAACCAGGCTCAAGCTGTCTCTCAAGTAATCTTTCTCTGCCTATGCGGATGGCAGTTCCAGACTCCAAAGGACAATCATTTTTCAACATGGTTCAGAATGTCCAGCAAACCGAATCTGCTTGGCTCGCTCATCATTATTAGTATATACACCCACAATTCATTATGATTTTCACCACAAAACTAAATCTATACTTTATTTTATAATTTACAGACAATGGAATATAACAAAGTTTAAAAATTGTTGAATCATATTAAGATACATAAAATAACTGAAGTTTTAAATTTGCCCAGGGCTAACATTTACATATGTTAAACCTAATATTTGTTTTTAGTCAGTCCCTTTAAAATACTAATACTTATAGAACATCTTCCCTTAAGCATTAGCTGCACTGTATACCTTTAGCTGTAAAATAATTAATTACAGATTCAACTTTGATTGGAAGACAGTAGATTTTACTAAATGAAGATCTTTTGATTAAGATCAAACACCCAATGTGAATCGGTAAGATAAATATAGCATTTTGGGTGACTGTGAAATATATCAAAGATTTATAAAATAGTTTGCCTCAAGTAAAACAGAATGTAATGGGGATGGTGTGTTTCACAGGGATTAATTTGTGAATTTCTTGGTGTATTTTGACATTTTACTAGATTAATTCAGGTATAGAATACTACAAGAAAGCTTATATAGACATCCACATTGTGAGGCAATCAGAGCACTATTATTATATTAGCCTGCAAATATCTTCTGTGTTGTTATAACAGGGATAGATTTATTGTGTCTTGCTTGCCTAGTAATAGTTTTCACCCTCGGGGCATAAAACAATGAAACAATGAACGGCATTTTTCTATATCCATTCTAGTTTTCTCTGCAGGTAATGTCCAATCCATTTTTCACAGAAATAAACAATGTAATCAATTTTTCCACAACAGAATATCAAAGGTTGAAGTGAACATGGTTAAGCTAATTGGCTTTCAATAGAAGTATTGTAGAGCTGAAAACATTAGGAACTTGCTGGAGTAACTGGGAGGAAATACTGTTATATTGATAGATCATTCAGCCAAAACAAATATGCTGATCAATAATCTAGTCATTCAAATGAAGCATTTGAATGTAGAAACCTTGGTAAAATGGCAAAGCTTCTAAATCTCTTGACATCTTAGTTCAAATTAAGAAAGAGTTTAAAAAACAATTATAGTTCATTTAAAATTAATTAAATATAGTCTGGTAAATGAGACCACTTATTTCGGGGGGGGGGGGGGGGGGATGAAAAGGGAAACAACTTTCACTGTGTGTATATATTTAAAAATAGGCCACCAAGCTAAAAAAACACTGGGGCAGATCTTTGAAATTATTTGGACAACCTGTCAAACTTTCTCTTGTAAGTGAATAGGGCCACGCTGCAACAGCAAGCCAAACGCTTGGCTCACAGTGATGGCGCCATTCCTCATTGCATAATTGCCATTAAAATTGACATAAAGCAACAGATTTGTTTGTTGCCATCCAAACTTAGAGCCCCATACACACTATTAGATTTTCTGCAGATTTTTGTCTTCAGATTTACCAAAACATGTAGTGCAAGGGCCTGCCTGATTGCATACAAATTGAAACTCTTATGCCACGTACACACGGTCGGAAATTCTCGTCGGAAAAATCTCTGATGGTTTTCCCGTCGGAATTCCGACGGAATTTCGCTCAAACTGTCTTGCTTTCACACGGTCACACCAAATTCCGACGGTCAATAACACCACGCCTTAAAAAACGTTCGACTGCACTATAAGAGGGAAGTTTAATGCTTCTGAGCATGCGTCGAATTGTTTCCGAGCATGCGTCGGAATTTTGCGTGTCGGAATTGCATACACACGATCGGAAAATCCGATAGAAAGGTTTTCCGTCTGAAAAATTAAGAACAGGTTCTCAATCCAAAGTCCGTCGGAAATTCTGACAGAAAAAGACCGATGGGCATACACACGGTTTGGAAAATCCGATGAAAAGCTCCCATCGGACTGTTATTATCGGAAATTCCGACCGTGTGTACGCGACATTAAGGTTTGACCTCATATTATATGGTTTTGGTAAATCTGAAGACAAAAATCTGCAGAAAATCTAATAGTGTGTATGGGGTCTTAGTCCCTGACAGTACTCATAGGGCAAATGTTTTTTTATATACTGTATATGTGAAAAGAAGCAATTTTAGGTGTCTGAACTGCTTCTCCCCCCATACAAGTCAATATGAGCAGCTTAGAAGAAAGGTAAAAGCAGGCCAATGCAGAGGTCGGCTACATGTCAAATTTACCTGCAAACATATTTGTGAAGGTTCTTATTTATCCAGGTTAGCACTTTCATTTCACAAAGAGAAGCTGGATTTTCACAATGTCACACATTGAAAAATATCAGTAACTGGTAAAATCCCAATTTTTTATTCAGGATGCCTGGAGGGCATGAAGACCATGTTGCAAGCCACCTGTTTGTCCGGCGTTTCTTTTAGTACAAGGTTATTAGTGAGTTATCTATCCCAGCATCATGGTCTGGACTGAAGCGTTGCAGCATGAGGGCACTCTAGAGAGCAGAGTGCCCTCTAGTGGATTTTTCTAAAATCCAATTTTTTAAATTGTGGTTGTACCGCCACTCTTTGATTTACCTTATTGTGCCTGGGACCTATTTTCTATTGCACAAATTGTGCACAGTAATAACCAGTGTGCCGATCAATCTTCACCTCTGTGCACCCCCATCAACCAGTTGTGCTCTCACTTTAAGAATATGACCCAGATACAATGTAAGGTGTTAATTTACTTACAGTAGCTCACAAGTGTGAGTACACCCCTCACATTTTTGTAAATATTTTATTATATTTTTTCATGTGACAAAACTGAAGAAATTACACTTTGCTACAATGTAAAGTAGTGAGTGTACATTTTGTATAAAATTGTAAATTTGCTGTCCCGTACTGGAAGGGAAAAAGGGAAGGGGGATGTAAACTTGCCTCTGGGATATGTACCTCTGAACCCTATACTCACGGCACACTCCTGAACGCTGCATTCTGTATGCAGCACACTCCTGAATTCTGCATTCTATACGCAGCGCACAAGTGAACCCTACTCTCTGTACGTAGCACACTCCTGAACCCTGCACTCTTCACGCAGTGCACCCCTGAACCCTGCACTCTGTGTGCAGCACATCCCTGAACCATGCACTCTGTACATAGCACACCCCTAAACCCTACACTCTGTACACAACGCACAATTGAACCTTGCGCTCTGTATGTAGCGCACTCCTGAACCCTGCAGTCTGTATGTAGCAAACTTCTGAACCCTGCACTTTTGTATGCAGTGTACTTCTGAACCCTGCACTGTGTACATGGCACAGTCCTGAACCCTGCACTCTGTACGCAGCACAACCCTGAACCTTGCACTCTGTATACAGGGTACTATTGAACCCTGCACTCTTTATGCAGCGCACTCCTGAACCCTGCACTCTGGGTGAAATGCACACCTGAATCCGGCACTCCTTATTTAGTGCACTCCTGAACCCTGTACATAGCACAATCCTGAACCATGCACTCTGTGTGTAGCGCACTCCTAAACTCTGCACTTGGTATGTGGCGCACTCCTGAATCCTGCACTCTGTATGTAGCACAGTGCTTAACCCTACACGTCCCTTTTGCTGGAACCAATCCCCTCTCCTCTTGCAGCCACTGAAATCCACCACTCCTCCTCTTCCTTCTGCCAGCTTTCAGCTGCTGCAGGAGTAAAGGTGATTGGTTCTAGTAAATACCGCCCCATTGCCCTAGCATAGTCCTGAACCCTGCACCCTGTATGTAGTTTGCTCTTGAATCTTGTAGGTAGCACAGTCCTGAACCCTACACCCTGTACATGGATGCCGACAGCACAGCTGGGGGACAGGAAAACACTTCAAATGTAGAGCACTCCTGAACCCTGCATTCTGTATGTAGCACACTCCGGAACCCTGCACTGTGGTAGGGCACTCCTTAGCTCTGCACCCTGTGTGGAGCACACTTCTGAACTCTACATTCTGTATATCGTACACTCCTGAATGCTGCACTGTGCATAACACACTCTAGGTATTTAACAATGCCCCATTAGAACCCTCCCGCTGGGTCACCAATCGAGGGACGGGTGTTGATGGCGAGCAGTGCAGATGGGACAAGGTTGAGTTTCAGTAACTCTGTACACTGAGGATTCTCTCAATAACATTGGCAGCTGTCAGAACAGCTGCAGCAGCCCTTCCTAGTCTTCTACTGAAGCTGTTCTGAAGACCAGGGCACTGTGAAAAGAAGGTGTGCTGTCTGGAATGCAACACTCCCATACCATCCCGTGGTGTATTATTGATCAGCAGGGTATATGCATTACTGTATGGTGAAATGTTGTACTTTTATGTTATAATCTTTTGTGAAATTATGATACTATTTTATTGACCCTTTGGTCTTTTTATGACTTTTGTAAAAAAAAAAAAAAAAAGCATTTGCCTTTTACACATACATATGATTAACTATAAAGTAATTTGGGGTTCCCTTTTCTTGTTTAGCACCCCTATACCTGTCACTTCAGTGCATTGGCTGCATTGCAAACATAGCCAGGGCCACTTATAGGGGGATCGGGCAATACAACTGTAAGATGCTGAGTTCTAGTAAATACCGCCCCGCTGCTCATCCTGTACAGGTTACTCTTCCTTCCACTGTCTGGTTTCCCCTGTGTGCTCCCCTATCCCCCAGCAGTGCTATCAGCATCCCTCCTCTCCTCTCTTACCAGCTGCTGCAGGGGATTGCCTTAAGATGGAGAGCAGGAAAAGGGCCGATAAATATGACATTTAATGTCCCCTTTTCTGAATGAACACAGTGAGTAGTCACTCACTGTGTTTGCATTCTTTACTGAAACATAGTAAACACTGTTTACTATGCTTCAGTTTGTGAATGAACAGGGAGCTCTGTAAAAAGCCGTCCGTGTTTGCAGCTGAGGCTGCAGAGATAGAGATTGAAGAATGTGTCCTCAATCTCCTTTCTCTCAAAAGTGACAAATCAGGGATCTGTTTAGACCCCACACTATGCACACCAACATAAAATCTTTTGGGCTCTTTAAGCTCTTCACTGGCAACATGCTTCAGGTCCTCTCTTTCAGTGTCTTTTAAAATTTCAGATCTTTCAGTTGTAGCAGTCATTGTTTCTTTCGCTTCCTTAGCTTCTTTGAGCTCTTAAGCCTGTTTGGCCTACCAATACTGTCCACACGCTGCCCACTGCCTTACCGACACTGTCCACTGCTCTACTGACTGACACTATCCATTTTGAGGACAGGCTACCTTTTATATTTTTACTGTGACACTTGTTTTATTATATTATTTTTTATTATATATATTACAGTATATTATATTATATTTTACATTTTTGCTATTTAGTTAGGCCTTGCTAGTATACATTGACAGTGGGGATGGGAGTGCATGGGTACACAGATGGTTTTCCAGCATTCAACCAGAAATTGCTTCCTGTTTCCAGGTGAGTGAGAGCTGCAATCTGAATGGCTGCTTCAGATAATGCTGACACTTCTCCTTTTACTACTGACATGTACTCCAGTCAGAGCAGGACACTGTGCTTAAAGGGGCCCAGTCATCTGTACAGAACAGTCAGCTCCCTATACATACAGGGAAGAAAAATTCCACCTAGGTCTGACCTCCTGACCCCTGCACAGTGCGTTACATACTACTGACCTCTATGCTACTTACTCCTGACCTTTGCACAGTGCGCTATATACTACTGACCACTACATTACTTACTGCCGACCTCTGCACATTGTGTTACTTACTACTCACACATATCCGTGTTCATTGTCATTATTGTTTATTGTCTTTGTTAAATTATATTATTTATAATTTTTTAGTTGAGAAAACAGGCCCCTCTTTTAATGCACCTCCAGATCAGACAGGCTAGATCCAGCTCTGATAAAAAAATGCAGTACCTCCTCATCATTGATGTCACTCAAAACCCTGCCCCATGGGAGGTACAGCGAGATTTGTATGTGTATCATTCCCTGGTCACTAGAGGAACTATGTACTATTATACTGACATACTTGTGTACTCCTATTCCTGCACAGCCAGGCAACACACATTTTTTTGCACTTACAGCCAGACACAAGCATTCAGGGATATTAACTTGGATGGGTGAAGGGATCTATGGGATGCCCAGCAGATGATGAGCACAGCAAAACTTGGGGACAATCTTCCTCTCCCTGTACACAAATCCTGAATTGGTTCCTTCTGTACAAACTCATAGTCCTTTGTAGAAAAATAGCAAACATCCATTACAGACTAAGGGCCCTGGGCCTTTCTGGAAAGTAGCACAAACTCAAGGTAACTGCTTGCAGGAGTGTATCCCCTCCCTCTGTAGATCTGGTCCCAGTTCCACTACTCAGCAGGTCCTACCAGCCCTCCTGGCTGCTCCGGAGATCTCTTGAGGTAAGGATAAAGGGATGAAGCACACTGCTGTCCCCCCAGAAAGCTGACTACATATGGCAGACTTTCCCCTTTCCCAGGTGGTCCCAGACACACCGCACTGCAGAAGGGATTCTTCCTGAGCAAACCAGAGCCTCCAGTCTGTGGGGCCCCCTTAGACCTAGAGGGCCCCTAAAAGCCACCAACAGATTTCTCGGCCATATCCATCTCCCACCTGACTCTCTCTACCAGCATGACTCTTCCATACTTAAGGGCTGGCTCAACCACCCTGCCATGCCTACTGCCTGGGGATTGGCCAAGCTCCCTTGAGTATGCAGCACGACCCTCCTAGCCTCCGCCCTCCAGTTTCCCGAACGTTCTCCAACTTCCAGAACCAGAGGGAGGCACCAGAGACCTGCCTGTATGAGTCATCCAGCCCTGAACTCAAATAAACGCTGACCCAGATTCCATGACTCATACCTAACTATGAGCCTATGTTTTGCCTGCTCTAACACTAGTAGCACACTACACTTGTGGTGTGCACTGAGACTAAGTGCACAAGATAGTGTGAATGGCTTTTTATTTATTTCTTTAGTATAGGTTAAATAAAAGGTGTTAAAATGGTATAGCACTTGTTTTTAATGTGTGGCCCTGAGAACCAGATAAGGGAGGTATTTGCTGGTTGAAAGAGGATCCCATCTTAAAAGGGACAGCCTAGTACACATGGCCCAAATGGCGGGCAGCATTGGCCAGCTCAATAGAACCCATCCGACATTCGGCCCATGTGTAATGCAGCTGGTCCGACAGAAGCCTGCCTTCTATCGAAGGGGCATAACTGAAAAGGGTCTGCCAATCAGCTCCTGATCATCGCTATCAGCCATTGGCTGAGAGCGCTAACTGGAGAGTTCTGGCAGGGGGGGCTTCCCCCCTGTCAGAGCACAATAGAACAGCAGGGGAGATCACTGTATTAAAATAAAGAAACATGTAAAAATTACACAAAGCATCCAGCGCTCTTCTGTACAATGTATTGACAATTAGTCCATGGATAAACACACTAAGGGGGTTATTTATGAAAGGCAAATCCACTTTGCACTGCAAGTGCACTTGAAAGTGCACTGAAAGTGCACTTGGAAGTACAGTTGCTCTAAATCTAAGGGGTAGATCTGAAATGAGTGGGAGCTCTGCTGATTTTATCAACCAATCATATGCAAGCTGTTTTTTTATTTTCCTTGCATGTCGGATCTACAGCGACTTTTCTTCCAAGTGCACTTTCAGTGAACTTTCAAGTGCACTTGCAGTGCAAAGTGGATTTTCCTTTAGTAAATAACCACCTAAAAGTCTGTGATATAACATCATTTATAGCAATAGTGGATGAATGGTAGAGGGGTGAATGAAAAATAGATGGATGGATAAAGGAAGACTAGAGGGATATTTGGATGGATGATGGATGAATGAAAAGCAAATGAATGTATGAATGGATGGTTCACCTCTACAGCTCCTGTAAGATCTGGGCAGGATCACCTTATAAAGTAGGAAATAGCAAAAAGCAGGGCACTGAGGTTAATACCAAGCACAAAAACACCTTTATTAAAAGCAGCACGCTTATATGTCAGAAATCACCAATCCACCAGTGGATAGCAACACAGCAGGTTGAGACACCAGAGATGATCAGCTGATACACAGAGGCAATGAATGGTTGCCAAGCATGCAGCAACAGGGGCTACAAAACTCCAGCAGGTAATGTTGGCTGATTGCGTCTCCAGCTGCACTGGGAAGATGACAGCTGGTAGAATCCTATGGTGATGTCAGGAGGGGATAAGCATAACGCGTTTCAAGGGACATGGCCTTCTTCATCAAATGCAAGAAGATCGCTGTATTAACATCAGTTAGTTAGTACAGAGGCTCCTCCTGAGCTGTCAGTTTTTTTTTCGCTCAGCCATGCTGAGTTGAACAAAAAAAAAAAATACTAGTGTGTACTAGGCTTAAAAGTGAGAGCACAACTAGTGTTGGTGGTGCACAGAGGTGAAGATTAGCTATTATTGTGGGTGCACAATTTGGTAAAGAATGAACTAAAAGAAGACGCAGAGGAAAAAAAATGATGGGACATTTTTAAACGTACAATTCACATAATATACTTGTGTGTGGTATAGGATTTTGATTTATGCACAAAAGGATAATAGAAGCACATTTGGTGGGGTTGAAGGTTATATGAAGTAGATCTGCATCATCATTTGAGTTAAAAATTTGCATGTTCACTTGTGGATAACAAAAGGTGAGGGTGGCTACTAGAGGAGATTTTAGGGTGTGGTAGAAACATACTAGTGCAAAAGTTTATTTAGATTACTTAAATAGTTTTGTCTATAGATCAGGTCTAAAAGTGACTATCAAATATTAAAGTAGTAAAAGATAAGAAATTATTGACATTGTATGAGTGACTTGAAATTAGGACCATAAGCTCAGGTGTATAATATACAATTATGCAGGCTATTCAGCTGTGTCAAAGGGCTATAGCGTTTAGGCTGAAAAAATTACTGAACTTTGGAGTAGATTCCTGGAGCTTGTTGCAGCTGCTAATGCCACCCTTGGTCTTACCATTGAATGCATGTTACAAGTAAAGACAATTTGGTTGTAAGAGAGAAAAACAAATGTAGTTTGTTATCCATTACTTTAGCTTAGATTATTTTATGTATATCCTAGTGGTAAAATATGACTGTAATATTTGGCTTTGGAGTTTACATTATGTATGTGTTCATGAATTTGGGGAAGGGCACCTGCTCTGACATAAATTGGCTGTTCATATCTGTTAGAATAGGAAGACCATCAGGCCTTGGGGGTCTTACAATTTGCCAGTTCCGTTTATTAGTGTATGACACATTCCTCATCATATTGGTACTATTTAAGATTTCTGAACGTGAGGATGTCAACTTGGGTAAGTTGGCCTCTTCCAAAAATTTGCTAAGTATGAAGGTTTTGGAAGTTGTGTTATATATACGTTTTAAAAATATACTTAGAATTTTTGACAATTTAAGTTGGATTCAAGATTTTACATTGGTTGTGGGATTGCTCGATTACTAGGTAACTAAGTTTCTTGATTTTGTTGCATCCCCTGTAGTAGGTATTAGGAGCATATGGTAATTTAATTTGGCAATAGCATTTAAAAGTTATTAAATGCTATTATGGTTTATTGACAGTTGGCTTTGTTTGAGCAACATTTGCTCTTTAGTAGATTTGGTGGGTCTGGAGGATATGGTGGAAAAATTCCTGGTATTGCAAGCTAAATTCTTAAGTGTAAATTAAAGATATAATGGGATTAGATTACCAAAGGAAAATAGGCTTTTCACTTTGCAAGAAGATTTTCACTTTGACAGTTAGTTTTCCCTTAGCTTAGTGAATATAGTGAAATTTCACTTAACAAAGGACACCGAATCATGTGCAAGGAAAATAAAAATATTTTTTCTTGTATTGGATGATGGAAGCTATCAAAGCTTCACCTTATTCATTAAGCTAAGGAAAAATTCCCCTGCAAATTACATTTTCATGCAATTTTAACAACCTATTTGTCTTTAGTAAATCAAATGAGTTGGATGGTTGCGTTTGCTAAGAATATATGTATATATGTATGGCAGAGTGAAGTGTGAAAGGGCAAAACCACTAATTTGAAATTGGTTCACTCTGAAGAAAGGATTGTCAAGGATATTGTCAATTCTAGCAAAATAGTTATGCAGATTCATTTGAATTGCCTCTAATATTAACTACAGTACTTGAACAATAACATGCTGAGTGGTCATAAATGCATATAAGGAGAACTGCAGGGTGTATAAAAACTTCTGGATGGTGAACGTTGCTACATTTTGGGAATAGAAATAATTAGGTGCATTCATTGACACATTGTTCTCCATCTGGACACCACTTATGGCATACCACGCAATCAACAGAAGCAATGGAGTGTATATACTGAAATTGAAGTAGAAATTTATTTGGAATATATTCACATTGGATTCATATTTTTATTTTTCTTTGTGCAGTCTTTGTGAAATAATTATGTCTTCTTATCTACTATACTCTAAAAATATATTTTACATTAATACAACAGATATAAATATATAAAACAAGTGTATTTGTGGAACACTATTGAAGGTTACCATTGTTCTAGGACCCTAAATGTATTACTAGTACATACAAGAATATATTGCATTTGTTGGGACCACAATAACAACAGAAAGAAGGCACATACAGTATATGCTCTGCATAACTGTAATTTGCCAAGCTGCATTACCTTACAATCACTCAGTGCTGCCGTTGGGTATACGATTCCTCGTAAGTGTTTATCTAATCACAATAGGCATCATTTATTGAAATATATAAAAAAAAATACAGGTGGACTATTTAAAGTTACGTATTACCACCACTAAAATTCAGTTTTTAGTGGTTTGAATAAGTGTTCCCAGATAAGACATGATCTCCGAAACACCTACTGCATTGTCATTGTAGAGGTAATTTTCTTAGAATTAGTTCATAGTTCTGCTAAAAAAAAAAACAATTATTCTCCATCTTATAGATAACAGTGTTTTAATAAATTGATTGTTGCATTATAAAACACTCCTGCCACTCTTTAAACGGTCTATAAAACAAATGAGAAAGCACAACAGTTTAACACTGTCCTCAATTTTCTAGCTCAAAGCTATATTTTCAGTAAATAATGGTTAAGCCCTTTATGATAAACACATATGTGCAGAAGTAAAAGGGTGAGCTTTATTGCCCACACGCATTGCTGGGTAACCAATGTTTGTGTGCTAAAAGCCCACTCGCTGTGTGCTCCCAGCACAAAGACCAAGCTCTCAGCCCAGACTCATGTTCAGTAGCCAGTGGAACTGACTTCCCATCATGTGACCACTGTGTCGCTGAGCAGTCTGTGTGAAGTGTTATAGCCAATGGCATTCTGGAGTAAAGTGCACAAGTGTTGTAAATTTACGTCCTTATCAGTCATCCTGGATTATTTGCTGCCATGCAATTAAGCAGATTAAACCATAAAATACTTGTAAATCTGTAAGTATTTTTTAAAGAGGATTGAGCTAGGGTCAGGGTGCATTTGTGCTGGGACAGTACTATTAAGATAGGTTGGTCTTATGACCCTAAGTTGAGAAATTGCACTATCCAGACATTGATCACAACAGGGGCCACAATCAGTCACAACTAAGCATTATGAATAAGCAGAATGCATTCCATCTGACATAGATGTTAATGGAACCTCCACAGGAATCTCCAAACAGTGGGGTTCATACCAAAAATACATACCAGGGCCTTATCCTTGGGTTCTGGGGTTCTGTGGGTGGGGGGCTTATGGTAATCTGTAAGCCCCCTTTAACAATAAAGGGGTTTGCAGATTATGCCCCCCCCCCATGTTTGGTGTGATTTTGAATAATTATGTACACAATGAGTTAAACAATTTGAGGTTCAGAGTGCTTTTATTTATTATACACTAATATCTTCCATCATATAGGCCACTAGGCTGTCTTGGACCAGTGTGTGCTGCTATTGTCAGCTTGTGTTTTTGTAACTGAAAGCTCTCTTCTTAAACTGCAATCATTCACAACACAAGCTAGCATTTTCCACTCTCTGCTCACTGAACAGCAGAATGCTGGACTCTGTGTATACTTAATAGGAGAGGTTGGGAGACAGGCGCTGCAGAATGGAGAAAAGCGTGGCTCAGTGCTGATTGTAACTCCTGCACTTGGAAAGCCATATTTCTAGGCTATGGGGCTGGAGCTACAGACAGCAATGCCTGCTTAGACCTAAATGGGGATAAATGCAGAAATTACACTGCTCTATATTATCTATGACTAGGGATGAACTTTGGGTTCTAACCAAAGTTGAATTTGGTCCAAACCTAACCTGTTCAATGTTCAGTGAATGGGCAGACTAAATGGGGGTGTTCTCCTGCTCACCAAGTCTAACCTTTCCCATATTTTGTCAGTGATATTAGCCATCATCTCTGCCCATTTAGCAGCTAAAACACCAGGTTGTGGCTGGGTATGATTTGGTGGTAATGCTGCACGTTCAACTCCCCACTTTGCTGGCCAGTAAGGCTACATGCTTGGATGAAATATTCATTGCCAGCAATCCTGATTCCTTTTATGCTAAACCCTTTGAATGGAAGCCTATCATGTTTCCAGGCTTTAAAACCTGAACTGAAATTTTATTTGTCCATACACTCAATCCACCCTTGTCGTTACACCCTTCTGTCATATCCAGGAAACGTTATTAAAAGAAAATTAGATTTATACAATTCTATGTGCCCAGAGGTGACCATGCTTATGACAGGCGCCACAAAATTAGGAGGCTCCTCAATTTCTTTCCCCAAAACCTTTAGGAAGTGTATACCCCTTCCCCTCCAAAAAAGTAGCTGTATTGATGAGTCCCTGATTCCCTTTACAGGCAGACTCACTGTAATATCAACCAGTAAATGTGCCAGGAATGGGGTGAAGTTGTACAAACCATGTGAGAGGGCCACAAGTTGCACATTTTTGAGGTGCTTACATTGTCCTGGCATGTTAGGGTCTCAAGAAATGCATCATTTAGGTTAATAAACTTCAAACATATTTACCATAGTTTGCAGACTTTATAACTTTCACACAGGATAATAAATATATATTTATTTGGAATCCTTTATTTTTACCAAAGAAATGTAGCAGAATGTTGATGTAAATTTATGAAGAAATATTGTTTATTTGATATATTTTATAAAAGAAAGCCAAAAATATATATATATATATTTTTTCAAAATGTTCAGACTTTTTTCTTTAACCACTTAAGGACCGGAAGGATTTATCCCCTTAATTACCAGGCCTTTTTTTTTATCAATGACTTTCAATGACTGTTCTCTGTATTACGGGGAGCCAACAATTCATTATAGCCGCGAGTGCTTTTAAATAACTTTTTTCCTGCAGAAATTACACTTTGTGCAGGGGCAGTTCTAAGCACGGGAAACATGCGCCCTTTTACAGGCATACTATACACACCCCCCAGGTACGACATTTAAAGGAATATTACACTTTTATTATTTCATATTAAAAATCACTGCTTCCGAAAAAACTTCAGTTTTTAAAACTTTTTTTGCATTGATACATGTCCCCTGGGGCAGGACCCAGTTCCCCAAACACTTTTTATGACAATAACTTTTTAAAAATCAATGATTTTCAATGACTGTTCTCTGTATTACGGGGATGGGAGACAAAAATTCATTATAGCCACGAGTGATTTTATATGACTTCAACCTCAAAAGTTCGGGTCCCCATTGACTTCAATGGGGTTCGGGTTCGGGTTCAAGTTCAGGTCAAGTTCGGTCCCCAACTCGAACTTTTTTGCAAAGTTCGGCCGAACCCCTCGAACCCGAACATCCAGGTGTCCTCTCAACTCTACTCCTGATCACTAGGAACAACAGATCTCTCTCTCCTCCTCTGTCAGAATGGGGATCTGTGTGTTTACACACACAGATCCCCATTCTGGCTCTCTGTGGAGCAATCACGGGTGTCCAGCAGACATCATGGCTGCCAGCCACACACATCGGCTCCAGGCTCTTAAAGTGGCCGACATACACCTACGGTGATTCGCCCAGGAGAGCCACCCTGCCGCAGTATAATGACGGCTGGTCCTTAAGTGGTTAAGCAGTTAAAATTAAGTACCCAGTGGTTATTACATACCACCAAAGAAAGTTCTGTTTGTCTTAACCAATAATAAAAAAATGTATATTTGGTTACAGTGTTGCATGACCAAGTAGTAAGGTGGCAGTTTGAATTTTGAACAGGGCCTGTTACCATACAGTCAGGTCCATAAATATTGGGACATTGACACAATTCTAATCTTTTTGGCTCTATACACCACCACAATGGATTTGAAATGAAACGAACAATATGTGCTTTAACTGCAGACTTTCAGCTTTAATTTGAGGGTCAAATCCAAATCAGGTAAACAGTGTAGGAATTACAACAGTTTGTATATGTGCCTCCCACTTTTTAAGGGACCAAAAGTAATGGGACAATTGGCTGCTCAGCTATTCCATGGCCAGGTGTGTGTGTATTCCCTCATTATCCCATTTACAAGGAGCAGATAAAAGGTCCAGAGTTAATTTTAAGTGTGCTATTTGCATTTGGAATCTGTTGCTGTTAACTCTCAATATGAGATCCAAAGAGCTGTCACTATCAGTGAAGCAAGCCATCATTAGGCTGAAAAAACAAAACAAACGCATCAGAGAGATAGCAAAAACATTAGGTGTGGCCAAATCAACTGTTTGGAACATCCTTAAAAAGAAAGAACGCACCGGTGAGTTCAGCAACACCAAAAGACCTGGAAGACCACGGGAAACAACTGTGGCAGATGACCGAAGAATTATTTTTCTGGTGAAGAAAACACCCTTCACAACAGTTGGCCAGGTCAATAACACTCTCCAGGAGGTAGGTGTATGTGTGTCAAAGTTAACAATCAAGAGAAGGCTTCACCAGAGTGAATACAGAGGGTTCACCACAAGATGTAAACCATTGGTGAGCCTCAAAAACAGGAAGGCCAGATTAGAGTTTGCCAAACAACATCTAAAAAAGCCTTCACAGTTCTGGAACAACATCCTATGGACATATGAGACCAAGATCAACTTGTATCAGAGTGATGGGAAGAGAAGAGTATGGAGAAGGAAAGGAACTGCTCATGAGCTAAAGCATACCACCTCATCAGTGAAGCATGGTGGTGGTAGTGTCATGGCGTGGGCATGTATGGCTGCCAATGGAACTGGTTCTCTTGTATTTATTGACGAGGAGGGACACCTGCACTTGGGACCTTGGCTGATGAGATACGTGCATTAAAGACCAGACATCTGGTAAGCCTCCCTTTTTTTACTTTAACATCCCCTGATGGGAACTGCGTGGTCAACTCATTACATCGTTTAGGATAACCCCACCACGTTCAGAAGTGTACTGTGTAGGAGAACATCGAATGTTATTAGGCACTATGGACTTTGTTTGCTAATTTCCTTTGTATTTGTGCATTTGGGGTTTCACTTTATGCTACTTTAGACGCATCATTATTTTGCACGTGTATAACTCATTTATCTGGGTATAAAATACACTTTTTTAGGTTGTCACTTTATATACAACATTTGTTGACACAGATTTTGTATGATTTGCACACTGCAATTAATTTTTTGTGGTTCACTGTATTTAATTAATTATTAATTTAATTCTTATATGCACTTATATTGTCGCATGCACTAGTATATATATATTTACAATTATTTGGATTTATGTCATTTACATTCACCATCATAGGTTAGGTACCCACTTATTTAATTTTTTGAGCGCTGCACTTTTTTATACACATTTATTGATGATGTGACTGCTGACAAAAGCAGCAGGATGAATTCTTAAGTGTTTTGGGCAATATTATCTGCTCATATTCAGCAAAGTGCTTCAGAACTCATTGGACGGTGCTTCACAGTGTAGATGGACAATGACCCGAAGCATACTGCGAAAGCAACCAAAGAATTTTTTAAGGGAAAGAAGTGGAATGTTATGCAATGGCCAAGTCAATCACCTGACCTGAATCCGATTGAGCATGCATTTAACTTGCTGAAGACAAAACTGAAGGGAAAATGCCCCAAGAACAAGCAGGAACTGAAGACAGTTGCAGTAGAGGCCTGGCAGAGCATCACCAGATATGAAACCCAGCATCTGGTGATGGCTATGCGTTCCAGACTTCAGGCTGTAATTGACTGCAAGGGATTTGCAACCAAGTATTAAAAAGTGAAAGTTTGATGGATGATTGTTAATCTGCCCCATTACTTTTGGTCCCTTAAAAAGTGGGAAGCACATATGCAAACTGTTGTAATTCCTACACCGTTCACCTGATTGGGATATAAATACCCTCAAATTAAAGCTGAAAGTCTGAAGTTAAAGCACACCTTGTTTGTTTCATTTCAAATCCATTGTGGTGGTGTATAGAGCCTAAAAAAATAGAATTGTGTCAATGTCCCAATATTTATGGACCTGACTGTATTTCCTAGGAATGCAATACCTTGCAGCATCCACCCAGGTAGATCTGTGTGTTCCCTATTCATATTTGTAGTTGTTTTGTCATTAACTAAACTTTACAAAGAGTAATGGTGGGGGTCACACTTTTATGCTGCATTAAAATATGCTTAAATGTGTGCTTTATATGCACTGGTGCACTGCAGTACTATTCATTCTTAATGGCACCCATATTCTTAATGGCACCACAACACAACAGAAGATAACACACTACTGTGCATTCTAACATGCTGTATTTTAAAAAGTGCACAAGTACCTTATTGGTCCATTTAAAGGGTTGCTTTAATTAGTATCTTATTCAGATTAAAGTTTCTCCCTTTAATCTGCTGGTGATAGCAACAATTGTGTTGTTTCTGAATGAAGCTTTTGAACAGTATTACTGTACTAACATTGTTTAAAAGCATTGCCACATAAAACAGCAGCTGCAGATGCTGCAGTATCTACAGCAACTACACAGAAAGCCCCATGGCCATCGAAATTACAGCTGAGATTTGCCAACAATAGTGGTGAGACGAATGATGGCCTGGAATGAGAATTGGGGCAGGCCTCACAGGATGCAAAAGAAGGTATGCGGCATGCATAGATGCTGCTAGATGGTCAGCCCTGTAAGGGACACTAACTTAATAAACAATAATTTAGGCAGTCTGTTATAGATCAGCAACAATATGGGGAAACTGTAGATACTGATAGTATAGGAGAAAATTCTGCCCAACAGATATGAAATAACTATTAAATTCCTTACCATGTTATTTAAATAGCTCAAAAATCATTGTTTGTTCTATATCATTATGTATTAATTTACCAGCTACAATAAAAGTAACAGTAAAGTCAATGAACTGAACTGCCAATGGAAGCCACTATACAACTCTTTTAAAGTAAGAAAACCCAATTAAAGGGCTGGTGTAGGCTCAAAGAGAGGTCAATGTTGTTACTATGGAACACATTGACCTGCACAGCCATTCTAATGAAGGTATCAACATGGATTTAGAAAACAAGGCAACTATATGCACAAGATGAATGCCAGAGTGGAAATGTGAGCCACGCAACAAGAATTATCCAGAGGCAATTTGCATGTAAAATATTGGAGTGTGTATTAAAAAGATTAAAGCTTTTGTGTGCTGTTATAAATCCTGTTTGCATTCATCTTTGAAACTGTATCACTACCAAAGTCCTAATTCGAGATCTAATGTTTTACGACATGTCACTTTTCTTACTGCCAAATAAAAAATGTCATTCTGAAGAGAAGACCTTTAAGAACTGTATAATTAATTTTGGCTTCAGAACAGTCATACAGCTAAATAAAGTAAGTTTGTACTGTATGTATGAGATCAGAGATATAGTTATACTCAGTAAGATGTTATGTTTCATCTTTTACTTTTCTCTTGAATACAATGATATATATCGTATGCCAGGAGTATAGAAAAAAAATAACTCAATTTCCATTCTTTATACAGTACGTTACTAGTTAGCCTTTGACATCAAGAAAGAATGGAAAAGAAAACGTATTTGAAACCTATTTTGAAATACAGTGCAGTGGAAATGGACAATTAGTCCTCTAAATGTACCCATACATGTCCAATATTGAAAGGGCTTGGTACTGTGCTGATATGGAAGGAACTATTTATTACCTTTTAAAAGTAACAAATTAAAGTGAACTATATAGTCATTTTTGCTTGCCCTTAATAAAAGAAAAGCAAAAACAAACTTTTCTATTATAGATTGCAATCTACGAAATTAGACCTTATACACCCTTGAAAAAAGTGACATGACAATGGAGAGCTTAAACATATTTATTTTGTATTTATTGTGTCATTTCAGTTGGATTTATAACTGCTTTAAGGCCCCTTGTTTTCATCTCCCCTCCCAATAGTACCAGTACTATAATGAGATAATGCTGTGTACTACGTTAGGGCTACATCGCTGTGCCTAGTCCAGTCATGATCACCTAAAGAAGAGGAAACAGATGACAGACAAAATACCATAACTAAATCACCAAGGTATTAATAAATGAAAACAAATTATGGACTTGCAACCGCATTCTGAAACCTTTCTGACATGATAGTGAGAGCAAGTTACGAGATATTA
The DNA here is from genome assembly GCA_028564925.1 of Lithobates sylvaticus. Taxonomy (NCBI): domain Eukaryota; kingdom Metazoa; phylum Chordata; class Amphibia; order Anura; family Ranidae; genus Lithobates; species Lithobates sylvaticus. The sequence continues at coordinate 410,473,178 of CM053030.1, forward strand.
TAGACTTGGGCTGACAGATGGTAACTTAGTAGAAGCTCACCACAACTCCAAGTTCCTAGGGGGCTTTGTCAAATACCTGGTGGATGCAAAGGGAAGGGACACATTAGGAACTGTACCACTAATTAGCATAGTGGCAAATGGAATGAAGAACAGAGTATGTGCAGAGAGTGTAGCAGAGAAACCAGAATGTCTCAGGTAGGGTCATAATGAGCAACTAAGGTAAGAAGTACAGCACAAAAAGCCTGGAATTGGAAAGCATCAGAGCAGCAGCATTCAGTAAACTGGCTAAAGAAAAGGGCAAGCAGCAAAGAAGTCAGGTGTCAATGTAGTTGAATTACTAAAGGCAAATAGGCTGCTTACTTTGCAAGGGAATTTTCCCTTAGCTTAGTGAATGAGATGAAGATCTGCTAAATTCCATCATCCAATCATGTGGAAGCCAAAATACTTTTTTCTATTTTCACTTTAGGTAATTGGATATTCTTTTCGAAATTAATTTTCACCACAATTACTGAGCTAAGGGAATATTCCCTTGCAATGTGAACAACCTGTTGGCCTTTAGTAAATCAACCCCAAAGAATCAGACCAAAACAGGAGCCAGAGGATAAGCCTGGAATCAAGATAGGTAAAAAAAACTGTGAGAAGTAGTAGCGACATGGTAACAAGTTTCAGGAATATATCTTAGTACAAAACCCTGTGTTATTATTTATAAAAAAATACTCTACCATAAAAAAGAAATAAAAAATGTTAATTAAAAAAAAGAAACGTGAAAGAGCATCTATCACTCATCATCATATAAAAAACAAAGCTCATACATTTACACAATCATCATAAATCAAGTGCAAAAAAAAAGTCAAAAAACATGAAAACAATTCCATCCCAGTGTAATGTCCTTACACAGTTCCCAACTGCCTCCCATGTATCGCCCTCTGGGCTTTCTCAAAGGCTACCAAAACCTGGAAGGGTGGTACACATAAAGCAGGTAGGACCTGTGTGTTGACATCATGCTGGGAAGGGCCAGGCGCCATCTTGCTGAGCTGACAGCTCTACACTGTGTATATGCATGCTGGGAATAGACACTTGTATCTGTCTCTGCACATTGTCAGTGTTTATTCTTTTATTAAAAAGACACTGGCAATACTACATTATTGGATCTTATTTGCATATATCTCTTTGATACTTTTTATGCAAGAGGTGTGGAATATGATGTGACCTGGGTGCTGCTGACCTGATGAGGTGTTTTTTTCTTTTTTAGAAGAGATAGGATAGACAAAATAGTCTCACCTATTTGGTATAGAAAGAAAAATGTTCATGGGCAAGGTACACCAGAATTTAAATATAGATGGGTGAAAAATGTATTTTAAAAAAACTGCAGACACAGGGTAAAAACCACAGCCCCTATATATATAGGAGGGTTCACAATTTATATATCCATAAATCTTTTTTTCTTTAAGATGAATGGAGGAGTGACAATTTGTTCATTGAATGTGAGGGGATTGGGAGATTCGTTGAAAAAAAACTGCTTTATTTAAGACTGCCTCAATTCTTAAAGTATCTGTCCTTTGCCTGCAGGAGACAAACTTAAAGGGGTTGTAAAGGAATTTTTATACTTACCTCCACTGTGCAGCTCGTTTTGCACAGAGTGGCCCCGAACCTGGTCTTCTGGGGTCCCTCGGCGGCTGTCTCGGCTCCCCCCCCCCCCGCAAGTACTTCTCACCTTCATGCAAGCTCCCTTGCATGGTGTGGAGTACTTGCGGGCAAGCTCTCATGATACAGCCGGCTTTAGCCGCTTGCTGTATCACTCGGCCCGCCCCCGGCGCGCCGCATCATTGGATGTGATTGACAGCAGCGCAAGCCAATGGCTGTGCTACTTTCAATCCATCCACTTTAACCAATCAGCGGAGGATGTCGGGTGCGAGCGCAGGACTTTCAAGGGGTCAGGTAAGTATAACAGGGGGGCTGGGGGACCAGTATTGTCAGATGTTTTTTCACCTTAATGCATAGAATGCATTAAGGTGAAAAAACTTTTACCTTTACAACCCCTTTAACTAAAGAAACAGTGTCACGCCTAAAATGTAAAGGATTTTCTCATCAGTACCATTCAGTGCATACCTCATACTCAAGAGGAACAAGTATTTTAATATATAGGTCAGTAATGTTCTCAAGTAGGCAAGTAAAAATTGATGGAGAGGGAAGGTACATATTTATGTACTGCATGTTGGCGGAGACACCATGTGTACTTATGAGTATGTATATACCTCCTCCTTTCAAGTTAGAAGTAATTAAGTATTTGTTGGAATTTATGGTCAACAAACCAAGGGTGCCAATCCTTATAGTAGGAGATTTTGATATGGTGATGAACACTATTAGGTTTATAGGTTCCCCCTGAAAAGGAGATTGGAACAGAGCCCATATACGCCATTGTATAGGATATTTAAAGAGACAGGCCTGAGAGACATTTGGCGTGAATGCCATTTGGTAGCCCAAACTTTTTCATGCCACTCTTGGACGTATTTATCACTTTCTAGGATAGACATGGTGATAGGGACTGATACTCTTATTCCATTGGTAACAGATGTTTGATATGAGGCCAGAGGATTGTCGGACCATTCTCCTTTAGTCCTGTCCTTAGGTCTAGGGAAACAGTGGGGAGGGTGAGAGTGGAGAGTTAACCCCTTTTGGTTACAGTTAATTACCCCTAAAGAGCCTATGATAGACACACTTTGGGAATTCCTGGAACATAATAAAACATCAGCAACGCAAGGTATAGTGTGGGACACTCTTAAAGCTTATTTAAGGGGAATCATAATTCAGGAAATCTCTAAGAGGAAGAAATCTACTAAGGTTTGGGAGATGAATAAAATGAGGAAAGTAACTGAAATGGAAAAAATGTAGAAGATCCATCACCAGACAATTTATTTAAATGGACAGAGGCACAAAAGTTATAGCAAACATTGTCCCTAAAAAAGGCTGAGAATTGAAGGTCCTTTCTAAAACAAGCCCATTATGAAGAGGGAGAAAGTACATGACACATGCTGGCCCTCCTGGCAGGGTCTCAAAATATTTATACGTAAACCTCAATGACTATTGAGACTCACGCTGGGAGGGAGACCATGTTTCCAGCAGAAATAGTGAATGTCTCTAAAGTGTATTACTCTGATTTGTATAGCTCCAGGGTAGGAGAGGTAGATAGAGAAATGGGAGCTTTTTTCCAGGGTTTAATTATTCCACATCTCTCATATAAAGATAGGGAAGCGTTGGAAACACCTATCACTATTGAAGAACTACAAGAGGCGGTTTTGGAATCATCTAATCATAAAACTCCTGGGCCCGATGGACTAACAAATTAGATTTATAGGGAATATGGAGAGATAATGCTGCCAGAGCTATTACATGTGTTAAATGAGGCATTGGAAAAGGAAGAATTAACTGGTATCTATGACAGAGGCTATGATTATTATGTTACCAAAAGAAGGGAAATACCCAACTTAACCTGTATCATATAGGCCAATCTCCTTGCTCTGCGCGGATGTTAAATTATTGGCGAAAGTATTATCCATTTGACTAAGCAAGATAATCCTCACTATAATTCATCATGATCAATGTGGTTTTATCCCTGTCAGATCAACATAGTTAAATATTAGGAGAATTTTTTTAAATCTACATCAGAAGGGTTGGGATCCACAGCTATAGTGTCCCTTGATGCTGTCAAAACATTTGACAGCATCGATTGGCATTTTATGTGGTTGGATCTGTCGGCATTTAATATTGGCCCTGTTTTTGTAAAATGGGTGAAACTGCTGTATACTAGCCCAAGGGTGAAAGTGAAGATCAATGAAAGATCCTCTGAATATTTCTCGCTGTTCCGGGGGACAAGGCAGGGGTGCATTTTGCCATTTGGCTATAGCCATTATAACAGCAGGAGGTATAAGAGGTTTTAGAAGAGGGATGGATGAGGAAAAGATTTTGCTATATGCGGATGATATCCTCCTGTTCTTGGGAGACGTGAATCACTCATTAACCACAGTAATGGATATCATAAAAAGATTCAGTTTGTTCTCTGGGCTCTCTATCAACTGGGAGAAATCTGTTCTGCTCCCGGTTGGACTGAAACGGGAACTACTGGAGAGCACTAGGCATTTCCAGGTAGTGGAGAGTTTTAAATATATGGGAATAGATATAACTTAGACTATAGATAGAGATATATATATATATATAGATATAACTATCTAGACTATCTATATAGATATATAGATATAACTTAGAGCCCCTAATAAAGGCATTTAGAGTAAAATGCGGGACATGGAGCCGCCTTCCCCTGTCAGTAGTGGTAAAATGGTATGGGTGCATCAACTCCTATACATTTTACACAACTCGCCAATATGGAATCCAGAGTGTGTTTTAGGAAATTAGAGGGTCTCTTTAGGGATTTGATTTGGTGGAAAGGGCAAGCTAGAGTTTTCCTGTGGTTGCTGCAGTTGCTGCAGTTGCTGAGAGATGGGTGGGGGCTGGTGGTGCCTCACCCTTGGAGCTACTTTCTGGCAGCCCAGTTGCTACAAGTGGGGGGTTAGAAGGTGAGTAACGCCATTACTAGGTACAGCTCACAAGCATTACTGGCTTGTACCCCACATACATCTTTGATAGAAGCACTAGAAGCAGACTCTCTGGTTGGGGGTGGGGGCAGGCCAGTGCCTCTCGGAAAAGTTGTTGCTAAAGGTATGGAACACGACACGATCAGAGTCTGAGCTTAAGAAGTTGGAGAACTTAAGTAACTGAAAACAAAAGGGAGTGGAAAGACCATACCAATTATATACAGCAGGGGTACTGAAGACATTTCTGGTTGCTTTAGATGTTGAATGTCTTTATAATACAATACCACATACTAGAGGCATAGAAGTCATAGCCAAACAATTGGAAACGCGTGGCCCAGATGCAAAATCATATAACAAGTTTTTACTATCCTTGTTACAATTCATCTTAACTAAAAATTACTTTACCTTCGGTTCCTCCCACTACCTCCAGATACAGGGTGTGGCTATGGGCACTAAATGTGCCCCTTCCTATGCCAATCTGTATCTGGGGGGGTGGGAGGCCGAGATACTCTCACAGCCTGGATTGAACTGTTATACTCAATATATATTTACTTGGCTAAGATATATTGATGACATTTTGATTTTTTGGACTGGTACATATAATGATTTACAACAATTTTTTCAAGTGATATCCGAGAATACCTATAACCTAAAATTCACCCTGGATTGCAGTCAGAAAATGATTACTTTTCTAGATCTCACTATAACCATTGATAATGAGGGTAAACTATACTCTTCCTTATATAGAAAGACGTCGGCAGGTAATACTATATTACATGCATCTAGTTCCCACCCCAAATCCCTTTTGAAGAGTATACCGTACAGTCAATATCTACGCATAAGACAAAACTGCACTAATGACAAAGATTTTTACCAATCCTCCTATCAGCTATATCAAAGATTACGACAAAGAGGCTACAGCCACAAGTTACTTAACCACTTCAATACAGGGCTTTTAAACACCCTTCCTTACCAGAGCACTTTTTGCGATTCGGCACTGCGTCGCTTTAACTAACAATTGCGCGGTCGTGCGACGTTACACCCAAACAAAATTGACGTCCTTTTTTTCCCACAAATAGAGCTTTCTTTTGGTGGTATTTGATCGCCCCTGCGGTTTTTATTTTTTGCGCTATAAACAAAAGAAGAGCGAAAATTTTGAAAAAAAAAACACAATATTTTTAACTTTTTGCTATAATAAATATCCCATTTTTAAAAAAAAAAAACTATTTTTTTTCTCAGTTTAGGCCGATACGTATTCTTCTACATATTTTTGGTAAAAAAAATCGCAATAAGCGTATATTGATCGGTTTGCGGAAAAGTTATAGCGTCTACAAAATAGGGGATAGATTTATTAATTTTTTTTTTTTTTTTATTAGTAATGGCGGCGATCTGCGATTTTTTTTTTCGTGACTGCGACATTGCGGCGGACACTTCGGACACTTTTGACACATTTTTGGAACCATTCACATTTACACAGCGATCGTTGCTATAGAATTGCAATGATTACTGTGTAAATGTGACTGGCAGGGAAGGGGTTAACACTAGAGGGCGCTGCAGGGGTTAATGTGTTCCCTAATAGAAGTGATTCTAACTGTAGGGGGAGGGGACTCAAGGGGAGGAGACCGATCATGTGATCCTCCGTACTGGGATCACATGATCGGTCTCCTCCCCGCTGACAGGACGTGGAGCTGTGTGTTTACAAACACAGCTCCACGGTCTTGCCCGGTCCCGTTGTTTTAACGGGCAATCGCGGGTGCCCGGCGGACATGGCGGCCGCCGGGCACTCGCACCGGGTCCCGAGCGATGCCGGCGGCGCGCGCGTGCCCCCCAGGCGGCCGGGAATCCGAGGACGTCATATGACGCCCACCCAGGATGGTAGATCCACCTTGTGGGCGTCATATGACAATACAGCGGTATTGAAGTGGTTAAAGAATCTTTTAATAGAGTTAAACGCCTAGAGAGAAAGGAACTAATCTTTCGAGATAAAGATCATGAGCCTATGCAGTCTGTACGCCTTATTACCCAATACTCAAACCAATTCAACCAAATAAAGGAAACTCTAAATAAATTCTGGCCTTTACTTTCAACTGATCCAGTTATAGGGAACTATGTAAAAACCTATCCTGAAATCACATACCGACGACCACCATCTTTAAGCGATAAATTAACTTCCAGTCATTTCAATCCAAAAAGTGATTCAAAAACAGACAACCCAGGTACCTTTCCTTGTGGACATTGCGATTCTTGCGTATCCCTTTCCAACTCCAGCAATACTGTACTACCTACAGGCAACATACACAAAATTAAATATAGAGTTACATGCAATACTATAGGAGTAATATACTTAGCCACGTGCCGTTGTGGATGCTTCTATGTTGGTAAAACAAAAAGAGCATTCTCTATCCGCATACAGTACCACATTAAACCTTTACGTAAAAAGAAAATTACTACAGCAATAAATCGCCATATTGCTCAAAACCATAACTTCGATGCTAATGCTATCCTGTTCTCTGCCTTAGAACATATACCAACTAATGTACGTGGAGGCGATATAGACAATCACCTGCTCCAACTGGAGACTAGGTGGATACACACCTTGGATGCTACTAGATCTCCAGGGCTGAATTAATATATTAGCTTTAAATCGTTTTTATAATTTTGTGACAAATGTTTTCAAATGGCTGGTCATCTTCACAAGCATGACTACTATATTGGGACAGTGTGTTTGTCATTTTAAGTTCCTCCCTTCCCTTCCCCCTTCCCCACATATCCCCATCACCAATTCTTTTTTCCCTTTTCCTCCATCCCCCCTTGATCCAAAACCCCCCCTTTCCTTACCCTAGTCCACTGAGGTAATTCCCATTCCACGCTGAAGCCTGCTCCAACTCAACTCTTTATAAAGATTAAAAAGACTACTGTTTAGATTTATCTATAAACAACAGCTTACTTTAGAGAGCCAATAGTTATATACTGTATGGGAAATAAATAGTATGTACTTTGTCTAATCAACATTGCTTCATTTATGTCTAAACAAATTTTTTGTACTCCAAGTTTATTGTACTACAAATACTCTACTGTCAACAGTAAAAAGTATATGGAACATTTCTTGCTAAATGATTGGGTATTACTAATGCATGATAATGATGTAAAAAAATATGTCTATGCTTGGGAAAAACTGTATGAACTGTAATTTTTTTTGCATATTCTATCGTTATTTCAGCTTGTGTTACAGGTCTGTCCTTTTCTCCCCCGTTGCGGGGTCCGGGGAAACGGGGGGGACAGGGTTTTGGGGGCCACCTGTCTGTTTGCGCCACCACTTCTGCCCCTCACTTTTGCATTTTCCTATTCCCCTTTCCCTTATGGCATTTACTGTCTTTCCATCAACTTTCCCCCTTGTGCTTTCTTTATTGACACTGCCGTCATATGGGGTGGTTGATCGCCTATGCAGGATCACTCACAGTGTTTTAGTATGGACACCCAAGGGCGGTGCTTTGTATACAGCCCGCCCAACCCAGCCTCTGTAGCAGCTATGTGCTGTTGTTCGCGATTACGTCATCACGCTACAACACGCACGCACCGCCAGGCATTATGGACCTTGTAGGCCGCCTGACAGGTGCGTCCGTTTGCGCAAGCGCAGAGGCTCTTTCGTCCGTCGATTGGAGGGCGTGTAAGCACGCCTTTCCAATCGGGGAGACAAGATAAAAGCCAGCACCAGTGCTCATTGTAGCACCGGACCTTGGAGGCACCGGACGCATATATCCTTCTCTGAGACAAGTAAGCTTCTCATTTAAACCCTTAATCTGCTCAAACCTCTAATTCTATTATTTTTAGTTACTTATTTTTCTCATTCCTGTAACTTGTAGGGACTATGTTCCCACTGATATCGCCCTTGCTCTGACTGTGTCTTGTAACAACATTCCACAATATATTTCACTATATGTGAATATATGTCAAACCAGGTATGTTATTCCCTTTTGCTAAATATTTAGTGAGAATTAGCTACTATCTTTAGCCTAAAGTATTAAGTTTATACTATTAATTCTATCCAGGTGCCTCCTCTACCATCTATCTTTAAATCAAGTCCGAGGTCTATTCAACACTCCGTTTTTTTGATTTTATAGTCTAACCAAAGTGAGTACAGAGACTTTTGTCCGGCCCACAGTGATATGCTATATATTTGTGGAGCATTTTGCCACAAATAAGCAACACTGCATTTATCCTCTAAATATGACTATTATTATTAAAATCCAACTTTTGTGACTTATACTAAGACATCTTTTGCTAGGTCTTTCTTGTCTTCTGCTATACACTGAAGGATATCCATTGGGCGACCCTACCCCATTTTCGGTTGAGTGTCTTAGTATCTCCATCTTACATTTATTTGGGTAAGTTTGGGTATTGGGCTATGAGGATTGCATAGACCATCTAGTCGGGGCCAGATGTGTGGGTGTCTGGAGATGTTGCTGCCTCCTGTTTTCCAACCTTCCCCCTTTTTCTTTTTTTCCCCCCCTCTTCCCCATTAAAACCCCTTTATGTAACCGGGGGACTCAGTACCTGTTCCTACAGACTGTTACTAATTATAAATTTTCTTTACAATAGATACATTAACTCTGTACAGTAGGCCAACCCTGAGGAAGCCATTGATATGGCGAAACATGTCGGAACACTTCAATAAGGCCTGCACTGTCTACTCCAGGTTACCTTACCCATTGTAATTAAGAGACACTCTTTAACCAGATTAAAATCTGGAATTAGAACCAAACGAATATTCCATGTATAACCAATGTATTGGTCTACCTTAACCGGGGACCTTTAAGCTCTTGCATTAATTACTCTATTAGGCCTTCAATAATATATTATTTGTATTTTCTTTTGCGTTTTTTATTGTGAATAATGTGTTTGAAATATATGTAATAAAACTTTCTGTGATTTTTAAACAAAGACTCAAGCATTGAATTGTTAGGCAACCCTGACTTATTTATACTGTAATTTTGCACCGCTATAATCCCTACTTCGCTACCCCCTTTTTTCACCTAACTACCAAAAGGGATGAGGTGCTGTATAACCTAGTGGATCCTCTCTGCCTTTTTTTATACACGAGTTTAAAGAGCAGTTTGGGTTTTCAAATAATTTTTTTTACCAATACTTACAGTTAAGACGTGCATTGACAACACAATTTAAAGAAAGTGGGTTAGAATGGAGTAGAATCCCCTTATTGGAAAATTTGATAAAAGCCACTTCCCTAAAGGGGTTGATCTTGAAACTGTACAAAAATATACATTTATAAGTACTGAAAAAAGACTTTCAGCTTTCTAGTAGAGCAAAACGGGAGAAGGATGTGGGGGAATTAACGGATGCGCAATGGATTTTAAGGACCAGGTAGGCACAATAACTAAATGTATAAAAACAACTGATCATGTTAATACCTAATGTGACCACAATGAAGTTTAATCATTTTCTTGATGATGTATCAACCAATGTATTTTACTTATTATATATACTAATGATATGTTTATTCTATGTAATATAGATGAAATCTGTGATATATGCAAAACCTTGACGAAGCAATCATGCGAAACATGTTGGTTCTGCTTATCAACGCATCAGATTACTGTTATCAAGTATTGTCTCATGGTCGCTATGAATATGTATCTTTATATGATTTTGATACGATTAATAAATTTATATCTTTTTTTTAAGAATTGGTGTCTTATGTGCCTACCCTATCAATAGACCTTGTCTCAATTAAAATCCCATTATTCTTTAAAGAGACTTGTCTCTTTTCTCCCTCCTCTCTTTTAGCATTACCAGGGATTTGAGACAGTGTCTATTCTGGAAATGTTCAATCATCAATATTTATAGTATATTGTCAAAAGTATTGCATGCCGATGGACTTTAATGGCATCCCAGTCTTAGTCCGTAGGGGTCTATATTGAATTGGCCAACACTTTGCAGCTATAACAGCTTTAACTCTTCTGGGAAGTATGTCCACAAGGTTTAGCAGCCTGTCTATGGGAATTATTGACCATTCTTCGAGAAACGCATTTGTAAAGGTAAAGCACTGATGTTGGATGAGAAGGCCTGGCTTGCAGTCTCCACTCTGATTCATCCTAAAGGTGTTTTATCAGGTTGAGGCCAGGACTCTGTGCAGCGCAGTGAAGTTCCTCCACCCCAAACTCACTCTTTATGGACCTTGCTTTGTGCACTGGTGTGCAGTCTTGTTGGAACAGGAAGGGGCCATCACCAAACTGTTCCCACAAAGTTGGGAGCATGAAATTGTCCAAAATGTTTTGGTATGCTGACGCCTTAAGAAATCCCTTCACTTGGAAGGGGCCAAGACCAACCGCTGAAAAACAACCCCACTATAATCCCTGCTCCACCAAATGATTTGGACCAGTGCACAAGTATCAAGAGTGTGCAATAGGCACTAAATTAGGTGACATTGGTGTGCAGCTAAGCAATCCCAGCTGCACTTTGCAAGGGAATTTTCCCCAGAACAAAGTAAATGGGCTAAAGTTCTTCTGATATCTATCATCACATTACGCTCAAACCAAAATGCTGTTTTTTTAAATTGACTTGCACATGATTGTGTATTCTTTGAAAAGTGAAATTTCACCAAATCTACAGGAAAATTCCCTTTCAAAGTGCAATTTAACAGCTTATATGCCTTTATTAAAACAGTGTGGGAAAAACTGTACGCTCATTTCATCTAGTACTTCCACGTTTATAGGAAGTAGTCATTTGGGGAAAGTGAAAAGCACCCTAGTATAATGTTTTCAATACTTTGCTCTTCAAGCCACTGATTAATTGAGATGTAAGTCAGCTTTCCCGTCAGAGCAATGATGTCATGGATATGGGCTTCCACAGCTGAAAAACGATAATGGCAGCATTAATTAAGGGACAAGAAGTGTGCTATTTGCATCATTACAGGGTGAAAAGAAAAAGAAAAGAAAAGAACACTACTGCACCCCCCACATCTAAGAATTGACAAGCTAGTATATATTACATTTTTGTTTCTGACTTTAGATATTCTTTAAGAAGAGGAATTTTGTCACTGGTCGATTGGGTCACCTGGCAGAAGTGGAAGAAAGTGACAGCAGCTATAATGAGCCTTCACTAGATTGACTGAAGGGAGGAAAGTGGGCTGAGCTTTTAGGTTAATTGAGAGGTATAACAGCCTGCTATCTAAAGATATATGATTTTATTTAATATATCCTGAGATACTGATCAGCTGTGTAAATATAATCCTCTACCTCTTATTTTCTCTGAGCTGTAAGCAATGCCATAACTAAAGGCAAGAAGTGAGTATTAGAAAGGTATCTGCGTCACATGCCTGTTTAATTTAGTGTCTTTACTACCAGGAGCCATATACTATTATTTTAATCCTGCAATGCATTTGTGTACTCAGTGGAGATCACAATCATTGAAAGAAGACAGTGTCTACATTAATTTAGATAAGCCCTGTCTATCCATACTTCCCTTATGGTTTCATAAGCCAAATGAGAATAAACAACTATAGGAATCACTGATGTCATTCCCAGTGTTGGTCATCTTACTTTAAATAAAGTAATTAGTTAAGTTACAAATTACTTCTCCCAAAAAGTAATTGTGTTAGAAACTCAGTTACTACATTGGAAAAGTAATTTGTTACGCAGCAAAGTAACTGTGACTTCTTTTATATATATTTTTTGTTACCGTATTTATCGGCGTATAACATGCACTTTTTTCCCCCTTAAAATCGGGGGAAAGTCATGGGTGCGTGTTATACGCCGATACCGCCCAAAAAAAGTGACAAAAATAGAAAAATAGCGAGCGCCGCCGAAAAAGATCGAATACCGTCCGAAAAAATCCGAGGCGCCGCCGGAAAAGACTTAAGCGCCGCCGGAAAAGACCGAGCCGACTGTTCGGCTCTGCTCGTAGTCTCGCCTCCCTGCGCTCGCTCCGGAAACAGCAGGGAGGCGGGACCGCGAGCGGAGCCGAACAGTCGGCTTGGTCTTTTCCGGTGGCGCTTCAGTCTTTTTCGGCGGCGCACGCGCGGTCTGTCTCGACGGCGGGAAATTTAAACGCGGGCAAGGCTGCAAATGATGCTGGCAAGCTACAATGACACTGGGCAAGCTACAATGACACTGGCCAAGCTACAATGACACTGGGCAAGCTACAATGACACTGGGCAAGGCTGCAAATGACGCTGGGCAAGCTGCAAATGACGCTGGGCAAGCTGCAAATGACGCTTAAATGTAAGTAATTTTTTTCCCTAAACTTCCCTCCTAAAATTTTTTTCCTTAAAATGCCCTCCTAAAGTTGGGGTGCGTGTTATACGCCGGTGCGTGTTATACGCCGATAAATACGGTATATATCGTGTAACCAAGGGGCTGCTCTATTATTACTCTAACCAAGGGGCAGATCTGTTATAGCGTGTAAGCAAGGGGCGGAACAATTATTATATCGTGTAAGGGGTGGATGGCTACAGAAGAGGGCGAATGTTAAATTAATGGGCAGAGCTCGATATATAACAATAATAAAAAATGCGCCCCTTGGTTACAGTAATACTAGACCCGCCCCTTAGTTACACGATAGGCGCCCCTTGCAGAGTAGCACGAGCATCGGGAGTGTGCGGCATCGCCTCATACAATTACATGTTAACTGCACCTGCGTGGTGTTTCACTCAGAGCTGTTTAGGTTCGGCAATTTTCGGAAGCTCCAAAGTCCTTCGCACTGCGCAAGCGATGGGCCTGCGCAGTACAGGGGGGTCCTTATCCGGCGGGGGAACTTTTTCGTCAGGACACCGGAATTACACTACTGCCATCTAGTGGCGGTAGATGTAATTGCGGTAATGCCGCCCAAGTAATGGGAACGGCATTACCATGAGGTGAAGAGTAATCAGTTAGATTACTCGTTACCCTCTAAAGTAACTGCACTAAGTAACTCAGTTTATTTTAACTCAGTTACTTACATCACTGGTCATTCCCATACCTCCTAAAATTCCGAAATGATAAAGGGGGACACGTTTTAGCACTTAGTATGTGGGCAAAAACACATCCCTGCCATGGCCAGTTACACAGGCCACAAAAACTTAGTGTACAGAAAATGATTGGCTAAACTACATGGGTACATATTTACCTCCTTTTTTTCCCCCTTTATATTAGCTTAAAATAGCAAATGTAGTAATACGTTGGATACAAATATTGGGGCAGCATAACATTTTTGGTAGTAAAATAGTACTGCTTTTGAGGCTAACATAGTAATAGCAGGCATGGGGGTTGATTTAATTAAACTAATCAGCTTCCAGTTTTTTTTTTTTTTTTTGCCAAAAGTTAATGAACCAGCTGAAGTTAGAAGCTGGTTGGCTACCATACACAGCTGCACAAGATTTTTCACCTTCCAATCAATCCCAACATCTCTTGGCAGAACTTTATAAAAGTTTAATATAGTTTACAATTTCCTTTTAATTTTATATGCATTTTTTTTCCAAGCCTTTTCTTATAATCTTTCATTTTCAACACATTTCTAAAACACGTCTTTATTTATTGCAAATTTTTTTTAATTTGGCCAACACTTTTAACTATGCTATTGAGATAGACTATTTGTCCTGTCCACATAGAAACAATTTAACACATAATTTCTCTGGATAATTCACATAATTAATCACATTGACAATCTGTACTTGTGTGATGTAAGTAAATTAACTAATTCCTTTATTCCACATGTATTCATGTACTTTCTCTTAGGAAGTCAATACTTACGTTCAGTTTTATTAAGGTGAATGCAAATTGTATCTACTTGGTTCAGACACTTCCCCTAATTAACTAGGGAGAACTGATAAAATTCTCACTTAACAAAATACCCCATCCAATAGCTGCTGTTAAATAGAAAAATGCAGCAATTTTACACTATTTCCTATAGATTAACAAATAAAATGTAATTTATATTGCCAGTCTAATATATGGTTACCAGGATATACTGTCGTTTTTGCCATCCTGATATATGGCTTGAATTCTTATAAGAGAAGATACAATTCTCTCAATAAATCATATTTCAAGTTCCCATACCTCATGCAGTTACAGGGACATTGCTGCAGTATCCTTAAGTCTAGTCATGATTATTAGGTACAGTCCTCTTTGTAAAGATATACAAACAGCCTTGTTGCAATGGCTGATGTAAAGATACACACAAGAAGTGCCATGTGAACTCAATGTAAATGAAAAACAGAAAAAAAAAAATCTATACATAATAATAATTGTGACCTTTTCTCAAACTAGCAATGTAAAACAATATCCAAAGGGATCCTGGGGTATGCATCTTCTTCTTCAATTTCACCTGCAAGTAACCCTAAATCATGAATAACCTACACTGTAGGACTTACTAGGGCACTGTAGTGCTCAGTTTGAGAGTCTGCCTACGATAATCACAGTTTGATAATAAACATCTCAACGTCCCAGCTACCTTTTGGATGTGCTGCACTCCTTTTTTCAGTATCTCAGATAAAACTAGTGCAGAAAAATACTAGGAAATCTGTTTTTAACCTTAGACTCTAAAGAGGCCTCTGGGAAACTAACAATCTGTAACAATACTCTGTGGTTTTTGCTGCCGTAACAGTGCTCTTATCAATGGAAATCCTCCTAGGATATAGTGTGTGGCTGCTACCTGTCAGACTTGGCTGTCACTGATATATCCTGTCTACAAACATAGTTAGGAACCAACCAGATTGGTTCTTAGTCATGAGATCACTATGGCAGCTAGAAGTTCATTCTAAAAAAAAAAGATGTCACTATAGTCTGAAGTTAGTAGTGTGCCTCTGTTTATTAGCGTAATTGTAAGCTACAATAACAGTATTAAAAAATAAATATATAATCTATATATATTTTTTTTAATTTTTGTCTATAAAAAAAAATGACACATGATCAGGGAAATTGTTAAAACAGTGTACCAAATAAAAGCTTTATCTGCATAAAATGATTACATTTTTAGGTGGATAAATTAGTCATAAATTAGATAAGCAATTTATTTGCATACTGACACTACTATATTTGTCCTTGACATCAAAGCTTTAATGATCTATGGTTATGAAAGGGTAATAATTAAACTTGAAAAATGTGAGGGAGTAATCTGTTATATATTATTAATATTTAATTCCCAAATATAGAGTTTCAGGCATTAAACTGACAAGTATGCATTCATTTAATGTATATACTTATTTTTATCATCAACTTATCATTACACTGTAAATAATGTATCATTACTTTTTAAAAGGCAGGATTGTGGCACCTATTATATAAAATAAGATAGGAGTTGATTATTTATTCTGCAATTATTGTAAACACAGATACGTTTTATATCTCTGAAAAATTCTGTACCATAGTAGAGAATACTTTTACCCGTTCACATGAGTCTCCCTTTGAGCAACTTACATTCTAATGGCCACCAGACATAAATATACTATTAAAAATGTAAATAGTATTATCATTTTAAATGTATCCATGGCTGGGCTTTGTCTGTTATAGACCTCAGGCATTGCTCCCCACTGAACCCCTCCCACCTTCAGACCTGTTCCTGAGAAGCAGTTGGGAGGCAGATATTATGGAGCTTTGTAGACAACTGTGGCCACATTATCATCCATTGAACAAACAAGAACAGTAATAAGGGCATTTTCACTGGTGCTAAATCAGTCACTGTCAAGTGATAAAGAATTGAACCAAAATTTCAAATACATTTATATATGAAATAGAACGGTCATTGGAGGAGAGCAGGCAGAGTTTCCAGCATAGCTATAGAACTAACCACGGTGTGCTCTCCTGCTTAATGTGGTAAGTCTTTAATAGGAAAGAAGTGGCAAAAAATCTCAACATGGATCAGACAAATAATAAATACAAAACTGACACTTGATGCTGCCTATTGTCTCTTACATGTCAATTCTCTCTCATACAAAGGTTATAAAAACTCTCTTGCCAGACACCTTCTAAATGCTGCAAAAGCTCTAATTCCACTGTACTGGAGATCTACACAAATACCAACCACCAAAGAATGGTTACAAAAAGTGAACACCATCTTTGACATGGAAGAAACAATAGTAATGAAAAGAGAATCCAAATCACACTTGGTATCCCTTAATAAGGGTATGTCTGTTTATTGTTTTTTTTTTATAACATACATTTTATTTTAATGTATGTATGTCTAATCTGCTACTGGAACATGTGCTTCCTATTCTTATCAATTTTGTTAATTCTTATCAAATTATTCATTGGTTTTTGTACTCATCTTACCATCCATCCCCATTTTATTCAAGCGTTGAATGTATTTCATAGAGTCAGAGTGCCACCTTAGTGGATCATGTGACTGGGCGGGTTTATCTCCCCAGCACACATATACCACAACAAAGATGGCATTTTGTATGGCCTGAGGAAGGAGCAAGCATGTCCTGAACACGAAGCCACCTCCTCTCACCCTGCACCCAGAAGTGACATCTTCTCCGATCGCCCCTGTGTTCCCTGTTGTTCTCATAGGCTGCGAATGCTGGAATCCCCCTGCACGAGCTGTCAGCTGCACTTCAGAGACACGGACGTTTAGGAGAAAAAACACCCCCGGATTTTGCTGCAGGATTACTATCATGCTTGTGTTTATGCTCCCTTTGTGAGTAGTTTCACTTTTTACTTATCATTAAATGGTTTACCAATACTGCACTTAGAGGCGATGTGTTTCTTTACCTTTGTTAAAAATAGTTTATTGCACTAAGAAAATGAGAAATCCCTGCACAGTTCTCTGTAGGACTGTGAGATGTTTAAAACAAATGCAGCAGTCATGTAGAATAAAAGCATCAAAGCGAGTGAGATGTTTAAACTATAAAACATTTTTTTTATATACATGGGGAGTGCTGGCAGCCCAGTGGGGAGGAGATGTGAGCCGCCTGATGACAGCACTTAGGAGACCAGGCTCCGTGGGCATGCAAGATGGAAGCCGGCCCAGCGGGAGGACAATTTGCAGGCTGCTTTGTGAAGAGCTGGGGCTGGTCCCAGGGCATGGCTGTGCCAGGTTGCAGGCAGTGAGCAGCGTGATCCACAACAGGACGATGGAGCCGGGGAAGCCGAGCAAAGCCACGAGACCCCAGCGTGCTGGATGACTTCAGAGCTGCGTTCAGATGTGGAGGGAAGGAGAATACATGTAGAGTGGTAAACCGCAAGCTTTGGTTGCCGTGACTGACATGTTTCACGTGCATGCGCTTTGTCAAAGTCACAGGAATAATGGCAACAACAATATTTAAACCCACTAGAGAGAAAGGGGAGGGGATAGAAATTGCCAGCCTGGAGTATACTGTTAACCCCTCTTAACCTCTTAACCCTATGACACGCATTACAAACTACACAAAGTGTTCCTGAACTCTCAGAAGTCACACTCCTATATTGAATTAAATAAAATAGTAGTAAAATAAATAAATAGAGTATTAACTGGGAAACACATATCATTTGCATATACTCTATACTCACACGTGTATAGAAATTGTTACAAAAATGATGAATAAATGTATATGTATATATATATATATATATATATATATATATATATATATATATATAAACAAAAAAATCAAATAAAATAAAATCAAAATAAAATAGATATGAAAAACTATGAATAGGAAAATAAAATAAAAAAAACTATAAAATTTATATAAAAAATGACTGATGTACTCACAAAAAATATTAACCTATATACACATGCGTACACATGTGTGCATATATACAAATACATGTATATGCGTGTATCCATGCACACATATACATTAACTGTTGGAAACACACACGTATATGCACATGACGGGGGAAAAGCATTACTAGTGAAGGATGGTGATGCTGATATAATATAAGTAATATATATGATAACAGGACCATATCACTGACTGTGAGAAGAATTGATAGAGCTTGAAAAAAAAAGGGGAAATGAGAGGAAATGTGATATGTCAAAACAAAAAATTGAACATTAAAAAAAATAATAAAATGTAATGGCCACTATTGGGTAATAACACACATGGTAAAAACCCTAAAAAATAACAACTTGCATGTAGGGATGTGCACATATTTGTATCTGAGCACACCTTGTAAATAGGTGTGCACAGAAACCTTTTAAAAATCTTGAATAGTTCAAAGAGAGATACTTAACAAACTGGAGGTATGCCATATTTAAGAGAATTACTCTTCGTAATTACAATACAACAATGTAAAAATTGACTTTTCATTTTGACAAACCTACAAATACTATGTATGGCATTATTTTTATGTAAGGCATTTTCATAATGCTATATGTATTAACATTTGTATTATTATTAATTTCAATTTATATTATATTTCTTTTTATTTTCTTTTGATCATTCCGTACTATACCATGTACTGTATGTATTTAACCTTTCCTTTTCTATAAATGTTTCTTGAGAAAAAAAGTCAGACTAGCTGGAACACCAGGGATTTCACACAAAGGAAGTAATACAAAGAGAACAGGATACTTTTTGGTACATCAGGCACATATCAGAAATATGAGGTGTTGAGGTTGCTTGCTGACCGGCTGCTGTACATATACTATGGTAGGTCGGCTCTATTGTGCGAAGTGACGTACCTGTACGTCATTCTGTGCACTAGCTAGCACGGGCGTGCGCACATCGCTGGTGGCGGCCACAGGGGGAGCCAATCAGCGGGTCTGGCAGCCACCCGCGATCGCTCCCCAGAGAGACAGGATGGCAGTCTGCCGATGTAAACAAGGCAGATTGCCGTCCTGTCAGGTATGAGCAGGAACACAGATGTTTCTGTTCATACAGTGAGTCCATCCCCTACACAGTAAGAAAACATCCCCAAGGGACACACTTAACCCATTGATTGCCAATGGTGTTAACCCCTTCCCTGCCAGTGTCAATAGTACAGTAACAGTGCAATTTTTTTTTACTGGTTCCCCAAAAAATGGCCTGGTCATTAAGGGGGTAAAACCTTCCGAGCTGAAGTGGTTAAATCAAGTATTATCCCAAGACCAAGGCAGGTTATGAATACCCAAACAATGAAGCAGAGCCCCAAACACAGTATTGTAGAAACAAGTTTGAACCTTATTCCTGTGTCCTATTGAAGAATTGGACAGATCTCTGCTCACTTCCTGTATTGCTGTTCTGTTGTTCCTTAACAGGAAGTGAATGGTACTCTCCAAGAGGAACACATTTAGCAATGAAAACTTTTTTTTATTTTTTTATTATTATAGTGAGGGAATGCTAGAGAACCCATATTGCTGTCCTTGGCACCATTGGAGATTTCCCTTCACTTTCTGTGTTTGTTACAGTGGGGTTCATTCGGAACCAATGACCCGTCACTAGTGGTGTACCAAAAGGCTCTGTATTGGTCCTGTTCTATTTAATCTATATGTAAGTGATATAATTAAAAGGTTGTTGGGTAAAGTATGTATTTTTGTTGATGATACAAAGGTTTGCAATAGCGTTGATATCCCTGGAAGTATCTGTAACATGGAACATGATTTGGTATTGCTGGAAGACTGGCCAAAGTGGTGGAAACTGCAGTTCAATGTTTCTAAATTTAAAATAATGCACCTAAGGAAGAAGAATCACTTGACAGAGTACAACATTTTGAGAGTACAATGTTAGCCAGCACTACAGTGGAAAAAGATTTGGTAGTACTTATTTCAGATGATTGCAAAATGAGCAAACAGTGTGACAAGGCAGTGGGAAAAGCGAATAGAATTTTAGGATGCATCACTAGAGGAGTCACCAGCAGGAGGAAGGAGATCCTGATTTCCCTATATAGATCTTTAGTAAGACCTCATTTAGAATACTAAAGTGTCCAGTTATGGAGACTGAAAGGATCATGTAAAAAGCCCCTTGTGTTTTGTAATCTAATATACAAACTGCGCCTTTAAAGTTATAATTTTTGAATGCTGGGTAAAAATATATATTGTTTTGCAGTATCTTGTCTTGTGATAAAACTGTGTGTTTTAAGATCAAAGTCATATGATACTTTGCACAATATGTAATTTTCCATAGAATAAGCTTGTGTAAGCAGAAGGAATTGGTGTCTCCAGATATCTGAGGGCCCTGTTGGTGTACCTACAAGAAGGGTGGTCATTAGGGATGGGCGAATGGTTCGGCCTGAGCATAAGTTTGGGCCGAACTTTGGTTGTTCGGGTTTTCTGCAGAACACCAAACAATATGCAGTGTTCGGTAGACATGTGCAATTCGTTTCGTTTTTTTTTTTCGTTATTTTCGTTCGTTCGTTTTAGTACGAATGAACGAATCATTCAAATCGTACGAATCCGAATAACGAATCGTAACGAATCGTTCGAATCGTACGAATCCGATTAACGAATCATTCAAATCAAACGAATCATTCGAATCGAACGAATCCGAAAAACAACGAAAATCCGAAAAAAACAACGAATGTACTAATGAAGAAAATCAGAAAAAACGAAAACGAACGAAAAAATTCGTACATTCGTAACTTTTTTTTTTGTTGAATTGGTAATTTTCCGTGTCCCTTACAATGGTGCTGCTAAACGTGCTTCGAATGGATTGAACAAAAAAAAATCGTACATTCGTAACTTTTTTTTCGATTCGTAACTTTTTTTTCGATTCTTAACTTTTTTATTTTCGATTCGTAACTTTTTTTTTTTTTTTTTTGGTTTGTAATTTTCCGTGTCTCTATTGAACCAAAAAATTCGTACATTCGTAACTTTTTTTTCGATTGGTAACTTTTTTTTTTTTCAATTCGTAACTTTTTTTTTTTTTTTTCGATATGTAATTTTCCGTGTCTCTATTGAACCAAAAAATTCGTACATTCGTAACTTTTTTTTCGATTCGTAACTTTTTTTTTTTTCGATTCGTAACTTTTTTTTCAATTCGTACCTGTTTTTTTTTTGTTTTTTTCGATTTGTAATTTTCCGTGTCTCTATTGAACAAAAAAATTCATACATTCGTAACTTTTTTTTTGATTCGTAACTTTTTTTTCGATTCGTAACTTTTTTTTTTCGATTCGTAAATTATTAAAATGTAATAATAGCATACACATTACATCAAATTATGAATTATGCTCCGATTACGAATCTACGAATGTTACGAATGTACGAATAAATACGAATGCGTCCGAAAATTAAACTAACGAAAAAACGAATCAACGAAAAAATAAAAATTACGAATATACGAATCATTACGAATCCGAACAACGATGACTTACGAATGTACGAATCGTTACGAATCGATGGAAACGAAAAAAACTAATTTTTTTCGGAAACGAAAAAAACTAATTTTTTTCGGACACGAAAAAAACGAAACGAAAATAAACAATTTTTTTTGTTGTGCACATGTCTAGTGTTCGGGGGCAAATTCGAAAGCTGCTGGAACACCGTTAAAGTCTATGGGACATTAACATGAAAAATCAAAAGTGTCCATTTTAAAGGCTTATATGCAAGTTATTGTCATAAAAAGTGTTTGGGGACCTGGGTCCTGCCCCAGGAGACATGTTATTGTTTCACTTTAAGCTTTATTAAAATCACTGCTCCTGCATTGATACATGTCCCCTGGGGCAGGCCCCTTTACATTGCAGTGCCCCTAGCAATAACAGCCCCATCACAGTGCCCCTTGTAGTCATGCCCCTCCCCCATTTTCTTTCTAATCACAGTGCCCCTTTTTACTCTCTGCCTCCCCTGCACAGTCCTACCTTTGGCAGGGCAGAGGAATGATTCAGGCTGTGTGTCCTCTCTAGGGTCTCTGCCAATGTCATCCTATCAGCCTGGCAGGGGGCAGGAGGAGCTGCAGATCTAGATCATATTAACAAGTGGTTAATTACCCCTGCTCTCTTTGCAGATCTCCAACTCCTCCCTCCCCCTGATCTTCTGTTGGTTGGTATCTTTGGTGGGGCAGGAGAACCGAGAGAGGAGACACAGACATGACCACATAGTGGGAGATGAGCAGCGACTGCGGTTAGTGTCAGACCTGTCCGGACCATAGCTGTCACTTACCTCCCACTGTGCAGTCGGTCATCAACAAGCCGATCTTGTTAGGACATGTGGCCCAGCAGCCTCAGCCCACCAGCAAATACCCGGTGTGCCCTATGGCCTGTCTGGGACTGTTTTTAGTTAACAAGACAGTACATCAGGGGAAAACTCCCCAATGAGGCTTCAGAAAACATAAAAAGCAGAGTATTAGTGGGAGGTGATGGAGTGCAACCATCTGAGAGAAGTAATGAAATTCCCTCACAGGCATTTTCCTGTAGGAACTGTGTTTTTATTCTTAGCTAGGAACTAAGCAGGTAACAGGGCTGGAGTATAACACCCTGATCCTGCTCTATCATCTACCATGTTTAAAAAATGCAGCTCTCAACAATGAGAAGGGAGATCACTAGAATGACTGTACATATGTGCTTCATGATGATTGAAGGTATAAAGATATAAAAAGATGAAGATAAGTTTGAATAGAAAATTAAAATAAAAATAAAATCTAAGAACAATAAATAGATATAATACATAAGAAATAGATGTAAATATAAATGAAAATGTATACATACTGCAAACTTCACTATAAAATATATTTGGATATATTATGTGAATAGTGTATGTGGATAAACTCATGGTGATTCCACTGGAAGGTGTATAAAACGTGGAGCAGACAAAATCTGGAGCAGTGACAAGTGATCAGCTTGTTCAGTGAAGCTTTGTAAATGAAAGATAAATGCTTTTCGGTTGCCATGCACAGCTGCTCATGATTTTGTTTGATTTTGATATGTGCAGGGATGCAATATTTTTTAATTTAGAGGTTTTGCCTTAAAAATAAAAAAGTTAGTTCTGTTTCAAAACCTGACAAAGGTCTTAACCTTTAACACTCTATGTAAAAAAGAAAAAAAAAACAATCAAAAAGATCTGGCTGTTACACTTTAAACAACTTAGTACATACGAACCTCCGAACACTCTTTTTTCCCTATTATCAACCCAAGTTTCAGAGAATTCCACCAAAGATGTGATGTTGATTTACAAACAGGTCTAGGATTAAGATAACACTGCTCTATCTGAAATCTTCCGATACTTACAAATTAAAAATTTCTATACTCCTCTTCTCCAGACTGGTTCAGCGCTCAATCAAATGACTCAATTTGAACGTATTTGCAAGAGTCATCCTCATATCAGAGGTTTAATATCGTTGTTATATCATCAACTTACTACTCTTCCTAATGATGTATTACCCTCTTATACTGACAAATGGGCCACAGATATGAATCATGTTTTTGACTCTAATGACTGGTCTAATATATGGCTTGCTACAAAAAGTTCCTCTCCGAATTGCTTTGCTTTGGAAACTAATTTTAAAGTCTTAGCAAGATGGCATTTGGTGCCTGCCAGAATCGCTAAATTTATCCCAACATATCCTAATAATTGCTTTAGAGGATGCCCTTCTCCAGGTACCCACTTCCATATATGGTGGCAGTGTCCAGTAGTCCAAGAATTCTGGGCCAATATTTTTGATATGGCTTCTAAAGCCCTGGAATGCACTATTCCTCCCGATCCAGCCATGGCTCTTCTTAACCTGAAACCACCATCACTGAACCACTCTCAATTTAAACTATTCATCCAGCTTAGTACCGCAGCTAAACAAACCATAGCCAAAGCCTGGAAGTCCAAAACCTTAATAGTAGCAGAAGCCAAACACAGAATGAATAGCGCTTTGATCCACGCTAAAGTGTCGGCTATAGAGGATAATAGGATTGATAATTTTACGCAGATCTGGCAACCATGGGTAAAACACTATTTTTCTCCTGATTTTGACCAGTCATTACTGTTACCTCAATAATGAACCAGTTATTTCAATACTTAACTTCAGTAAGTTATTTACCATGCAGACCATCACCTGGAGAGATTCTTTCCTTTCTTTTTTTCTTTCCCTTTCTTTCTCTCCCCCTTTTCTTTTTTGTTTTTATGTGAAATATACATATGGGACTTTCTCTTTTTGTTATCTCACCTTTTTTCTCCTATAACAAGTATGATTGTTCATCAGACTGCTTACTTATTTGCAAATGAGCACTGTAATCGTTGAGCTATGAATTTTCCCTATCTTAAATATTATATCTACAACCTTGGTCGATGAAATACCTGCTTTTCCCAATTGTCCCCACTTTGCCACAGATTGAACCCATTTGGGGTGGTAAAGTGGTCTGGAGGCATGATACTATAGTCCTTAGTTATGGTCCAGGGACACTGTTCATATTCGTATATAGTTATTACATAGGCATTTTTTACAGTGTTCTTCTATCACAATGCTCATCTCATATTCTAGACTGTAAGATACTCATGCTTTTTTTTTTTCCATGATGCTTGATTTCAACGATATCCCATATATGAATGTAAATATATGCACTGTATCGTTTTGTCTCTCTGTCTGTTCATTATTGTTCTTTTATGAGAAAATAAAAATCTTAAACAAGAAGATAACACTGCTCTGTTTATTTTCCTGTACTACAGAAGAATGGGATTTGTATGCCACCCCAATTATGTTCAGCAGTGATGGGGTTATTTCAAATAGTTACACACATTCCATATACTGTAAGTAATAACAGTGATATTATCTATTTCTTTTTTCCACCTTACATTCAATGAAATCAGAGTTTCTCTTTTAGGAAATCTTCCAAGAAGTTCTGCAGCTAAAATTCCATTAACAATTAGGGTTGAGAATGAAATCCTGTTACAGTGATCCTCAAGCTGATTTACTACAGTGAAAGCATGCTGGAAAAACAAATTAAGCTTTTTCTGACTGTTATTACTTTACATGTTCTTTCAAGTTCACTATTGATCTGTGTGCTTTTGTGTTGCACTGCTTGGCCGTTAAATTATTTACAGTTCACTAAAGAAGCCAGTGACCCAGATCAGTCAAAGGACATCGGAGCTAATGTTCCTCTAGCTTGCTGTGGGCATGATGTACTGATGTGGCAGCTTCCAAAATACACATATCAGATCCAGATCTGCAAATACTGTAAATTCTTAAATTCATTTAACCTTTTCCCTGCAGATCTGTTTTCGCATTTTTTGCACGTTTAATAAAAATCATTTTAGGTCTGAAGATATTTTAAAACCCTGAAAACATTATATATTTTCTGAAAGCGGTAAATTGATTCCCAACATGTCAAACCTTAAAATTGTGTGCCCCCATTAAATGGCAACAAACTCTGATACCCCAAATTTTCATGGATGACACTTTAAAAGCCTCTATAGGTCATTCGTTTAGTGTTAACCATGAATAATGGATTTAGAATAATTGCTCTCACTCCAGAATGCACAGCGATATGTATCACGTGTAGCGCAATCAACATTTTTGTACATATGCGTCCTCAACATGTGTTTATCTTCATAAAGTTTGTGCATGTATGTACTATATGTAGGTGCTGGGGTATAGCGCTATCTTTTAAAACCTGTTTAATTACATTTTATTTTTTTATCGAACAGGGGACTAAAAGTCCTCTATGTTATACTATTTTGTTGTGATAGGTTCTCTTAACAAGACATTGTAGGTCCTTAAGCCAATGTCTAAGCTGCCCTCCAATGAAGCTAATGGAGGGCAGATCATGCCCAATTAGCTTCTTCCCTGGCCACAGCCACTAGGGAAAGTGACAGCTGAACCTGGAAGTGATGTAACACACCTCACGTCCAGGTTCTTACTAGATAGGGGAGATCAGCAAATGAAAGTTCACTGGTCTTCATCTCTCTACCTGCCAGCACTTGCCATGCTGTTCTAGGGTCTGCAGGGAGTGCGGAGGCCAGGAAACATGGCCAGGGTGGGCATGGGGGGGGGGCAATTTATCAGTGCTGTGCGTAAGTGATATAGTAGCTGTACAGCCACCTGATTACTTTCATTTTCAGTGAAAATGTTAAAGGCAACTAAATCTCAAAGAGTATCATCATTAGCAAGTGGTGTTTAACATGATTTATTCAGTACAAACTTACTCAACATTGCAATATACGGTAGTTAAGCTTCTGATAACCTATGGTCATGTAAAAATGTCTATGCCTACCTTCCTGTGCAGAAAGCTGGAGCCTGCTGCCTCCTCTCCCTATACTTGCTGCAGCGAATTCCATCCATAGTTGTAAGGCTGTTTGAGTGGTACAGAATTGGTACCAGGAGGATTGACCCAACTGGGGTATATAGGGTGGAAGTCTCTGATTTCTCCATAAGTGATCTGGAAAACGTGCAAATAAACAAAAAATAAAAACAATATAAAAAATTAGTTTTGTAAATGTTCAAAAATGCCCGGCAACCATTATAGTTTCCATTTAATTATTTTAGTGAATAAGGCCATGCAAAAATCAATTATGATCTGAAAACCGCAGTGACCTGTACAGCAGCCAGATTAGTGTATGATGTCTGATTGGTTGTGACTGGTTATTGTACTGTACACATTATCAATATTTTTTGCCTTACATTATCGAATAGGCCCACAAGTATTTAAAATAGATCTGGAGTTTTTTAAAACTAATGTTAACTGACATCTTTTTTTAGTTAAAGTTTTAGTTATACAGTATCAAAAAATCCAGGCTTTATACATGCAGTATACCACCTATATTTGTCTGTTTGTGTAATGCATAAAGCTTGACTGAATACACCATTGCATGATATCAAAAACATACTAAGAAAATATGTCCACTCTCTAATGTTCAGAAATCTATTGCCATCATGGGAAAAAAGAATCTAACAGCATGCTGCAGAAATGGTTACATTCAGGATCATAAATTGCTGCTGACAATGTCATCACATCCTGGATACATGAGAACAGACCTATTGCTAACCATACTAAATGCTAACTTATTATGGTCTAGGCATGAGACCTGAATATGGGAGCATTTACAATTAAATTATAATACATGGTAAGCAATGCAACAATAAAATAAAAGGGACAGGTGCAAAAACTGGCAGATCATGAAAAACAGGCATTTGCTGAGTTTTATCAAAGCACATTATTGTTCTGCAAAATTCATTTGAATATTCATAGCTAGTCCATGAAAATGACACTGCAGAAATGCTGTACTCAAAGTATGAAGTTAAATGGGTGTTAAGGGAAAATGCTAGTAACAAAATGTAAGTTGTTTTTCACATATCTTTATGGATAGTTGTAAAAACATCTAATGGACACAATAAAAGCACCTAAAACAATACAGTTTAACCGGTTCCCGACTGGCTCGCGTACATATACTGCAGCACAATGGCACCGCTGTGCGAAACCCCATACAGGTATGTGGTTCCTTTAAGAGCCGCCGGCGCGGCGCCAGCTGCACAGAGGGGGACTTAATGCGCGTGGCCTGAGGTCGCGATCGCCGCCGGCCACGCACGATCACGTGCATGAGCACCAGCACGGGGATTTGTGTGTGTAAACACACAAATCCCTGTGCTGTCAGAGAAGAGGAGACATGTCATTTGTTCCTAGTAAGTAGGAACAGCGAAATGTCTCCTCTCCTACTCAGTCCTATCCCCCCACAATTAGAACACACTGAGGGAACACAATTTAACCCCTTGATTGCCCCCTAGTGATAACTTCTTCCCTAGCAGTGTCATTTACACAGTAATCAGTGCATTTTTATAGCAATGATCGCTGTATAAATGTCAATGGTCCCAAAAATGTGTCAAAAGTGTCCGATCTATCCATCACAATGTCGCAATACTGCTAAAAAATCACAGATCACTGCCATTACTAGTAAAGAAAAAAAAGTAAAAATGCCATACAAACGCCATAAATCTTTCCCATAGTTTGTAGACGCTATAACCTTTGCGCAAACCAATAAATATATGTTTATTGCTATTTTTTTTACCAAAAATATGCAGAAGAATATATATTGGCCTAAACTGATGAAGAAATTTGTTTTTTAAAAACATTTTTGGGGATATTTATTATAGCAAAAAGTAAAAAATATTGTTTTATTTTTCAAAATTGCTGCTCTTTTTTTGTGCATAGCGCAAAAAATAAAAACTACAGAGGTGATCAAATAGCACCAAAAGAAAGCTCTATTTGTGGGGAAAAAAGGACGCAAATTTTGTTTGGGTACAGCATTGTATGACCGTGCAATTCCCAGTTAAAGTGACGCAGTGTTAAAGTGCTCTGGTCAGGAAGGGGGTAAAACCTTCCAGGGCTGAAGTGGTTAATGTAGGCCTATAATGCAAGAATGACATAACACTTAGCATACAGATGTAGCCTAAATCTCTTAGACATAATAACAAACATATTTTTCTCTTTTTAATTTTAGAACATTTGATATTAGCAACTGCACAAGTAACTAAAATGAAGAGTAGCTGCCTTTGTAATTTATGAGCAGCCTGGTCTACTGAAACAGAAGGTCTGGTCAACTTTTCTATTGCTCATATTATTATTATTATTATTAACATTTTTCAGGATTTGCACTTTGATTTTTAATGTAAAGGGAGACAGTACAGTTACAATACAATGCAAGAGGGTTAGGAGGGCCCTGCTCTTGAAAACTTACAATCTAATAGTTACACAATCCAGAAATTAGTTTTGAATGCAGAATTTCTAAATAGTACAGAAATTACCTTACATATGTTGGTTAATCTTTGTCACTAATAATTACAAACACAAAAAAATCCTCTAGTGATGTAGGGGTCAGCAGGAGAAAAAGTGAGTTGGGGGTTTTAGGCATTCAACAAACCCAGAAGTGTGTTGAATGTGAAGATTGTTTTGTTGGCTTTTCTCAGCAACAGACTAGAGATTCCAATAATTGAGCAATCCCATTGGATCCTCCCAGCTAGGGGACGTTTATTTTCAAACTTCTCAATTTTTGTGGTCGTGATCTGATACTGTGTGAGACACGCACTTAAGGGGAACTGTGGTATGAAAGATTCCAAGAATGGCTACCAGGACAGGTAAGTCTGTCTTCTTTTACATGTGTTTTCTGTATTTACATTTTTGGCTACAGTTAACCCAATTAAATATATATATTTATGTTTCTTACATCCAGTAATGTTGTGTTACTAAATAGGGATGAGCTGAACATACCTGGGTTTGATTTAGAAGATGGTCGCAGAACAGCTCACAAGTTTGAATGCTAATCAACACTCTGTTGAAGTCAATAAGAAGCAAATCTTTACAATTAATCCTGACCATTTCAAAGGCTAATAGACAAGGGCTTGTCAAGTAGGCACTAGTGGATTGGCACTGCTCTGGGGTACATGTACTAATGTAAAAAATGTATAAAAAATAGTTTGCAGGGAGTAGTTTCATAATGCATAAATTGAAACATTAAAAATGCCCAATGCTTTTAATAAC
Organism: Lithobates sylvaticus; assembly: GCA_028564925.1. Taxonomy (NCBI): domain Eukaryota; kingdom Metazoa; phylum Chordata; class Amphibia; order Anura; family Ranidae; genus Lithobates; species Lithobates sylvaticus. The sequence goes on from CM053030.1 coordinate 410,503,047, forward strand.
ATGCCTGGGAGATGTCCTAAACCAGTGGTCATCAACCCTGTTCCCAAGGCCCGATAACAGGCCAGGTTTTATGTATTACCTTGGGGAGATGCAGACTATAATACTGCAATCACTGAGCAGAAAATGATATCACCTGTAATGTATTTCAGTTATCTTGCAAACCTGGCCTCTCAGTGGGCCCTGAGGACAGGGTTGATGACCACTGTCCTACACCCTCATGTAAAGTTGCTCACTTTGTATACATTGTACTACAACAAAGTTACATTTAGAAAGAAAAATAAATAAATGTAATTGCTGGTATAAAAAAATGTCACTGGCATGTTGGAATTTATTTTTAAAACATTGTATGGGAACCTCCAAAATATATTATTGGGGTTCAATTCTTTAAAAAAAATGTAAATCTCTCTAAAACTCTACTTTTGATGTAGTATATCCTTCAGCAAGAATGACAAAAAACACTAAAAAATGTCATATGGGTTACCCCTAAAATGTTAATACAGAACCCTTATCTAGATGAGGGTTTGTTTTGGATTTTAAGGGTGTTCCCCGGGCAAAAAATAAATGATGTGGGCTTGCCTCGAAATGAGGAAAGGGGGAGACAAATGCTGGCCCCCTCCTAAAACATATCAGGCCACATGTACTCAACATCAGAAAGGTATCAGGCCTTGTCTCACCAGGTAATAAAATGATCTTGGATGATCTGCCTTCACAGTGTCAGTGAATGTAATGCCATTAGAATTTTTAGTGACCGCAAACCTGTAAAAAGAGTTGCTATCATATTAATTTGTACCCTGATAAACCTTACTTAATCTTATCTCGAAAGGGGGATAAAGTTATCCTAAAGTAAAACACATATCTTCACTTTGGGCTTTACCATTACCATAAAAGTTACACTATTGTGATATAATATTAATCAGCACAATTTCTTTTGTGGAAAATATATGGGGATGTACAAATGAAATTAACATTTCCTTAGGACAAAAACAGGAAAATGCAAAAAAGGGATAGAATAAAATGCATCCAAATTTGCTACCAACTTAAAGCCCAATCTATCACTAAAGCATATGTATAATATAATAGGGTAGACTACAAAACGTATATTATAGATATTATGTGTGAAACAAAAACATTGCCAAAAGAAAAAAAAAAAACATTATGAGACTCTAATTTAAACTGAAAGGTGCTGGGCCTCAAGGCAATAAAGGTAAAATAATAACATGAACTGATCAAAATGAAAACAAATGAAAACAAAAGTCTAGCTGTATTTCGTAATTCAGCTTTAAAGGAAAGGAAAGACCACTCGAGTGGGGCTGGCAGTCCAGTCTTTCCAATGGTCGCGATTATGCTGAAAACAATTAGACCACAAATCTAACACAGTTGATCATTCAGTAGTTGTAAATAAAAGGCCAGATACAATGAAAATGATATGCTAATTTTAGGTAATACTTTGTAGTGAAAAAATATAAGATAGTCTTTCTTCACAGTCCATAAAATAATCTATTAATTCCTAAATACCCCAATTAAGAGAGTAAAATATGCAAATATTTTACCTGATATGTTGGGGTTTTAATGAATGAACAAAAGCCTGGATTTTATATAATGATAGATAATGTGAATTTTACATTTTTACTCTACAAAGTTGCTACGTTGCTTAGAATTACTGCATTGCAGGTATAAAAGTTGAAGGGCTGGAAAGTACCTTCAAAACCACCTCCGTCTATATTCCAAAATGTGTCTGCTGGGAGTGTGGATTAAAATAAATGTCTGGTTATATAATTCGCTGAATTAACTTGAGTTGTGCTAAAATTCAAGCATGTGCAAGCACAGATAAGATACAACTACCTGTGAAAATTAGATGGGATTTATGGCAAAGCAAATGCAGAAAAAACTTTGCAAATCCTTTGGAATTACCTGGATTTCTGCATAAATGTCTCCTAAAATGTAGACTGATCTTAAATGAAGTCAGAACAAAGCACATGCAACCTTCAACTAAAATGTAAAGTTTTCATGTTTTTGCTGAACATTTTGGACCCAATAAAGTATAGTTTTTCTGACTTTTTTTGGCACACGCATAATATGTACTTAACATGTACCAAATAAACATAGTATGCCCATGTTTATGGGGATTTGCGACATGTACACCAAAAGAAGAGGAAAATCACAAATTGTGATTTTTTTTCAGAAGAATGTCAGTTTCTATGCCCCATAAACGAATGTCTGCACTTAGATCTCCACCTGGCTGACTAGGCACAGATCTGCACCTCGGGTTAACTCCCTCTGATAAGTGTGTACAGATGCTTACCAGAGGGAGACTAGAGCTGGAAAAAGCTGCCTCCTCTCTTCCTTCTTCCTCTGCCTTGCTGCCCTCTGCCTTGTAGGAGGGAGGAAACCGTCACCAGGTATGAGTGGCACTTACCAGAAGGAGCAGGCAGTGAGTGGCTTTGTGCTGCCCTGCTGCCGGCATGTCACCATGTATAGTTTATCAGGCCCATGGTTAAAACATTTACAATTCAAGGTGGAAAACGTATGTGAACTATTTAATTTTAAGTATATGTAAACCCTCACCTTTCAAAACAACCCATTCAGTTTAAAATAGAAATGCATGGCAAAACATTTGTGTATACTGTAGATATAAGACATTATATACTGTATACCTTTTTCCCCTTTTTTTTTATAATTGATCACATTTCCTCTGTTCTCAGCTGCATAAGAGCTAGGAGAGGAGAAACAGAATTACACAGAACTTCCCAGTGAAAGGCTGTGTAGGAGGTGTTTGTCAGGACAAATCTCATCATTGGAGGAGAGCAGGCTGTGCAAGGGGGCATGTCAGGACAAGTTCCTAGCACAGGTAGAGAATTGACCACACTGTGTTCTCCTGCTTAGTGTGGTCAGTTTGTAATAGGAAAGCAGAGGGAGTGGCAGGAACACCAGGGATTTCATGCAAAGGAAGCAATACAAAGAGAACAGGATGCTTTTCATACAAGCACATGGTACAGCATGCACATATCAAGAATATGAAATGTTGGGTTTACATACTCTTTAACCACTTGCCGACTGGCTCATGTCAATATATGGCAGCAAAGTGGTTAGTTCCCACGATTTGCCGTATGGGTTCGTTTGTCCCCTTTAAGGGTGATAGCAGGCGTGCGCCCGCCCCCCCCCCCCCGCCGGCCGCACGTGATCGCATACACGAGAGCAGGAACAGGGATTTGTGTGTGTAAACACACAATTCCATGTTCTGCCAAGGGAGAGGAGACATATCCTACTAAGTAGGAACAACGATATGTATCCTCCCCCACTCAGTCCTATCCCCTCACTGTTAGAACACACCTAGGGGCACACATTTAACCCCTTAATCACCCCCTAGTGTTAACCCCTTCCCTGCCAGTGATTTTACACAGTAATCAGTGCATTTGTATAGCACTGATCGCTGTATAAATGTCAATGGTCCCAAAAATTTGTCAAAAGCGTCCGATCTGTCTGCCGCAATGTCACAGTGCTGCTAAAAATCGCAGATCACTGCCATTACTAGTAAAAAAATATATAATAAAAATGGCATAAAAATGCCATACATCTTTTCCATAGTTTGCAGACGCTATAACTTTTGCCCAAACCAATCAATTTACGCTTATTGCGATTTTTTTTACCAACAATATGTAGAAAAATATATATTGGTCTAAACGGAGGAAGCTATTTATTTTTTTTTAATATTTTGGGGATGTTTATTATAGCAAAAAGTAAAAAATATTGTTTTTTTTTTCAAAATTGTTGCTCTTTTTTTTGTTTATAGCGCAAAAAATAAAAGTAAAAGTACAGCTACGCATGACCGTGCAACTGTCAGTTAAAGCGACTCAGCGCAAAAAATGGCCTGGTCATTAAGCAGCCAAATCTTCCGGTCTGTAAGTGGTTAATACCTCCTTGAACCTTGGATAACTTCTATAAAAGTTTTCATGCAGCTTATTAGATTTGCATAATTATTAGATATGATTTTGGACCATCCCTCCCTATAAAGCTGTCTCAGATCTCTCTCTAATATTTCTGGGATTTCTTGTATGGTTTAAACTTAGGGCTAATATTTTGTATCAAGGGGATAAAATACTATACATTAGGGTCACAGTGCCAGGTTTTTCTCCATTAACATTTGTTGAAAGAACAAATATAAGATTATTGTAAGTAGGGGTCATAACCATGTATATTGGTAAAATGCAAAGCCTACAACCTTTGGTCCCATTAGTCTGAATTGCATGGTCCTTTTAGAAAAATCAACTATTTCCAGTATTTATCTAGCCTCCTTAAATATAGAAGTCCAGAAACTCGTTGCTATGAATTTTCTCTTTATCCATACTTTGGGCAGCTAAATTCTTGGGCATACATTTTTATAGCCAGATTTGGAAGATTTTAAAGTCTAGCAAGAATTTCTATATCACGCAGGGAACTGAAAAAAAAATACATTAAAATCTGTTTCTTTGCCATTGGCAAGTGATGAATGCCATATTATGAATAAACACATGCACATTTCATTACATTAGCAGCAATGATAAGACTTATATAACCAAAAAGGTTGCTTGTGGATTCTGAAAACCTGTGTTTGTTAAAAGATGAATGTGAGCATGCAAAACAATGACAATTACTGAGCATCACATTTATTTTTATTGAAAGGCTTGCTGTCAAAGCTGATGTTTGTACTCTGTGTGATGAACAACTTTTGTCGACTGGCATTGACTAACATTGCTGAACTTGCTCTGCTTGAGGTTTAGCTAAAAGCACAGAACTGCTAACAGACGTATCAGTTGAATGACATTTTTTCAGTATCGTTAAAGGCCAACTGCCAGCGGATGGTGCTTTATCATGCCCATGCTAATTTGTAGGCTTTTTATGTTCACAGCAGTTGAAATATTTCTTAGCCATTATAAAAGGAGAAATACAAATGAAACTAAATACCACAGGTAACATTACGAAGATGATAGCCATTTTTTAGCCAAACCTGTTTTATAGTAAAAACAATAACCACATTTCTACGGGGTGATAAACAGTGAATGAGAAGATTTATTTTTCTTTTATTGAATACTGCCAAATCATTGTAAATTCATATTTAAAATTTTAATGATGCTATTCATTTCTTGATTAATTATGTGTGTCAAAATGCAGCCTATCCTCATGCAGACATACTACTCGCAGAGGTCTTGACTCCAGCCAGAGAGGAATGGACAGCCATCCCATCCCAGAAGATCCTAAAAAAAGGCAAAACATAACAGTATCCTGAACTAACATCTATCTACATGCTTTATACAGGAAAGAAAAAACACGTATGTACTTCAACTCTCCAGCAGTGACCACTTTCATGATGGCTGTATCGCCAACAGTCCTCCTCATGCATAAAAGTGTGGGTCAGGCAGTCTCTTCCTACCTCCCCCCTCCTCCCTGATGGAGACTGAGTGATTCTTCGTAGGCCAATTCACAAAGACTAACCCAGTCTTTGTAAATTGTTCTCCCAAGCTGCCATTCTTGCTGAATGTCCTCAAAGTGGGCCCAGGTTTCCTCACACTCTGGCACCCGCAAAGGCTTGTGGATGTGCAAGTAATCCCAAACCAAGTCATCCTCCCACTCTCCCCGGGAGTTCTCAATGACGTCCATGGTCTCAGGAGGGACATAGGGATAGACCCCACTCCAGAGCAACTTTGCGCTGAACCGCTGGAACGGTGAAAACCTGGGCTGTTCTCTGTGCTTTCCTTTTTCAGGGAGGACACAAGCATCCGGGGACCTCTTGACCCACTGCCTGTATCCAGCTGATTTGGTTTGGGTGGTTGAAGGTCTGTTGTAGAACAGTTGTCTGCTACTGATGGGGGTTCCTGTAGCTTCTTCAGTTTCCCCAGCGAAGTCTGGGTCTTCTCCTCCTCCAGATTAGACCTCCAGGATCTAGGAACCTCCTGTCTCCCATTCCTCTTCTGAACCGCTACTAGGCGATGACCACTCTGCTAATCTCTCCAGGCACCCAAACTCCACTAACAATCTGGGGGATCCCCAATCTATGGCCCTGCCCCCGCATTCCCTTTCTGGCTCACCTGAGGGCGCACTCCTCTCCAGCACTGTCTTCTTCCAGATAAGGATTAAGGGGCATAGCAACGACTGGGATTTCAAGGACATTATCTGGCTCCTACATGGCAGTACTCACAGGTACCAGGTCCCAAACCAGGCCACAAACTCCTCTTCTCCTATGTCACTTGCAGGGGAGTCACCAGGCTCAGACTCCACCCTGCCTTCCGGTTATGACTCCAGGCCTGCTCCAGCCTTCAGGGATGTCTGCGGCTGCACGCGACACAGTCCTCAGTGCAGGTCCACATTGTAGTACTGTGGCACCTGCTGGCTGGATGCAATTTCGCCACAGTGACCGCACCGGATCCAGGCACTGACCACTGCAGTCGGTATCTGGCACTCTGGATACAGCAGGCACAGATGCTCCATCCCATCGATCATCTCAAGGGCGAATCCCTCATAATGCTCCAACCGGACACCGGAGTTCTGCAAGTCAGGCAACCTCCAACCTTGTGATCTTTGCTAGCAGGAAACACTGGGCCTCCTCTAGGGTGTGGCGCCGCCCCCTCGCTTCCAGACAGGCTGGTGTCTGTGAAACTGATAGGCAGGCCCCTCCCCTGGCTTGCTGCTGTAACCCCTTGTTAGACGAACTGAAGTTTTCAGGTATGCTGAAACTAGCAGGACTTGTCCAGGCATGTCGCTCGGCAGTGCCTGAGCAACTGGGAGTAGATGACCATTGACTGTTCCAGTGGTTGCTGGTAGCAACAATAAAGTTTGTAGCCCATGCCTCACTGCAGGGAACATTTGTAGCACAGTCCCACCCGCAGGCACCCATAGGCTGACCCAGAACACCCCGGGCAACAGTAGACACTTCCAGGCACACTTTACTGTTTAAAGCAGGAGTTTGGAGCAAACGTTCAGAATGTCCAGCAATAGCAAAATGCTGGATATATTTGTAATCCATGGGCCCGCTGTGGTTGGCACGGGTGACAGCACATGGTAAAACAGTTCCTGGGTTGCAGGATTGGCACAAGTGTCCATCCCAGTCACAGTTGGGTAAGTAGGCAGCAATAATTGGCAAGCAGCTCATGCTGTTTGCTATGGGCAATTACACTTGATACTATATCACTGAATGCAGGCAGAGCACATCAGTCCTTCCCCAAAGTTTAATTCCTGAATTGGTGGAATAAAGTGCAGTTCCCCACCTCGGTCAATTTCGGTTGCTAGGGGCATAGGCTGGCAGTTTACCTTTGAACAGATGGTCTCAATAGGGGCTGCTGAGTATTGTGGTTTGTCTGTCACCCTGCCCCAGCCAGGCATACACTTGTCATTCACCCAGAGACATGAAAGCAGTCCTTGTGCTTTGTTTTTATGTTTTATTGTGGGGATTGAACTTGGATTGGGATGGGGGCTTATGAGATGCCCATAGAAAAAAAAAGTTGGGACTTCTATATACATTCTGTATATACATCACTCCTTTTCTCTTCCTGCACATCACTTCCTTTCTTCAGAGTATCACTCCTTATTCCTCCTGCACATCGCTTCCTCTCTTTTCTTCCCCAGACTAGCTAGCACTGTAGGCCTGACACTCGCTCACCCAGGCCTCAAGCAAATGCCCTTTACAGGCAGGGACCATGGGCCCCTATGGTGTAGCAAATATAAAAGTACCACTGTGATACTGCTCCCAGTATCACCACTTTAGGCACTGCCAGCCCTCCTGGCTGCAGCTGCCTCGCTCCACTGCCCATGAAAACACCATAAAAACTAAAAACATAAAACTAAATTCCTGCAAATCTTCAACCTCTACAAATCCGCCCTTTTCAAATACAACTCATGCCTCCATGCTGCTAAACAAATCTACTATACCACTCCCATCAAAACCCTTTTAGCCAGTCCTCATCAACTGTTTTATACCCTTAATATTCTACTTCATCCCCACTGCCTCCACCCACTAACTTACTTCCTAGGAGATTGCCAATCATTTCAAAATGAAAAGAAATACAATTTGTAATTATATCCCCAGTGTCCAGCTTTCTACTCTAACCAACATACCATGCCCAACACTGCACTCAATACTTTCTCTCTTTGACCCTGTTACCACTGGGGAAGTTGCCAAACTCATTTCTGAGGCCCACCTCAGCACCTGTCTACTGGACCCTGTCCCCACACAACTACTACGACCCCCTTTCCTGCTCTATCCTACACTCTCTACCCCACATCTTTTATCTCTCCCTCATCACAGACACTTCCCCTCTCAAACATGCACTGGTTACCCCCATACTTACAAAAACCCTCACTGAGAGATTTGAACGCCTTGTCAACAACTGTGTAAGTTACTACCTCACTAATAACTACCTTCTTGACCCCCTGCAGTCTGGCTTCCACCCAAAACATTCCATGAAAACTGCCCTACTAAAACTCACTAATGACCTATTAGTTGCTAAAATCAGTGGCCATTACTCCATACTCAAACTCTTATGCCCCGTACACATGATCGGAATTTCCGACAACAAATGATGGATGTGAGCTTGTTGGCTGAAAGTCTGACCGTGTGTATGCTCCATCAAACATTTTTTGTCGGACTTTCCGTCAACAAATGTTGGCTAGCAGGTTCTCAAATTTTCCGCCAACAAAACGTTGTCGGAATTTCCGATCGTGTGTACACAAGTCCGATGTACAAAAGTTAACGCATACTCGGAATCAAGCAGAAGGAGCCGCTCTGGCTATTGTAATTGTTGGCCAACATTTGTGTGACCGTGTGTGTGCAAGACAAGTTGAAGTCAACAACCTTCGAACAAAATTCCACGGTTTTGTTGTCGGAAAGTCCAATCATGTGTACAGGGCATAAGACCTTTTCGCAGCCTTTGCTACAGTTGACCACCCACTCTTCCTCATTAAACACCACTCCCTTGGCCTCCACGACTCTGCTCTTTCCTCCTTCTCCTTCTATCTCATCTCACCTTCAGTGTCACCTACAACTCTATCTTCCTCTTTCCATTGGATTACCCCAAAGCTCTGACCTTTCTTATTCTCTCTCTACAACTCTTCCCCGGGCCAGTTCATAGCCTCCAATGGTTTCCAATACCATCTCTATGATAACAACACCTAGGTCTATCTCTCAACTTTCCAGCCCACCCCTCAATCTCCTCATATATAACAAATTTACTAAGTGACATATCAGTATAGATGTCACACTATTTCCTCAAACAAGACGGAGTTCCAGCTGTTTTTTTTTTTTAGACCCATGTGATGGTTGACATATATAAATGGGTATGAGTAATAAACGTATGTTTTAGTAGTCTTTTTCTGGTTAAGAAAGATACTTTGGTCTTCCTGCTACCATCTTGAGCCTGCTCCCATCTTGAGTATCATGGAAAGCGAGGCACTCGAATATCGCAATGCTGCAGGCGGAGGATGCCCATTGGCTCCTGGGATTGATGAAATAATTTCCCAGGAGCCAATGTGTGGTCGCTGGTCAGAAATGACATAACTCGCCTTGTTGAGGAACAGCTGAAGCTGAGAATTGCCCGGTGATATAAGGTACATGCATTGCTGGAAAAAAAAAAGCCCAATGATAAATCGAGCAGTAATCACAAATGCAGGGGGGAAAAGTTTAAAACGTGGGAGGAACTCTGCTTTAATCTGTCATAAACTGAGCTTCTGATGTTTCCTCCTCCATAATTCCCTCCCTTACCTTCATGACTTTAGCATTGAGATCAACAGCACAATTATTGGTCCCTCCACACATGGTAGGCTGCTAGGTGTAATCTTCCTCAGGAGCGCATTCAACCACTGGCTAAATCTTGCCACCTTAACCTCTGTAACATTTCTAGAATTTGCCCCTTTTTAACTAACACCAGAAAACAACTTCCTAGTTATCTCCTGCCTTGACTACAGCCACTCCCTTCTCATTTGCCTACCTTTACGCAGGCTATTTCCCCCGTTCAGTTTATCAAGATTGCTGCTGTTAGACTCATACACCTTACTAACTGACCTGTGCAAGATGCCCCTCTTTGCCAATCCCTTCACTGGCCTCCACTAGCCCAATATAAAGAATTAAAAATACTAAGCACAACATACAAAGCCTTTTTCAACACTGCACCCACCTACATCACAAACTTCATCTCAAAATATCTCGCAACTCATCCACTTTGCGCCTTCCAAGAGATCTTGCTCTCTAGCTCCCCTGTTATTTCTTCCAATGCTTGCCTCCAGGACCTCTCAAGAACTTTCATCCATACCATCCTTTGGTACTCCCTCCCAGTATGTTCAATTAGCCCCTACCCTGTCAACTTTAGACAATCCCTGAAAACTAATTTATTTGGGGAGGCCTACCTCCACCTAATACGTTTACTTTGTCCACCTCCTACAGACCCCCCCCCCCCCCCACACACACAGCTGTTACCTTCTGTACCACCACCCCTCCCTTTAGATTGCAAGCTCTATAAGCAGGGACCTCCTAATCCTTATATATTTAACTTTATTGTAATTGTACTGTCTCCCGTCATATTCTAAAGGGCTGGGCAAACTGTTGGTGCTTTAAAAATCCTGTATAATAATATTAATAATAAAAACCATAGTACTAATTTTTGCTATATATAAACAGTTATTTTTTGTAAACCTTCTGCATTCTCACCCTGCCACCATTAAAGACTCAAGTTAGGAAAAATACTGCGCTGTCCTTAAAAAATTACTAGATATAAATTATAAATTAAATAGTGCTGCTGCAAATCATATATGTGAGATACCCACATAAAACAATAAATAAATCCAGATGACTGCGCTGCTAACAGTGAAAAATTAAATATAATAAGCCCACCAAAAAAAAAAATTTTTTGATTCCTTAAAAGGTGTGACCATATATATAAACACACAAAAAAATAATGGAATATTGAAATTAAAAATACATTAAAGGTGTGCAAGTGAATCATACAAAAGTGTAACAGTAACAAAACAGTTGCATGATCATAAATGTCCATATACACATGAGAATCATAAAGTGTCCATGCAAACACAGAAGTCTCGTTGCTTCTGGGTCTAGCGCGGTAATGTGATGACGTCAGCACGCCGCTCCTCCCTATGCCGTTTCATCACAGATGACGTCTTCCCGTGCCCCCTGGAAGACGTCATCTGTGACGAAACGGCGTAGGGAAGGAGCGGCGTGCTGATGTCATCACATTACCGCGCTAGACCCGGAAGCAACGGGCAGCATTACAAGAGCCGGCCGGCTTTATTTCTTACACGCCTTATTTATCTACTATTTTGTAAGTGCGATTCTTTTTACTTTATTAAAACTGTTTTTAAGTGATACACTATGAGTCCTCTCTATTCTTATCCTTGCATGATGCCTGATTGGGAATACTGAGAGAGTCTGTTTTAGCGTCCTGTGGATACCATTATACCTGCTCCAGAGACCCGTGGCTGGGAGAATAGGCCAAAAGCTTTCAGGATCTCTGTAACAGGAGATCTTGTCATCTGGTAAGGGACAGTGTTTTTGGTGGTGGAGGTCCTTTTTGATTGACCACTTTTTTCCTGCGGGTGCAATACGTGTGCTGTCACCAACGAGACTTCTGTGTTTGCATGGACACTTTATGATTCTCATGTGTATATGGACATTTATGATCATGCAACTGTTTTGTTACTGTTACACTTTTGTATGATTCACTTGCACACCTTTAATGTATTTTTAATTTCAATATTCCATTATTTTTTTGTGTGTTTATATATATGGTCACACATTTTAAGGAATCAAATTTTTTTTTTTTTTGGTGGGCTTATTATATTAAATTTTTCACTGTTAGCAGCGCAGTCATCTGGATTTATTCACCATTAAAGACTACCAATGGCTTATAAAGCACATGTAGGAATACTCCACTGTTGTCACCATCAGGATACCCACTCCGAGAAACGTCATGGAGATGTTTATTTTGCAAATTAAACGTCATACAGGCAGTGGCGGCCCGACCATAGGGGGCGCCCGGGCGCCGCCCCCCCCCCCCATGCAGTAACAAAAAAATGTTTAAAAAAAAAAATGTTAAAAAAAATATATATATTTAAACCTGTCCCTTTAAAAAAAAAAATAATTTTTTTTAAAGTTTTTATGTGCACTGTATCCTGGCGCCGGGCGCCGGGCACAGTGCAGTATGGGAAACGCCACGTCAATGCAATCACAAGATTGCAGACGAGGCGCTCCATTCGGCCAAAAAAAAACACGCTCTGTGGCGCTCCCGAACGCGCCACAGCTTCCGGCGCGATGGACTGGCCGGGCGAGTGCATAGACTTGCACTATGATTGAGATGGGCGGCGCTTCCAATGTCTCTGAAGGAAGTGACGTTGCCACTGCTGGTCAGTGCAATGTCCCGCCTGAGAGAGAGGAACAGGTAAGGCTCCATTGTGTCAGTGTGTGTATTCTCGGCACCCCCCCTCCCCCCGCTCAGCAAGCAGAGGATTTAAATGCTAATTGTGTCAGTGTGTGTATTCTCGGCACCCCCCCGCTCAGCAAGCAGAGGATAAATGCTAATTGTGTCAGTGTGTGTATTCTCTGCAGTGGCACCCCCCCCCCTCAGAGCAAGAAGAGGGTTTAAATGTTAAATGTGTGCTGCTTCTTACAATAATGTGTGTATATTTCCATAGAATGTAGTGTAAATTTATCCTGACTATTGCAAGCACCTTTAGTTTAATCTATTATTGCATAGCAAAAAATGTAAGATCCCTGCAAGTGCTCAGCAATTATAATAAATATTAATTTTGATGCGTCCATTTTAATACATTTTAAATTTTTTATTATATATCATGTGTGTAGCTTGGAGTCTGGGTTTTAATAGAATATGTCATTTGCTGTCATGCAATAATAAAAATCCCCCCCCATTTCATCTGCATGTTAATATCGGATGTCGGCACCCCCCCCCCCCCCCCCCAGTGCCTCGCTAAACAACAACTTCATGTTGATTTAGGATGTCGGCAGCACCCATCCCCCCCCCCCCAACAACTTTATCTGACGGAGTGGGTGGATTCTATAAGGGGTGTGGCTTTTGAGAAGTGGGAGGGGCCAAACGTGGAGGGGGCGGTGTCTTGCGCCCCCCCAGCCTAAAACTTCACCAGCCGCCACTGCATACAGGGTCTAGCCTGCCAAACTTTTATTGTTAGATTCCTTAACCATGCCCTGCAGTCTTTATTCCCTGTAAAATCCTTCTCTGTGCCTGAACAATGTGTTAAGCCTCATTTCACATCCGATGGGAAACTGAGCACTACATTTCCAGTGAGTCAAAGGGAAATCCAAAACATGGTTGGGACTTGTAAGTGGGTAGATCTTGGGACCTTTTTTTTTTTTAACATGTACTTGGGTCCCTATTCCCATCGCCATACCTCTCAGTTAATGGAGCTTGGCCAGGTACCATGCAGATCATACCAGCCCACAAAAAGAAGAATTACCTTATTATGCTTCTGCCTCCTTGTGCAGACTACAACTAGGAGTGTATGCAACCTACTGTAGATCCATATCATCATGGTCATGCAAACAGGAAGACAGCAGGGAGAGGAATGAGGGACCTGTTTAGAGGATAAACATACTTCAAAAACAGACTAAAAATAAATGGATGAAGATTTTACAACAGGAAGTACATTTATTTTAGTATCAAATACCTCTTGGCTGCAGCACTAAAGCACGATATACAATATATGGGTCGCAGATGTGTACCATTTAAATCTTACAATTCGCCAAGAACATATTTGCCTTTTATTACCTTGGGAAGAATGACATTTTGACTACAAATCTTGTAGAATTAGCTCTCTGGCTTCATTTTGTAGATAACAAATATTAAGATAGACTCATCTTAATCCCTAAGAATGTTGATAACAATGAACACATAAAAACTGTTTTAAATCTTATCTGATATGGCCCATGCTGATTACAAAGATGATAACATTAATAAGGATTGATTGGGTAAGGCCTAATGAGGTCATCATTAACATTACATTACAAGAACTGAAGTACTTTAACAGGCATAACACAGTGTATAACAATTAAATTATAAAGATAAGCAGTCCTGCAATTTTAAAATTGTATTTTTATTTCTAATTATAGACTTCTGACTTAAAACATCAAATCAGTGTAATTGGTCAAGGAATATTTGATGTACATTATATACACAGAGAAGCTACAACTATTGTGCTGTGCACACATTAGACAGAGGAAGTTAATGACTGGCATGGGACTATATTAAGACAAAGCAGTTATAGAATTACTGACTCTTTAACATGTTTTTCAAGGGGGAATAGAGGGAGAAACTGCTCCAGTGGTACATAGTCAAAACATAATGGCACATGCCTTTTACACCAATCAGCCATAAGATTATGACCACTGAAAGGTAAAGTGAATAACATTGATCTAGTTAAAACAACACCTGAAATTGGGTGGGATATGTTAGGCAGCAAGTGAACATATTGTCTGTGAAGTTGATGTGTTTAAAGCAGAAAAAAGGGGAAAGTGTAAAGATTTGAGTGACTTTGACAAGGGATAATTGGTAATGGCTGGATGACTGGGTTAGAGCATCTCCAAACCTACCCCTCTTGTGGGATGTTCCTGGTCTGCAGTGGTCAGGACCTACCAAAAGTGGTTCAAATAAGGAAAACTGGCAACAGGTTCATAGTTGGTCAAGGCTCATTAATGCATTTGGGAGGTGAAGGCAAGCTTGTGTAGTCCAATCAAAAAGAAGAGCTACTGTAGTTCAAATTGCTGAAAAAGTTAATGTTGGTTCAATATAAAGGTGTCAGAACACACAGTTCATCACATTTTTTTGCAAATGAAGCTGTGTAGCTGCAGACCAGTCAGGGTGTCCATGCTGACCCATGTCCACATCCAACAGTGTCTACAATAGTCACATAAGCATCAAAAGTGGACCACAAACCAATGAAAGAAGGTGGCCCTGAATGATTAATTTTTATAATGGCTTTGAGAACACAAGTTTGAGGAGTTGACTTGGGCAAATGCTCCAGATCTCAATCAAATCGAGTATCTGTGGGATGTGCTGGAAAAACAAGTCTGATCCATGGAGACCCCACCTCACAATTTACAGGACTTAAAGGATTTGCTACTGATGGCTTGGTGCCAGATACCACAGAATATCTTCAAATGTCCAATAGAATATATGTCTCGATGGGTTATGGTGGGTTGTTGTAATGTTATGGCTGATCGGTTACCAGTTGTGCTTAAAATATACTGGACTGTTACTAAATAAATGTTTTTCCTTCACTCGACAAATTTGATTTTGCTTTCTAATGACTGAGCCCATGTTGGCTTATTACATTTACTAAAAAATATAACCCATCCAAAATTCAAAAATTAGCACTTTGTTACCTACATTTCTAGTCCTTTCAGTGGGGTTTACATAAACTTGCAAAAGGGATCAGCATGATGTAAACACTACAAATAAGAGCTAATCTTTAAAACACATCATATACATGTTAAGTTTAGAATTTTATATATACATATTGAAATCTATATTTGTGTATTACATACTCAGGCACGGCTTCCTGCTTTGTGATTCTACACAATGGCTGTACTTTAATTTTACTTTTCACAGTGTAAGTCTATGCAGGTTAAAACATAAGAAAAACATGCAGGTAAAGTGAGAAGTTTCCTATGGTGAATCAGATGCTTTATTTGATTTTCAATATTTATAAGTAGCCCCCTATGAGGCAGACAACGCTTTCAAATCAATGTACTCCCTGAGTGTCTGATACCTTAAGGCTGATTTATTTAAGGATACATTGTGTGAACATTCACTCCAATTTTCCAGTTATATGAAAAGAAAATAATTGTTTTTACAACTTTACTGTTTCATCTTTACATGATTGGATAATTGAAGTGAATATGCACACATTTTTTTTCAGTAAATCAGCCTCAATATCTCAACAAATGTAGACCTAAACTTTAAATAGATTATGTTTAGCTTGCTAAAGAAGCAGGGACTGATGTGAATGTACAGTATGTAAAGCACTGTATGAATTGATGGTGTTACTTAAATGCACAGAACAAATGTTCACAGTTTCACAGCACGAATAGCTCTGTGAATTGTTTTTGGAAATGCATTCCTAAATATTCTGGAAGCCATGGCTAGGTTTTTTTTTTTTACTAAAATGTAGCTTTTTTTACACTTCAATGTCCATGTTTACCATTGATCAACAGTAAATTGATTATATAATATACTGTATAACACAATGAACAAGTACAGTAAGCATGCATTGGACACGTAGACCTTGCCATAAAACTACAGATCGGTCTACACACACATGATCTGTTCCTCTATATCAATCACATCAATCACTGAGCACAAACAGGAAAAAAAAAATTCCGGATATTTTGTTTAGAGTATTTGTCAAAAGGAAAACATTTTACATAGTGGGTATTTTAAATAGGAAAACTGTCAGACTTCCTTTAAACATGCAAACTCCTGATGCTTGCAGTACCATGGCATTCACAATCTTTCCAATAATACATTGCATTCAGGTCAAAAAGCATCAGGAGGTAATACTGTAATATTAATTCACAGAGAAGCAGAAAAGGCACATTTAGCCATGAGATTTCTCTAATATATATATATATATATATATATATATATATATATATATATATACACACACAGTATGCAGTATACAGTATACAGTATATATATATATATATATATATATATACAAAAACATATTTGGGTAGCACTCACCAATGCGTTTAAATTCAAGATGGTGCTGCCATAAGACCAACAAGCAATAGCGAACATATTACAGTGCACACATTCAAGAATGACGTTTCCTGCAGGGCTAGTTAAAAACACCTGAACATATTCAAAAAATACGGGGGTTTGGTCACACTATATTGTTATATAGTGCTAAGCCCACTTACTGCGACAAAGTACCCCGAACCCCCACTTATTCGGGGTACTTTGTCGCAGTAAGTGGGCTTAGCACTATATAACAATATAGTGTGACCAAACCCCCGTATTTTTTGAATATGTTCAGGTGTTTTTAACTAGCCCTGCAGGAAACGTCATTCTTGAATGTGTGCGCTGTAATATGTTCGATATATATATATATATATATATATATATATATTGTATATACTGTATACAGCCCTCAAATTTTCTGCTTGCCTATTCGCATTTTGCCAGCAGAAAATGAGGGCTGGCGAGGAGCTGGGCTGCCTGGGATTGGGGGGGCGAGCACCGCCGGCGGGCGGAGTTCACTGGGAGCTGTTCACCCGGTGGAATAGTGCCATAGAGTTAGAGGAGAGCCGCGGGATCGCCGAGCGGTAATACACGCCGTAACAGCTGTCTCCGCTCACTCTCACACAGCCCCGCCTCCTCCTAGCCCTGCGCCTGTAATAGACAGAACGCGGGTCCAATGCGGCGATGCATTCTGTCTATTACAGGCGCAGGGCTATGAGGAGGCGGGGCTGTGTGAGAGTGAGCGGAGACAGCTGTTACGGCGTGTATTACCGCTCGGCGATCCCGCGGCTCTCCTCTAACTCGACATGATCAAGCCGCCCTCTCACTTCCTCCGCCCTGGCAAGGCTGCAACGGGGCAATGTGATGCTGATATTTGGGGCACTGTGATGCTAATATTTGGGGCACTGTGATACTGATATTTGGGGCACTGTGATACTGATATTTGGGGCACTGTGATGCTGATATTTGGGGCACTGTGATGCTGATATTTGGGGCACTGTGATGCTGATATTTGGGGCACTGTGAGGCTGCAAATGGGGGCACGGTGAGGCTGCAAATGGGGGCATGGTGAGGCTGCAATGTGGGGCACGGTGAGGCTGCAATGTGGGGCACGGTGAGGCTGCAATGTGGGGCACGGTGAGGCTGCAATATGGGTGGCATGGTGAGGCTGCAATGGGGGCACGGTGAGGCTGCAATGTGGGGCACGGTGAGGCTGAAATGTGGGGCACGGTGAGGCTGCAATGTGGGGCACGGTGAGGCTGCAATGTGGGGCACGGTGAGGCTGCAATGTGGGGCACGGTGAGGCTGCAATGTGGGGCACGGTGAGGCTGCAATGTGGGGCACAGTGATGCTGCAAAGGGGGCACAGTGAGGCTGCAATGATGGGCACAGGTCACGCTGCAATAATGGGCACCGGTGAGCCTGCATTGATGGGCACTGTTGAGGCACTGCTGAGGGGAACTGATAAAGTTGTTGTTGATATTTATTTTTGTAACATAATTCTGCATAAAACATTTAAGTGTCATTTCATGAGATCATTTTTGATAGCGTGATTAGGTGCGGGGCAGGGTAAGGGTTGGGTGGGGCAATTGGTGGCGAGTAACCCTTGTGACCTGGCTAGTAGCTCAGGACTTGAAATTTTGAGCCCTGCTATATATATATATATATATATATATATATATATATATATATATATATATATATATATATATATATATACACACAATATGCAGTATACAGTATATACTATATATATATATATATATATATATATATATATATACTGTATATGTGTATATACTGTATACTGTGCATATATATGTATATATATATATGTATATACAGTGGTGTGAAAAAGTGTTTGCCCCCTTCCTCATTTCCTGTTCCTGTGCATGTTTGTCACACTTAAGTGTTTCGGAACATCAAACCAATTTAAACAATAGTCAAGGACAACACAAGTAAACACAAAATGCAATTTGTAAATGAAGGTGTTTTATTATTAAAGGTGAAAAAAAATCCAAACCATCATGGCCCTGTGTGAAAAAGTGATTGCCCCCCTTGTTAAAACATACTATAACTGTGGTTGTCCACACCTGAGTTCAATTTCTCTAGCCACACCCAGGCCTGATTATTGCCACACCTGTTCAGAATCAAGGCATCACTTAAATAGGAGCTGCTTGACACAGTAAGGTCCACCAGAAGATCCTTAAAAGCTACACATCATGCCGAGACCCAAAGAAATTCAGGAACAATTGAGAAAGAAAGTAATTGAGATCTATCAGTCTGGAAAGGGTTATAAAGCCATTTCCAAAGCTTTGGGAATCCAGCGAACCACAGTGAGAGCCATTATCCACAAATGGCGAAGACATGGAACAGTGGTGAACCTTACCAGGAGTGGCCGGCCGCCCAAAATTACCCCAAGAGCGCAGCGACGACTCATCCAAGAGGTCACAAAAGACCCCACAACAACGTCCAAGGAACTGCAGGCCTCATTTGCCTCAGTTAAGGTCAGCGTTCATGCCTCCACCATCAGGAAAAGACTGGGCAAAAATGGCCTGCATGGCAGAGTTCCAAATAGAAAACCACTGCTGAGCAAAAAGAACATCAAAGCTCGTCTCAATTTCTCCACAACACATCTTGATGATCCCCAAGACTTTTGGGACAACATTCTGTGGACCGATGAGACAAAAGTGGAACACTTTGGAAGGTGTGTGTCCAAGTATATCTGGCGTAGAAGGAACACTGCATTTCAGAAAAAGAACATTATACCAACAGTAAAATATGGTGGTGGTAGTGTGATGGTCTGGGGCTGTTTTGCTGCTTCAGGACCAGGAAGACTTGCCGTGATAAAAGGAACTATGAATTCTGCTGTCTACCAAGAGATCCTGAAGGAGAATGTCCGACCATCTGTTCGTGTACTCAAGCTGAAACGAACTTGGGTTCTGCAGCAGGACAATGATCCTAAACACACCAGCAAGTCCACCACCGAATGGCTGAAGAAAAACAAAATGAAGACTTTGGAGTGGCCTAGCCAAAGTCCTGACCTGAATCCTATTGAGATGTTGTGGTATGACCTTAAAAAGGCCGTTCATGCTCGAAAACCCTCTAATGTAACTGAATTAGGACAATTCTGCAAAGATGAGTGGGCCAAAATTCCTCCAGGACGCTGTAAAAGCCTCATTGCACGTTATCGCAAACGCTTGGTTGCAGTTGTTGCTGCTAAGGGTGGCCCAACCAGTTATTAGGTTTAGGGGCAATCACTTTTTCACACAGGGCCATGATGGTTTGGATTTTTGTTCACCTTTAATAATAAACACCTTCATTTACAAATTGCATTTTGTGTTTACTTGTGTTGTCCTTGACTATTGTTTAAATTGGTTTGATGTTCCGAAACACTTAAGTGTGACAAACATGCAAAGGAACAGGAAATGAGGAAGGGGGCAAACACTTTTTCACACCACTATATATATATATATATATATATATATATATATATAAATAACAAATACAAAACTCTTGGGATAAGATAGGCCAAGAGGACATGTATACAGCTACTGTAAAGGTACATTAGAAGGGATCTTAGTCTGGAAAAGTCAGATCCCAATGAAAAAACTATATCAGAGAAGGGCAAACATGCTTTTTTGACTGATAAATGTAATAGCCTAACAGTCAGAGGTGTCTTCTTTAAGGCAATATGTTTAGTTTATAAAGTGTAAAACTGAGTAAGGTTCCCATTAGAATCATTGCTACTATGTATAGTTTATAATGTCTCACTCCCTTAGGCTCCTTTCACACGAGGCAGACTCCGCTTGCACGGAGTCCGCCTCTGTCCGCCGGCTCAGCGGGAGATCTCTCCGTTGATCTCCGCTGAGCCGGCGGATGACAAATCCACTTTGCACTACAAGTGATTAGATAAAGTTTGCAACGTGAAACTTTACCACATTCACTAAGCTCTGGCTCACATTCCCTTGCAAAGTGAGCAGACTATCTCAATTGACCAGTAAAGAACCTGGGGCGTACACTCAAAACTTATAGTGAAATTCCTGCTTAAAACTGCCCCCCTCTAATTACCTATTGTAACTGGGTAAGAAAGATATATACTTACCTATTTTCAGACTGCTGTAGTCCGGTCAGTTGACCCCTTGTGTTAGCCAGCGTGACTTCAGGGGAGAGGAGGGAACACGAACAACAGATGACCCTATGGGTGACATCACCACTTCAGAATCCTGAAAATAGGTAAGTATATGCATCTTACTTACACAGGCTATTTAGCATAGGTGTTAGGAGGGGGCAGTTTTAAGGATAGTTAGGTGTAAACAGGAATTCCACTTTAATGAAAGTACCTTTCTGCTGTGATCAATATAGCTGTCATTTTTATCAGCTAGTTTATCTGCTGTATGCAAAAGCAGCTGCATTAGCTTCTGTATTAAATAATTCTACAAACGGTGTCTGCAGGTATTGCTGCTAAAATACAATACAATGTAACAATATTTATTCTAACAACATATTT
This sequence comes from Lithobates sylvaticus, assembly GCA_028564925.1. Taxonomy (NCBI): domain Eukaryota; kingdom Metazoa; phylum Chordata; class Amphibia; order Anura; family Ranidae; genus Lithobates; species Lithobates sylvaticus. The sequence goes on from CM053030.1 coordinate 410,524,307, forward strand.
TTTCACACGAAGGGTCCGATCAGGTCTGCTTGTCAGTTTTTCAGACTCATCTGATCAGACGGTACATTCACCCCTACGGACCAGCGGGTGTAAACAGACTAAAGCCCCATACACACGCTCGGAAAATCCGACCACCAAATCCATCGGATTTGGTCCGACGGATTTAGTCCGACACTGGTGTTTCATACACACGGTCGGACAAAGTTGTCGGAAAATCCGATCATTCTGAACGTGGTGACGTTTGTTGCCTACGACGGGACTACGTAGAGGCTAGTAGCCAATAGCTTTGGTCTTGTAATGTGATCTGAGCATGCGTGGCACTTTGTCTGTCCGAATTCGCTACACACGATCGGAATTGGTGTGATCGGACTTTGTTGTCGGAAAATCTTTAGAGCAGGAGATACAACTTTGTCCGTCGGACAATCCGATGGAAACTGTCCGATGGTGCCTACACATGGTCGGAATTTTCGACAACATTGTCCGATAGGACAGAATCCATCGGAAAATCCGACCGTGTGTATGGGGCATTAAGGTGAAGGGCAGGGCATGAAATGTCCCCGCCCCCACCACCTGTGGGATCATGTCAGACAAGAACATATTAATAAAATTAAAGTTGTTATAATTAAAAAAAAAAATACTTACCAGAGATTGGTTGAAAAAATGACAGTTGCTCCATAAAACGGTCCTCTTGCATGAGCCTCAGCCTATATAAAGAAAGAGGATGCGTCACTAGTGGGGCAGAAGATGGCGAAGATCAGAAGAGAAGCTCATCTGCACTTACCTGTCATGGAGCAGTTGCTTTGCCAGTTGATGGACCGGGCTGCCGCTGAGGATGGGGATGCTTGGATGAGGCAATGTCTCTCCCTGCCTGGGTCGTCTTCTTCCCATAGCCAGCCTTTGCCGTTTCCTTCTGCCTCCGCCACCGCTGTTGCTGATCCTCTGGTTTCCTGGAGCGGACGTTCCCCTCTGCTTCCTTCTGGTCGAATGGCTGCTGGGTCCTCCGGGCGGCTTCCGATGTCGTCATCTCCGCTTTCTTCTTTCCCTTCGGGTCCTCCTCATGTTCTCGATGACGCTCGGCCTTCAACTTCGGCTGCGTTCGCCGGCGCATGCGCAGTTCGGCCTGGGAGATCCACACAGAGACTGCATAGGCGTCCTCGCAGGTTCGATTCCCCGGCTGGTCGTGTCCCTAAAAACCAAGGAAAAAAGAGTGCTGTTACTTCTGATGGTATGTCGTTGCAAGGTTCTATGTGTGCTTCTGTGACTGTGGATCCTGTTGTCATGGTGCCTGGCAAACATATGTCGTCTGGCAGAAAGCGATTATGTAAATCTAGAGTTTTTCCACAGGTGACGTCTCCTGTTGATCCATGTTTGATGGCTGATCACGTCAACACGGGTCGTATTCATGAATCTTCTGATTTTCCTGTTTCGCCTAATACGCTGCCAGCAGGGTTGGCTACTGCTCCTTCTGCGACGGTCTCCACTCCTGCTGGTGAGTTTCCTAATTCTTCACAGTTTAGAGAATTGTTTACGTCCTTTTCTAAATTTATGTCTACATTTGATGCTTCTTTTGATGCTGTTAATCAGCCACAGTTACTTCCTTCCGCTGCTGTGGTGTGGTTGGATCCTTTATCTGGGCCTGGTAGTGTCCCTGTATCTACCTCGGTTGCTATGGCAACTGTGGTTAATGATGCTCCTGATGTGCTGATTCCTCCGCTAGTCCCAGAATCTTGCTTGCGGGAGATTTTAACTTGCAAATTGTCCCCTCTGGGTTTTCATTTATCTGGAGCCCTGAAGGATATGATTTGGAAGGGGGACTATATCGAGATTTTATCTCTACTCCCATCCCATCATGAACATAGAATGAATAAGAGGGTGGGTGACCATGATGATGATAATAAAAGAAAAAACGCTCCGCGCTCTTTTAACAACTGGCTACAAGCCTTTTGCATTTACGCCAGTGTGTTAGATGAGAAACGTCTTGATTTGTGTTCTGGCTTGTTCCAGTATGTTGAAATTATTCTGGAAGCGTATACAAATTTTCCTGGTTTCTCGTGGTTTTATTATGACGAGGCCTTTAGACAGAAACTGTCAGTACACAAGTCTATGAGGTGGGGATCGAAGGATGTTGGCCTTTGCCTTTTTTCGTTGTTACCTCAGAAGCCATTGGCTAATGTTAGTGTTCCCAATAATACTGGTGTGTTTCGCAAAGGGGTGTGCTTTCATTTCAATGACGGGTTATGTAAATGGCCTAACAATTGTAAATATAAACATGAATGTAGTCATTATTCTGGTTCTCATCCTGCTTTGCGATGCTTTAAGAAATTGTCTTCTAGTGCATCTCCGTCTAAGGAGCTTTTTCTTAAAAGCCACCACACCAGTGATAATACAAAACATGTTGCCGTGGCTTCAAATCTATCCAGAGCTTCAGAAGGCTCTCGTCTCGCATGATGGTTTCCTTTTTGGTTTTCGTTTGCCTTCCTTCTCTGGGATTGGTTGCCGCATTTTTCCAAATTTACCTTCGGTTTCTTTACAATTGCCCGTTGTTCGTGATAAGATTCATAAGGAGTTGAGTGCGGGTAGATTTGCAGGTCCGTTTCCTTATCCTCCTTTTGTTAACTTTCGTATTTCTCCTCTTGGTATTGTTCCTAAAAAGGAACCGAACACTTTTAGATTGATTCATCATCTATCTTTCCCCATTGGGTCTTCTTTGAATGATGATATTGATCTGGCATGGTGTTCTGTACAGTATTCTTCGTTCGATGACGCTTTGTTGAACATTAGAAATGTTGGTGCGTCTGCTTTGTCTCAGCTAAGGCCGATATCGGTTGCTTCCTATTCACCCTTCGGCGTTTAACTCTTTAGGTTTTTATTTTCAGGACTCTTTTTACTTTGATAAGTGTCTCCCGATGGGGTGTTCTCTTTCTTGTTATTATTTTGAACTTTTTTCTACGTTTATTGAATGGGATGTTAGTTTTCGTACAGGTTCGAATAACCTGTTGCACTATTTGGATGATTTTCTTTTTATTGGTGGAGCTGATTCGTCTGTTTGTTTTTGTTTACCGAATTTAGGATTGTGTGCAGGGAATTTGGTATTCCGCTGGCTGATGAGAAGTCTGTCTATCCTACTTCTTGTCTTGATTTTCTCGGTATTCAGATTGATACGGTTTTGCTGGAGTTTCGTTTGCCTGCTGAGAAAGTTATTAAAATTAAGATTTTGTTGGATTTTGTTTTTTCAAAATGTAAGGTTCAATTGCGAGTCTCGCAGTCTTTGCTTGGTCTGTTGGCGTTTGCATCTAGGGTCTTGCCTATGGGCCGTGTTTTTTCAAAGAAATTGTATCGCGCCATTTCTGGAGTTTCTTCTCCTTTTCATTTTGTGCGGATTACATCTGCTATTAGGGATTACATGAAAGTATGGCGTCGTTTTTTTGTCTACGTTTAATGGTAATTGCTTGTGGCAAACTCCTTTTTGTTCAGCTTCTGCACTCTTCATCTTCATACTGATGCTGCTGGATCTTGCGGTTATGGTGCTTATTGGGATGGGCATTGGTTTGCTGATTTGTGGCCGGCTTCCTGGAGAGATTCAGGTCATCTAATGTTGTTTTATTGGAGCTTTTCCCTGTTTTGGTTGTTTTAGAGTTGTGGGGTGATAATTTTAGGAAACGTCGTATTTTGCTATATTCTGACAATAAGGGTGTAGTTTTTGCTCTTAATTGCATGTCATCAAAATCTCTTCCTGTTCTGGCTGTACTTAGAATGTTAGTATTTAAATGTTTGGACCTTAATATATGGCTTAAAGCCAAATACATTCCTGGTAAAGAGAATCTAATTGCTGATGCTTTGTCCCGCTCCCAGATTCAAGGATTCAGACGCCTAGTGGATGCGGATCCTACTGGCCTGTTGTGCCCTCCGCACTTATGGGATCTTCGGTGAATCCTGTCTTCATTGCTATTAGGGCTTCTTTGGCACCCTCCACGTGGGCGTCATATAAAGCTGCGTGGTCTATGTGGTGTTCATTCTTACTTTCGTTTGGGCATAGTCCACCCACTTTTTCTGAAGACATAGTTTTGTCTTTTTTTCATTATTTAATGTCTCGTAATTATTCGCATTCCCACATTGTTAAAACTCTGTCGGGTCTTTCCTTTTTAATGCGGGTACAAGGTGGCATCCTGTATGTCCTTTTTCTCTGTTCAACGTGTCTTGAAGGGTTACAAGAGGACTCATATGGTTGCTGATTCGAGATTGCCGATCTCTATTGACCTTTTGGGTCGTCTTTGTGACGTTTCTAAGAGTGTCTGTTATTCGCCTTATGAGTCTTTATTATTTACTTTGGCATTTTGTTTATATGTTTTTTTGGGGCCTTTCGAGTTTCTGAATTACTGCCACTTAATGTCTCTGGTGAATCTGGTCTATTTTTTCATGATGTTTTTGTTCGCCAGGATTCTATTCAGGTTTTGCTTCGTAAGAGTAAAACTGATCCTCTGGGCCATGGTCGGTGGATTACTTTACAAGCCTTTCCCAATTTTCGCTATTGTGTTTTCTCTTTGGTTAAGCAATTTTTGGGTGTTAGGCCTCTGTTTTCCAAATAATTTTTGGTTTATTTCAATGGTGCACCAGTGACTATTTATCAGTTCAATTCTGTTCTGCGTAGATGCCTAAAAGCATTACGTTTGGAACATCTTCGGTTTTCATCTCACTCATTTCGTATTGGTGCAGCCACTGAGGCAGCTTTGCTTGGCCTAGATGAAACTGTTATTAAGCAGATTGGAGGTTGGCGGTCTAAATCTTATAGATCATATGTTAGGCCTAATTTTTGTTTTTCCTTTTAGGTGCTCCTTTTCACATATGGATTATCGGCCACTCTTATGTTTTTTGGGCTCAGAAGAGAGCTGAGGGGAGATTCTATGGCAGTGATCTGGGATTACCTTCTGGTTTTACTGTACATTGGTATGGACAACGTGGTATGCGTTGGAGTGATTTACGTCATGTTTTGACTCGCTTACATGATTATTGGCCAGTGCCTCAGGTCATTATTTTGCATCTGTCTGGTAGCGATCTTGGTAAGCGCAAAACATTGGAGTTGATTGCTCAGATTAAGCTTGATCTATTATGCTTGCATACTGTTTTACCTGATACCTTTCTAATCTTTTCTGAAGTGGCCCCTCGGCTTGACTGGTTGCTCTGCCCCGAGCGTCATTATTTGGAAAAGATTCCTAAGAGAATTAATAGGGCTTTAGATAAATTAATGCCTTCCGTTCATGGTTTGTCGTTTCGGCATGTGGATTTGGAGGGTGGTTTGCCTGGTATTTATAGACCAGACAATGTGCATTTACCTAATATTGCTTTTGACATCTTGAATTTGGATTTTCAAACCTGTGTTGAATTGGCTGTTGCCGTGGTGGGATGCCAGGCTCCTTAAAATTTTGGGCCTGGCGTGTGGGGATATTATATTTGATGTTATGAATATAGCTTGAGCTTAAATGGCTAAGCTATTTAGATATATATTTATATATGGTTATATGTTTGCAAAAATATTTTAAAATACATGCTAAATGTATTTATTGTTTTAAAGTATATTTAAAGTTATTATTTATACCTATAAATAAAAGGCCACAGCCAATTAAAACCACAGGTATTCATTAAAGTACTGGTATTCTTTATTTATTTAACTAATGGAATGTTTTAAATATCAATTGTTAATAAGTTCTGACTATGATCCCATTGTGCTTGTTTACACCTGCTTACCTCTGGTCCGATCTGGACTGCTAAAAAAAATGGAGGGCATTTGTCCTCTTCTGTCTATGTGGATCAGATCGGAGGGCAGGCAGTTGTAAACAGACAGTCTACTTAATGCCAGGCATCCATAGAGCAGAGAGAGCTCTGTCCATGTCCGCTCTGCATAAACTGAGTGGTCATGGATGTGCCATCCACCGGCTTTGCTCTGATCAGCAGTGGATCATCTCACAGATCCCCTGCTGATCACAATGGGTCAGCCCCATGGGAAAGGGGCCTTTTACTTTTTGTTTAAATCTGACAATCAAAGGGATGTACTTTGATCTGAGCACATTGTCAGTTAAAGCAACATTAAAGTTTTACCAAACCCAGGACCCTGTATTTACTATATCTGGTCTCCCACAGTACACAGAACATGGAAATGCAATTATTTTAGTAAATATAGACTTCTAAATATCTTTTCTCATCAGCAGTATACAGGCATACCCCACTTTTAAGTACACAAATGGGGTTTATTTACTAAAGCTGGAAAGTGCAAAATCAGGCTCACTTCTGCATAGAAACCAATGAGCTTCCAGGTTTTATTAACAAAGCTTAATTAAGCAAGCCAAGGTTAGAAGCTCATTGGTTTCTATGCAGAAGTGAGCTTGATTTTGCACTTTCCAGCTTTAGTAAATAAACCCCATTGTGTATTTAAACGTGGGGTATGCCTGTATAGAAATCTTGTAACTTCTATAAGTGCCTGGTTAACCATTTGCCATCCGCCATATAGCAAAATGGCGTCAGCAAATCCTGACCGGACGTCTTATGACGTGGTCAGGATAACAAGCCGATGCGCGCCCCCGGGGGGGAAGGAATTGTGGCGATCGTTGTTGCAGTTTGTCAATCTGACACACCGAAACTCCGATCTAGGTAAAGAGTCTCTGACAGAGACTCTTTACCACGTGATCAGCTGTGTCCAATCACAGCTGATCACGATGTAAACAGGAAGAGCCATTTATCGATTTTTCCTCACTTGTGTCTGACAGACGCGAGTAGAGGAGAACCGATCGGCTGCTCCTCTGACAGTGGGTCTGCGCTGATTGTTTTTCAGCACAGCCCCCCCCCCCTGGATGCCCACCCAGGGCCACTAGGGATGCCACCAAGACCACCAGGGATGGCCACACCTGATGCACACCAGGTATAGCATCCCTAGTGGTCATGGGTGGCAATATGTTCCCACACATGATGCCAATGTGTGCCCACACATGATGCCAATCAGTGCCCACCAGCAATACCTGCCAGTGGCTCCTAATCAGTGATGCCAATCAGTGCCATCTATCAGTGTCAATCAGTGCCACTCATCAGTGTCCATTAGTGCCACCTATCAGTGCCATCCATGCCCATCAGTGCCCATCAGTGTCGCCTATCAGTTCCCATCAGTGCCACCCATACGTACCCATCAGGGCAGCATTTCAGTGCCCATCTGTGCCGCCTATGAGTGCCCATCTGTGCCACCTATGAGTGCCCATCTGTGCCGCCTATGAGTGCCCATCAGTGCTGCATATCAGTGCCACCTATCAGTGCCGCCTATCAGTGCCCATCATTGGTGCCTATCAGTATCACCTCATCAGTGCCACCTCATTGGTGCCATCTCATCCATGCTTATCAGTGCCGATCAGTGAAGGAGAAAACATACTTATTTACAAAAACAGAAACTAAGAAAAACTATTTTATTTTCAAAATTTTCGGTCTTTTTTTATTTGTTTCAAAAAAAAAAAAAACACAGAGGTGATCAAATACCACCAAAAGAAAGCTCCATTTCTAGGAAGAAAATGATACAAATTTTGTTTGGGTACAGCATAGCATGACTGCGCTATTGTCATTTAAACAGCGACAACGCTGAAAGATAAAAATTATCTTGGGCAGGAAGGGGGGAAAGTGCCCAGTATTGGAGTAATTAAAGCTTGTAGGAGGAGTTTTCATACTGCACTGGCTGTCCTATCAGGATGCCTGGACAGTGACCTGTGCTGATCACATGCACGCTACCAAAAAAAAAAATACTGTATAGCAATACACACCAAACTGAGCATGTGCAACCTGACTCCACTAACTCTGTCTTATCTGGATATATTTTGGAGACAATGCAAGAATGGGAGGATGAGAAAAGGCAGGATCAAGCAGTCTTTTTACATAATGCAGAAGATTAACCCCTTAGGTTCCACAGTGAGTATAACAAGGATGCTTTACTGCATATACAGATTGATATTACTGTTGTGGGTTTAGTGACACTTTAAATGTAAAGGATTTTTACATTTGTAATAACATAAGTTCCTATTAAACCCCTTATCAACCTACAGCTTGGACCTTTAAAAATAAATGTATGTTAATCAGTATTATTTATATTAAACTGATCACCTTGTCATAATTTTTCACATTTATCCATTAGCTGATAATATTAAGACAAAAAGACGCATTCTTTTTAAAGCTATGTATTTATAAGCTACGTTATTTGTACTTTTAATTCAATGTTATTTTAGCAGCATATTTGTACTGTGTTATGTAACAGAAAGCTGTTAGTTAAATGACATCCATAGGAGGGCACTGCAGCACATTGTTTTGGCACTCATCTGTCCATCAACAAATGAAAAAAAACCTTCTGCTGAAATAGGAAGACTGACATACAAAACTGGAAAGTTACCGAGAGTGCATTTTTATATACTTTCAATCATGCTGTCATCTATGAACATTGGAGAATTATTGTACAGTTAGCATTTTTGCACTGTAAAACTGCATAACAGTCAAACATTCTGCTTTTACACTACATTTTTAAATTACATTATCAACAATTTCAGCATTAAAAACTGAATCAACTAAAATCAGTAAACTTGAAATGTCTCTTTTACAATTATCATTTATATTCTAATTGTGGAGAATACCTTATATACAGAAAAATAATGCAATTCAGCTGTGCAACAATGCAAGTAATTAGGGGTTTCTATAAATACATGTAATTGCACTTCCCATGTGAGTCTAGTTTAAAACAGCTGAGCAAACCATTGTAACTTAAATGCATACAGTGTATATTATTACAAACTAACTGGCTCATATTCTGAATCTGTAGTTTGAAAAATATGTATAGACGTGATGGATCTTAGACATAAGAAAACAGAAAAGGCGTACCAAAAGTTCTCCTTTCACCACGACACTGACTTGTATCCAGTACCAGTGCATGTATTATCACTTGCAGCACCATATTTTTCAAATCTATTGAACAGGGATTATAGGTAGAACCAGTGGCAGGTGGTGCTCAAACTTTTTTTTTGGGGGGGAGCAAACAAACTGAATCATTCTGAAAAATACTGAAAAAAAACCCCATCAATTGCAGCCTCACTGTGCCCATCAATTGCAGTCACTGTACCAATCAATTGCAGCCACTGTGCCCATCAAATTCAGCCACTGTGTCGTCAAATGCAGTCACTGTGCCCATCAAATGCAGCCAATGCATCAGCAATTGCAGCCACTGTGCCCATAAACTGCAACCACTGTGCCCATCAAATGCAGCCACTGTGCCCATAAATTGCAACCACTGTGCCCATCAAATGCAGCCACTGTGCCATCAATTGCAGCCACTGTGCCCAACAAATGCTGCCATTGTGCCCATCAAATTCAGCCACTGTGCCAGAAATTGCAGCCACTGTGCCCATCAAATGCAGCCACTGTGCCATCAATTGCAGCCACTGTGCCCATCAAATACAGCCACAGTGCCCATCAAATACAGCCGCTGTGACATCAAATGCAGATACTGTGCCCATCAAATGCAGCCACTGTGCCAGCAATTGCACCCACTGTGCCCACCTAATGCAGCCACTGTGCCCATCAAATACAGCCACTATTCCCATCAATTGCAGCCACTGTGCCCATCAAATGCAGCCACTGTGCCCATCAAATGCATCCACTGTGCCCATCAAATGCAGCCACTGTGCCCATCAAATGCAGCCACTGTGCCCATCAATTGCAGCCACTGGGCCCATCAATTGCAGCCACTGTACCCATCAAATGCCACCACTGTGCCCATCAAATGCAGGCATGTCACCCTAATGGCTCCAGTCCAGCCCTGCATTGCGGTCATCCATCCTGGCTAGTGTTAGTGTCAGAGTGGAGATTGAATTCAGTCAGACTGCCAGCGCTGTGCAGGGAAGTGTCAGTGTGTGCAGAACGGAGGGGCAGGCGGCAAGATCTCAGAGAGGAGTGCAGTCTTGTCTGAGGCTGAGGCCAGTGGCGTCGGCACATACTTTTACCCAAGGTGCCACTCAATCCAGTCCACTGCACCCACACTAGTCTACTCCACTCGTCTCATAGCAGTGAGTGATGTTTGGGAAACCACCCACCATCCTCCGGTCCCTGCCAATGCAAAATGGGTTACTGGAGTATTAGACAAATGAGTGAAGAGTGGAAGTGTTTTTGGGTGCAAACACACCTTAAAAACGGGCAAATCGACTTTCCAGCTTGCAATCAGCGCCTGGTCACTCTTATGCCGCGTACACACGAAGGGACTATCCCGCGGGATTATCCGCTGAACCGAAGTCCAGCGGATAATCCCCTCGTGTGTGGGCGCCGGCGGACTTTTTTTGGCCAAAGTACGGCGGACTAAAGTTTCAGGTTTTGTTTTCAAATTATCCGCTGGACTTGGCAGTCCAGCGGATAATCCGGTCGTGTGTAGTATGGTCCGGCGTACCAAAAAGGACGCATGCTCAGTAGCTAGTATGTCACGGACTCGCTCGGTCTGGTAAAACTAGCCTTCGTTTTGAAGCTCGCACAATCGTCACGCTGCTGATTTTTTTTTTTTTTTGTTTTCTGACAGCGGGATTTGTATGTTATCGTACTTGAAGAATGATTTTGCCTTGCTGCTTGTATATTCACGCAGAGTACTCCCGAACGTTTTTTCTTCACCATTCTTTAGTGAAGTTATATATTTGTATATATATATATATATATATATCTATATCTATATCTCTATCTCTATATATATATATATATATATATATATATATATATATATATATAGATATAGATATAGATATAGATATAGATATAGATATAGATATCCAAATCACCAAATGAAAAAATATATCTATATTTCTCAATAAGCCCAAAAAATATATATCTATATATACATATATATATATATATATATTAATATATATAGATATATAGATCTATACGTGTATAAATATATATATATATATATATATATATATATATATATATATATATATATATATATATATATATATATATATGTACATATATCTCTATATAGATATTTTTTATTATTTGTTGGTTATCAAAAGGATTAGTTATTACACATGATACAATTGTGGAGTCAGCAGAGCTTGCCCTTAATTCAGATCTTAACCCTCACCTTTCCAGCGACTGCACTTGCAGTTCCATTGAAGTTGCACTTTACACTTGTATTGTCAAATGAATGTTTAGACATGTACCTGCCTACTCCTAAAGAAACTATGTTTTTGAATAACAAGCACGTATATCATTATTTGATGAAAATTAAATGACCATTTATTCTGGTTAAAACAAACAAGGCAAAACAAAATAGGAAGGCAACACTGGAGCCACTTGTAGATTTTGTGAAGACTTTTTGCCCCAACGGCAGACATCAAGTTTGTGAAGCCAAAAATTAAGCTTGGGCACATTTCATCCAATATAGGGAGCACAAGAAGATTGACCAGGAATCAGACAGACCAGGAACAGCAGCAGATGACATCTATGTCCCCAAGCTGTGGCACTACAACAGCCTGTGTCTTCTGTGAGACCAGACTGAAGCCAGGCAATCACTTCCGACTCTTCCCACCACGCTGCCCTGCACTCTTCCCTGCAGTCTTCCCTGCACGCTTCCTTGGAGGCTGACTTGTGGTAGGAGGAGGAGGAGGAGGAGGAGGAGGAGAAGAAGGAAGACGAGGAGGAGGAGGAGGAGAAGTTGGTGTCGGGCCTTCATGTGTCAGGCGGGTGGATTCTCGTAATTCACCCCTCAAACCCCCCCTAATTGCATCAGAAATGAGGCCCTCACACAGGTGCCGTTGGCCCCTCTCCATTTCCAGCAACCTGCTGGACAAGTAGCTGGCATAGGCCTCTTCTGGAAGGGGGGGTTTGTCGAGAATCGCACTCGCCTTCCGAATCAGTTGGAGTGATTCCTCCTCAACAATGGTCATCCTCCTGGGCCTTCTTGGGGGTAAGGGCAGGGGTTGAGGTAGACTTCTTCTTAATCGGGTCTGGCTGTCACTCTGGCTCGTGCTGGGCCCAGCCACCTCCTGGCTCTCGCTGGTCATGTCCTCCTCCTCCATACCACTTGGCCCGGCATCATCCTGGGTCAGCTCATCCTGTGTGCAAATAAAAACAAAAATCAAACACCTGTTTTGTGGTTTCTGGCCTCCTCAATCATCCAATTGTAAACTTAGGAACGAGCATCTAAATTTTCTAAAAGATCCAAAAGGCTATAATTTGGACCCCTGCATTTTCCAAGCAAATCACCAATGTTGTATAACGCTTTTTTTGCCACTACTGGATGTATGTATACACTATATATGTATCGATATGTTGCACCAACACTTTTTAGAAGTGTGCAGAATTTTTGGGAGCTTTTTTCACAATTCTGAGTTCAGGGTGTTAATTGGTTCACATTTTAACGTTTACAGCATTAATATTCACACAATCACAATTTAGGCTACTAAATATATACCTGGCTCCAGCTGGGCGCATCAGCCTGCTCCAAGGTGGAGGGGTCTTCTCCTTCCGTGGAAGCCTCAGCTGGGGTGGAGGGAAGAGTGGAGGGAAGAGTGGAGGGAAGGGTGGAGGGAAGAGTGGACAGTGATTGCCTGGGTTCCATCTGGTCACCTATAAAAGTCAGTTGGTTGTAGTACCACAGCTTGGGTACATAAACATCCTCTGCTGCTGCTCCTGATCTGACTGATTCCTCAATCTTCTTGCGCTCCCGCTTGTACATGTGCCTTAAACTTGCAATTCTGGCTTCCACAAACTTGGTGTTTGCGTTGGGGACTTGAGTCTTCACAAAATCCACAAGTGGCCCCAGTGTTGCCTTCCGGACATCCCTATTGCCATATAAAGGGTTCTTGAGCTGCCACAGGTTGGTATTTTTTCTGTACAGGGCAATGAATTCGGACATGAACTGCTGGTCCTTGAATGGATTCAACTGGGGTGCTGACATGTTTGTTTCTGTTTTGTTAGTAATGGCAATACAAAAGACCAAAAACACAAATGTTACTTAAAACGCACAACCAGTTTTTCTTACCAAACATTACACAACACACCCACACACAGGCAGCAACACATCCACACAGGCAGCAACCCCTACACACAGGCAGCAACCCCTACACACAGGCAGCAACCCCTACACACAGGCAGCAACACATCCACACAGGCAGCAACACATCCACACAGGCAGCAACCCCTACACACAGGCAGCAACCCCTACACACAGGCAGCAACCCCTACACACAGGCAGCAACACATCCACACAGGCAGCAACCCCTACACACAGGCAGCAACCCCTACACACAGGCAGCAACCCCTACACACAGGCAGCAACCCCTACACACAGGCAGCAACACATCCACACAGGCAGCAACCCCTACACACAGGCAGCAACCCCTACACACAGGCAGCAACCCCTACACACAGGCAGCAACCCCTACACACAGGCAGCAACACATCCACACAGGCAGCAACCCCTACACACAGGCAGCAACCCCTACACACAGGCAGCAACACACACATATCCTTAAAAAATGCAGGCCCAAAACCCAAAATAACACAGTAATGCATCCTAGAAAACACTTACCTTCGTACACAGCGCTCGCTACTTCGGTTCGGGAACACGTGGGGCCCTCAAACAGCCTTATATACACTGCGCACGCGTCGAAGTCCGCCTGCGTCCTCCGCGTCGCCCGCCCATGACGTTCCTCCTGACGAGTATTCCCCGCCCCGCTTCCCCTCGTTGCATTGTGGGTGAATAAATTCATGAATATGGCGGACACATTCTCAGCCAGTAGCGCGGAGGAAAGCCAAGAAGCGAACACATCTGCATCCAGCAGCAGATATAAAGCCACCAATATGGCCTTTGAAGAGATGGTGGAGATGGTGGACATCCTCCAAAGGGAAGATTACGACGGGGAAAATGGCCCGTACCCTCGACCCAACTTGCGCAAGGACAAGATTCTCACTACAATCGTCAGCACCCTGGAGCAGAAATTCGGCGTACGAAGGGGCAAGGATCAACTGCGCAAGCGATGGTCCGACATCAAATCCAGGGAGCACGATCAGTACAGGAGAATTCGAAAAGCCATCAAAAAAAGTAAGTCAAGCACGTGCGCTACTATGGTTATACTTGATATGTCTAATCTTGCGCAGATGTTATTACCATTCGTACGTGAAACTTGCGCAGATGTTATTACCATTCGTCCGTGAAACTTGCGCACATGTTATTACCATTCGTACGTGAAACTTGCGCAGATGTTATTACCATTCGTACGTGAAACTTGCGCACATGTTATTACCATTCGTACGTGAAACTTGCGCACATGTTATTACCATTCGTACGTGAAACTTGCGCACATGTTATTACCATTCGTACGTGAAACTTGCGCACATGTTATTACCATTCGTCCGTGAAACTTGCGCAGATGTTATTACCATTCGTCCGTGAAACTTGCGCAGATGTTATTACCATTCGTCCGTGAAACTTGCGCAGATGTTATTACCATTCGTACGTGAAACTTGCGCACATGTTATTACCATTCGTACGTGAAACTTGCGCACATGTTATTACCATTCGTACGTGAAACTTGCGCACATGTTATTACCATTCGTCCGTGAAACTTGCGCAGATGTTATTACCATTCGTCCGTGAAACTTGCGCAGATGTTATTACCATTCGTCCGTGAAACTTGCGCAGATGTTATTACCATTCGTACGTGAAACTTGCGCACATGTTATTACCATTCGTACGTGAAACTTGCGCACATGTTATTACCATTCGTACGTGAAACTTGCGCAGATGTTATTACCATTCGTCCGTGAAACTTGCGCAGATGTTATTACCATTCGTACGTGAAACTTGCGCAGATGTTATTACCATTCGTCCGTGAAACTTGCGCAGATGTTATTACCATTCGTACGTGAAACTTGCGCACATGTTATTACCATTCGTACGTGAAACTTGCGCAGATGTTATTACCATTCGTCCGTGAAACTTGCGCAGATGTTATTACCATTCGTCCGTGAAACTTGCGCAGATGTTATTACCATTCGTACGTGAAACTTGCGCATATTTGATGAAAGTTCAGTTTGTCTTCATAACGTTTATTGAGTTTACCTGGCTTTGGGTTGTTGGAGTTGTAAGGTTGTTTATTATTGTCACTATCTATACAATTACTGCTGTAGTAAGGGTTTTAGGGGTAACTTACACAGGGACTCCAGAGGCTGTTTTGGGGGGGGGGGGGGGGGATAAATATGTTAAGCAGGGTCTCATGCTCACAATTCCCAAAAAATGCTCATCATCTCCAAATACTGTAGGTGGTGACTTTTCAAAGAAGTACACTCACCTGTCCCTTGGATGGTGCAGCTACAATCTCTGATCTTGCAATCATGAAATGAATGTTTGCGGCTTCACTTCCCGGGTCACTATTGGGCATGCGCCAGTTGCGCAATGCAATAGGACTGGTCCGCGCGAGCTCGGGGACCCCTGTGTGTCCCAGCAGACAGCACGGTGGGACGGGATGTGGCGTATACTTCTGTGGGAGTCTAGGGCCGGACGTGTGTGCAAATACCTGCCTTACACAGGTATCTGCAACCCCTCCCCCCTAAAAGGTTGAAAATAAGACACCACAGGGGTGCAGGGATCCAATGAGCGGAAGTTCAAATTTAGGGTTGAAGGGCGGTTTAAGTATTGCAGTTTCATTAGATAGACATTTCAATTCTGTCTTCAAGTAGGATCTTCTAACAAACTGCTAATAATTGGACAAGACTTTTAAACAATGTTTACTAATCCTATTTTGGCACTCAAATATCAGTGTGATTAAAAGTGTACCTTTTTGTGTTCCATTACCATAGGGGGCAAAAGACTCAGACGTCAGTCCGAACCTACGAGGACCTCCCGGCCTCACCAGACTAATTGGGCAGTTAGCCCAAGCCCGCGCGTGGATGTGGCGGAACAGGTCGTTGAAGTGGATCAAATCTGCACCCCACCAAGTGAGTGTCTCAGAACACAGATTGAGCTAATTAATTAAGGTCTGCATGTTTTTGACACTTTTTTTCTTGTGTTTTATCTACCCAACTTTTAGGTGATGCTGATCTGTTTGTGGAAGGACAAGCTGCGGAGCCATTTTCCACAGACAGTGCCCACAGGCTTATTGGCCAGATCATGGCCTGGAATCTGCAGCTGGAAAATATGCAGAAGGAGATGGCCACCATGCAGCAGGGAATGAAGGACATGATTGATGTTTTGGGGAGAATCTAAAGACCCCTTTTACATTTCTTAACATCAATCATGTCCTTCATTCCCCTTTTGATGCGCTGTTTTACAAATTTTAGAGGCCAAATTTTTAATATGCACACGGTATGTCAACATGTGCTATGTGCCATCAGGGGATCTCAATGGACGCATTTGG
The DNA here is from genome assembly GCA_028564925.1 of Lithobates sylvaticus. Classification (NCBI taxonomy): domain Eukaryota; kingdom Metazoa; phylum Chordata; class Amphibia; order Anura; family Ranidae; genus Lithobates; species Lithobates sylvaticus. Next base: position 410,540,719 of record CM053030.1, read on the forward strand.
TGTTTGCAACCCCTAATGCTAGTAGGTGAGAGGGAAGGGGTTTCACACACAAAACACGTCCATTGATTCCCCATGATGGAACATAGCACATGTTGACATTACCCATTTTCCAGTTAAATTAGTGTGCATATTCTAAATTTGGCTTCTACTGTTCATGGGTTACCTGTTGAACTTTGTAAGTTCTGGACTTTTACATTGTGTAAATAATTTCAAATGCTAAGCCTAAATTTTTTAACATTTTAAAACATGTTTTTATGTTTGTTTTAAAAAATCAATCTCAAAAATAAAAAAAATATGTTGTGAGAAAAACACCAAAAAAATGTAAAAAAGATAACATAAAAAAAAAAAAAAAAATGTTGTTGAAAAAAAAAAAAAAAAAAAAAAAAATTAACCAAAAATACCAAAAAAACAAAAAAACAAAAAAAAAAAAAAACATAAAAAAGGTTTGGATGTGCACTAGAATAAAAAAAAAAATGTTTGCACAAATTAAACAATGTGTGGCTTCTTCTTTTTAAATACTACCAGTTTGATAAAAACATGTTGTGGTTCATTGACAAAGGGGCTTATTTACTAAACGCAAAACAAGTTTGCCACTATTAAGATGTGCACTAGGACAACATATAAAACAGGCCAAATTAAAAGCAAAACAATACGAAACTACCAATATTTCAAACATAAATAACTGTATTTATTCTTTGTAAATCAAAAAGATGGTTTAAGGGTCTGCTGCCATTTCAATGGCCCCCCTACCATTAAAATACTGTAAATAAAGGTCCCGCACTTGCTGGGCTGATTGTGGTGCCGAACCAAGAGGGCGATTATCCAGCCCTGTCATGTTGCCTTCCACTCCGGCCTCAGGGCCAATTGGTAAGGAGTATGTTCCTGAATGTTTGCGTAAATAATTGTGCATGACACAGCATGCAAGAATAATAGTATTCAGTTTGTACTCTGCCAGATGTAGGGATGTAAGGAGCAATCTGAAACGGTTGGCCATAATACCAAAGGCATTTTCCACCACCCTTCTTGCTCTGGCCAACCGATAATTAAAAATCCTCCTCTCAGGGGTGAGGGATCGTTGGGGAAATGGCCTCATCAGATGGTCACCCAGACCGAACGCCTCGTCGGCAATGAAGACGAAGGGGAGTCCCTCCACATTATCTTCATCTGGTGGCAGCTCCAGCCCACCAGTCTGGAGACGATGACCGAACTCCGTGTGGTTGAAGACTCCTCCGTCCGACATCCGGCCGTTTTTCCCCACATCCACATACAGAAAGTCATATTGTGCCGACACCACCGCCATCAACACGATACTATGGAACCCCTTATAATTCCAATAGTATGACCCCGAATGGGGTGGGGGCACAATTCGCACATGTTTGCCGTCAATCGCCCCTCCGCAGTTGGGAAAGTCCCAACGGGCAGCAAACTGGGAAGCCACAGTCTGCCATTCCTGTGGCGTGGAGGGACACTGTGAAGTCAAACAGAAAGATACAATTCAAATTAAAAACCAGGCAAAACACCAAACTAAATGCAACAAATTAACAAACAATTTGGAAGAACATATGTATTTATTTTGTAAGTCCTTGAAATAAAGCCAAAAGATTAAGGATAAAAGGGACAAATCTCTGATTGATGACCCCTCTGATGGACCAGAGAAGATAATAATGGGGATGTGGGTGGGGAGTAAATAATTGTAAGGTCACACAATACACATGCAATTAATTAAAGGTGTGTGTGGGGGGTGGGGGGTTAATTACAAGCTGACACAAACCACATGCAATTAATTAAAGGTGTGTGTGGGGGGGGGGGGTTAATTACAAGCTGACCAAAACCACATGCAATTAATTATCAGGGGGTGTGGGGGGGGTGGGTTAATTACAAGCTGACCAAAACCACATGCAATTAATTATCAGGGGGTGTGGGGGGGTGGGTTAATTACAAGCTGACCAAAACCACATGCAATTAATTATCAGGGGGTGTGGTGGGGGGGGGGGGGGGTGGGTTAATTACAAGCTGACCAAAACCACATGCAATTAATTATCAGGGGGTGGGGGGGGGGGGGGGTTAATTACAAGCTGACCAAAACCACATGCAATTAATTATCAGGGGGTGGGGGGGGGTGGGTTCATTACAAGCTGACCAAAACCACATGCAATTAATTATCAGGGGGTGTGGGGGGTGGGTTAATTACAAGCTGACCAAAACCACATGCAATTAATTATCAGGGGGTGTGGGGGGGGGGGGGTGGGTTAATTACAAGCTGACCAAAACCACATGCAATTAATTATCAGGGGGTGTGGGGGGGGGTGGGTTAATTACAAGCTGACCAAAACCACATGCAATTAATTATCAGGGGGTGTGGGGGGGGTGGGTTAATTACAAGCTGACCAAAACCACATGCAATTAATTATCAGGGGGTGTGGGGGGGGGTGGGTTAATTACAAGCTGACCAAAACCACATGCAATTAATTATCAGGGGGTGGGGGGGGGGGGGGGGGGTGGGTTAATTACAAGCTGACCAAAACCACATGCAATTAATTATCAGGGGGTGTGGGGGGGGGGTGGGTTAATTACAAGCTGACCAAAACCACATGCAATTAATTATCAGGGGGTGTGGGGGGGGGGGGGGTGGGTTAATTACAAGCTGACCAAAACCACATGCAATTAATTATCAGGGGTGTGGGGGGGGGTGGGTTAATTACAAGCTGACCAAAACCACATGCAATCAATTTAAAAATGAGGGTCAAGGGGGGTGAAAGGGGTGAAAGGGGGGGTGAGTAAAGCAGTACAATGGAGCTGGTAATATACATTTTTAAAAAAAGAAAGTGACTAGGCTAGGGGTGTTTAGGGGGCCAAGCTTCCATGCTGGGGAGGTTGGTGCAAGGAAATATGCATGTGACCCACTAAATAATACAATCTTAAAGCTATTTCGATAAGTCAACCATAAAATACTAGACAAAAAACAAAAAAACAAAAAAAAAAAAAAAAGGAATAGGGGACATTCATAGAATAGTCCTATCATGGAAATTAGCTAATGATGACATTGATGCACTACATTAGCAAACATACAAGACATAGGTAATTTTAAAAGAGAAGACTTACCTTAATGTATTCCTCCTGCAGGACGTGGATAATGGCAGAACAGGTCTCTGGAATAATGAGCCCCAGAGCCTGGGGGGAGATGCCTGTCGTGAACTTGAGGTCCTGCAAGCTTCTCCCCGTCGCCAAGTAACGCAACGTGGCGACTAGCCTCTGCTCCGCACTGATGGCTTGCCGCATGCAGGTATTCTGCCTGGTAATATAAGGGGACAGCGAAGCCAACAGACGGTGAAAAATGGGGTCCGTCATCCGGAGATAATTCCTGAAATCATCAGGATTATTCTCACGGATCTCACGGAGCAAAGGCATATGCGAGAATTGGTCACGCTGGCGCAACCAATTCTTGGTCCATGAACTCCTCCTCACCCTGTTCATGGACTGGGCTCGTGCCAAGGTGTTAACCGCAACACCGAGCCCCTGCACAGCACGAACTCGTTCCCGAGTACGTCCACACTCCATGGCTTCAAAACGGTCGGCTGATCAAACAAACAACTTAACAGAACGCACTGAAGAACAGCAAGGCCTATGAAGAACGACCTGAAAAACAGGAACGAGCGGACCAGAACGGCCTGAGAACAGGTAGGAACTGATCCACACGCACTGAAAGCCAGATACAAACCTCACAAGCACAAACTGAACGGCAGAAGCGAACGAATTAAGCAGAAGTCTGAGAAGCGCGAATCGTCTCTAACCAAACGTCAACTAACACGCGATACACACGAGATCAGCTGACGGTGCCCAAAGGGTGTCGTTTGGGATCTCGAGCTTCCTTTTTCTAGTCCCGTCGTACGTGCTGTACGTCATCGCGTGAACCGCCGGACTTTTTGCGTGATCGTGTGTGGTCAAGTCCGTTCGCTTTTTAGTCCAGCGTACCTAGCGGGAAAGTCCAGCGGATTGTCCGCTGGACTTAGGTCCGCCGGGAAAAGTCCGTACGTGTGTACGAGGCATTAAAGTGACTTTTTTTTTTTTAGAACAGCTTGGGGGGGGGGGGGGGGGGCTCAGGTATGTATGAGGGGATTCTGTTACACAGAACATATTTTACCTTAATGCATAGAATCCAATAAGCTAAAAACACTTTAGACTTTAGAATCACTTTAATTTGAACTTGGTTTATGAGGATAGATGACCCAAAAATTTTCCTTGTTTGCCTGCCAAACATTCAGTTTGCCAACAACAGGTAAAGGGGTTGATTTACTAAAGACAAATACTGTAGACTATTCAATTTTCAAGCGGAGTTGCATTTTTCAAGGGATTTTTTTCAGAGAGCTTAGTAAATGAGGTGAAGCTCTGCTGATTTCCATCACACAGTCAGTTTTTTTTTACTTTCCTCCTTTCCTCACATGTGATTGGGTATTCTTTGCAGAGAAAAACTTCACCACATTTAGTAAGTATAAATTCCCTTGCAAAATGATCTGCCTATTTACCTTTGGTGAATGAACCCTATTTTCTAGTAACATGGTTAACGAGCGTTTTCGCAATACGAGCTATTATTTTTTTTAAATCCTGACTCAGTTTGCAAGTGTTGTCTTCCAAAACGAGCAGGATTCAACCCTCTGCGGTGTGCAGTACCACATTTGGCCAGAGGTGCGGGGGTGCCGATGACACTTAGAGACGTTGAGAGCCGCTCGGAAATACTCAAAAATACATTCCAGAGTGTTTCCGAGCCTTTCCGAGTGCGTCCGAGCGGAGTATTTACGAGTCTCTCTGGCACCCCCCAACCTCTGGCCACATGTGGTATTGCATGCAATAGAAGTCAATGTGGAACTAATTATCTTTATTTCCATTGACTTCTCTGGGGAAACTCACTTTGATATGCGAGTGCTTTGGATTACAAGCATTCTCCTGCAACGGATTAAGCTCGTAATCCAAGGTTCCACTGTATTTTTAATGACCTGCAAATTATTTAGGTAGACCCTTGCATTATTTGTAGTACATACTGTTATAAAGACATTGAAAACAGCTACACTTTTAAAAATTGCTTGTTCAATGTTTTGTTGTAAAATTATGATATGAGGAATATAATAGAGTTTAGAAACAGGGCCAAACTTAGCCTAGTGTCTAAAGTGCTGCTTTCAGCAAAAGAAACTACATCAAATGCATTTGTCCCTCTATTAATGTGAAACTCCATTTCTGCTGATATAAAATAATCCTCTCCATATCAGGTATATACATTGGAAGGATTTTAAAAACTTCATTACAGACGCTTACCTCCTGCTATTTTGTATAATACCTCACCTACATTTCAAACACTTGTTCCTTCCAGTGTACTAGGTGCAAGCTTTAGCTTGCTGGACTCAAATAATCCATCCCAGTGTTGTAACAAGAGAAAAACATTTCAATGCTTTTACCCGTCTTAAGAAATCATAACAGTTTCATAGTAAAAAATAAAGATAAGTTCATTTTTAGTAAAAATTAAATAGAATTTTTTTTAGCAAAAGTGGAATTACCTTTTAATGAATTCAGAGCCACAAAAAGGTCAGATATTTAAAGGTTTATTACAGAAAAAAAACAATAATACCTGCAGAATGTATCAACTGTATGAGTGAGTTCTCATTTGAAAGTACCGACACAGTCCTAGCACTGACCTCAAATAAACCCATACAGTTCTAGCACTGATGTCACTCAGTTAGTAGAGGAGAGTTTGTGGTGCAGGTCATAGAGCCACTATTCTTTCATATAGGTAAGGGGCACTTCACCACTGACCTCCAAGGTAAAGGGCTCCTTACCACTGACTTAAGGGTCACGTTAACATTTACCACCAATGTAAGGGGGCACTTCACTGCATTGTATATATGGAAAAGAGCAGCGCTAATTGTATATATAAGTGAAATTATTAAATAATTAAATAATTGCATTTACACAATATACAAACACCTCTAAATAATAAAAAACAGTTATTCAAAACAGTTGTATTACTTCCACCATATGTGAATACAGTGAATCTCACTGTGTTGATGTTATGCCTACACCAATCAAAAGTGTCCATAAAAATTGTGAGTATAAACGGCTATTGAAAATCCAAAGCATAAAAGTGTGGTCCAAAAAACTGAACATAAGAATTCAACCACTGGTGTGACCCTTTAGGTGGGAAAGATAACCGAAAACGCTACCACCATTGATAGGAGGAGGCTTACCAGATATCACTGACTTGAAGCGGCATATACCCCCCAAGTCGTGAAAGGCTTGTTGATCAATAAACCCGATGGGTACAGCTGGTTCTGGATCCAAAACAGTTAATCAGCATCAACGAACCAAGGCATCAATGGAATTCAGAAGGTGTATACCGTAATTTCATGTAGAAGACAGAGGCTTGGTAACCACGTGACATGCGTAATATAAGAAAAAAAACTTGCATAGCGTGATACCGTTTGGAAGTAGTATTTAATAGAAAACTTTAAAAATGAACACTCACATTTAGACAGTCATAAGTAGGCTTATCGTATATGGGTACAGGTACACGAGCGATGCTTGTAGGCACACTACATTGACTAAGAATAGATAGATAGCACTCACCACGCTCACCCGGCAGGTCGGCCCTTAAGCACAAAAATCACGTACCTTTACGTAATTTCTTCCATTGGCTCTGAGGCACACGTGCACGCCATGAAGCCACACTCCTGCTGTGATTGCACACAGCGGGAGCCAATCAGAGGGTCTGGCGGCCACCCAAGATTGTTCTGTGAAGAGACAGAATTGCAGTCTGCCTATGTAAACAAGGCAGACCGTCGTTCTTTCAGACAGAAAGAGAGAGATCTGTGATTCCTGCTAATCAGAAACACAGATGTGTCTCTTCCTTGAGTCAGTCCATCCCCCACACAGTAAGAAAGCACACCCAGGGAACACAGTTAACCCTTTGATTGCCCCTGATGTTAACCCCTTCCCTGCCGATGTCATTTATACTGTGTCATTGCATTTTTTTTTTAGCACTGATCACTGTATTGGTTTTCACCGGTCCCCAAAAAGTGTCACTCTGTGTCAGATTTGTCTGCCGCAATGCCGCAGTCCCGCTAAAAATCGATGATCGCTGCCATTACTAGTAAAAACAATAAACAATAAATAAAAAGTCCATAAATCTATCTATCTATAACTTTTGCGCAAAATCAATCAATATACACTTATTGTGATTTTTTTACCAAAAATATGTAGCAGAATACAAATTGACCTAAACTGTTTTTTTATTGCATGTGTTTATAGTAGAAAGTAAAAAATGTTGTTTGTTTTTTAGTGCAAAAAAATGCAGAGGTGATCAAATACCACCAAACGAAAGCTTTATTTGTGGGAAAAAAGGATATCAATTTTATTTGGGTACAGCGTCGCACATTTGCGCAATTGTCAGTTCAAGTAACGCTGTGCCGTATTGCAAAAAAATGGCCTGATCATTGAGGGAGTAAATCCTTTCGGGCTGAAGTGGTTAAAGGAATTTTTCATTTTTATTGTTGCACGTTAAGCATAATTAAAATCACTGCTCCTGCAAAAACTATTGTTTTAAAAAATATATATATTGATACATGTCCCCCAGGGCAGTACCCAGACCGCTATACCCATTTTATGGGCAATTACTTGCATATAAGCCTTCCAAATGGTCACTTTTGATTTTTCCTGTTCGGCTCCCATAGACTTCAATGGGGTTCGCCGCTCGGGTTAGAACATTTCCCCTGTTTGGGATTTTTGCTGCAAACCGAACAGGGGGGTGTTCTGCCCATCCTTACTGGCAAGTGTTCTGGCGGCTTTATTTTCACTGAATGATGCGTTAGAGTAAACTGTGCTTCTTGATCACTAGCCAGTATGTAACACAAGCCTATCTGCAGCCCATGTTTACATTCTGTGATCAGTCACAGGGATCACATGGTGCAGAACCACTCCTTTTGGCTCTGTATCTTTTACCTGTGTTCAATCATAGCATAATCACAAGAGCTCAGGTCCCAGAGGACATACTGGTATGCCCTCTCAGAATAATAGGGGAGCAGACCTACTGTATGGTTTGCTCAATGGCTGGCTCACAAGAGGTTAAAGAATCTATATCAATGAATGACATATACAGATTTATGCTCTTTTTAATAGCTATATATTTTTTAATATGTTTTTTTTTTTGGTGGTGCTGGTTATTGTACAGAATATTGCATTCATATTGTTTCTTGAAGACTAAAATAGAAGCAGATGAGATTTCTCACATATAAACAATTTAATAGCTGTGTAACTAAGTGTAAAAATAAATCTAGATTGTGACTTGGCCGCTCTTCAAGCTACAAAACGTTATTTTCTTCAAACTGACAAGCAGAGGCTGCTTTGCTGTAGATCACTACTATCATTCCCTAGCAAAAAAAAAAGGGAAAATATATCAAGTATATGACTTTCCGCAGCAAGGATATTTAACATGAATTTTAGATGTCCACTTATTATCAGATTCTTCTGGCAGAGTGACAGGTGTTAAATAATAAAGTGACCACTTTAAAATTAAATTACAGTCATCTGACTCGGCAGCCTTTTAAATGTAATTTGTTTTAATTATGTGGATTTTCATTTTGCAATTGATGTGGTGGATTCCTGTGACCACCAATCATTTTATGTGCTCTGTTTGCTGATAAATGCAGTAACGGGCTCAAAATATTATATTACAAGCGGTCAGATGAGTCTTGTGTAAAGGATTTACTATTAAGCAGCGCTAGATGAAGAAGGTATAATCTTTCGGCATACAAATATAAACATTCCCATTGGAAGTGACCTTCCGTTGACCTATGTGGTTAGTTCTTTATCACAGTTTAACATCATTGATGGAAGTGACCTTGCATTATCTTGGAGGATCAGATTGCACCCTTGAAAACATGTAACCTTGAATGACCCTTTGCTGTAGAAAACTGCAGACGCAGTCTTAACTAGGGATGAGCCGAACACCCCCCCGTTCGGCTCGCACCAGAACCCGCGAACGGACCTAAAGTCCGTGCGAGCTTTAACCCTATTAGTTATAATGGATGCGAACGTTCGAAATTAAAAGTGCTCATTTTAAAGGCTAATATGCATGTTAATGTCATAAAAAGTGTTTGGGGACCTGGGTCCTGCCCCAGGGGCATGTATCAATGCAAAAATTTTTTTTAAAAACGGACGTTTTTTCAGGAGCAGTGATTTTAATAATGCTTAAATTGAAACAATAAAAGTGTAATATTCCTTTAAATTTCGTACCTATAGTATGCCTGTAAAGGGGCGCATGTTTCCCGTGTTTAGAACTGTCTCTGCGCAAAGTGTCATTTTTGAAAGTAAAAAAGCTATTTAAAATCACTCGCGGCTAATGTTAATTCACGGCTCCCGTAACACAGAGAACAGTGATTCATTGAAACTCATTCATAAAAAAAAGTCATTGATAAAAAATAAAAAAAATGAAAAAAAAAAAAGCGTAGGGGTCCCCCCAAATTCAATAACCAGGCCCTTCAGGTCTGGGATGGATATTAAGGGGGATCCCAGCCAAAAAAAAAAAAAAAAAAATGGCGTAGGGTCCCCCTCAAAATCCATACCAGACCCTTGAGGTCTGGTATGGATTTTAAGGGGAACCCTAGCCAAAAAAAATGGCGTGGGGTCCCCCTCAAAATCCATACCAGACCCTTATCCGAGCACGCAACCTGGCAGGCCGCAGGAAAAGAGGGGGGGACGAGAGCGGCCCCCCCTCTCGCCTGAACCGTACCAGGCCACATGCCCTCAACATTGGGAGGATGCTTTGGGGGTCTAAGACCCCTAAAGCACCTTGTCCCCATGTTGATGAGGACAAGGGCCTCTTCCCCACAACCCTGGCCGGTGGTTGTGGGGGTCTGCGGGCGGGGGGCTTATCGGAATCTGGAAGCCCCCTTTAACAAGGGGACCCCCAGATCCCGGCCCCCCCCCCTGTGTGAAATGGTAAGGGGGTACAAAAGTACCCCTACCATTTCACCAAAAAAGTGGCAAAAATGGTAAAAATGACAGGAGACAGTCTTTGACAATTCCTTTATTAAAATCTTCTTTCTTCTTTCTTCATCCTTCGGATTCTTCATCTTCTCCTTCCTTCATCTTCTTCCATCTTCTTCTTCCATTTTCTTCTTCCTCCGATCCGCTTCTTCTTGCGCTGGTCTTCTCGTCCTTCTCGTCCGGCATCTTCTTCCGTCGGCGTCGGTGTCGGTGTCTTCTTGGGCCGCTCCGCGCAATGGGAGGCTCCCGCTGTGTGAGGCTCCGCTCCATCTGACAGGTCTTTTAAAACGGAGGGCACCTGGTGACCCCGCCCCCCTCTGACGTCATGGGGAAAGCCATCATGGAATTCCCCATGACGTCCCTGTGCGTCAGAGGGGGCGGGGTCACCAGGTGCCCTCCATTATAAAAGACCTGTCAGACGGAGCGGAGCCTCACACAGCGGGAGCCTCCCATTGCGCGGAGCGGCCCAAGAAGAGACAGAGACACCGACGCCGACGCCGACGCCGACGGAAGAAGATGCCGGACGAGAAGGACGAGAAGACCGGCGCAAGAAGAAGCGGATCGGAGGAAGAAGAAAATGGAAGAAGAAGATGGAAGAAGATGAAGGAAGGAGAAGATGAAGAAACCGAAGGATGAAGAAAGAAGAAAGAAGATTTTAATAAAGGAATTGTCAAAGACTGTCTCCTGTCATTTTTACCATTTTTGCCACTTTTTTGGTGAAATGGTAGGGGTACTTTTGTACCCCCTTACCATTTCACACGGGGGGGGGGCGGGATCTGGGGGTCCCCTTGTTAAAGGGGGCTTCCAGATTCCGATAAGCCCCCCGCCCGCAGACCCCCACAACCACCGGCCAGGGTTGTGGGGAAGAGGCCCTTGTCCTCATCAACATGGGGACAAGGTGCTTTAGGGGTCTTAGACCCCCAAAGCATCCTCCCAATGTTGAGGGCATGTGGCCTGGTACGGTTCAGGCGAGAGGGGGGGGCCGCTCTCGTCCCCCCCTCTTTTCCTGCGGCCTGCCAGGTTGCGTGCTCGGATATGGGTCTGGTATGGATTTTGAGGGGGACCCCACGCCATTTTTTTTGGCTAGGGTTCCCCTTAAAAACCATACCAGACCTCAAGGGTCTGGTATGGATTTTGAGGGGGACCCTACGCCATTTTTTTTTTTTTTTTTGGCTGGAATCCCCCTTAATATCCATCCCAGACCTGAAGGGCCTGGTTATTGAATTTGGGGGGACCCCTACGCTTTTTTTTTTGTTTTTTTTATTAATGAATGACAGCTCTCTGTGTTACAGGAGCCATCAATTCATTAGCCGCGAGTGATTTAAATAGCTTTCTTCCTGCAAAAATGACACTTTTTTGCAGGGAAAGTTCTAAGCACAGGAAACCTGCCCCCCTTCACAGGCCACCTATAGACACCCCCCAGATGTGATACTGCAATGCTGTTCTAACAGCATGCACACACATATCCCCAGAAATAAAGCACATATTGTTGTCAGCATTCAGCAGCACACTGACACGCTGACACTGTCTGAAACATAATATGCGAGGCCGCCGGCGCGGCGGCCTCTTTTACCGTGGGGCGTGTACTAAAGCCCCTGAGCTATAATTGGCTACAGGCATCCTGCCTGTAGCCAATTATGGCTCTCCTCGCTGCCGGCGCTGTGATTGGCCAAGCATGCGGGGTCACAGTGCATGCTTGGCCAATCATCAGCCAGCATTGCACTGCGCGGGCCGCAATGCATTGCGGGGCCGCTCGCATCACACGAATTTGATGCGAGCGGCCCCAATAGTTCTGGGCTCGCCGAGCGAGCGAACACCCGGTGCTCGATTCGAACATGGGTTCGAATCGAACACCGGGCTCATCCTTAGTCTTAACCTGTTATAATTTTCACTTTGAAAAAAATGATTATGAATTATATATATGATTATTACAAATATATATTTAAAAAAAAGCTATATAAAAGTGGACCAAGATTAAAATTAAATGACCAAAAATGTATTACTTATTGGCTTCCACTATATTTACAGGTTCTGCCAGTCTGGAGTAAGTTAATATTGTGGCAGATAAGTGCAGACAGGGTGTCAGCAGGAAACAACCAGGGGAATTCAAAACATCACTAACAAGACTTTTCTGGTGTTAGTTTAATTATGAATTACCTGCAACGTACTCACGCAAGCATTTGTACCAGTGTTGGTAACATTACATGCGACAATTCAGGTCGTTTTTACTATCGCCTGTCACTATGGCAGTGACACTGACATATTCTTAAAGAATTACTGCCAGTTCTTAGATTAGGAAACTGGCAGTAATAAAGGCCAACTCTGAGCAGACAACAGGGCAGCCATCAGAAATGTTGGGGCCCCTTAAAAAGCTTTAGCCCTGTCCCCCAGGCCTGACTACCAAAACCCACCTCCTGGCCATCTCAGAGCTCCCCACACCTGTACACACTCAGCCCCCCTCTCATTTGTACACATTCAGCCCCCTCTGACCCCCACACACACACACAAAACACATACCACACACATAACAGATACACCACACACAACACACCACACATACTACACACACAATACACACACACACACACAAACACACACACACACACACACACACAACACACATACACATTGTCAGGAACCATGAAACAGACTGAGACAGAAGTGCAGTAAAATCACACTGTTTATTAATACTAAAGGTCAAAACGGTAAATGGAGCAATTGTAGTCAAAACATAGCCAGAGTTCGGAAACCGGAACGGATAGTCAGACAAGCCAGGATGTCAGGGAGCCAGGGATCAGCATACTTCAGAACAGGCCAGGAGATCAGGAAACCGGAGAAACAGTGTAGTGGAACAGCAAGCAGGTACCGGTGATGATAGATTGAAAGACTCTGGACGGCAGGTACTAGGGCTGGGCTCAGCCCTTCCTTTTTTGAGGTTCTCTCCTGGTCGCCACAATGCAGTAAGACATGCTTCCAGAAGGTAGCCAAAGTCCTGTGCACCTCTTCACTTTCCTTCCTGCCGGAGGAGTACCGCAATTTCAGTGATGTCTTTGACAAAGGTCAAGCTGGTAGTTTGCCTCCACACCAGTCGTATGATTGCGCAATTGACCTTCAACCTGGTGCCATACCCTCTCGTGTCCGGATTTACCCATTGTTGATCTTGTAGGATAAGGCCATGGAGGAGTATGTTGCAGACGCACTTTCTCGAGGTTTCATCCAATAATCCTTGCCTCCTGCTTGTGCTGGTTTCTTCTTTGTGAAGAAGAGGAGTGGTGAACTGAGACCTTGTATTGATTATAGGGGTCTCTATCGTTTCCCGATAAGAATGCCTATACAATTCCGTTCATTACAGAGTTATTTGACCGCCTCAAGGGAGCAACGGTTTTCACGAAGCTTGATTTGAGAGGGGCATATAATCTCGTGAGAATTAGGAAAGGCGACGAGTGGAAAACTGCATTTAATACCAGAACAGGCCATTATGAGTACCTTGTAATGCCTGTTGGTCTTTGTAATGCCCTGGCAATTTTCCAGGAATTTTTTTTTTACGATGTCCGCCAAGATTTGTTGCAGTTATGTGTGGTGTTTTATCTCAACGATACATTCATATTTTCCAAGTCCCTGGAGAGCCACCACACAGATGTCTGTCATGTGCTTCAGAAAATAAGAGAGAACAATCTCTATTGTAAATTGGAGAAGTATGAATTCCATTGTGAAAAGGTTAAATTCCTGGGATTTTTCCACTGCTGGCTTTTCAATAGAAAGAGAAACTGGCAGCAGTCCTACAGTGGCCCCGACCCATGGGTTTATGTCCTCTGCAGCATTTTCTTGGCTTTGCCAACTATTATTGGACGTTTATTTGTAACTTCTCGTTTCTGGTCAAGCAGCCAAACTGATATGACCAGAAATGCCGGTAACCCACAGAGTTGGTCTCCGGAGTTCATTAAGGCCTTTGAGAGTCTCAAGGCTGCCTTTGTTTCTGCTCCTGTGTTGGCACATCCTGAGCCTACGTTACCTTTTATCCTTGAGGTTTATGCTTCTGAGACTGGAGTTGGCGCACTTCTGTCTCAATGACCTACCTCTGAGAGCGCTACGCATCCTTGTGGCTACTTTTCCAAGAAATTGTCACCTGCGGAGTGCAATTACGAGATTGGTGACAGAGAGCTGTTAGCGATCATTTTAGCCCTGAAAGAATGGTGACATCTCCTCGAAGGTACCCCTGTGCCGGTTCTCATTCTTACTGACCACAAGAATCTCACATTCTTGTCTGAGGCTAAACGCCTCTCTACCAGAAGGGCGCAATGGGCTCTTTTCTTGTCTAGTTTCAATTACATTGTCTCACTCTTACCCGATACTAAGAATGTAAGGGCTGACGCTTTGTCACAACAGTTTTCCTCCACTTCCAAGATGGAGTCGGTTCCGGTTCCTGTGATCCCTCATGATCATATTCTGGCTAAGGTTCCCACCAGTCTCACTTCTCCTTTGGATGATAAAATTCTTGCTGCTCAGGTCCATGCTCCTCTTGAGAAACCTTGTGACTGCTGCTTTGTCCCAGAGAGTCTCTGTACTGCTCCAGACTTACCATTCTCCCAAGGCTGCTAGCCACCTTGGGAAGCCTTATGGGCCATTTCCCAACAATTCTGGTGGCCTAGGCTACATGCTGATGTAACTGCCTACGACCATGGACAATGGAGCAGTCTTATGAGTCACATGATCCGGCTGTAGAGGTCTCCCGTCAAGAGCCTCAATGGCAAGTGGAGGGGAACAAAGCTGTCGCGGAATTGAGTGCTTACATACAACGGCAGCATCAAAGAACAGGCCTGCAGCCCCAGATTCGATTAGAGCCTGTATCTCGACAGATGACTCAGACCAAGAAAGGGTAACTGGAACCAGGGGCTTATCTTTCTGGATAGCTGGGGATGAAACAACGCCACCTAAGGTCTGTCCCCTACAGGACCTCAAGCTTCAGGCATTCCCTGGATGGGTAGGACAAGACTTCAAAAAGTGACCTGCCTGGCCACAATAAAGGCTCAATCTCTCCCTCCTCCTTAAGGCCCTCTCATTCGCAGAGAGACGTGTGAAGCCCAACTGCATGGGTTCCACTTCACTGACCGACTCAGTACCAGGAGGCATGGGAGGTGAGGGAGGCAGGGGTAGGACTGCAAAGCTCGGAGCCAAAGGTACAGGAGGCTTCCGCAAGCGCTCCTTAAAGGAAGGTCTCTCTAGGAGTCTGGAGTCAATAAGAATGGCAAACGTGATCAACTTCTCCAGCTCAGTGGGTATGTCTCGGGCTGCTATCTCATCTTTGATGTTATCCGAGACACCATGAGAAAAAGCAGCCACAAGGGCCTCATTGTTTCGCCTTATCATGGGAGGTGAGGGAGGCAAGGGTGGGACTGCAAAGCTCGGAGCCAAAGGTACAGGAGGCTTCCGCAAGTGCTTCTTAAAAGAAGGTCTCTCTCGGAGTCTGGAGTCAATGAAAATGGCAACTCCGCCATAATGTCGAGGTCCCGATAAAAATCGCAGATCACTGCCATTACTAGTAAAAAAATAATAATAATAAAAATGCCATAAAAATTTCATAAATCTTTCCCATAGTTTGTAGACGCTATAACTTTTGAGCAAACCAATCAATATACGCTTATTGCAATTTTTATTACCAAAAATATGTAGAAGAATACATATCTGCCTAAAATGAGGAAAACATTTGCTTTTTTTTTTTAAACGTGGGATATTTATTATACCAAAAAGTACCAAATATTGTGTTTTTTTTCAATTTTTTTCGGTTTATAGCACAAAAAATAAAAACCGCAGAGATGAATAC
The DNA here is from genome assembly GCA_028564925.1 of Lithobates sylvaticus. Classification (NCBI taxonomy): domain Eukaryota; kingdom Metazoa; phylum Chordata; class Amphibia; order Anura; family Ranidae; genus Lithobates; species Lithobates sylvaticus. The sequence goes on from CM053030.1 coordinate 410,556,569, forward strand.
CACCAAAAGAAAGCTCTATTTGTGGGAAAAAAAGGATGTAAATTTTGTTTGGGTACAGCGTTGCGCGACCGTGCAATTGTCAGTTAAAGCGACGCAGTGCCGTATCGCAAAAAATGGCCTGGTCAAAATCTTCCGAGGCTGAAGTGGTTAAGCTGGTCATATACTGGTAGATGTTCGTGTGGACGTTCATATCAGCAAATCTTGGCAGTACATTCAATAACATTCGAGAATGCCCACAGAAATTTAATGAATGTAATTCGAAAGTAAGTCAAAATTACATTTGCTAAATGAAAGCTAACACTGTTAAAATTTGTTTATTTAAGAAAAAATTTCCATCCTGCTCCTTTGAATTTTCTCATCACTACGGTAAAAAATTTACATCAATTTGACCCCACTAATGTTTGAAAATCGAGAAAACATTTAAAAAACGAAAAAAAAATCTAATGAAATTCTACCAGTGTAGAATACACACACACACACACATATAAATTGACATTTTTACAGTAAAAAACACTAAATGGAGCAAACATACTTCCTGCTGGTGATCAGTTATGTTCCATTTGCTTGCTCCAAAATTCCATAATGACTATAATTCATGCAACTTATTTTTTGATTTAGCGCTTCAGTAAAGAGTAATGAATCCAATCCTTCATTTTGCAGAGGTTCTTCAGAATTCGGGAATCTACATTTACAACATACATCTGACATTTGAGAATACAAGGAACAGTTTTCACTTAACAGCCAGAATCTGCAGATCAAAACATTGTCAAAAAGTATCCAGGGCCATGTAGGACTGTCCAGGCTGGATGACTGGGTTTCAAAATGGCTTTGTATTTTTATTAGATTTTATTAGAAAATATTTTTACCAGATTGCATAAAACATGCAACTTTTGACATCACATTACCAATTGGATGTAGATGTGTGGAATATTTAGCTAAAATTGGTTTAACAAATATTTCTATTAAGTGACAGACCCAATTTGTCCTCCCATATCTTACATATAATGGCAATGGTTTATTGATAGCCGTAGTCATAGCCATCTTCTAGATAGGAGATAGTGGGAGTTGTGAAGTTAGTTACAATGCTTGATGAATTTATTCCTAATTTAAAGTAGACCTTCAGGCAAACAGCTAAACCAACAGTTCAAGTACATACATGCTTACTGTTTTACCTTCCAGTTATGTCCAGTAAATGTGATATACCCTCTTCAGCTTGGCATTTAGACCACACTGCTACTTCTCAGTCTAGCATTAATGATTTATTGACGAGGCTTACTGCTTCCTTGGTCAGTTCCTTGTTCAATGAACAGGCGGTGAGGTGATGATGCTGATCCATTGCTCAGAGAATAGGCCACAGGCAAATGCATGACATATGGAATTGCACTGCTGAACCATAAAATAATGGTTAGCTGCTGTGAATATGTCAGATAAAGATTAATTGAACATAGTCCATTGACAAATAAACCAGTTTGCATACACAGTATGGGGTTGATTTACTAAAACTGAAGAGTGCAAAATCTGTTGCAGCTGTGGATGGTAGCCAATCAACCAACTTCAACTTATTCAATTAAGCTTTGACAAAAAAAAAAACCTGGAAGAGGATTGAATTCTATGGAAAGCTGCACCAGATTTTGCACTCTCCAGTTTTAGTAAATCAATCCCTATGTGTTTCAGCTGTGTATTTACCTGTTTGCCTGGAGACCCAGTTCAAGACAAGATGGATAATATTTTTTGTAGGGCTCTCCACACCTATAAAATAAATTTTTGTTGCTAAGAGTTTATGAGGCTGATTTATTACAGTAGTTCACACAGAAAATTAAATATTCACTTTGATTATCCAATTAGGTGTAGATGAAATAAACAATAATTAGCTTTTCTCATGATTGGATAATTGAGGCGAATCACATTATTTTTTGTGTGAACATGCTCTACAGCTTTAGTAAATCAGACTCAATGTATTAGAATTTCCAGCATTGATAAATGGGCTAAAGTATGAAGCTGGATTTCATTGTATGAATTTGTAGCCTAATGGATACAATATAAAAACAGTATAATGAATGGATACAATATAAAAGGACACCAATAAGATGGCCGCGGGTGACGTCATACTTGGCTCCTCCCCCACATGCATTACGTCCATAGATGGGACTTCGTCAGCAAGGAACGGAGCCATGTAGTCAACCTGCACCTAAAGTGGAGCTCCACCCGTTTTCAGTTTATTAAAAGTCAGCAGCTACAAAAATTGTAGCTGCTGAATTTTAATAAACAGACACTCACCTGTCCCATGGTCCAGCGATGCGACTGTCCACTCGCTCCTCGTCCTCTCCTTCTCTCTGCGCCACCGGCATTGCAGCTGTGGGCACCCGGCTGTGACAGCTTGTGGCTTCACAACCGGGCACACACTGCACATGCACGAATCACACTGCATTTTCCTAGTGGCCAGGCAATCTTCTGGGATCTGTGACATGTCCCAGAAGATTGCAGAGAAAGATGGGCCGCCCAGGGGGAGAAGAGGAGTCACCTAGGCAGCGAGGAGAAGGAGAAAATGAGACAGGAAGTAGCTGTCAAAACCAGGTACCCACTCCCCCCCCAAAGAATTACATGCCAAATGTGGCATGTAAGGGGGCAAGGAGTGCTTAAAGTGGAAGTTCCACTAATAACAATTAATCTGTTAGATATAAAGCAATTCAAATCAAATACGAGATTCAAGCCAGCAGGGGTCCGGACCTTCATTTCATAAATCCAAAACGACTCCCTACGGCTTAAATGTCGAACAAAATGACCTTCTCTCTATTGCTCACTCCCTCGATCCCCCAGAATTTAAGACCCCTAGGTTCTCTATTGTTACACAACCTAAAAGCCTGGATACATTATGAGTTTTTAGACCTTTCCTAATATTATTCACATGCTTACCTATCCTTACATGTAGGACCCTACATGTTCATAAAGGTTACAGGGAGAGTTAGAGTCAGGGTTACAACAGGGTTAATCGGGATTGTAAGTGTTAGAAGAAAGGTTAGTGTTACAGCCGAGGTTAGGAAACTGGCAATACACTGTTAGAGTTTCATATGAACATCCACATGGAGATTGCTTGTCAGATTTTTCGGTCACACGATCAGTGACTATACAAATTCTGGATTAAAGTCCTGTTTTTTTTATTTTGATTGATTTTTGATTGTCAAGACCATGCTGTGAATTTTAACATTCAGTTTCAGGATAAATGGAAGTGAAAGTGATTCTAAATGGGAATCACATTCAGGGTTTTTCCTTCAGATGAAAAGAAATGAGAAAACATTTCCATCCTTCTTCTTGATCACTATGGTTGAAAATATTCATTGATTTGACCACACTAACCGTAAGAAAATAAATAAACATTTTGAAAATGACCTTTCTCAAACACAATTCTTCCAGTGTATGGCTAGCTTTAGGGTTACAGAGAGGGCTTGTGTTAGGGGAGGTCATAAGTAGTGCATCTTCTCATTGCCAGCTTCTAGTTCTAGTTCCAATTCACGAGCACTGAAAACTACCATGGGAAAGCTTCACACAGCTGTAAAAGAAATAAAACAGAACACACCAACAGTGTGTTAATTCTCAAATGCAATAACCCAGACAGGGAACCGATAGGGGGTACCACTGGATCTCCTGTATGGAGCTCGGGCCCCAACAGTTCAACAGAGGGGCTCAGTAAGCAGGGGGAAAATTATGTGGACAGAGAGGGTGATTGGAGTGGGGGAGGAATTACTGGAACCAATTTCCCCACAGCAGCTGAAAGCTACAGCAAGGGAGAAGATGAGAAGCTGACTTTCAGCTGCTATAGGGGGATCGTTTCCAGTCATTTCACCCCCACTGAACCTATCAACCTCTCTGTCCACATCCTTACCCCCCCCCCCGCTACCCAGGCCCCACACTGTGTGCTCCCTGCTGTGTGCCTACCATGTTGTGTACCCCTGCCCACCGCAACGCTGCTGTTTTTTCTCCTCTTCCTCCTGCCCTCCAGCACACATGGCATACAGGGGGACGTTTTAGGGAAGGGGCCAGTAAATATATTATGGCTCCTTTCTTTCTTAAATGAACACAGTGAGTGATCGGTACTGATTACTCATGTTCATTCATAACTGATTACTCATGTTCATTCATAACTGAAGCTAAACATCAGCTTGTAAATGAACAGGACCCTCTGTACAGAGCTCTTCCTGTTCATTCATCTTGCAGTGCAGCTGCAGAGAAAGGGCTGGAGATCTATTTTCCCAGTCCCTTTCTATGGCTCAAAAGTAAGACATTAGACACCTAAGATTTCACCAAATTTTCCCTCACCAAAAGCATTGTGAAAAAAAAAAAAAAAAATTGTAGAAAATCATTAAAAGAAATTAAGGGCTCATTCACACATTCTCATACAGTGAAAATGAGCAGATTTGTGTGTCTGAATCCACTTGTTACTCTATGGGGATACAGGGGTTGTATGAATGCAGCCACAGGTCCTACTTTGACAGGTGTGGGTAAGTGGCCCTGAATGCACACTGTCTGTGTTTGGGGCTATATACCTGCAGGCACACGCATGTCAAAGTAGGAGCTACAGCTATTTTCATACAGCCTCTGCATCTGGATATTATAACAGAGGCTGCCTGCACACAACTCCAGTCACATAAAGAAACCACTGAATCACACTGTACAGGCCACAGCACCCATGTGAATGAGCCTCAAGACCTCATTAACTACCTACGATCTGCCCACTGTCATTATACGTCGGTCACCTTTCTTGGTAGTAAGAGAGGGCTCCCCTCCCGCTGCGCGGAGCTGCCGGCAGCGGTGGAGGCAATCGGATCCTGTCCCCTGCTTGGCATGGAGCTAAGTGAGAGGAAGATGGCCCCCACCGGCTCCATACCATTGCAGTGCGGAAGCAACATCAAAATGTCACTTCCGCCCATAGCTCTTAAAGGGACATTTTTTATTTATTTTTTGTGTAAATATGAGATCTGAGGTCTTTTTGATCCCGGATCTCATATTTAAGAGGTGTTTTTTTTCTATTACAAGGGATGTTTACATTCCTTGTAATAGGAATAAAAGTGATACAATTTTTTTAACCACTTACGGACCACCCGCCGTCGTTATCCGACTGTTTGAAGGAGGATATCATTGTTATTGCAGCAGCAAGCTGCTGTAACCCTGGTATCCTTGTCTTCAGCGGGCGGTCCGCTACAAGATAAAAGTGGTCTCTGTGGCGGATTCGCTGCAAGATCACTTTTATCGGTGGCGGGAGAGGGGCCCCCTGCCTCCCGTCGTGATCAGGTGCCCTCCACCGCTTACCGGAGCCATCCTGTCGTTAGCTGTGCATGGAGACGAGTGAGGGTAAGATGGCCCCCACCCGTCTCCATACAATTGCTGGGCGGAAGCGACGTCAAAACGTCACTTCCGCCCACAGATCTTAAAGGGCCATTTTTTTTAAATAATTTTTTTAAATGACAAGATTTTTTTTATCGCATTTTAGTCTAAATAGGAGATCTGCGGTCTTTTTGACCCCAGATCTCATATTTAAGAGGTCCTGTCATGCTTTTTTATATTACAAGGGATGTTTACATTCCTTTTAAAAGGAATAAAAGTGACAATTTTTTATTTTTAAAAAACAGTGTAAAAATAAAAAATAAAAGGTAAAATAAATAATAAAAAAATAAAATTTTTTTAAACGCGCCCCGTCCCGACGAGCTCATGTCCAGAAGCGAACGCATACGTGAGTAGCGCCCGCATATGAAAACGGTGTTCAAACCACACATGTGAGGTATCGTCGCGATCGGTAGAGCGAGAGCAATAATTGTAGCCTCTGTAACTTAAAACATGCAACCTGTAGAATTGTTTAAACGTTGCCTATGCAGATTTTTAAGGGTAAAAGGTTGTCGCCATTCCACGAGCGGGCGCAATTTTGAAGCATGACATGTTGGGTATCAATTTACTCTGCGTAACATCATCTTTCACAATATAAAAAAAAATTGGGCTAACTTTACTGTGGTCTTATTTTTTAATACAAAAAAGTGTTTTTGTCCAAAAAAAGTGCGCTTGTAAGACTGCTGCGCAAATACGGTGTGACAGAAAGTAATGCAATGACCACCATTTTATTCTCTAGGGTTTTAGTAATTTTCTAGCAAAAAAATTAATAATTGTAACTTGTAAACAACAAGTTTGAAAAATAGGCCTGGTCCTTAAGTGGTTAACACACATAGCTTTCTTTATTAACCACTTCTCGACCAGCTCCTGCGTATATATCCAGTGGCAGAATGGCTCTGCTGTGCGAATCGCTGTATATATATTCTGTGGCTCCTTTAAGAGCCATAGCAGGTGTGCGGGCACAAGAGCAGTAAACACACAAATCCCTGTCCTGTCAGTGGAGGAAAAACAGATTGTGTGTTCCTACTAAGTAGGAAGAACGCTATGTCTCCTCTCCCAGTCAGTCCAATCCCCTCACAGTTAAAACACATTTAGGGAACACACATTTAACCCCGTGATCGCCCCTAGTGTTAACCCCTTCCCTGCCAGTGACATATATACAGTAAAAAATGTCAAAAGTGTCCCTGTCCACCACAATGTCGCAGTCCCGATAAAAATCGCTGATCGTCGCCATTACTATTAAATAATAAAAAAAAAAGTGGCATAAATCTATCCCTTATTTTGTAGACGATATAACTTTTGCACAAACCACTCAATATATGCTTATTGCAATTTTTTTACCAAAAATATGTAGAAGAATACATATTGGCCTAAACTGATGAAGAATTTTTTTTTTTAAATTGGGATATTTATTATAGTAAAAAGTAAAAGATATTGTGAGTTATTTACGAAAGGCAAATCCACTTTGCACTGCAAGTGAACTTGAAAGTGCACTTGGAAGTGCAGTCGCTAGATCTGAAATGAGTGGAAGCTCTGCTGACTTTATAATCCAATCATGTGCAAGCTAAAATGCTGTTTTTTATTTTACTTGCATGTCCCCCTCGGATCTACAGCGACTTTACTTCCAAGTGCACTTTCAGTGAACTTTTAAGGGCACTTGCAGTGCAAAGTGGATTTCCTTTAGTAAATAACCCCCATTGTGTTTTTTTCTAAATTGCCGCTCTTCTTTTGTTTATAGCGCAAAAAATTAAAATGGCAGAGGTTATAAAATACCACCAAAAGAAAGCTCTATTTGTGGGGGAAAAAGGACGTAAATTGTGTTTTGATACAACGTCGTACGATTGCGTAATTGTCAGTTAAAGTGACACAGTGCTGTAACGCGAAAAATGGCCTGGTCAGGAAGGGGGTGAATTCTTCTGGGGCTGAAGTGGTTAACTCACTATAGTTTTATATTTTAGATTAAGCAGGAATTTTTGTATGATATTTGTGTATGTGTCCAATAATATTGATTTTAGATTTTAGTGTATTTTTAGCAAAAATATTGTTTTGATATTTTTGGGCAGAGGCCCTATCAGGTAGGCTGTACAGAGCCTTGTGATTTCTGACAGCAGCTCTGAATCCAGAGCAACCAATTAGAATTCTTTGTGTACTGGTCTAACTTTAGCAGTGCGAATTCTGATTGGTTGAACTTGATAATTAGCTCTCTAATTAGCTCTAGTAAATGATGTTAGCAGTGGTATTTGAAAAAAAAAAAGAGGTGTACTAAAATATGTTTCTCTACTCACCATCTATTCAAAACAATTGTTTAAGAGATCACCATTGCATTCTTAAGATAACAACTCATTTGGAGAGAAGTAAACTAATTACACATACGGTATGCTCCATAAATAGAATTTATTTTGTTAAATGATCTAATTAGCTAGAATTCACCCAACCAAACTGCAAACTTTTCAATTGTTTTTAAATGAGCACAAGCAGCAGATTGCCATAGGCGATGGATCATGATTTTTATCACACAATACAAAGCAATTTATTTGCAATGGGTTACATGATTACATTCAATAAAAACCATCCAAGGCAGCAAGATGAAAATAACATGAAGTTGTTCCTGTTAATACAGCGAGTGTGAATGCATGTATAATTTAATCCATATTTTCAGCATCATTCTTCCAGACAGCAAAGGTAGCTCATTAACTTGGTTGTTTTGGCTGTTTATCTAAATTTCATACCTTCTTTCTTGTAATCTGTCCTGATAAATTCCCCAATTCATTTTTTAATGCAAAGCCATAACATTTTCCTAAAGAAATTACTAACACAACGCACTGCTTGTTTTCCTTAGCACATTTAATAATATTTAATATATGAGTATTACCTAATTTTTTATTATTTATAAATTAATTCTGCATTAATATTTATTTTGAAAGTCTACATTAAGAAGACCTCTAGTCAGGATAAAAATGTTAGTACATGATGTTACTAACATGCAAGAGTGAATGCAAGATAATATTTAGACCATTGTGAAATGAGAGGGATGAGTGTTTGATTGAACTACATTATACACAAGACATAAATGCTAAAAAAGGGGTTTAAAGTGTATTTACAGACTTTTTTTTAGTTCTGGATAGGTTAGCCAGCTGTGGAGATTGGGCATGCTTTTTATGCCCCCAAAAAATACTAAGGCTTGGTTCACACAATTGCAAATTGTATGCGGGTTTCCCCGCATCCAATTAACATGTCAGGAGACTGTGACCTGCTCTCTGTGGAGCCGATTCACACATCTCCGGAGCCGCTCCTGTGCGAATTACCCAGGGGTCCTGTGTGTCTTCTGGTCCGTTTCAGGTCCAAATTCAGCCAAAATCTCAGACTGAAATCAGACCTGAAACGGTGAAGGTGGACCCACCTGACCCCCTGCTGTCAGCCGCATCGTGCTGCAGTGTGAACCCAGCCTAAAAGTGGTATTAAACCCAAAATCAAAAATGTAATATATTGTACCTTACCAATGATTACATTTTCTATATTTTGTTTAGGCTTTTTCCCCTCTGTTTTCACCTGATGATCTGGTCAGTAACACACCTCCTATATTAGAGTGCATCCACTCTGGATAAAGGAGCACAGGGGCACAGCAGACAGCAGCATTGTCAGTCTGGGGGGAAGAGGAGTCTTAGATGTACTGGCAGATTTAGATTCACTAACAAATTGAAAACAAACTTTAGCTCACACTGCAGTTACACACACAGTTACAGTAATAGCTTTGTTTTCTCTTTTCGGAGAGGTTTTACATGAATTAATAATAGCTGACCATTGTAAGCACCTGTGTCAGTGGCAAGTGGTTTTTCTCATCACTCTGATACATGTAGGAGAGCTTGTTCTATTGAAAAACAAAAGACTTGCTAACCAGATCACTAGGTGAAAATAAAAAAATTAAAGCCTAAAATAAGAAAATAAATGCAGTTATCACATCTAAGAATTGGTAAGCTGCAATATAATAGATGTTTGCTTTTGTTTATTTGAAATAGCAAGGGCATGTGTGGTGCACCCCATTTTTCTCCCCCTGCTGTTGCCCTCCCCAACCCTGCCAGTAATTCTCAACTTATTATTATTATTATACAGTATTTATATAGTGCCAACAGTTTACACAGCACTTTACAATATAAAGAGAGACAATACAGTTACAATACAATTAAATACAAGAGGGTTAAGAGGGCCCTGCTCGGAAGAGCTTACAATCTAATAGGGTGGGACAGGCGGTACAAAAGTTGTAACTGTGGGCAATGAGCTGATGGAAGTGGTTAAAGATTAGTTGGAGGTGTGATAGGGTTCCCTGAAGAGATGAGTTTTCAGGTATTGCCTGAAGGCAGCAAGAGTAGGAGATAACTGGACAGATTGAGGTAGATAGTTCCAGAGGATGGGAGAGACTCTGGAGAAATCCTGGAGATGAGCATGGGAGGAGGAGACAAGGGAGCTTGAGAGCAGGAGGTCTTGAGAGGAGCGGAGCAGACGGTTTGGGTGATATTTGGAGACAAGATTGGTGATTTAGCTCAGGGCAGAGTTGTGAATTTGTATGTTGTGTGCGAGAAATAACAAGGGAGTGAATGAGTAGCTTGGTGGTTTTATTGGTTAAAAAGGGGTGTATTTTATAGATGTTATAGAGGTGAAGTCTGCAAACTTTTTACAACGATTGGATTTGGGGCTGAACAGACAGGTCAGAGTCTAGGATTACACCTATTACCCCGGCATGAGGTGAGGGATTGGTTGCATTATTGATTTTGATGGAAAAGTCATGGAGAGGGGCAGGCATGGGGGGATATTATCAGCTCAGTTTTAGAGAGATTTAGGTTAAGGAAGTGGTGTGACATCCATGCTGATATGTCAGTTAGTAAGTAAGTAAAGAGGAGACTGAAGGAGTAAGTTGAGGATTAGACAGATAGATTTGGGTGTCATCTGTGTATAGATGGTATTGAAATCCGTGGGCGGTTATCAAGTGACCAAGGGAGGAGGTGTTGATAGAGAAGAGGTCCAAGAATAGAGCCTTGGGGGACCCCCACAGAAAGGAGCAATGGAGAGGAGGAGAAAAAGTTATAGGTAACACAGATATGTGTATGTATGTATATACATACATATGAAATACCCTTTAAGTTATTACTACCTCAAAAACATATATATATATATATGAGTTACTATTATTTCAAATACATATATACTTTATGGGTTATTCCAGGCTTATCTATATACATATATATTTTACTTTCAGAATATCCGTTTCTTGTACCCAGACACTAGCATTGTTTTCACATGCAGACCACCCCCACCTCCAGGTGCACTGTAACATCACCCAATGCTGCCACTGTAGGTCACGCCGCCTCAGCTCCGGCGGTGAAGTCGATACCTCTGACCCACTGCATGCCGTTCACTGCATGCCGCACTCACCGCCAGGCTTGGTGAGTGCGTTTGGAAAGTTTTCTTTCAACCTTTTTCACCACTCATTATATGAGTGTGGCTCATTATATCTGTATTTATACATTTCACAGGATTCTGTCGCATCAGCTCCTGATGAGTGGAACTGCATCCACGAAACGCGTCGAGCTACAATCGATGCTACAGTGATATCTACTACGCCCTGATGATTTTATCAATTTTTTATTCAATATGATTATATTTTATAATGTGACCATTATTATGATTACGAACATAAGTACCGGGCACGCCGTTTGTGGGACTTGGAGACCACATTATTGTCTCATTTACTTTCATGCATCCATCTTGAATCATGTGTTCATTTTTTTATACTCTTGTATTATCATGTTTATTCCTTGTGATTATTACATGTATATATATGAATTAATTCTGTTACTGTGTTATATATCTGTGATCAATAAAAATCACTTTACTTCTACCCCCGCATTCTCAACCGTTTCATCTAAAGTCCCAAATTCCCCCTTGATTGTACCAAATATAGGGATGGAGGTGCTTCCCCGTACCTCATTTAAAGTCCCAAAACTCCCTCTTTTTTAGGTAACACAGAAGGAGCGCTGTGATAGGTAGGAGGAGAACCAGGATAGAGCAGAATCGTGGAGGCCAAGGGAACGGAGTATTGAGAAGGAGCGTGTGGTCAACAGTGTCAAAGGCCGCAGAGAGGTCTAGTAGTAAATGTATGGAGTGGTGGCCATTGGTTTTAGCAGTTAGTAAATAGCTAGTGAGTTTTAGTAAGGCAGTTTCTGTGAAGTGCTGAGAGCAAAATTCAGACTGTAAGGGGTTAAGAAGGTTATTTTCACTGAGGTAGGAGCTAAGATGGTTAAAGACTAAGCGTTCTATTGTAGAAGTTTAGAGGTGAATGGGAGCAATGAGACGAGTCTTAAGCTGTTTAGGTTGGTGGGGTCCAGTGAGGGCTTTTTATGCAAGTGTTGTAGAAGTGGGGTGAAGGTGCTAGAGAGGGAGAGATTGAAGATGTGAGTGAGGGAGGGAGCATAGGATAAAATAAGAGGGTGACCATAGTAGATATATCAAGTTACAGAGTGTAGTGTCATGGTAAAGTATTTTCCAAAAACTTTCTGCACATTACTGCACACAGTGTGAAGGCTCATCTCTAAGTTGGAGAACTACATTAATGTTAGACGTTTCACATGACCGCAGTCTCTGCCTGGTCCCGGGCATTGATTAGCCTGCTCTGCACGAAAGGTACCCCCACGTGCAGGGCATCATAATAATTTCCTGCTTTATCCAAAACTAAAAAAAGAAAAGATTGTCTAGAAATAAACTTTAAAGTATATCTAAAAAAATATAAAAGTATAAACTTTAAAGTATATCTAAAACCATAGCTTTTTCATATTAGCATGAAAGTTGGATTACATCTCAGTTTTTCTTTTATCCCATTGGGGAGAATTGCATTCATTTCCTGTCTCAAGAGGAAGTGAGATTAAATCTCTCCAAAGTGGGGTAATTTTGTAGGCAGTTGTCACTAAACAAAATTTTCCCCTCTACTTCTGTTCTGGTGACAACCCAAAATGTTGAAATTCTCCTCACATTTAGTACTAGTGACAGTGGTCATTGTAACCTAGACAGAAAGTAAGATCGAAGCAGGGATTCAATTAAACACCCTAACAGGTGCTCAAACAGCTTACGTCACCAAAAATAAAACCACACCAAAAATTAAAGACTGGTTTTGGCTTCAATGAACAGAGGAAGCACATGCACTCCTTACGAAACATAAAAAAATCTTTCAATAAATATCATGCTTTGATGCAGCAGAGGGAAATAGGAACACACCAAGCATTGATCAAACTTATCAGTTAACTTAGCTCATCATGCTCCACTTATAACAGAATATTGCTTCGGTGGACTGACTCTTTAATAATTTGACTATGTAAAATATACCAAGAAGAATACCTTTCTCAGTCTGACATCATACATAGCGTATATAACATTTGTCTTCACTAATGGTGCATGTGACAAGGCTTTAATACACAGTGATCTATTTATAAATATGTCAAAATAATTGATTTCTATTATACTGTACCATTGCCAGTTTTCTCAAAATTTGCATTTGATTTACGTCCAGTTTATTAAAGTTTTTTTTGGAAAGTTGTGATATTGCATAGCATGTAAAAAAAATGGTAACAAGTAGACAGGTTGTTGAAAAACAGTGAAGTTACTGATGAGATAAGGTGAAATAAAAAAATGACAGCAGAGGCTGACTGTTCTTCATGTCCTACACCCCAAGACAGTACTCATTCAAAAAACATTTATTAGTAAAAAAGAAAAATAAGGGGATGTGGCCAGCCGCAGACCGTGATGGCAACATGAGAGAGGAGCTCTGAGACACAGGGACTCACAGCGGCATGAAACAGCTTTCCAGCAGACTTTTACAACACCCCAACAGGGCGACCAATACCCCTACATCCCGATGCCCAGGAGGCGGAAAGAGCACAGAAAGCCACAGAAGCTGACTGAGTACTTCACACAGCGGCAGCATGGAGGTAGGCAAGATGGCGCTGGCTCATCCTCTACCCTGGCCTATAACACTCACCCCGAAAGCCCAAACTCCTACCTGAACACACCTCACACACAGCCCCGCTAAAGCTAGATTCAGGATGGATGGCACTGGATGCAGTCTGGAGGCCGGGCCTGACATTGATTCTGGGGAGGACACTAGGAAGCTGCCAGATAGCACTGAGGATTTCCCTACCATGAATCAGCCTGTAATGGACACTTTAATGAAGGACATGTTGCTATCACTGCGGAGCACACTCCAGGCTGACATGATGTCATGTATGCAAAAATTCAATAAGGATATACAAGTAGTAGAATCCAGTGTGGATCATATTGAAACCACAATGGGGGAGTTTGCATCCACAATAAACAACCTAGTAGATGCCCGTGATGGGAAAGAGGAAGAGATGGAGTGGATTAAATAAAAAATGGCAGATATGGAAGACAGGTCCAGAAGGAACAATATGAAAATTAGAGGTATTCCAGAATCCACCCAACAGGGAGACCTGTGGACCTACACTGTCACTCTATTCAAAGAAATCCTCCCTGATCTGACTGAGCTTGATGTCACTATAGATAGGATACATCGCCTACCTAAACCATCTTACCTCCCTGATCAGACACCGAGGGATGTGATTTAAATTAATGGCAGCAATGCGTAATAAAGACCACATCCCACCGCGGTACCAAAACCTGCAATTCTATGCAGATCTATCCCAGTACACTCTGAAAAAGAGAAAGAGCCTTACCACTAACACTAAAGCACTCAGGAATCACAGGATAAACTACAGGTGTGGGTACCCAACAAAAATCGCCATCACTAGGGATTGGAACACACACATAGTGGACTCACTGGAAAAGGGCCTATCCTTACTGAAGGAATGGCAAATCATCCCTAAATCTGCCAGCAACTCAAACCTCCCCAGGAATGTTCCACCAGTGGAACCAGAGTGGAGAATGGTTACTGCAAAAAACTCCAAAAAACACGCACAAGTCTGCTAAGTCCCTGTGGAGACAGGAGTCTCTCCAACACAAACTTACTACTCAGAATACATCTAAGCAGCAGTGTGCTGCATCCGGGTACAAAATACCCATATCTGCATTTGGACAATTAGTCCAGAATATTTATGCATTTCCAGAAATCTGGAAATCAGCTGTTTACATAAACCTTTTTTGTTCTTTTTCTTATTACTGTTTTTCCTTCCTTTTCACCACAGTCTGTTCCTATTAATCTGCCAGAACTTCCTAAATCTCGCACAAAGAAAAATCCATGCAGTCAGCACTCAAACCGGAGGCTCTACCAGACTAATCCTATGCTTCAAAACAAAGATACAGATAAAGTATTCCATCTTCTATATACAACAAAGATCAAGCTGCAAAATGTAAGCAATACCAACAATGCTTGTACACACACTTTACACAAGGAGAGTAATCTTAACCTTGGCCCCTAGAGGGAGCTCCTTCCAAACAAACAAAATGACTACAGAAAGACATCTCAGTCTATCATCCCTGCTTTATCCACATGGGGGTGACATTTATATCTATTAATTCCAAAGGCCTCAACCACCCAGCTAAAAGGAAATCAATGTGGACTGAAGCCCTACAATTTAAAAGTGATGTCCTGTGTGCACAGGAAACACATTTCTGTGACACGGCACAACCCAAATGCTCCAACAAGAACTTTCCATATGTTTTCACTGCTAATGCAGATTTAAAGAAAAGAGGTGTCCTCACCGCAATCATGGACACAGTGTCATTCAAACGCCACAAAGAAATCAGGGACCCACTGTAGTGATCTAATATATAGTTTGTAGATGGTATGTAGTCATTAAAAAGTACTTCTCCGCAGCAACCCAATTCTTCCAGAGAGGCGCACTTTATTGGCTTCCAAAACAGAACAGTCTTACAGATGACAAAATCCAACAGGGTATCATGGCAATGAATATATTCCTCTTAGACCTATGCCTTCATAATCACAGACCCTTCTCTGAGATAGTTTTTCTTAGACTGCAAGCCATCTTATATCCCCTAAGCTGAGCAATTAGCTTTGATCTGCTCCTGTCTTTCAGAGTGACAGCAGATAACCCCAAGCTGTGAACAGCTGTAGTCATAAAGCTGCCCTAATCTACATTCTTGCATATTCCCATTCATTCATTATCTGTTCCCCTTTGATATGTGGAATAATTCTTGTTTGGCTACTCTCCCTTTGTCTGGAGACTGTATATCAACAAGTCCCCTTTGATATGTGTAACAGATAACAATGTGGCCTGCCTAGAATGAACTTATCTTAGAATGCCTAAATAAAATGCCTATATGAAATACATAAAAAAAACACTACATATATCTATATATATATATATATATATATATATATATATATATATATATATATATATATATATATATATATATATATATATATATATATATTAGATATAACATACTACATATTCCCCCACTTGGGTCGTTCTAACTACTAGAACTGACCCATAAATCAAGCAACAAACATACTTGAGGTACTGGATGATTTACAATGGCTCATATAAACTATAAAGTTGAAACTGGTTACATCTCTCTTCACCAGCCTCTAAAATATCCCAATGAAACAGTCATTAGATAATATAGCTTTAGACCATGACTGGAAAAGGATTCGGTAAACATCCATGGCCCATATAGCTGTTAGGCCTTATTATATCACGTCAAGATCTTGAATATTGCACAAAAACGAGCTGATGTCACAGTCCATTCTTCGGTCGGACTTCATCACATCTCTCACTGAAAGTAAACTTGGTGTGCTGGGAGCTCCGATCCACATAAATCCAGGATTCTCATCTCCAGGCTCAAGGTTTTCATTTTTTTAAAGATGCTTTTGCACAAACACCAGCAAATCCTGAAGTTCTACTTCCATCTTTATAGTAAGAAGAACCATCAATGTACCAGCACTCACTTTCAAGTTCAAAAGGTTTGGATACGGCAGAAAAAACTATGCTGAAAACTATTCCCTTGTACTTGACATTCATGAGTCCATCTTGCAAGCATTTTACAATTCACATCTTCTTTCCATTTTAGGCCGACTCCTCATTGCCTTCAACAGAGTTACTTGGTTCATTCAGTCCATAATTCCACCTGAATGGTATACCAATCTATATACCAATCTATTATCCATATATCCATATAATCCATATATAATCCCCCACTTTCAGATAGAATCAGCTTGACATCAGTGTTTATCAAATCTTCTATCCAGACAAAGCAGCAGTGGAAAATCTTGCCAGTAAAGTTATGTCTTTTTCATCCATATATGTCATAGCCTTTAGCATATTATCAATGACTGATTCAACAAAGTTTCAAATCATGACTGGAGTGATGAATTTCACTCACCCCTCTTATAAATTTAGGAAAACCACCCAACATACTATAATTTATGCTATGCCAAGCCATTGTGCAGCATCTCACCTTAGATATCAAATATATTGATCAATATGCAATATGTAATATGTACAGGTGTTATGAAAATCATTTTAGGTTTAAATGTTTCGCTCTGGTTTTAAGATAAAGTTCAAGAAATAAAACATAATAAAAAAAAAAAAAAATGGGAAAGGGTGAAAAATAAAAAATAAAAAATAGGGCTTGATGTGACAAAAGAGAAAAAAAAATGAATGTTCAAAAAAAAATAAAAAGGGTCCATTGCTTGATGAAAATTGAGAGAGTCCATGATATTGTTTATTCAGCGTTTCTCCCCCACTAGCCAGCAATTTCAGCTTGCAGTTCACATGCTATTCACATGCAGTATCTCCAATATCTGAAAGACAAAAACTCTCCAACAAAACTAATTAGCAAGGTCCTTAAAAATTCTTTGAAGTTAAAACAAATGACTATTTACGCATATACAGCTTGAATTCACCCCCCACTGCTAGAGAAGTGTCATTTGCATTAAAAAACAGCCGGATTTCTGTTCAGCTGTTCCAGGAATGTGTAATGTTCTATTTTAATTTTATCATACTCATCCTTTAGGTGGTCATATTTCTGTTTTAACTGAGAAAACGGTATCCAGGCCTTAGACATTTTTTTATTATGATTTTGGTCAGCTCTGTTTTTCATATTAATATCACCTATATTTGACCTGGTGTTTCCTCTTTGTTTGTTATCATAAGACATTATCTTTTGGTCTTTATGTTCAGTATTTGTCCTTAACAATGTGGCTAAATCAATTTTGACAGCTTGCTCATTTGACTTTCTCCATAAATTGTCTGCTTTCAACAATACGTCTTTTAAATCATGAGGATTTGGGGTAACTAGTAAAATATTTTGTTTGATATCTTCATGCAAAGCATGTAGAAATATACTCATATGTAACAAGCCACCATGCTCAAATGCAAGATTATTACTGACCAATAATTCCATAATAGTTGCTATCCTGTGTGACAATTCATAGGGAGATTCACTTTGCATTTGTTTGATCTTCCCATGAATAGTAATATCAGAACGTACACCATACAAAACACATAATAATTCCAGTAATATGTCCCTTGTCCTCATAGGCTGAATACAGATCTGTTTAATTCTCACCCAAAGACTACTTCCTATAGAATGTTGTATAACTCGTTCTAAATCAGATGGGTTGAGATTGTACATATCTCTGACATTCTGCAAGTCACAAAACCATTTTAAAAATCTGTTTAAATCATGGCAGGGAATCATTCCTATTTCTTTAAGAATTGCATCTAATTCTTTTGGTTTCAAAGGCTTCATTACAAGCTGAACTTCACCTGTATTATTATTATTGTTATAAACTGTGGTGGTCTCGGTGGGTGCGGCTGGCAATGAGTTATCAGATTTAATATGAGGTTCTGTTTCATTTGATAGAATGTTTGTATTTGTATTTTGCTGCAGATTTGATGCATATCTGCATTCCTGAGATCTCTTCTCTAATTCCATAATTCTTAATTTCAATCTCTCATTTTCCTCTGATAATTCATCACAACGTTTAGATTTCTCAAGCAACGCACCCCCAATGGTGACTGCATGCAATTTTAAATTTACAGTCTCACTTTCTGATTGGTTTTGTAACCTCTGACAAACCTTGTTGCTATTATCAGCTGCACTCTGTAATTGGGTAATTTCCTCAACCTTATCCTTCAAAGAACTTTCCATTGTTAAACAGCAAGATAACAAGCCCTGTACAATACAACCTTTTCTTTTACTTTCTGAAATTTTGCTATCAAAAACAGTTTTCTCTAAAAATTATATTTTTCTGGAACTTCATAAGGACCGCCATGACGCTTAATACATTTTAACACCCATCTGTTAACTTTATCAGAACTGACACTAGCTTCACACTGAGTAAGCATTTTGACTATATTATTAATAATTAAAAAAAAAGAAATATTTTACTCACCGCATTAGTTACTCCTTCAGCTTTCAGCTCAGGTTTTCTGGTACACGATACAGTCCTTTTTTTTTGTTGTTTCCAGTCTCCAGAGAATAATTCTGGGGTTCCAAACTTGTTTAATTTTGTAGATCAGACTCTCTTATGTCACAACCAGACATTAGAGTCACAGCACAGGTCTTGGGTCTCCATCAGACTTCTGTCCAACTCACCGGATTGTTGTCACCGACTTCTGTTACTAAGTCCTGAAAATGCTCTTCTGGTCACTTGAAAGGCACCAATGTAGTGATCTAATATATAGTTTGTAGATGGTATGTAGTCATTAAAAGTACTTCTCCGCAGCAACCCAATTCTTCCAGAGAGGCGCACTTTATTGGCTTCCAAAACAGAACAGTCTTACAGATGACGAAATCCAACAGGGTATCATGACAATGAATATATTCCTCTTAGACCTATGCCTTCATAATCACAGACCCTTCTCTGAGATAGTTTTTCTTAGACTGCAAGCCATCTTATATCCCCTAAGATGAGCAATTTGCTTTGATCTGCTCCTGTCTTTCAGAGTGACAGCAGATAACCCCAAGCTGTGAACAGCTGTAGTCATAAAGCTGCCCTAATCTACATTCTTGCATATTCCCATTCATTCATTATCTGTTCCCCTTTTATATGTGGAATAATTCTTGTTTGGCTACTCTCCCTTTGTCTGGAGACTGTATATCAACAAGTCCCCTTTGATATGTGTAACAGATAACAATGTGGCCTGCCTAGAATGAACTTATCTTAGAATGCCTAAATAAAATACATAAAAAACACTACATATATCTATATATATATATATATATATATATATATATATATATATATATATATATTAGATATAACATACTACACCCACAAGGAAGATATCTAATCTTAATATTTGACATTAATTCCACCACATATACAATTGCCAACATATACCCTTAACGCCCATCAAATTAGTTTCCTCAACACACTGCTAAGGAAAATACATACACACCAAAGAGGATCCCTGTTGATTTGTGGTGATTTTAATCTCATTGCTGACAAATCCATGGACTCAAGCTCATCATCAAATCGTATGGGACCTTCGCTCCTTAATCTAATACACCATAATAGCCTATTTGACGCATGGCATTGCTTTCATGCAGCTGAAAGAGACTTCACCTTTTTCTCCACACCTCACTGGTCCTACTCCCGCATAGACCTTTTTCTTGTAGACCAGGGTCTCTTAACAAAAACAAACACTACAAAGACCAATAATATCACATGGTCGGATCATGCGTCAGTGGTTCTAACTATTGTGGATTCCTTATCGTCTGATGCTATCCCAATATGAGGGGCCAACCCACTTCTCCTTCAAAGAGAAGACACCAAAAAGACACTGGAGAGACACTTGACAGAATATTTTACAGAAAATAAAACATCTTTAAATGACCATTTTACCTTATGGAATGCCCACAAAGCGTTCATGAGGGGAATCTTTATTAAATTAGGGGCAGGAGTAAGAGGCAGCGGCAAAAGCATCTAAGAGAGGTTACTGAGGAAATTCACAACTTAGAAACTCAAAATAAACAGAACCCTTCACCCTCCACCTCCCACAAATTGACACAGCTCCAATATGATCTGAGATTACATCTTCTGGAGAATTTTGAAAAGTCCTCCAGAAGATTAAAGATGACTTATTGTGCCAATAGAGCAGGGGAAAGGTTTGGCCCAACGCCTTTGCGGCTGCAGGTACAAATCTAAAATCCTGTATATAATCCACCCTCTCACCAATTATCCCTTCCCCAGCTAACAGCAGAATAACTGCAACAATTAAATTCACCCTTTGACTTTCCTGAAGTATTCAAAGCTACCACTCAACCAATCCCCTGGATTATAGGGGGAATACTACAAAACTTCCAAACAGATCTTAACACCCTATTTAGTTCGCATTTACAATGCTGCTGCTGCCTCCTCCTCCTTCCCTTCAGAAATGCTTAAAGCCTTAATAATTACACTACCCAAACCAGGGAAGGACCCATCCACTCCACAGAAATTCAGACCTATTTCACTCCTTAATAACGACCTAAAATTATATGACAAACTCAGCTTTACGTTTGATAGACATCCTCCCTTAACTTATACACCCAGATCAATCAGGGTTCACCAAGGGACGCCAGACTTCAGATGCCACCAGATGCCTAATAAATATTATTCACCATGCTAAACATGCGTGGAACGCCTTGTCTGCTTCTAGCACTGGACGCGGAGAAGGTGTTTGATTGCATACACTGGGGATACTTGGCCAAGGTGCTATCGGATTTTGGCTTTGCAGGCCCAATTTTTTCAGCAATTATGGCTCTTTACACCAAACCTTCGGCCCAGGTGTACACCTCTGGAGCCCTTTCTACCCCATTTAATATTACGAATGGGACCCTTCAGGGATGTCCACTGTTACCATTAATATTTAACCTGTTGATGGAGCCTCTGGCTAGTCACATTCATAGCCATCCCCACATCACAGGTTTTCAGATTCACAATTCATCACACACCATCAGCTTATTTGCAGATGACGTCATTATAATGCTCACAAATGTGGAAAACTCCTTGGCTTTGGTACACCATGCATTGAAAATGTTTAACTGGCTTTCCTATTACAAAGTGAATGAAACAAAATCCTATATCCTTGGGTTAAATGTTCCTCCAAATATCCAACAGAAACTTGCAAAATTCTATCCGTACACATGGGATAGTGTGGGCATAACATAGGCATCACCCTAACACCAAAAACGGAAGAACTATTTAACCACTTGCCTACCAGGCATGAACACCCCCTTCCTGACCAAGCCATTATTCAGCTTTCAGCGCTGTCACATTTTGAATGACAATTGCGCGGTCATGCAACGATGTACACAAATATTTTTTCCCCACAAATAGAGCTTTCTTTTGGTGGCATTTGATCACCTCTGCGGTTTTTATTTCTTGCGCTATAAACAAAAGAAGAGGGACAAGTTCGAAAAAACGCAATATTTTTAACTTTTTACTATAATAAATATCCAATTTTGAATTTTTTTTAAACAAAATTTTTCCTCAGTTTAGGCCGATACTTATTCTTCTACATATTTTTGGTAAAAAAGATCGCAATAAGCGTATATTGATTGGTTTGCGCAAAAGTTATAGCGTCTACAAAATAGGGGATAGATTTATAGCATTTTTATTATTATTTTTTTACTAGTAATGGCGGCGATCTGCGATTTTTATCGTGACTGTGATATTTCGTTGGACATATCGGACACTTTTGACACATTTTTGGGACCAAAAATGCATTGATTACTGTATAAATGTGACTGGCAGGGAAGGGGTTAACACTAGGGGGTGATCAAGGGGTTAATATGTTCCCTATGTGAGTGATTTTAACTATGGGGGGAGGGGACTGACTGGTGGAGGGGACCGATCGGTGTCCCTATGTACAAGGGACACACCATCGGTCTCCTCTGACAGGACGTGGATCTGTGTGTTTACTGGGCAATCGCGGGTGCCCGGCGGACATCGTGGCCGTCGGGCACGCTCGTCGGGTCCCCATCGGCATGGCGGGCGCGCGCGTGCCCCTTAGTGGCCGCAGAGTTAGTGCCGTTATATGACGGCGGCCCGGAACAAGAGGTGTTTCTTGCCGCCGTCATATGACAGTGGGCGGTCTGAAACTGGTTAAACTATACCCCATTTATAGGTAAACTAAGCTCAAAACTTCATGACCTAGCTAAAGTGTAACTCTCTTGGTCAGGTCGTTTAGCAGCCTTTAAAATGATTCTCCTCCCCCAATTGATATATCTATTCAGAACACTCCCTATTCCTGTACCCAACTCTTTTTTGACAGCAGCCCATTCGATAGTTAATAGATACTTATGGCAAGGAAAGAAGGCAAGACTTCTCTAGACTGGTTACTACTAAAAAGGCAGGTGGAGTAGGAAGGGTAATTCTCAAGGATTACTATACTGCCTCTATCTTAGCACAACTTAAAACATGGTTCCCTCTATCTAAAGATTCTAGATGGAAATAATTAGAATGTTCCCAAACACAAGGGAAAAATCTGTATCACTTCCTACTCACGAGCCATTATAACAGCCCACAAAGTACATCACTATCCCCTACTGTACTAGCATCTCTTCAGGCCTGAGATACACTCATAACTACCTCCTTCCAAGAATCCAAAACAACTGCACTCCCACTACCAATACAAAGCCTACCCACTATCATACCCAACTTAAATATAAGTAGATGGGTGACTAAAGGAATAAAAGACGTAGATGACCTGATAATAGGGCCAGCACCCAAAACCTTTAGAGACCTACAGATAGAGTATGGTTTAGCCAACTGTGAACACTATACTTATTTACAAATAAACCACTTAATTCGCTCCAGCCCAAACAACGTCCTATTACTATCATGGAATATAACCCAATTCTACTTTAATCCCAATACTAAGATTAAAGGTATATCTTTGTTTTACAAACTGCTCAACAAAAATGACGTATTCATTAAAACATCCAACATACTAGCATGGGAAAGCAACATGAATATTAGATATACCCCAATGACCAATGGCAAAAGTCATCACATATGCAGTGGCAAAAAGCTTAAACCTATGGGAACTGACACAAAAAATGTTACTTAACTCCCTATAGAATTGCAAAATTCTCTCCACATACTCCTGCAACGTGCTGGCGGAATTGCAGGGAGGTCGGCACATTATATCATATACTATGGTCTTGTCCTGTCACAGACAATTTCTGGATAGCAGTATGGTACGGAACTGGAAAAACCAGAAAGCTCCTCCTATCCAAGAGGTAATAACGACAACCCACATGCACGCCACATATGAGATACTGTTTGCTTCCACACAAGGCAAGCACCAAGAGGCTAGCTCTCGATGGAATATTTGAAAATATAGAAAATTTTCTCTAGGAATTGATCTTACTCCATTACCAAACAGGAAACCTGACTTACTTACATTGACTGTGTTGATGAGTTACGTTAAAGTTTGTTTTTGAAACGCAACCACATTTTAAAAGTTTTAAAACTTTTATATTTCTCCCATTCTCTACACACCCTAACCCCAAGAGTTAACACTAAGGTTTATTAAGGACAGATACAATAAATAGACGAAGCAGAGGTCTCACGTGATGTGTAAACGCAAATTGTTTAGTGATGTACTTGCAACATCATATATGATCTATAAGGAAACTGTTATGCCAAATGTCCTTTTATTTATTTCCTCTGTATTAACACCAAGATAAACACCAATAAAGAAATATTGAAATTTTAAAAAATGACATCGTCTTGAGAAAAAATCCTTCTCTGGCCTCCCTTCATTAAAATAACTGGATTTGACTTTAGGGTGGTGTTAATGGTCACGATATTTAAGGCAAAAATAAATAGCAGAACGTTTTTATACATTGGCAAAATCTATCAACAAAAAAAAGAGATTTCCATGAATATTTTTATCTCTA
This sequence comes from Lithobates sylvaticus, assembly GCA_028564925.1. NCBI lineage: Eukaryota > Metazoa > Chordata > Amphibia > Anura > Ranidae > Lithobates > Lithobates sylvaticus. The sequence goes on from CM053030.1 coordinate 410,580,830, forward strand.
TCAAAAATATAGTAAAATGCATGGAGAAATTGCTTAGAGCAGCTTTGTAAAAAGGCAAAACTGTAGGAATCAATATTTCCTGGGAAAAAAAGAGCAGAATTTCAATTTCTCCATTTACTATTAGGCCCCATATGCTGCCTGGATGCTGTTGGGATTTGCTTTTGCTGTAAAATCACAGTAATATATCTACAGTACATTAGATTGAACAGTTGCTGCAATGGAAATCGGGTCACTCTGGTATGACAGAGAAAGATCTGCTGAAACAGCAAGAGTATAATAGATAGCACAGCTGAGTTCACTTTAAACTTATATAGCTACTTTACAAAAACACTCTCCTGAATGGATGTTATAAACAAGTTGGATGAATGATCTTCCTTTCTGTTAGAGGCATGTTTTACCTTTAATGTTCCTTAGTGCAGCTGTGTTGAAAATGTTCTATTTTATGGATTAGCTACAAGTTGTATTCTGCACTTTGGGTTAGTTTAGACTACTCAATACTATACTACTTACCAGTTGCATAAAAAATGTGTTTTCTACTCCACGTAGCCAAATATGAGCAGTGATGTCACATGGAACTCAGGAATCTCCTTCCCCTAGAGTTCCATTGGCACTAAAAATTGGGCTAGGGGCAGGAAGCTTAGTTTGACCAGTGGGATGGGGGAGACCCATGCTCCTTCCTTCTCTAAGCTGCCAGGACTGGATGAGATGCCACGGGACAGTTTAAGACATTGCTGGAATTTGGAAGGTAAGTGTTAGTGAAATTACATTTAATGAGGGATTTTTTTTTACAAGTGTTAATGTGTTTTATTCACATTCCTCACTCACCTGCAAGCAAAGAGAATTAGTTAGGGCTTTGGGAGACCCCAAGACTATTTTACCAAAAAAGGGCAATTACCCACTTGCTTTCTTTCAGGAAACATGTATGTGGTATATATGTCCTCCCTTACACCATCCTCAGGCACTGGTGCATTGGAAAGGGAGCCCCCATTTTTTATTGATGGGCATGTGGGCTGATATGAGCACAACAGGGGGCTGCATGCTCATTGTTCCCTTGTTATAAAGATACCTGCCCGCATACCTGGCATGCTAGGCTGGTTAGCTCTGTAAGATGGGGGAATGATTTCTCCAACTAATACAGGAGTCCCCAAACTGCGCCTCGCAGGCAGATGTGGCCCTTTGCTTGCCTGTCTCCGGCCCTTGAGGCACTATTACTTCCACTGATAATGGGGTACGATTCCTTCCACCGACACCAAAGACCGAGCACTATTCCTCCCACTGACACCAACAATGGCATACTATTCCTCCCACTAACACCAGAGATGGGAAACTAATTCTTCCAATGACGCCAATGATAGGGTACTATTCCTCTTACTGACAACATTGATGTCATTTTTTTACTCCTACTGACCACCAAGCCTATGGTATTGTTTACATGCACTGATGCCAGAGGATTTTCTACTTCCACTTGTCACTGTCAGGCCTCTTCCAAAGTTTGAAGGACAGTAAACTGGCCCATTGTTTTGAAAGTTTGAAATTCCCTGAACTAATACCATTGGTGTGGCACTATTTCTCCTCCTACTGATCAAGTCTGAGATATTGTCAACTCCAACTGGCACTGGGGCATTTTCTTCTGTCACTGACCACAGTTTGGCCCCATTCTGGCCCCCCTAAGGTCTGAAAAACAGTACCGTATATACTCGAGTATAAGCCGAGATTTTCAGCCCTTTTTTTAGGGCTGAAAGTCCCCTTCTCGGCTTATACTCGAGTCAGTGCGGTCTGCCTACATGAACAGCTTGTCATGTAGACAGACGGCACTGTTCAAAAGCCGCGCCGCCTCCTCCCGCCCGTCCGTGATAGGCGGACACTAATTTTCCCAGCAGCGCAGTGTTCCGCCTATCACGGATGTTCTCTCATTCTCATCTCATGGACGAGGATGAGAGAATATCCGTGATAGGCGGAACACTGCACATGACCGCTGGGAAAACCGAGTGTTCCTCCTATCACGGACGAGAAGGAGGAGGAGGCGCGGCTTTCAAACCTGCAATGGCGCCTCGCGCCTCAGCGTGTACGCTGAGGCGGAGGAGGGACACCGCACACCCGAGGGACACCGCACACCGCACACCGCACACCGGACACCGGGCAGCGGCCCCCGAGGGACACGGGACAGCGGGACACCGGATCGATCGGCACAGGTAGGCTGCACTGGGGACACGGGGGGGTTGTATAGGACACAGGGGACATGTAGATGGGCATTTGGTGACACACTTTTCCACTTACAGTAGCTGCTCCATTTCCCCCCCTCGGCTTATACACGGGTCATTAACTTTTCCCATTTTTTTGTGGTAAATCAGGGGCCTCGGCTTATACTCGGGACGGCCTATACTCGAGTATATACGGTAATTTGGACCTTTGTTTATTAAGTTTGGAAACCCCTGGTCTACAGCAAGTGAGATTTGATAGCTGTTCACTGGCTGATGCATTCACCTGCTGTACATTCATCCTATTGTAAATCTACAATCTATCTAAATGCCAAATTCATCTAATTATGTGAATGTCAATAACGGTTTTCCTGATTAATTTCCCAATGAATCCTTCATAAAAACAGAAAAAAACCTTAACTGCATCCCGAATTTATCCAAGAAAATTGCTAAAAGTACTTAAATTAGAACAGAAATATATATCCTAGGTAAAAACACTGTACTTCCAAAACTTTAATATTGACCTGTTTATGAAGAACACAAAAAAAAAAATCATGTTAAGTGGTTAAATACATTTTGCCAGAAAACGTGATGTTTCGCTGAACTCAGACCTGCTATGATCTTTCTTGCCTTATCCTTTACCCTGCATATTCCATTTTTAATTTTCCATGCTCCATTAAATTTGTTTGTTATTTCTGGCTTTTAATATAAATTACATTTAAAAAATGAATATTTTACACTGCTGTTTTCATGGTCAGCAGATCACCAGGCTTAAAACCTAGAACATGAATTTTATTTATGCTTCATAATATTTTTGTGTAGTAAATAGGAATTTGCCACCTGTTTAGTTGCTGATTCAAAATCACTTAAGTGCTGAAGGTAATGCCATTTATTCTCTGACAGAAAGCTGTTTATTGTTCGCCGCTAGTATTTGATTAGTTTCTCTAGCGAACTGCAGATTCATTATAATGGAGGCATCACTGAAGCTGGCTGCAAAATACTGTACTCCTTGATAGGAATATATGACCCATGCAATGGACTATAAATTTAAAGAGACTTTTATTATTCAAAGGAAAATCTTTTAATACTGTGTATGATGTTTCCCAGCTAATTCTGCATGTGTGAGTTTAAAAAAATGTAATTAACTGTAAAAGTTAAATACATTTGATTACTTTCATCAATATTCTCCTGTTTACTTTGTATTGTCTATTATTGCTAATTCTTCCTGGGTTGGGGTATATAAATTTGGCATCAAGGTGGAATTGATCTTAAAATACATTTAAAGTATCATTAACCACTTAAGGACCGGAAGGATTTACCCCCTTAATGACCAAGCCATTTTATGCTATACGGTCATGCAACATTGTACCTAAACAAAATTGATGTCCTTTTTCCCCCCACAAATAGAGCTTTCTTTTGGTGGTATTTGATCACTTCTGTGTTTTTTATTTTTTGCGCTAGAAACAAAAAAAGAGTGTCAATTTAAAAAAAAAAAGCAATATATTTTTCTTTTTGCTATAATAAATATCCCCAAAACAATATAAAAAACACATTTCTTCCTCAGTTTAGGCCAATATGTTTTCTTCTACATATTTTTGGTAAAAAAAAAAAAATTGTGTATATTGATTGGTGTGTGCAAAAGTTATAGCGTCTACAAAATAGGTGATCTCTCTTTGCTCCCCTGTCAGAATGGGGATCTGTTTGTTTACATTGACAGATCACCATTTTGGCTCTCTGTTGAGCGATCACGGGTGGCCAGCGGACATAAATGTTGAAGTTACAGCCCTTATCTTATCTAACAGGTAAAAAACATAAAGTATGCAATGGACTTGGGGCAAGTCCTGTCCAGACCATTGCATACTTTGTGTTTTCTACCTGTTGGATAAGATAAGTGCTGTAACTTCAACATTGATGTAAGTGTTTAAATAAACTTCATAATCTGCAGTTTTACACTATGTGGAGATGTTTTATCATACATGGATAAGATGATATAACCAAGAGAGTGGTGCCCTTCCCAGAGTGATAAGTGATGAGATCCATGGAGCCTTCCCATGGATAATTCTCCTGGACATTTGTATGGCACAGTGCCACTAGTATCTGAGTCATTGATTTTTGGTAAGGGTATTTATCCTACTTTGGTGGTGGATAATTATGTCTTGGTGATCTGCATATTAACCTTGGCTTAGAGTTAAACATTTGTCATTCTCACATAACGCTGCACTTTTATATGTATATATCATTAAACCAAGATCATTAAAAACTGCCACTACATGCTGTATTATATTTTATTCATGCCACTCATCCACTAGAGAATTAATTTTTTGTAGATTGGCTCCGCCTTGTTCATCCTGCTGTTCTCTATCCCTCCCTCCTTGTCTGTATCTCTGGTGAAGCCTGAGATTGTGTAGACCAGCTGTTGACCTCTACTGAACATGCTCCAGTTTCAGTTCCCTTCTAAGCTGTTTATATCCTTCTTTATCTTATCTGTGAGGTCCATGCAACTATAAAGTCACTCATCTAGGCATATAGACAGTGAAAAATGACACCCCCTCCTCCTTAATTTCCTCATATTGCTAAAAACTATGGGGGCGGGATGGAAGATAGTGATTGATGAAGGCTTCACCTCCTTGTTGGTACCACTACATACACACCATAGACACAGGATGGAGGGGCAAGACAGTGCTTGTAATGGTAGAACATCCTCCAGATCTCTTTACAGTGTGAAAAAGGGACACTTTCACCCCCTTCCTGCCCAGGCCAATATTCAGATTTCAGCACTGTCACAATTTGAATGATAATTACTCAGGTATGCAACACTGTACCCAAATGAAAATGTTATTATTTTTTGAGACAGATAGAGCTTTCTTTTTGCTTGAAAAAAATACCAAAAATTAAATTTTTTTTGCCAATAAATAATCTTTCTTCATGAATTGAGGCCAAAATTGAATCTACTACATTTCTTTGGCAAAAATAGCCAAAAATTGTGTATTAAACAGTGTGAAAGTTATAGAGCCTACAAGCTACAATACATATTTTTGAAAATGGATCAATCCTAATGTCCTGACTGCCTATCACATTTCTTGAGGTCCTAAAATGCCCTATTATACCTAAACAACCACTTTTTGGAAAGTAGACTCCTCAAATATTTAGTAAGAGGCATGGTGAACATTTTGAAGTTGTATTTTTTTCCACAGTTTTTTGGAAAATTAAGAAATTTACATTTTTTTTTTTCACAGAAATATAATTTAAATTTATTTCTCACACATGACCTAGGCATACTTGCAATTGCACCACAAAACACATTCTGCTACCCCTCCAAAATAAGAGGATACCACATGTGTGAGACTTTTTCACAGCCTAGATGCATTGCGAGGTCCAAAATCCAATGAGCACATTTGGGCTTTCAAGTAACATAAATTATGGATCTAATTTCCTGACTACCTATCACAATTTTGGCTGATAAGCACATTGATAAGGCTGCACTGGTGTGGCTGATCAGGACACTGATGAGGCTGCACTGGTGTGGCTGCACTTGTGTGGCTGGTCAACACACCGATGAGGCTGCACTGGCATGGCTGATCAGGACCCTGATGAGGCTGCATTTGCGTAGCTGCACTGCTGTGGCTGCACTGGCGTGGTTGATCAGGACACTGGTGAGGCTGCATTGGTATGACTGCACTGGCATGGCTATTCAGGCCACTGATGAGGCTGCACTGGCGTGGCTGCACTGGTGTGGCTGCACTGGTGTGGCTGATCAGGACATTGATGTGGCTGAACTGGGGTGGATGACTGATGTGGCTGATCAGAGTTCTGATTTGGCTGCACAGATGTGAATGACTGGTGTGGCTGATCAGGGCACTGCTGTGGCTGCACTGGTGTGGCTGATTAGGACACTGATGAGGCTGCATTGGCATGACTGAACTGGTGGGGCTGATCAGGACACTAAGGAGGCTTCACTGGCATGGCTGTACTGGCATGGCTGATCAGGACATTAATGAGGCTGTGGTGGCATGGCTAATCAGGACACTGATGAGGCTGTACTGGCATGGCTGCACTGGATTGGCTGACCAAGACACGGATGAGGCTGTACTAGCATGGCTGCACTGGCTTGGCTGATCAAGACATTGATGAGGCTGCATTGGCATGTCTGCACTGGCATTGCTATTCAGGACACTGTTGAGGCTGCACTGGTGTGGCTGATCAGGACATTGATGAGGCCACACTAGTGTGGCTGATCAGGGTTCTGATGTGGCTGAACTGGTGTGGCTGATCAGGGCATTGATGAGGCCACACTAGTGTGGCTGATCCGGGTTCTGATGTGGCTGAACAGATGTGGATGACTGGTGTGGCTGCTCAGGGCTCTGCTGTGGCTGCACTGGTGTGGCTGATCAGGACACTGATAAGGCTGCATTGGTGTGGCTGCACTAGTGTTGATGATTAGGGCTATGATGATTGATGATTAGGGAAATGGAGAGCCTATACCCAGCAAAATAATTTTGTTTGTTTACCTGATCACATGGTAAAGGGCTGCTGTGATTGTCCCCAAGGACACCTTCCAAGAACTATGAACATGTCTACGGCGGGCAGCAAGTATTTAAACTCCACCTACACCATGTTATTGCAAAACAATAATAAACATTTGTTTTTAACTGACCCCTTTTTGGAAAGTAGACATTCCAAGATATTTAGTAAGAGGCATGGTGAGGTTTTTGGTGTTGTCATTTTTTCCCACAATTCTTTGCAAAATTTATATTTTTAAATTTTTTATTTATTTTTCCACAAAATTGTCATTGTAATAGGTTATTTCTCTCACATGAAATGTGTATACCACAAATAATGTCTCAAAAATAAATTCTGCTACTCCTCCTGAGTACTATGATACCACATGTGTGAGACTTTTTTACAGCCTAGCCACTTAGAGAGGCCCAACATGCAGGGAGCACCATCACGTGTTCTAGGAGCATAAATTACACATCTAACTTGTGGACTACCTATTACACTTTTGAAGGCCCTGGAGCACCAGGACAATGACACGTGGCACTGATGGCAGATGGCACTGATACGTGGCACTGATGACACGTGACTGATGACAGATGGAACTAATATGTGGCACTGATGACACGTGACACTGATGTGGCACTGATGACAGATGGCACTAATACACTTCGCGCCTGTGCTATGGCCAAAAGACAGCTACAGCGCCCCTGTGTTGGCCGTGCCCCTTGGACACAGCCAATCACAGATCGTGCTAAATGGCCAATCACAGCGGCCATTTAGCACTCGATCGGCGTGTCCAATGAGAGGTGATCTCATATGGAAACATATGAGATCATCCCTCATCGTCAGCTCTCCCTCCTCACACAGAGACAGCATGTGAGGAGGGAGAGATGAACAGCTGCAGCTGCAGCATCAGTGACAAGTAAGTAACACTCACACAGTGAAACACACACACACAGTGAAACACACACACACACACATGCCCACCTGTCCCCAGTGCCACCTGTCAGTGCCATCTGTCCCCAGTGCCACAAATCAGTGCCATCTGTCCCCAGTACCACCTATCCCCAGTGTCATCTGTCCCCAGTACCACCTGTCCCCAGTGCCACCTGTCCCCAGTGCCATGTGCCACCTGTCCCCAGTGCCCCGTGCCACCTGTCATCAGTGCCACGTATAATCAGTGCCACCTGTCAGTGTCACGTGTCATCAGTGCCACGTATCAGTGCCACCTGTCAGTGTCACATGTCATCAGTGCCACATATCAGTGCCATCTGTCATCAGTGTCAGGTGTCATCAGTGCCACGTATTAGTGCCATCTGTCATCAGTGCCGTGTATTAGTGCCATCTGTCATCAGTGCCACATCAGTGTCACGTGTCATCAGTGCCACATATTAGTTCCATCTGTCATCAGTGTCACGTGTCATCAGTGCCACGTATCAGTGCCATCTGCCATCAGTGCCACGTGTCATTGTCCTGGTGCTCCAGGGCCTTCAAAAGTGTAATAGGTAGTCCACAAGTTAGATGTGTAATTTATGCTCCTAGAACACGTGATGGTGCTCCCTGCATGTTGGGCCTCTCTAAGTGGCTAGGCTGTAAAAAAGTCTCACACATGTGGTATCATAGTACTCAGGAGTAGCAGAATTTATTTTTGAGACATTATTTGTGGTATACACATTTCATGTGAGAGAAATAACCTATTACAATGACAATTTTGTGGAAAAATAAATAAAAAATTTAAAAATATACATTTTGCAAAGAATTGTGGGAAAAAATGACAACACCAAAAACCTCACCATGCCTCTTACTAAATATCTTGGAATGTCTACTTTCCAAAAAGGGGTCATTTGCACTTTCCTGGCTTGTTCAGGTCGCAAGAAATGAGATAGGCCACCAGTAAATCAGGTGTGATCATTTTTTTATGATTTGCATCACAGCTTTTAGACTCTCTAACCTTCACACAGACTAAATAATATCCACTAATTTGGATTATTTGTACCAAAGATATGTAGCAGTATAAATTGTGGCCAAAATTTATGTGTATGAAAAAAAAGACAAAAAATGTATTTGGGTACAGTGTTATATGACTGAGTAATTGTCATTCAAAGTGTGAGAGCACCGAAAGCTGAAAATTGGTCTGGGCAGGAGGGGAGTTTAAGTGCCCAGTAGGCAAGTGGTTAAATATAGATTTGAATGAAACTTTCAACACTTTAAACAGCTATTTATTATTTATTTTATAGTTATATATATTTTTATTTCTCTAATCTGAAAGCTTTTTTTTATGTCATATGACCCGCACAGCACCAGTCAGTGCTGTGCAGACACAGATTCATACATCATACATCGTGATCTGCTGCTCGCACGTGCAATGGTTTACAGGCAAAGTAAAAGAAATTGTAAATGCACATTTTTACCGGCAAAAAAACATGTGCATTTTTTTTTTTTTTTTATGTGAACTGATCCTTTACCAATCAGTTGTCAGCTGGGGAAGTGTCATTCTTTGTGACATTTTTTCTTGGTGTGTTTTGTTTCATCAGTTCATCAAGATTGCTGTTTGTCATGAATGACTTAGATCTATGTAGCACGGCTCCCTAGAGGACTGCTTAGAATTACCTGCTTATCTGCACGGCCATGACCTGGTGAACATTCCAACCCACCTGACACTCTGGTTTCACACATCCTTGTATCACTGTAGAGTAATAATCAGACAACTCTGTGTGTTTAGGTTCTATGAATATTTGAATTGAACCAATAAAGGGTAACGTTATCACAAAGAGGAGGTAATTGATCTGCTGAGTTCTAGGTGAGAGTGCCAACTCAGCAAAAGAATTCCTCTGAAAGGCACAAGACAAATATTACAAGGACAATACTATGTACACACTTCTTGAGAAATAATGTTTCCCCCAGATGGATATTTCAGCTAACTGATTATACTGACACTCTGTAAGAGATGGGACCTAGCCGGCCTATAATGCTATCCTAAGAGGAGAGAGCGGATCTAGAAATGATAATATAGGGGCCTTTCTATCAGTAATGGCAATAAAGTCCACGTTGCAGATCTGATGTTGTTCACCAGCATGTAGGAGCTTGTTAACTGTAATCCGATTAGGTGTGGTGGGAAACAGTAGATTTATTGTAATAGAGGAAGGCTAAAGATGTCTAAGCACAGTGATCAGATAGATTCAGTAAAGTAATCTTGGAGTAGAGATGTCTTTGCAGTGTCTTAATGTAACTGTGACAAAGAATTAATAAAGGTTGAGCAATTTGCCCTCTCACCAACAACCAGACTGCCCCGATGTCTCCCGGACAAGAACTTGTGTAGCGACACTCATGCAGTGGATCCGCTGTCTCGATCTCCCAACATGAAGCTTGACACACACCGACTGGCAGGCATCCGGAGTGGTACTGGAAGGATGTCCAACAGCAAACGGCAGAGCTAGGTCTCAGGTTATGGGTTGGAAGGTGGTAATCCACGTGGTAGTCCGTGACCTCTCTCTCCCTGTTGCACAGAGAGGTCCATCTTGCGTCAGGCCCGGAAGGAAGAGAGCTCCGTGCGGGATTTGCTTCTTTTATAGCTATTCCCAGCAATCTCCCGCTGGCAGAAAAGATCCCTGGGATATGTAGTCCTGGCACATAATCCCACAGTCCTTTTGTTTGGCACACAAATATGATGTCACCTGATACACTGATCACTAGAGGGACAGATGATGCTTTGAGATACTGGAGGGTACGGTGCTTTAGGATTGTAGTCCATATTACTACATCTACATTCCTGTACAATGTGATTGAAAATGGATTTACTTGGTGTACTCCATTAAAATTCATACCAGACCCCATTTTTACGATAACGGTTTGCTTTTTTTTTCTGTGGGGTACACAATAAACTATTCTCCCTGAAAAAAAAAAAAAACAACTACCAGATATAATTCACATCCCATGGACTCCTAGATGATGTCACCTGGGATACCCTGCCCCTTTGTTTACATTCAGCTTCCAGGCTGGAATCTATGACTCATGGTGAGGAGTCTGTTGGGTGCAAATTGTCTTCAGTTGTGCACATGTTATTTTTTCTCTGGGTCAGCAGACATCAATCACTGTTATTGACGTGGATTTCCACTGTGGGACTTTTTTAAAAAGGGTGGGGTGAGTTTTTTTATACTGTATTTTTCTGGCTGAGTACCCAGGACTACTATGTACCCCTTATTTATTCACATAAGGGGTGGGTGGATAACCGAGGGCACCTTTTTTTTTAAAGGGTGCTGCTATATTCTGATAAGCCTCCCCTGCACAGCCCCACAATCATCAGGCCAGGAATGAGGGAAAGAGGTTTGTGTCCTCAAATTCATGCGGACAAGGTGCTTTGTCAGAGGGGCCACCCTGGCAAGATACCCTCCACATGTTGAGGGCATGCAGCCTGGTATAGTTCAGGAGGGGTGCTGCATGCTTGCTATACCTCTTTCTTGTGCCACAAGGCTGCATGTCCAGATAAGATTTTAGAAAAATATGACAGGAATGACTTGGGTATAATCAGCCTGCCCATCCATAAATTGAAATTCAGGTGGGGCCCCGCCGATCCAGCTGAATTTCAATCCATGTATGGCCTGCATAAGTCCAGCTTTGAAAAATATCAGCTCACCAGATTTCTCGTAGGATCAGCAGGTATAATGATAATTATTACTGTAACTGTTTGGTAAAAGTTATGGGGAGTGGTGGGGTTACTGTAAGTGTGAAGATTACTCTTAATTATGTTATTAAATGATTATGTTATGGATTTCCTTTATGGAATTATTATTAGATAATTTGGTTATGGAATGGTTTCAAAACCCTATAAGGATTTAGTTGCAGTCTTTGTCCCATTGGGTTGATTCACACTATTCATATGTCCTGTAGACCATTGTTGCTGAAACAAGGAGCTATTTACAGTGACAATATTCTCATATTGGAAAGGTCTTCGCTTGCTTGCCCATTAAATTGTTGTAACAAAAGTATTTTCCTTACATTTTTGTGTTCAGAAAGCACCTACCTCTCTCCTATTCACTTTACTGGCCCTTGTAGAGATGGGTGGCATGGGCAGGAGATGATGTGAGGATGAAATCTTTGCAGGGAACAATTTATTTTGAAGACTGATCTAAGTGACAGAGTTATTTTCAAGGAAACTGGTAATCATTGTCTTTCAAATATCAATATATGTAATTATTTGACTTGCAAGCAGCTGTATTATTGAACCAAACTTACAAAAACTTGATGCTATATTTTGACTCTTGTGGGGTTATTTTTCTATTTTTATCTACCATATATACTCGAGTATAAGCTGAGTTTTTCAGCACATTTTTTTGTGCTGAAAATGCCCCTCTCGGCTTATACTCCAGTCAAGCATTTTTCTGCAGCAGACAATGACATTTTATGAACCGACATTGGGGTTTGCAAACCCAGTGGAACCAGCACTACAACATATCCAAAGATGGGGTTCCTAGCACCAAGTGGCCCTGAGATACAGGGCCCCAAAGTCGGTCAACTGTGTCCCCCTGCAGCAATATCATTTCTAGAAACCCTTAACTACCGAGTTTGAGGTTCGTGGGACCTATGGTGGCAAATTGGCACAGTGAGGCATGCAAATGGGCACAGTGAGGCTGCAAATGGGCATTATTGACCCTCTTTTCCACTTACAGTAGCTGCGCATTTCTCACCCTAGGCTTATACTCGAGTTAATACGTTTTCTCATTTTTTTGTGGTAAAATTAGGTGCCTCGGCTTATATTCAGGTCGGTTTATACTCGAGTATATACAGTATTTTTATTTTAGCTTCTTAAGATATTGTAAATGAATGTGGAAAATGTGTTTAACTAAATCCATAGTCAGCACAGCTCAAGTAAAGCATTACTTTCTTTCTTCTTTGAATAATAAATTATCCATTTTAAATCTCAGTCAATTTCACAATCACAGATTAGGAAAAAAAAGTTAGGCAATCTCAACATTCATGCTAGAACTGTGAAATTTACTTTTAAATTTGGATTTTTACAAATATTTCATATACTTCTATTAACATGTTCTGTAAGCCCTGTTCACACTGCTGATGCTTTTAAATTGCGTTACGTCAGCATTTTTTCAAAATATAAAGTCACACATCAGCTGTGACTAATGAGGAAAGCTGCTGGGCCTGCATTCCTTTAGACGTGTTCCTATTGGAATATCTCACCAAAAATTACATTTTTGTTGCAGGGGGATGCCTGAAATCTGACTTGTATCTTAGACTTCTGGGAAAATTGGTGAGCCAATCACACAAGCAGGAAATTATGTTTCTGGGGAGTGGTCAGTACACATTCTGTGTACAGAAGAACTCCATGTAGCCATATTGCTTTGCATTTATATAAAATTACAGTGGCTGCAGATTGAAAAGGAAGGTAATTTTTAATAACATTCAATTACAACATGACTTGTATCTTAAATGTACATGCTATATCATTTTTAATTTTTTTGCAATTTTTTTCCCTTTAACCCCCCTGGCGGTAATCCCGAGTCTGGCTCGGGGCGGGATCTTCAGTACCAAAAGCGGTAACCCCGAGCCAAGCCCTCAGGCTTGCATTGCAGGATACAGGGGGAAGTTACTTACCTTGTCCCCTGGATCCTGCGATGTCTCCCTGCTGTGTGAGCGAGCCGTCTGCTCGCTCGATTCACACAGTGCCCGAGTGCCGCTGATCTCCGTTCCCTGCGACGTTACGACGCACGGGAGCGGAGATCAGCACCAAATTCGAAAAAGTTTAAAAACACAATACACATACAGTACTGTAATCTTACAGATTACAGTACTGTATAAAAAAAATACACATCCCCTTTGTGCCTAGTGGTCTGGCCAGTGCCCTGCATGTCATTTTATATAATAAATAGATTTTGTTCTGCCTGGAAACTGGAGATTGTCCATAGCAACCAAAAAGTGTCCCTTTATGTCAAAAGTGGTTTTAGACCAGCTAGAAAACAGCGATAATAAATTAGAATCACAATTCATCATCAAACACTAAATTCTGAGCAAATTTCAGTGTTTTTGATTTGATTACATTATTTAATAATTTTTATTTTTTTTTTTTTGTTTTTTTTTGAAAAAAGAGGTAAGGTTTACAACATATGTAAGCAAAGTGTTAACAGAATTAGCAAGCAATGATTGTCACAGTACATCGTTTGATTTGAATCACTGGTATATACATTTGAAGAGAAACATGAGTTATTCTTACACCTGGCCTGTTTGCTGCAAATGTCTATCATATTCCTAACCCATCTTTCTGAACCTGAGTGTGTCTATTCCGCGGGGTAGGGTTGGACATTTGCTAGATCTTGAGAAGATAGCCAACTTTAAGTAGTCAGTTGTATCTATAGCCTACATTGCCTAAGTTGGTTACAAAGCAGTGTTTTAGGCGCGTGGAGTTATGTTGTGTGTAGGAGATGATTTATGGTGTAAACCGAAGGAGGGAGGGAAGAAGGGGGGGTAGAGGGGGGGAGGAGGAAGAGAGGGGAGAGAAGGGTGGGGGTGAGTTGGGTTTGGGGTACCTCACAGACTCTGCCACCGATCGCGAAGGGTTGGGGTATTCTGGGTAGAGAGATTTAATCTGGTAATATTTGGGTGCATGTTCAGTTAATTTGACAAGGGGCCTCCCTCAATCTTCCCTTGTTTAGGTGAGGGAGGGCACTTGTACTATGCCTTGATGGGGTCAGTTTTATGAGTGACGTAAAAGATTCGTTAAGGGTTGTCATCATCTCGGGGAGTGTGGTTCATGGTATTTTGGCTCATCAATACTTTGTATTGGTCGGTGGTGCAGAAGTGGGTCCAACAGGCCCATGTGTGTGAAAATTTGGTCGGGCAATCTTTGGCTATGGAGATAAGTTCCTCCATTTCTGCGATTTTACTAACTCGTTTGAGCCATTCAGGGATGGTCGGAACATGGGTTGTTCCCCAGTGGATAGGGATACAGATTTTGGCTGCATTTATTAGGTGTGGTAACAGTGTTTTGCGGTATTGATGTGTCGGCATGTCTGAGTGGTGGAGGAGGAACTGTGCTGGGGTATGTTCTAGGGTGTACGTAGAAATTTGTGATGTCAGTTCCCGTACTTGGGTCCAGAATGGCTGGATGAGGGGGCAGGACCACAAAATGTGCTCTAAAGTACCTGTGTCCCTGACACATCTCCAACATGTATTTGAAAGGGCAGGGTTGAATTTGTTAAGAACTACTGGAGTTCTATACCAGCGCATTAGAATCTTATAGCTATTTTCCTGTATCGAGACATTTAGGGAGCCTTTATGTGTCATTCTAGAGATGTGTTCCCATTGTGCTTCTGTCATTTCTGTTTGTAGGTCTCTTTCCCAGCTTAGGCAGGCTTTGCTCGTTTTCAATAGACTGTCAGAGCATAGTATGTTGTGAATGTTGGAGATCATGTGTTGCTGGGGTGTAGTTTGAGAACACAATTGTTCAAATGGCGTAAGCATGCGAGAGACGGAGGATATACGGTCAGCGCTCTTAAGGAAATGCCTGATCTGAAAATATGTCCATAGTGGAAAATTATTATTGTCTGTGTTGGCTGGTAGGGAGGAGCGGCTAAGAAATATACCCGATTTATAAAAGTGATGGGCTAGAACCTCTGCATGTTGCCAAGTATCCGCTAGAAAGTTGGAGGACATGCCAGGTGAGAATGCTGGGTTGAGTTTAACCGATGTAAGAGGTCCAGGGGTAGAGGAAATGTGCAGTTGTCGACATGTGTCTTTGAAGCAGCGGAGCGTCGGGGTAATTAGGGGATGGTTAGCGAGATCTTTCGGGATGTGTTCGGGTAAAGTCCAGGGTAGGAAACGCAAAGGGAGGGGGGAGAATGTGTGTTCAAGGACTA
Organism: Lithobates sylvaticus; assembly: GCA_028564925.1. Classification (NCBI taxonomy): domain Eukaryota; kingdom Metazoa; phylum Chordata; class Amphibia; order Anura; family Ranidae; genus Lithobates; species Lithobates sylvaticus. Next base: position 410,596,389 of record CM053030.1, read on the forward strand.
CCCAATCTTTGCATTGGCTATGAACAGACCAGTCTATAATTCTAGAGAGATGGCAGGCCCAGTAGTATCTTTTGAGGTCTGGTAGGCCAATGCCTCCCTTCGTCTTTGGTTTCGTCAGTTGTTCGTAAGCTATCCTAGGTCTTTTCTGTCGCCATAGAAACCTGGTAGTCAGTCGTTTGTAGAGCTGAAAGAAGGATGGGGGGATGTTGATGGGTATGGTCTGTAGGATATATAAGATGCGGGGGAGGATGTTCATTTTTAGAATTGCTGCCCTTCCAAACCAGGAAAAATGGGGATTATTCCATTTATTTAGGTCATTCTGAATAGTTTTGAGGATGGGTTGATAGTTTTTGGGGAAGATGTCTGAAAGGTTTGCTGTTAAGTATACTCCTAGATATTTGATCTGATCATGTTTCCATTGAAAGGGGAAGTTGTTTTTGCACTGTGTTACTTTTTCTTCTGGTAGGGAGATATTCAAGGCCTGGGATTTTGCAAAATTAATCTTGAAGTTGGAAATCTTATGAAAATTGTCTAGTTCCTTTAGAAGATTCGGGATTGAGATGTGTGGGTCTTGCAGGAATAGTAGTATGTCATCGGCGAATGCGGCTATTTTATAGGTGCGGTCGCCGATGGGGAAGCCTTTAACACTGTTGTTGGATCTGAGACATTGGAGAAAGGGTTCAAGGGTTAAGATGAATAGGATTGGGGAGAGTGGGCATCCCTGTCTTGTCCCATTGCTGATGGAGAAGGCGTTCGACAGGTGGCCGTTTACACGTACTCTAGCGGTCGGGGTTGTATAGAGGGACATGATGGCGTTAAACATGCGGTTTTGGAGCCCAATATGTCTAAGGACTGCTCCCAGGTAGTCCCATGCCAGCCTGTCGAACGCCTTCTCTGCATCCAGCGATAGAAAGAATCCTTCTTGTTTATGTGTTGTAATCCAATGATGAATATTCAGGGCCTTGATCGTATTATCCCTGGCTTCTCTTCCAGGGATAAAGCCTACTTGATCTCTTCCTATCAGAGAAGGCAGGAAAGTTAGTAGACGGGAAGCTAGAATTTTGGCGTATATCTTTATATCTACATTCAAAAGGGATATTGGCCTATAATTACTGACTGATGTGGGGTCTTTCTCTTCTTTTGGGATCACTGTGATGTGGGCTTCTAGTAACCTATGGAATGGGAGAGTGGACGATGTTAGAGAGTTGAAGGTCCTAATCATGTGTGGGGTTAATATGTCTGTAAAGGTTTTAAAGTAAGCAGCTGTAAGCCCATCAGGGCCTGGACTTTTACCATTTTTAAGTTGTTTAATTGCCGATTTAAGTTCTTCTTCTGAAATGGGGTCCTCTAACTGAGCGGCAACTTCTCTATTTATAGGTTTGGGGCCAAATTTGTTTAGGAACGACTTGATTGAGGCATGTCTATTTTCAGTTCTATTATGGTTTGTAGTATGTTTAGGGAGATTATATAGATTTGAGTAGTAAGTTTCGAATTGGGCTGCTATGTCTGTTGGGGCGATATGGGCCTTCCCTTGAGAATCTTTGATGGTGTGAATGTTTGCATTTGCTTTCCTGGTCTGGAGGGCTTTAGCAAGATATTTCCCGCATTTGTTACCGAATTCGTAATAGAGCTTTTGTTGTAGGACAAACCTGCGTCGCGTTTTACAGTTTAGTTCTTCGCGTAGCATTTTCCTGTAGCAGGTAAGTTCATGATAGGTTTGCTGAGCTTGTGATTGTTTGTGGGCAAGTTCAAGGGTTTTGATCTTGTCTAGTAGGTCTGAAATTGTTTTTTGGTGGGCTTTCCGACGGGCTGCTTTAAGGGCGATGAGTTTTCCTCGGACTACGCATTTATGGGCTTCCCATTGGGTGAGAGGGGCTGTGTCGGGTGTGTCGTTTTCAAGAAAGAAGGTGTCTATGCAGCTACGGACGTCATTAGTGACGTCTTCTGAGGTGAGCAGTGACGAGTCTAGGCGCCAGATGTGTTTGGGGACATGTTTGTCAGGGAGTGTCAGGGTCATTGTAATTGGGTGATGATCTGAAAGTAGCATTGGTTCAATGGTGGCAGTGGATAGGAAGGGAATGTCTTTCTGGGATAGGAAAAGATAGTCAATTCTGGAATACCTGTTATGCGGGGCAGAGAAGAAAGTAAAGTCTTTTACATCAGGGTGGAGGGCACGCCATGTGTCGTGAAGGAGAAGGTCTTGGATCTGTAACCTAATTTGCCGGATAGCTTTGTAAGGCAGGGAGGCCGAACCGGAGGAGGTGTCCAATATTGGAAAGAGGGCCACATTGAAATCACCACCTAGGATCGTCATTCCAGAGTGAAAATCTGAGAGTAGTCGTGAGATTGATTTAAAAAAGCTTACTTGTGCCGTATTAGGACTGTATATGTTGGCCAGAGTCACAGGCCGTCCCTGGAGTCGGCCCTTAAGAAAGAGGTATCTGCCTTCTGTATCTATAAGAGAGTCTGTGGGTTGCCAGTCAAGATTCTTTGAGATTAAAATCGATACCCCTTTAGTTTTCGCGTGTAAGTTGGTGGCATGATATACTGTTGGAAACATATGGTTCGTAAGTTTGGGGATTTTGTTTGTGCGAAAGTGTGTTTCCTGTAGGAATATTACGTTTGCTTTCAGCTTATACATCATATCCAGCACTTGACTACGTTTTTCGGGGACGTTGAGACCTTTAGCGTTTAGTGAGATTACTTTAAGCGTGGAGGGTTTGTTTGTTGCATGTACGTGCGACATAGTGTGCTGCTGTTTAATCTTAGAGGTGTCAGAGAATAGCGGAGCGTCGGACTGTTGTTTTTGCACGTACGAGCAGGAGGGGTCTTGCCAGTTATGTGGTGGCGGCAGAGGCTGTGAGGTAGAGAGGGGCGGGAGGGGGAGGGCAGATGGGAGGAGAAGGAGTAAGTAGGAATGAGATGGATAGAAAAGTAGCAGAGGGGGGAGGAAGAGGAGAGAATGGAGGGGAGGGGAAAGGGAGGATGGGGTACGAGCCTAGGTCTTAGGAGAGGGTGGAGTAGGCGATAGTCCGGAATTAGGGAGGTTGTATGTAACCTACCCTAAGGGTACGAAAGATATCCGGTAAGGTTAGACAGGAACAGTCACGTTCCCGTCTTGTGGGGAGGTGAAGGGTGTAGGAACGGAACAGTCGAGAGACGGTGTCTTCCGTCCACCGAGGTTCATTCTGTAGGTTGATAGAGGGAGCCTGTGTCTATGTATGTGATGCGTAGTAAATGTCGGTCCAAACTCAGGGGATTCAAACATAAGATATTTATTGAGGTCAGTTGTCAGACGTATTTGGATGAACAGCCACATTAACAATTCTGAACTATAAAACATGTTGTGTTAGTATAGAAATCAAGGGAGGGGTACAAAGTCCTCTTTACCCATAACTACTATTCTTTGTACTTCCGATCAAGTGAAGATTGGAGGGAGCTCCAATTACAGCCATTTCAACATTGGTTATAACAGTCCATGTGAACGTAATAGATAGAAGCTTTAATCAAGTCTGTATCAGAGAGCTCTCATTTCTACGTGTGAGTATGGATGGGTAGCGACCTAATTGAGGCCGACTTGGTACCAGAATCTATTTTGCGTAACATCGCATGTGGGCGGGATCAGCCTGGTTGTTTAGGGGGTGTATTCAGTATCCCAGATGTTGTAAGGTGAGATAGCCCCGGAATACCTTGTTGTTGGGATGGCAAGGAGCATTAATTAAATGCGGATAAATTGGGAGAGTCCAACTCAATCGTTTATTTGAGCTACAAAAATACATATGAGGTAACGTGCGTGAGGGCCCTCTGATACATTCCAGTTTTTAAACATTTTCAAACCTTTTCAAACATTTTCAAACATTTTAAACCTTTTTGAACATTTCTGTAACCCCCTTCTCAGGGGAGGTATCTAGAGGAGGGGCAAGACTGCACAGAGACCACTGTATAGTGGTTATGTGGGTGGTCTGGAGCTCTGAACTGTTGGGAAAGTTCCCAGTAATCAAATCAGGCCTTCCCTGATAGCAGAGGGGCGTTGATGTAATACGGAACCTGTATCTCTTTATGGGGTGGGAGTTGGTCCCTGTGCAGCATCACCCCCCCCCCCATCTTCTCAAATGCACCCCCTGTATAGCATCTGAAACATTAATTACATGCATCAAACCGTAGCTTAGGGTAGTAGAGTGGTCATAAGAGTCTAGGAGACCTGCATTCGAGGTGCCTTCTGAAATAGGATATGGGGGGATTAGGAGGGTGAGGGGAGGCGGGGGGGGGAGAGGATGAGGTATGGGGAAGGGAGCAAGAGGGGAAGGGGGAGTTTAGGGAGGATGGGGTAGGGTACTTGGAGATGATATTCCATTCTGGAGGGCACATATGAAATTATGAAAGTCTTTAGGTCTCCTGGTTTGGTTTAAGATATTATATTAGGGGGTATGTGATTGCCCCTGAAGGAACATCATTAATCCTAGAGGCCACTGGTTCTTTTAGAAGGGGCATGCAGGGCGTAAGGGCCTTCTAGGGGAGACAATAGACTCACAGTTTGTCCAGGAATATGTTCATTCGTTCAGACCATACTTCTAGGGGGCGTTGTTGACAGCGGTCAGGGGCACTTGGGGTATGCCGTTTCTGGAAAAAAAGGGGGGAAAAGGTTAGCAGTTCTGTGACCTTTTTAGGTCAAGTCCTGTCTTCCTGGGTGGCATGAGTGGTGTTCATAGAAAGGTTTTTGTCTTGATGAGATGCCTTCGGTGGTAAGATGAGTAGAGGAGCATGGGTGGGAAAGTTCAGTCGGATCTTTCATGACGGGCTCTTCTGTGGGCCGGAGACGTGGTTGGGCTGTTGAGCGCGGTATTCCGGGTGTCTGAAGCATTGGGATCTCTCGGGGGAGTGGATCTGCGCCTCCTGATGTGAAAGTCATCACGGACTGGGATAGCATCGGTGGAGGCTGATCTTCTCATGGTAGGTGGACGAAGGGTGTTGTACCAATCTGGGATATTGATACGTGGTAGGTTTAGGGTTTCGCAAAAGGCAGGTAGGTCTTCTGGCAGGCGTAGGTTTGCTGTGCGACCTTGGAAGGAAGCCGAGAGGCAGAAGGGGAATTTCCACCTGTACTGGATCCCTTTGGTGCGTAGAAGGTCAAGAAGAGGGCGTAGATCTCTTCTATTTTGAAGGGTAATCGGCGAGAGATCTTGGAATAACTTTATGTCAGCTCCTTGGTAGAGTAGGGAGCGACGGTCTCTGGCTCTGTGGAGAATTTCTTCTTTCAATTTGAAGTTTACCAGACAGCAGATCACATCTCTGGGTGGGTCTGTGTCTCTGCCTCTGGGCCTTAGGGCTCTGTGCAAGCGTTCAAATTCAATGAGCGTTTCAGGTGGTCTGCCTAGAAGATCATTAAATATGGCGACGGTGGCTTTAGCGACTTGTGAGTTTTCAACTGATTCCGGGATTCCTCTCACCCGGATATTGTGGCGGCGTCCACGGTTGTCCAAGTCTTCTAAATGTCTCTGGATATCCCTGAGTTGCGTGGTTTGGGAGTGAGAGGTGGTCTGCAGTTGCTGGATGGCAGTGTCGTGAAGGGTTGCGGTTTCCTCCAGCTCATTGACACGTGCTGCCATGGCCTGTACATCTCTCCTGAGGTCTGTGATGGCAGATGACAGTGTGGCTTTTATGTCCTCAGCCACAGATCGCAGGTCCTGCATGCATAAGGGCTGTGGGGCACAGGCTGCATTAGCTGATGGTTGGGACATGTGCATGGGCTGTGGGGCATATGCTGCATCTGCTGATGACTGAGACACGTGCATGGGCTGTGGGGCACAGGCTTCATCTGTTGAAGATTGGGGCAGGTACACTGGCTGTGGGGAACAGGCTGTGTCTGCTAAGGGTTGGGGCTGCGTGTGGCTTCTTCCTGAGGGGCTGAGGCTGGAGGATCGAGCGGCGTTCGAGTAGGCCCGATTAGAAGCCGGGGCCTCGCGTACCTGGGTCCGGAAGATGTCCGGAATGCTGCGGCCGGTCTGCGTACCGGGTCCTCTAGGGGAGCGGGACCTCGTTGGGGAGGGATTCTTGGAGTTTTTCCCCATGTTCGGCGGTGGATGGCTCGGCTAGTCTGATTGCTGTAACCTCCGTGGACGGGAGCTCAGGGACTAAGCGGCCATTCAGGTCCGGCACCAAACCACGCCCCCTAATAATTTTTATTTATATTTTTATTTTATTATAATTTATGATTTTGTGTTTCAAACTTTATCATACCCGGGATGCCTACTAGACTCTGGTTCGGACAGATTTAAGTGAGTTATTCATAAGAATTGCATGCCTACAATATAAAAACGCCAAATGTCCATGCAAAATAATTGTACCGCTTTCAGCACAAAATTCCAGACAGAATGATACTGCCAGGGAGGTTAACAGAAGTCTATTCAAGTCGCAATGAAGTTGGTAAAAATTAGTGCAGAAACCTTTTTCATAATAGATGCGACATGAGTCCCGGCGATATGAACAGTTCCATTGCCTTCAATAGGGCGCGACTTGTCATGTGATTTATGAAGTCAAATCAGTATTAACGGGGGCTTACAGTACTTTTATTCTATATTTTAATATCTAAAATACTGCAGTAAAAATAGCACTATTTGTATCTACATTGTGTATTTTTGATTTGATGGTTGTATATACAGTACATGAATATGATAAAATTGGTATATGTTTTTCTTAAAGCTCATATGTAAAGCTAGACCAAACTACTGACATCTTTTTTAAAGTCATACTGGAGCCTAATAGGACTGATGATGATGATAATTTTGTCTGGCCACAACATATTAGGGAATCCATTTGGGGGTTCTATAATCTTGAAAAGGATAACGCAACCCCTGCTTATATATAGGCAATATTTTCATATAGAAGAAAAGAAAAAGTGCTCCACATTAAATCGTTATATATGCCTATCTAGAAAGTTAGTTGTGTTACAAGCATTGTCCATTCACAGCATCAGCATCCTTAACACATTGGTCTAAGTTGGGGTCCAATAATGAAAAAGAAAAAAAAGTTATATATATTTTTACTCTGTGTGGTAGATAGTTAGCAGAGGATTGTGAATTTGTGACTTTGCTTTAGGAAGAAAGGCTGCCAAAAACTGGAAAAAAACAATAAGGCACACAGCACTGCAAGGGGGTTTTGCCCAACATCACAAAGAGCTAAATATTATATGAACTTTTTGATACTACCCACCAACAGTTTGCTGATTCTCTTATTAAACAATTTGCTGTGATCTAGGTAAAATCCCAGTACTAGTAACATCAGAGCCTATGCATTGCCAGTTAGGTATCCAAATGCAGAATGTGGATAGTGTATAGTAAACTTGCTTTGACAAAAGTGAAATTCACATAAATACTTGTACAGAAACGAACCCATCCTTCTCAGGATGAGAACATTTCCCTGTATAGATTATTCCTTACTGCTGTGAAGTACAGGCAGCATTTATTCCCCTTTTTAACTTTAATTTGCAAAGTTGAAAGGAAGATTTCCACCAAATAATGTTATTGTACTGTAAACTCAGATCATATGAATCCAAATTTAAGCTCCTGCTAAATAATTTAGGGATTATGTACAGTGTAGTGGAACTGTTTTCACAGCTGTCCCAACACTTCCATAAAAATAACTAAACTTGTGATTCTGGCTAATAATCACTAACAGCACAGAAAAGTGGGTAAACATTTTACATTAGTGTCCAGTAAATAGCATATTACTGAGAATAAATCTTGTTTATAGCCTGTTCTTTCCAAGACATTCAAGATCATGATTTTTAAAGGTAATATACAAAGTTCTGTATGCATGTTATTATTTAGTTAATGTCTTACAAATATGTTTTATTCGTTTTGTCGGCTGATTATAAAATATTGAGAATGAAGATTCTATATTTACCACTTGCAGCCAGCAGGTAGCATGCTAAATATGCTAACTCAATAATTTCCTCAGGGATTTACAGCAATGATGCACCCCATACCCACAGAGATGAATGATTCAAAGGATGGATGCACACCCTCCCTCTCTAATACCAACTTGTATGGATATTTAGTAAGAAAGAAGCGGACAACAAATAAAATAGTAGTGTTCGGCTTTCTTATCTGAAAACATTAACTTTCTCTAAAAGGAATATGCCATTGAATCATTCTGTGTTGCATTTTCAGCAAGCATTAAAAATGCGGTATAAAATATAAATTTATAAAGGTGTAAATGTTAAGAAAACAATAAATACAATTAACCAAAATTCAGTATATCTTAAATTTAAGAGTAGTAAGAAAATAGCTGTATGACAAATAAAAATATGGAAAACCACATTTACATCTTGTTCATTACAAACATTAATATAATTGCGGCTTGTTAAAGCATTAATGCTACTGTATCTTCAATTGCATCAACATAATACTCTTTCAATGTTCTAAATTGCTTTAGCTTATTTTTACTTTGGCCTTGTTTTTTGACACTGGCTATAGTCTTTGGCTTTATAACATCAGCTGCAGTGCACAAACAGCCAAGAGAAACTCATAGGTAGACACAGTTGGCTGTATTGAAGTCATTTAAAGTTTATAGAGTTTTGGCTTATAATGGATTAAACAAAGTTTGTGTAACCTGCTGAACTACTGCTGAACCATTACTGCCATGCTAGAAAATGTTGATAAAGCAAACAGGAATCAACTTTATGCTCAAAGGATTAGAACATTTACATCACCTACATAAAACATTTAACATAAACAAAAATTGTAAAAATAATAATAATATCTGATGTATTGTAAATGTTTGACATATCATACAACAATAATGTCAAATATCTTTTTAACTAAAATTATTGAAACTCGTTCACACTGTTTGCATGTATTAGTGTCTGTTTTATATTAGGTGAGACTTGTATTTAAGCTTACCCATGCTTTAAACTGAACATTTATTACTGGATCATTACAAACTAAATTCACAATGTCACATCGGCCACATAGGAGCAATTTTTTATGGCTGCTTTAATTTACTTTATTGTTCTGGACAGGACAACCTTGCACAGGTATCCTACAAATTTAAGTTGAAGGTTAATGTTTAAATCTTTTTTTGCCATTTGTTTAACTGTAAATTTGGTGTACTGCAGAAACAATTTGGCTTATTTTCACTGTTAAAGGGTCCACAGAGAAAAGATTGTAGAACAAGCATTAATCACAAGGAAACTTTCCACCTGCAACACATTAAGTATTTTTTTCTAAAAGTTGTGGGAAAACCGCTTACCTTCCTTTTGAAATTTGGTAATTTATATTGCTCTGGCTGTAAGATTATAAATAATAATAAATGATAAATATTATTATTATTCTTTTTTTTTTTTTGCTTTTGCTAGTGGATAACAGTCACAGAAAACGTTTTTGACAGGCTCTAAACACTGGGGTATCAAAAATATATATGTAGTGCTGACACTTTTCTAAAGTGTGCGCTATGCTGTAAATTGGAGGTGCTTACAGTGACTATAGCTCTTATTTGGGTCTCATCAACATATCACTCATACCTGATGACATTGGAAGGACAGCTTTCATTGTCATGATATTGATGGCACTTACTACATATCCATAGTATTCCCCACGGGATCATCTGTGTGTTGGTTGTGCACTGCATTGGCCCATTGAGGATGATAATGATGTTTTTTTAGGAAGGAGGAAGGGACATTATGTTGTAGGAGCTCCTTTTAATTTTTTCTATGATGTTTTTTATTCAATAAATAAATAGGAGGAAGTAGCCTTTGGGTGGTCTATCGTATTTTCTCTTTTCTTGTTTTTGTAGTATGCTCATACACCCCTCGCTATTCTCATTAAGATCTGGTTTCCAGATCCATATTTCTTTTTTGTTTCTTTTCTTTTTTGGCTCTCCTCGCTGCCGGCGCTGTGAGATGACATTGGAAGGACAGCTTTCATTGTCATGATATTGATGGCACTTACTACATATCCATAGTATTCCCCACGGGATCATCTGTGTGTTGGTTGTGCACTGCATTGGCACATTTAAATACTGGCTGTCCTAAAAAAAGAGTTAAGTAGCTGGGCTTCTCCATTGCATGTTAACTAGAACTGGATTCAGACATTCCCCTGCCTTTTTATTGGGGCATGTCACAGAGAACTAGTTAAAAATACTTGCAGTCAGTCATGACACCTTCTCCTCAGAAACATCTAAAAGGTAAGATTTTATTTTTTATTTTTATTTTTTTTAGGTATTCTGTGTGAATAGCAGCCCAGAACATACATCGGTGTTTTATCACATTTGACTGCAAAGGTAGAAAATACCCAGATACCTGTGTCATAGTATATTTAGTTAAAATTGGTCATATTCAACTGCCCTTGTTCTGTAATGAGCAAGTACAACAAGTATTTTTTCAAAATGTATTCAATAACTGAATAGGAAGGGCTAGGGTATCTACCTACAATTACCATAATGTAGTTCTGGAACTTTATTTATGTAAGGAGAATCAGTACATTGCCTATTTTTTTCAAGTGAGTAATATATATTATATTAGATATTTAGTTCCAAGAAATATATGTAGCGCCATAACCCCGCTCCCGTGTTCGCCCCCTGGGTGAGACACCCACGCAGGGTGTCTCCTGTGCCTTTTCTGACTCCCTCTTGGGTTTGCATTGGTGAGGATTTTTTGTAAATAAACTCCATTAATTAAGGTCTATGGTAGCTTTGCTACAATGATGTTGCATTAAATTGTATACAATTCATGTAACTATGAGACTGTATTTACTTATTTTTAGATGCTTTGACAGCTCCTGAAGAAGCGAAATAGTCGCAAAACTAGTTGAGGACATCGTCCGCATCAACATCAATTCTCCCCTCCTACTAGATGGGGTGTAGATCATTGTCAATCTTTAAATGCAATCATATTACAGCAATCCGTAGTTTGTTTTGTTGCAAATTAATTTTATGTATTTTTCTAATAAATATATCTAGTTTTATCTTTTACAATCTTTTTCCAATCACTGGGTATCGAGATAGTCCTCCAACCACCACTGGTGTTACAAGGCATTTTACATGGAGTAGTCCATGTTATCCCGCCCTTCTCGTTATCAATTCAGTTAAGATAATGATACCCACCCCTACTCTATTTCCAACAACTATTTGAGGCAATATACTTTCTATATACATCTCTTTGGTATTTTTTTTACCAACTTTTTATTCTTTTTGGAATTCTTCTACTTCTTTTTTAAATTGTTCAAATTCCTCTAAATCTTGATAGTCATATAGTAGCTCCTTTTTACTTTTTGTATGCTGTTTTTTATTCAATAAATAAATATGAGGAAGTAGCCTTTGGGTGGTCTATCGTTTTTTTTTTCATGTTTTTGTAATATGATACAGTATCTGCCTGCACAGTACAGGCTGGGTTAATAATAAAAAGCAAAGCTCTCCAGCCCCCTCATTAACAAAAAAAAACTGCAGAATTTTCTTTGCTGGTAGTTACAGAAAAGAACATCTAAAAAAGGTGAGCTACAATTTTTTTTAGGCTTCAAAGTGGAAGTACGCAAGATTTCGGCTTACCTTCAGTTCTGGGGACAATGGTCAACAGGACAAATAAACAGGGTGAATGTTTCCAGGAGACACAGACAGCAATATTAAGATGCCTTTTAATACTATCCAATGGAGCAAACTATTGTATCAAACTATTTATTTACCTTTTTGCTGCAACATTACTAACTGGTCAAGTATTTTGGATGTAAAGTGGATTATAGTTTAAAAAATATGCTCTACAGTTTTAAAAAGTCATTACTTTTGAGAATATTAGTAAAATAAACTACAGTGGAACTTTGCAATAGCTAAATAAATTATTCATCTTTTAGAATACACAGAAATACTCTACAATAGTTTGAGTATAATGCAGCATTCGGCTATAAATCATCAGGACAGGTGCTCCACAGGGTAATCAGACAGAGCACCAAATGTTTCTGCTGCAGCTGTTTTCCCCAATGTTGAGGAAGTTCTGATCTACTGTTGCAGATCATCTAGTTCCATCTCACCATGAAGCTATGTCATTGATTCATATAACTATAATCAGGTTCAGCTAAATATTTGTGTTTTGACAAACCATTGCTGAATGTAGTAACTTAAATGAGTAACTAGCACTGGCTGTTAGTAAATGTAAGAGCTAGAAGTAACATACATGTAAAAAAATTGGTGTAAATTCTGGAAATTTTTTCCCACAATTATAAGCTAATCTTTCTATGCTCGGACACAGATCATCATATGAAGAATCTATAACTTAGTAAATACTTTGTCACTGTTTCTTGAAATGTTCACATGAAACAAATGATTATTTTCCTGTTTGCTCTATAGAAAAAGGGCAAGAAGTACATTGTTTTATAAAGACCATTTACGGTTAAGTTGCACCCCATTACATGTGGAAAGCACTTCAATAGATTGACCCTTCAGTCTTAAAAAATGTATGCTTTTTGAGTTGTTCTAAAAAATGTCCTAGAGGACTATTAACAGGTCAAGTTTTCCAATTGTATTAATTATTCACAGTTTAAAAGAGGAACACTAACTATAATCCAGTGATTCTTAAAATAAATCTGAAAAGTAAGATTTGTTAGTAGTCATTAGGAATAAGGTTCAGGTCCAGGTCTACTATGGGTACAAGCGAAATTCAGTCTGTTTGAGGTTAACTGTCCCAATGAATTATTGATGGAATTTGGCCACCGAAATTCTTTAAGATATTAATGCTCTGTAAGAACTTAGGTCAGATAGCTCAGAAGGGCCAGTAATGGCACAGAGCATCTATAGTGTCAGTGTATTAGAAGCTGCTGTAGAGAAAAGATAAGGAAAGCGGACAAACTGCATAGGGAAAGATTAGGGACAGTTAGGAAACTGTAGTTTAATTTTGACTCATAGCTCTTTATGCAATCATTACACTTGCAATGTTTTTGGCATTTTTGCAGGCTTTTCTTTGTCTAATTTAATATTGGGGAAGATTCAAGGTCAGCTGTCACATTTAGCTTTTGTCATGCCCATAGCAATTTTTTTTTATACTGTAATGCCCCGTACATACGGTCGGAAATTGCGACCACAAAATCCGTCTGATTTTTTCCGACAGATTTTGTCCGACGCTGGTGTTGCATACTCATGGTCGGACAAAGTTGTCGGAAAATCCAATCATTCTGAACGTGGTGACGTTCTTTGCATACAACGGAACTACGTAGAGGCCAGTAGCCAATAGCTTTGGTCTCGTAATTTGATCTGAGCATGCGTGGCACTTTGTCCGTCGGAATTCTCTACACATGATCGGAAAAAGTTCGATCGGATTTTGTTGTCGGAAAATTTGAGAGCAGGATATTTTTTCCGTCGGAAAAAGTCCGATGGAGCCCACACACAGGCGGATTTTCCGACAACATGGTCCTATCGGACATTTTTTGTCGGAATTTCCGACCGTGTGTACGGGGCATAAGACTTTGTTTAAGGGTGCATCTTGCTCAACCAGAATCAGGAATTATGGCAATCACTGATAATGCAGCTGCTAAACGCTGGCAGTATGAGTAGGCATGATGTGTGGGTAGACCAAGCACTGTCAAATCATGGGCATATACACAGTATGAACTTACAGCAAGATAGTGGCAGTGACAATGGAGCTGAAGATGATGACGGTAAATGTAACAGTTATAATGGAGTTGAGCAAAATTAATCTTCCTTCCCTGAGCAGTCCCTGTCGATAGGGACTTCTGGGCCAAGTTCAAGGTCACTCCTGGAGAGATAGAGATAGCTATAGAGAGAACCTTGACAATAGAAGCAGACTTAATAATTTGAAAATTAGAGGGGTACCTGAATTAATATGCTCAGAGGATCTAGGAGTCTGAGTGCAAACTATTTTTAACATGGTACTGAATCAAGATGACTCCACAAAAATTGTATTAAATAAAATTCACCATGCCTCAGCACCCCGTGTCACCCAATGAAATATGGAGGCACCGAGGCCAAGAGATATTTTTTGTTGCGTACATCATTATACATTAAAACACACTGTGAAGAACAAAGAAGCCAATATCTAGATTATTCTGGACTTATCAAGACATACTCTAGCCATAAGTTGGCTCCTAAAATCACTTCTTGAAGCTCTTCTAGATGCAGGGGGAAGTTATTTAATAGAATTTCCATTCCATCTATAGATCCAAAAAGGAGACCACGTGCAGTCACTACAACAATTACCCAATCTCTTCAACCTTTTAGAGTTTTCCCAATCCCAGATTGGACGCTCACTGTCCTCCCACCTTTCTCACTCCTAACAACCTAAAAACCAGTGGTGTTACTATGGGGGTGCAGCACCTGGTTGACACTCGCAGGAGGGGTGACACCAACAAGTAGGAAACAGGCTAAGTGTCCATTTTCACTGAGCCCAGACAGCACAGCCCCCCCTCCTCCACATGACTGGGAGAGTCTGTATCTACTCTGCCTGTGCCCCCCCGCTCCATGCAGTCCATGTGCTGTGTATGTTACAAGGATGTGGGGGCAGGAAAGGTTAAATCAAGCAGCCGACAGCCACATTGTAAATATGAAAACACTTGCTGAGCCCCTGGGGACTGAAGTGCCTGTGTAGTTGAGCACCATGACCATACTCTCCCCCTTCTCCTTCCCTCCCTTCCTGCCATCTCTCTCCCGAATCTCTCCCCCACCTCCTCTTTCCAAAGTTGTTTCCCAGCAGAACCCAGTCAAGAGCTTTATTTCTTCAGCCTATAATAGTACTTGGTTCTATGTGCTTTTAAGTGGGTTCACATTGGTGTGCTGTGATTTTGTTGCAGTGCTGATGCAGTTGCAGTTTTCCTGCATGTCACCCCCGGTTATAGCCACAGTCTCATAGACTTCTATTAGGTTGCAAATTTTTGCCAATATTTCTGAATGCGCACCAAATGTCTGCGGTGAAATCACAGCACACCAATGTCAACCCAAAGGTGTGTTCACACTTGCAGCATGCACTGTCACTCCATTGAAAAGTGATCCATGCTCCAGTTACTTTTCAGAGGCATTTGACAGGCAGTGAGGAGGTGATATCACATTTCTTCACTGCCTGTTTTAAAGTGGTTGTAAAGGCACGGTTTTTAAAAGCTTACAACTCCATACTGCAAGGTTACCCTTTACCTAGCGATAAGGTATATGCACATGTAACTGTTATGGCCAAAGAAGGTAAGAACCCATCCCTTTGTACCACCTACAAGCCAATATCTCTTCTAAATACCAACTTAAATCTCTGGGCATCTGCACTTGGTGTGCACATCACAGTGGTAAAATAGAATAGCCTCCAAAGCAGTTAAAACAATGAAAAATATATACAATTTGTGTGACAGACCTATCCGGGACAGAGGCTGTTGGAGGGGACTGAATGCGAGCCTCTTGCCTTGCGATTATGGGCCCTGGCATTTGGGGGAACCGTGCTCTTTGTGAGCTGTATGCCTGGGGACCCCTGAGCTGGTGTAACTTGGATTCAGGTCCATGCCGCCCCCCCAAGACACATAGACTCTGTATATGTATATGCCATATTAGCAATAGACTGGATCACACTGTTGGGACACAAGCTGTCAGATGCTAATGTCATCAACTCCAGCCACCTGTCTGTTGTGTAAATGAGTCTAGTCTGGCTTGTACGAGTATTCCACACATTGTTGTTTGTGCTACCTAACCCTGTATTGATGTTTATGGTAATTTGTATTGAATAGTCATTCAATGAGCTAGGAGCAGTAAAGTCTTACCCTGAAAAGTCTTCTCTCAGTCTACTAGTCTGGGTCAATGATTAGATAATTAGCTCATGCTAATTATGTTAGGTTTTAGTCATCCGGCTGTATATATTTGTGTGACATCTCAAATAAAAGTTATTCCTGATGTACTCCAAGACTGGTGTTGTCTGGTGACTGGATGGGCTAAAGGGTCTTGGATTGTGTGGTACCGCACAGAGGAAGCATTTACGGCGGACATCTCGAGTACGGGGTCCGTCACAATTTGTACCATCATCCAGAAATTTTGAGATATATAGAAAGGGGGCTTTGTCCCCAACCAAGCTACCCTAAGGAACAGGGGCAATTGGACTATTGCGGTACAAGTGAAACCAGTATGGATATAAACAATTTTATAGAAAAATATTTTATTAATACATAATCAATACATAGCAAATGACCAAAAACAGATTTAAAAAATGGCAACAATCCATGGGTATCACCAAAATAATGGTCCCCAAACTGAGAAAATCACACTGGGATAGTTGATCACGGATAGCGTCTCAACTAGTTTTGCAGACTATTTCCGCTTCGGCAGGAGAATATCTGCAATTCGATTGACAAGTGATCAATAACGTTACAATTGACCAAATAAAGATAACAGTACATAAAAACAGTACAAAAATATACATGGGGAAAAGAGCAGAGTTGCTTACCAACACCGGGCATATGCAGAGCATCGGACGCCACCAAAAAGTCCCCTGCGGCGACTGGGGGGGGGGGGGGGAATTGCAAGTCAATGGACTGGTATCTAAATAGATGGATTAGAGCTGTTGTAGTAAAACTATGCACTTCAAAAAGCTGTGCAAAAAAATGTGACTGTGGTGACAGTGTGAGGGTGAAGAAGGGAAGGGGAGGGGAGTGTTGTGAATGTGTATGTGTGGGTTGTGAGGGAAAAAGGGGGAAAAAAAATGGGTTGTATAGGGAGCAGATGGGGAGAGAAGATGGGAAGGACAGATGGTGAAGGCAAGGGGAAGGGATAGTGTATACTTTCTATAGCGATACGATGGATTAGGGGGTCCCGAGACATGAAGATCAAATGGGAATAGGGGTAACCATACCCGGCAAAAATCTAAGCTGCTGTAAGATGAAAAGCATAAAGGCAAGAGATATGAGTGCAAAAAAGCACATTCACTCTTCTGCCCAATGAGTGCAGTGTATAGAGAAAGTAAAACAGTTATAGGTAAGTTAGGTGGCCCTATATTAGACTCCAATAAGGAGCAGCAAGCTAACCTCAGTGGGAGATTGAATCAATATCATGTACTCACTCGCAGAGATGCTATAGTTCACATGTTCCAGTCCCGAACGTCCATTGCACTATCAAGCAGGTGCAGCCTGCATAAATACCCTCCAACCAGGCGCCGTGACCAGCGCATGACGTCGCCAAGTTAGAAATCCCGCACTGCGCATGCGCATAAATATATCCGTGCGCACACATGCGTGCTTGTCCTACGGCTAGAGGGCTCAGACACCAGGCCAGGATGTGCACAAGTGGAAGGAGAACGATCAAGTGCAACCGTGACACATCCATCCACCAGGGAGTTCACCTAATCGCCGTGTAAGGACAAAGTGGGAGGTGCCGGAGCAAACAGGCATAACTTCAGAGGGAGCCAGCAAATATGCTCAGTTAACAATATGTACAAAAACATGTGAAAAACAACAATAATGAACAGTAAAGCCCCATACACACACGCGGATTATCCGAGGACCAGGTCCGTCGGATCATGTCTGTCATACTTTGTCCGATGTTGGTTTTGCGTACACACGGTCGGACAAAGTTGTCGGAAAATCCGATCATTCTGAACGTGGTGACGTTTGTTGCCTACGACGGGACTACGTAGAGGCTAGTAGCCAATAGCTTTGGTCTTGTAATGTGATCTGAGCATGCGTAGCACTTTGTCCGTCGGAATTCGCTACACACGATCGGATTTGGTGTGATCGGACTTTGTTGTCAAAAAATCTATCCAGCAGGAGATAGGATTTTGTCCGTCGGACAATCCGATGGAAACTGTCCGATGGTGCCTACACACGGTCGGAATTTCCGACAACATTGTCTGATAGGACAGAATCCATCGGAAAATCCGACCGTGTGTATGGGGCTTAAGGATGCATATAAACAATAGATAGAGAAAATACAGTAAATATATAAACAGTTCTTAGTACAGGCATTATAACTAGTACCAATTAGTGCCGCAATGATAACCCGAATTGGATATCCATGGGTATATGGAGCCTCAGGCTAATAAATGAACTACAGTAAGGGCATATATGAAATAAAGGAAATCAAGAACCTGGCAAGGGAACATTGACAAAAGTATTGGCAGAAAAGATGTATGGAAATATATGGATAGGACAGAAGCAGGGATTGGCGGGAACAGAGGTGGACAGATCAAATGGTCAAATGTGGATACAAAAATACAGCGCTCGCATCACACAATATAAGTAAAATCAACAAAAAAAGTCCAAATAAAAATCCAAATAAATGCAACTGAAGTGTTAGTCCACAATGCAGTAGGTGCAAAAAATGCTTCACAAACTTGCAGGAGTACAGTGACACCCCCTTTTGCATCCCCACTCACCAGAACAGAACGACCCCCAGCTTGCAGTCCAGGGGTCACTTCAGGCTTGTAAATTGTATCCCAAACACGTGGATTGGTGTCAAAACATCAGATGGTGGATCAATGTAAACATCAGATGATAGATTCCAATAGGAGGCTCTCAACAGGATATACTGGCACCCTGAATTGAAAAGAGGATGGAATAATAGTAAAGTACGGTTATAAAAGTTAATTTAATGTGCATAGGGATCGGTACTTACAAAAAAAGGGTTAGAAACAGGCATGGATATAGAGCTGTAGAGACAGGAAGCAGCCGTTCAGAGCATGTGTTCCACAGACAGGAAGTGACGTCACACCAGGAAATTATATCAATGCATTTCGCCCTCCCTCAGGGTGTCATCAAGGAGGTCCTTTTTTTTTTTTTTTTTACACCTACTGCATTGTGGACTAACACTTCAGTTGCACTTATTTGGATTTTTATTTGGAATTTTTTGTTGATTTTACTTATATTGTGTGTTGCGAGTGCTGTATTTTTTTATCCACATTTATCCAAGTGATTAGCACCTTGTCTACAGCAGCTGCATTTCATTACCATTTAGTTGTTTCCATCAGCGCAAGTTTATATTTAGTAATATATTTTCACAGATCAAATGGTCACCCTAATGCCCCGTACACACGATCGAACTATCCCGCAGATTTGTTTTCTTCCCAAAAGTCTGGCGGACTTAGAAAGAAGTTTTGACTAAAAATTATCCGCCGGACTCGGCAGTCCGGCGGACAATCCGGCCGTCTATGTGCTAGTCTGCGGGACTTTTGAAATGTACGGACTTGTTGACACACGGAGTAAAGTCCATTCATTTAGAACGTGACTCCAGGTAGACGGGACTAGCGAAGGAAGTCAATGTCGCCACCTCGATCGGCGAGATTGACACCTTGCTAGCCCCGTCACCTGGTATGGATTTAAAGGGGAATCCCTACGCCAAAAAAATGGTGTGGGGATCCCCCCCAAATCCATATCAGACCCTTATCCGAGCACACAGCCCAACCGGTCAGGAAAGGGGGTGGGGACGAGTGAGGGCCCCCCTCCTGAGCCGTGCCAGGCCGTGTGCCCTCAACATGAGGGGGTGCCTTGGGGAAAGGGGGCCCTGTGGCCCCCCTCCCCAAAGCACCTTGTCCCCATGTTGATGAGGACAAGGGCCTCTTCCCGACAACCATGGCCGTTGGTTGTCGGGGTCTGCGGGGGGGGGGCTTATCGGAATCCAGGACCCCCCTTTAATAAGGGGGCCCCCAAATTCCGGCCCCCCACCCTATGTGAATGAGTATGGAGTACTTACAAGGTTAAATCTCCTGCTCAAAATAGTCTGTGCCATGGATTTGCATTAAAGGGGGCTGACTTATGCAAAGTATAGGAATTGGAGAAGTAGCCAATACTTAACTAGGAATAAGGAGGCCCACCAATCAGAGCCACGCCATACCAACCAATGAGGCATCAGCCTGTAATGATATAGACAGACTAGATGGGAGGGGAGACACACACTCTATGGCAGAGCAGCGACCAGAATGGAACCTTGGTGGGAATAATAACTATGGGAAATCTCCCTTGTACTTGTATATAAATGTTTGTCTAATGACTTTTCTGTCCTGATGTTTTGTAGATTAATGTTTTGAGAATTATACTCTGTATTCTGTTATTTTACCTAAGATTTTCTTCCTTTGTATATAGGCTATAGACAGATTGCTGTGTATTTGTTGAGACTTCCTTACTATTTACCAATACATTTTTGTTATTGTGTTAAAGCTTTCACTCATGATCAAAGAACTAACCCAAATCATAGCTGAGAATTATTAAATCTCAAATATAACCTACAGGTAACACTATCTAACTTTTTTAGTGAATAAGTGACAAGGGTTTTTTGTACCCCATGTTCATTCATGTTGGGGGGGATATTTGGGGACCTCCTTATTTTAAGGGGCTTTCAGATACTGATACATTCCCCCCACAGACCCCCTATATCCACTGTGCCAGGGATGTGCATATGAGACCTTTGTCCCATCAATAAATGACCAGAGGTCTATGTGGCCTGGTATGGTTTAGGAAGGACAAACTGCTTGGCCAGATAAGGGCCTGGTATAGATTTTAGGGGTAAGTCCTTTACCACTTCTACTGTGAACACCAGCACTGACTGGTGTTTATAACATCATCTGTCTGCATATTAGTCTGCTAAAGAATACTTTGTGTTCATTTAACATTCTGTTATTTCATCAAGCCATGATGAAGGGGGATTGTGTGGCCTCTGAAGTGCATTGGCTTTCTTTTTCCCTACTTTTTGTAATCAGTTAAACAATCAAGAATTTGGATTTCTAAAGATTTGTGACCTATTAAACGTGGATTTCTCTAATTGGGGGAATGTCCTCTCCTGAGGAGTCCCCATCTTTGTGGGGAGCTGCAGAATACAGTCCAATTGGGTTCAAGTAGTGATTTTGTATACAATTTGATACATTTAAAAAAAAAATATTTTCGCATAGAACTGGTAACATGAGGGAGGTTGGGGTAGTATGGGATACTCCAAAACATTAGGTAGTGTTAGCAGAGGACACTTCTCACTCAGTAACAAAAGCATTAATAACACACACACTCTATGGCAGAGCAGCCACCAGAATGGAACCTTGGTGGGAATAATAACTATGGGAAATCTCCCTTGTACTTGTATATAAATGTTTGTCTAATGACTTTTCTGTCCTGATGTTTTGTAGATTAATGTTTTGAGAATTATACTCTGTATTCTGTTATTTTACCTAAGATTTTCTTCCTTTGTATATAGGCTATAGACAGATTGCTGTGTATTTGTTGAGACTTCCTTACTATTTACCAATACATTTTTGTTATTGTGTTAAAGCTTTCACTCATGATCAAAGAACTCTTATTAACCCAAATCATAGCTGAGAATTATTAAATCTCAAATATAACCTACAGGTAACACTATCTAACTTTTTTAGTGAATAAGTGACAAGGGTTTTTTGTACCCCATGTTCATTCATGTTGGGGGGGGATATTTGGGGACCTCCTTATTTTAAGGGGCTTTCAGATACTGATACATTCCCCCCACAGACCCCCTATATCCACTGTGCCAGGGATGTGCATATGAGACCTTTGTCCCATCAATAAATGACCAGAGGTCTATGTGGCCTGGTATGGTTTAGGAAGGACAAACTGCTTGGCCAGATAAGGGCCTGGTATAGATTTTAGGGGTAAGTCCTTTACCACTTCTACTGTGAACACCAGTACTGACTGGTGTTTATAACATCATCTGTCTTCATATTAGTCTGCTAAAGAATACTTTGTGTTCATTTAACATTCTGTTATTTCATCAAGCCATGATGAAGGGGGATTGTGTGGCCTCTGAAGTGCATTGGCTTTCTTTTTCCCTACTTTTTGTAATCAGTTAAACAATCAAGAATTTGGATTTCTAAAGATTTGTGACCTATTAAACGTGGATTTCTCTAATTGGGGGAATGTCCTCTCCTGAGGAGTCCCCATCTTTGTGGGGAGCTGCAGAATACAGTCCAATTGGGTTCAAGTAATGATTTTGTATACAATTTGATACATTTAAAAAAATAATATTTTCGCATAGAACTGGTAACATGAGGGAGGTTGGGGTAGTATGGGTTACTCCAAAACATTAGGTAGTGTTAGCAGAGGACACTTCTCACTCAGTAACAGAAGCATTAATAACAGGTAGAAAGGTTTAGAGGTTCATGGCCCACCCCATAGGATCCTGAAACAAGATCAGTCTATAGGTGCACCCCCTGACAGAATATTGCAGCATCCAGTCGAAAGGGCTCCAGGGGGCAAGCAGCCCCCCCTTCCTCTCACCTCCCAGATCCATTCTCTCATCAGGGAAAAAGACAATCTCCCAGGGCTCCAGGTTATTTAACAACATCCCAGACACCTTCTGGACACACCTATCCAGGGATTAGCTAGGCCCTGCTCAATATTCAGGCTGATCATTTGAATTCTCCCTCCCTAATCTGCAGAAACTGCTTTTAGAGGCAGGGGGTAGCAAGCAGACTCCCAGTCTGTAAAGTTCTGAAAATACTAAAACAATCACTGCTTTCCTGGTTACACAAGGAGTCAAAAACTAAATTTAAGAGCCAAAAACAATATTTTCCTAGCAGCCTAACTAGGAGGGTGCTACATATAAATTGCAGTTGTTTTTAAAAATTACATAACCCTTTATAGTCACCAGAAAATTGATCTAGCAAAGGAATCTTTGCTTCAGGTGGCAGAGTACTAGCAGTGGTGGTAGTAGTAGGTGATTGTACCTTAGTGAGCTGGGTGACCAGCTCCTGAATTTGATGATGTAAACAGCCATGCTTATGGGTAAAGGTCTGAGCTTGTGCGGAATCCATAAGATTGCTTTTCCCTTTAATTGTGGACTCTTAATAATGTCAGGACATAAGTATAAGTAACAGAGAAACAGTTCAGATGTTCTATATATGCATAGAGTTCAGTAATGAATAGCACAAACCACGAGGTTGCTGGTACTTGTGGTGCACCATTATAGATCTCAGTGGGATCGGAAAGACTGGTGCAGAGGGAGCAGGTCAGAACAGGCCAGGGAGTCTGAAAACATAGGAGGGTCAAGCAGAACCATAGTCTAGGCAAGCTGGGTCACACACATGTAGATCAGAAGAGAGCAGGATCTGAGCAAGCTGGGTCATACAGGGTAATACATAGAGCTGATACAAGTTTGGGCAAGCAAGAGCACACAAGGTAGTCTCCGCTATCCCAAGCACTGGTCAGGTGCTTTAAACATGGACAACAAGGAGCTTGAGTTAGCATGCCAGCTCAACAACTAGCATTTGAAGAATGCTTGTTGTAATTAATATCAGCTTATTTTTTAGGTAGTAGTCTGGACATTCAACAGGTATTTATAATAAGAAATGTAGAAATGATGCAGAAACAATAAAAATAAGCATCCATTATTTGTTAAGAATCTGTGTTTTCTTTTGTGAATTGAACTTATGTTAATTTTGACACTAGGATAAATATACACCTCTCATTTCATGTCATAAAATGCGCTATAATGCCCCGTACACACGGTCGGACATTCGGACAGAAAATGTGCGATCGGAGCTTGTTGTCGGAAATTCTGACCGTGTGTAGGCTCCATCGGACTTTTTCCATTGGAAATTCCGACACACAAAATTTGAGAGTTGGTTTTCAAATTTTCCGACAACAAAAACAAGCAGAAGAGCAGCACTGGCTATTGAACTTCATTTTTCATTCATTTTTCTCTGGGGCCCGTATCTCGGGGTCACTTTGTGCTAGGAACCCCATATTTGGTGTGCAAACCCAGTGGAACTAGCACTACAACATATAGGGGTTCCTAGCACCAAGGGGCCCCCAAGATACAGGGCCCCAAATTCGGTCAACTGTGTCCATCTGCAGCAATGTCATTTCGGGATCCTTTGGGTCCAGAGACCCCAAATTTTGGCTGCAGCTAGGGGGCATCTAGGAACCCTTAACTGCCAAGTTCGGGGGACCTATGGATGCAAATGGACACAGTGAGGCATGCAAATGGGCACAGTGAGGCTGCAAATGGGCATTGTTGACCCTCTTTTACACTTACAGTAGCTGTGCATTTCTCACCCTAGGCTTATACTCGAGTCAATAAGTTTTCCCATTTTTTTGTGGTAAAATTAGGTGCCTCGGCTTATATTCAGGTCGGCTTATACTCAAGTATATACAGTATTTAGGCTAGCCATTAAAAGAGACAAACAGCTTCTGTCCTCAGAAGTATTTTTCATAGGACTTTATAAAGAATCCTGTAGCCACTGACAAATAGATCAACATCTTGGCTGAGTTTATCACTAACTTCTGTTCTGTTGGGATGCAGGGAAAGTGGACATTATTATTAATAACTTATGTAGTGTCTTCACCTTCTGCAGTGCTGACATGATTTAAAAGTTTTAAAAAATTACAGCAAGCAGCAGGCAACACTAGGTGGTCCTCTTGTTTAAAGGGACAGTGTCAAATTCACATTTAATCTATGTTATTTTATTAAGTCTCAACTAAAATCATAAAAAAAGATAAGCAGGCAGAAATATATTACATTAACAACCTCTATTTTAAATTCCTGTAACATCAGTTTTGTAATGCGTTTAACTATTACTGTGCATTTCAAAAGGCTGCAGACATAGACCTACTGCACTCAGCTACCAGCACAGTCTGGTCTGACATACCCGATCTCTTCTGTCAGAAGATACTTGTGTTGTGCTTTTTAATCAAAAATGCCAAAATAGAGCACTGGAGAAAGCAGCATTTTGGTGACAGAAAACATATTCAATGACTTGTGCAAGCAAAAATTGGTTACCAAACACAACATACAGCTTTACAGGAATATACCTGGGTTTGAATTATATTAATATACAGTATTAAAAAGAATCAAATTATATATATTTTGTAACAAAATAAATAGGAGGGACTTAAGGTACCGTATATACTCGCGTATAATGAAAATAAATAAACCGCGCTAAAAAGGAGGAGGGGGAAGAGGAGGGGGGAAGGGGGGAGGGGGGGAACCTAACCAAAAAGGCTGCTGCTAGAAGTGGGATACTCACACATAAGGCTTAGGGAATTGGATAAAGCTGCACCAATACAAGTGAAATATTTAAATACAAGGGGTTAAAATGACACAAAACATTTTTTTTATAAACAATAAGCTGTGGCCATGGAGGAGCACACAGAATTGACTGTATAATAAAGTTCAGTGGTAGCTAAAAAAGTCCAGGTCAGAAATCTTTAAGTTCTTTGCATCATAATCTTGTTAGATCCTGAATTTTGGTTTCCAGTGACAGACAAATTTGCAACACAAGAAAAAACACCACCGTGAATGTCCTATAGCTTGCATTTCTTTTTCAGAGGATCAGAGATCCAACCAAGCGCTTTGTGACCTCCCTGAGTAAGGGGGGGTCGCTGGATTTCCGGATCGTTCCTGGGTGGATCAGTCTTACCAGCCATCATCTACCTAGAAAGCCGCTTGCTTACATTTCCAGTGCCTTATTTATCCAGCCATCTGGTAAGCGCCCAATTTATCAGGTGGTTGGGTCTGAACAACCTTTGCATGTCACAGTGTGAGGATATAGGACAGTCACGGTGGTGTTATTTCTTGTGTTGCAAATTTGTCTGTCACTGGAAACCAAAATTCAGGATCTAACAAGATTATGATGCAAAGAACTTAAAGCGGTTCTGCACCCATTTCATTTAGTAAATCTCTTTGCCTTCCAAATCAGGC
Source organism: Lithobates sylvaticus (assembly GCA_028564925.1). Classification (NCBI taxonomy): domain Eukaryota; kingdom Metazoa; phylum Chordata; class Amphibia; order Anura; family Ranidae; genus Lithobates; species Lithobates sylvaticus. The sequence continues at coordinate 410,621,997 of CM053030.1, forward strand.
AAAGGGTACTAAATGAAATGTTTTTTTTTTTTTTTTTACTTACCTTGTAATTGATGACTTCCGGTCTTCTCTCTCTTCGGCGGCGGGCGGGGTCTCTGCGTCGATCGTCGTCACGCCGCACTGTCTCCTGGGATCTGGTGTCATTGATCCCAGGAGTCAGTGCGGGCATCTTCCGAAATCTCGCGAGATTTCGGCCACATCTTCCGAAATCTCCCGAGATTTCGGGCCACATCTGCCGAAATCTCGTGAGATGTCGGCAGATGTGCCGTTACTGCGCACGCGCGAGTAACGGCGGTGCATGCTGGGCCATCTAAAGGTCCTGTGGGGTTTCACATGCCCACAGGCAAGATGGCCCCCAGCACAAAAGAAGAAGACGAGGAACTTCATCGGACGAAAACCGGCGGCGATCGAGATGGAAGATGGAACAGGTGAGTCCCCCAATAAAGGTAAGCATCCTTTATATTCCGTCCCAAAAAAAAAATAATTTTTACAGAGTGCAGAACCGCTTTAAAGATTTCTGACCTGGACTTTTTTAGCTACCACTGAACTTTATTATACAGTCAATTCTGTGTGCTCCTCCATGGCCACAGCTTATTGTTTATAAAAAAAAAAATTTTTGTGTAATTTTAACCCCTTGTATTTAAATATTTCACTTGTATTGGCGCAGCTTTATCCAATTCCCTAATACTCGCGTATAAGCCAAGTTTTTCAGCACATTTTTTTGTGCTGAAAATGCCCCCTCATTTTCTGACCCAACTTTGGGGCCCCGTATCTCGTAGCCACTTGGTCCTGGGAACCCCAAATTTGGTATGCCAACCCAGTGGAACTAGCACTACATGTCCAATGATGGGATTCCTAGCACCAAGTGACCCGGGGTAAAGGGCCCCAAAGTCGTCAACTGTGTCCATCTGCAGCAATGTCATTTCGGGACCCTTTGGGTCCAGAGACCCCAATTTAGGAACCCTTAACTACCAAGTTTGGGGGACCTATGGCTGCAAATGGGCACAGTGAGGCATGCAAATGGGCACAGTGAGGCTGCAAATGGGCATTGTTGACCCTCTGTTGACCCTCTTTTGCACTTACAGTAGCTGCGCGTTTCTCACCCTAGGCTTATACTCGAGTCAATACGTTTTCCCAGTTGTTTGTGGTAAAATTAGGTGCCTCGGTTTATATTCGGGTCGGCTTATACTCGAGTATATACGGTAGTTTAAAGTGTTTGTTACCTTAAAATAAAAATGGATCCTGTTTCCTTAAAGCATGTTATGCAGCACAGTGCTTGTGCTGTGTAATTTGGCCCCCTGTAACATATAAAATACCTGTCTGATCCTGCCTGGTTGTGACCTCCCCCCTGTAAACTGACCACCGTTTATCATGGCTGCAAAAGTATTGAGATGCCTGCCTTTACACGCACATGAACTTTAATGGCATTCCAGTCTTATGCCGCGTACACACGGGAAATGTTCGATGGGAGCTTGTTGTCGGAAATTCCGAAAGTGTCGAAAGTGTTGAAAGTGTTTGGGGACCCGGGTCCTGCCCTAGGGGACATGTATCAATGCAAAAAAAAAAGTTTACAAAATGTCTGTTTTTTCAGGAGCAGTGATTTTAATAATGCTTAAAGTGAAACAATAAAAGTGTAATATTCCTTTAAATTTCGTACCTGGGGGGTGTGTATAGTATGCCTGTAAAGGGGCGCATGTTTCCAGTGCTTAGAACTGTCCCTGCACACAGTGTCATTTTTGCAGGAAAAAAAGCAATTTAAAATCACTTGCGTCTATAATGAATTGCCGGCTCCCGTAATACAGAGTCATTGAAAGTCATTGGTAAAAAAAAAAAGCTTGGGGGTCCCCCCAAATTCAATTACCAGGCCCTTCAGGACTGGTATGGATATTAAGGGGAACCCCGGGTCAAAAAAAAAAAAATTATGTGGGGTTCCCCCTAAATATCCATATCAGACCCTTCAGGTCTGGCATGGATTTTAAGGGGAACTCCACGCCAAATAAAAAAAAATGGCGTGGGGGTCCCACTCAAAATCCATACCAGACCCTTATCCGAGCACGCAACCTGGCAGGCTAACAAGGGGACCCCCAGATCCCCCCCCCCATTTGAAATGGTAAAAAATAGTTAAAAAACACACAGACACTGTTGGGAAAAGTCCTTTATTAAAAAAAAAAAAAGATTCCAGCGGTGGTAATCCACTTTTGCTATCCAGCGACGGGTGGTCTCTTCCAGGGGGGCGGCGATGGCTGATCTCTTCCGACGTCCAGCACTGCGCGTCTTGTCTCCACGGAGACACTGAGGGAATTCCGTCTGCAGAGGAGGACCGGGCCACTCCGTCACCTGACCCCGCCCCCCTCTGACGCAACGCAAGGGGAAAGCTGGTATTCCCCTGTGACGTACGGGTGACCCCGCCCCCCTCTGATGTAACGGAAACCTGCATTACATCAGAGGGGGCAGGGTCACCTTGGGGGCAGGGTCACCAAGGTCCCCAAACACCTTTTTTGACAATAAATTGCATATAGGCTTTTAAAATTAGCACTTGAGATTTCTCCCATAGACTTTTACAGGGTGCTTGCGGCTTTTCGAATTTGCAGCGAACACCCCAAATTGTTCGCTGTTCGGTGAACAGGCGAACAGGCAATGTTCGAGTCGAACATGAGTTCGACTCGAACTCGAAGCTCATTCCTAGTAGGCTCCATCGGACATTTTCCGTCTGAATTTCCGACAAACAAAATTTGAAATCTGGATCTCAAATTTTCCGACAACAAAATCCGTTGTCGTAAATTCCAAACGTGTGTACACAATTCCGACGCACAAAGTCCCACGCATTCTCAGAATCAAGCAGAAGAGCCGCACTGGCTATTGAACTTAATTTTTCTCGGCCCGTCGTACGTGTTGTACATCACCGCGTTCTTGGCGATCGGAATTTCTGACAACATTTGTGTGACCGTGTGTATGCAAGACAAGTTTGACCCAACATCGGTCAGAAAAAAAACATGGATTTTGTTGTTGGAATGTGCGATCGTGTGTACACGGCATTAGTCTGTAGGATTCAACATTGAGTTGGCCCACCCTTTGCAGCTATAATAGCTTCAACTCTTCTGGGAAGGCTGTCCACAAGGTTTAGGAGTGTGCTTATTGGAATGTTTGATCATTCTTCCAGAAGCTCATTTGTGAGGTCAGGCACTGATGTTGGACGAGAAAGCCTGGCTCGCAGTTTCATTCCAAATCTGTCGGGTTGAGGTCAGGACTCTGTACAGGCCAGTCAAGTTCCTCCACCCCAAACTTGCTCATCCATGTTATTATGGACCTTGCTTTGTGCACTGGTCCAAATCATTTGGTGAAGGGGAGATTATGGTGTTGGGTTAATTCTCAGGGATTGGGCTTGGCCCCTTAGTTCCAGTGAAGGGAACTAAGGCATCAGCACACCAAGACATTTTGGACAAGTTCATGCTCCCAACTTTGTGGGAACAGTTTGGGGATGGCTGCTTCATGTTCTAACATGACTGTGCACCAGTCCACAAAGCAAGGTCCATAAAGACCTGGATGAGTGAGTTTTTGGGTGGAGGAACTTGACTTGGATGCAGAGAGTCCTGACCACAACCCGAAAGCACACCTTTGGGATGAATTTGAGCAGAAACTGCGAGCCAGGTCTTCTCGTCCACATCTCGCCTGACTTTAAAAAAAAGCTGTTATAGCTGCTAAGGGTGGGTCAACTCAATACTGAACCCTACGGACTAAGAATGGGATGCCATTAAAGTTTATGTGCGTATAAAGGCAGGCATCCCAATACTTTTAATTATATAGTTTTGTAGATTCTATAACTTTCACACAGACTAAATAAAATACACTGATTTGGGTTATCCGGACCAGAGCGGCTGCAGAAAAGGTATAGTGTGTATGTATAGCGATTTCTTCTTTACGGGGCTAGAAAGATGTTAGAAGGTAGCTGCAAGTTGGTTTATCATTAGTTAGGTTTTGGATGAACTTCTACTTTAAGTAAATATTCTTAACTTCTTTAGTAGATCAGTCCACAAATAATGGGAGAAAAGGGGGTCAGCACTATTTGTACTATGGGGCTGTGGCGGCATTATTATACAATTTAGAAGGTGTGTTATTATGGTTGCTACAATGGTTCTTATGGTTGTAGTGAATAATATAGAAAGGCAATGGCTGTTTTAGGATTGGTCAAGGGGGTCAGGTGATTCAGAATTCTCTATAAGCAGGAAGTGTGAGGCTATATAAGGAATCAGCTGACTTGATTCCGGGCCAGTCAGCAGTGAAGAGAACGTCACAAGGAGCTCCCGCCGTAACCTCGTCGTGGCCGGTTTATGTGTTGGATCCCTTTAGTTCATCTAGCTAAAGGGGATATGTAAGGAAATGTTAAGCTAAAGGTTGAGTCAGCTTGAGTCTCAGTGGCTGAGCTGAGAGTGATTTAATTTATCGAATATTTGGTTGAGGAAATTAATTGATGAAGTTTACGATTTATTGGAATATTTATTTATACATTGATTAAAACCAATAAACCGGTCCGTGGCCAAATTTAATCCAAAAAAATATATATATAATATACAATAAAATATAATTAAAAGAAATATAAGAGTGCTTTGTGTTTTTATTCTCTCTTATGCATGTTTGTCGGTCTGGCCTGCCACCTTCCCGTAGTCCCATGGGAAGGGGGTACATGGAAAATATTCCTGTTTTTCAATAAGTTGTGTAATTACGTTGGTCAGCTATTATAATCTTGTGCACACCATATTGTGGAATGTACAGCATTATGGTCTATGCCAGTGAAAATATGCAAAAGTAGCCACAAGTAAAAGGGCATCCACTTTTTTTTTTTTCACTACAGCACTTCTATAATTCCAAGTCAAGGAGACCATTTCTCATAAATAGGCTCTTTCACTGCAATGTACTTTATGCACATTGTGTTGTTCCTAAATAAATGATTAGAAAATGAATCAAATAATGTAAGTTTTGTCACAAAGGATTTAGATTTAAGTCTGCTGAAATGGCACAAACTTGTAAGAAAATAAAAAGAGGCTCATTGAAAACATGTGCAATGATGTATTGACAGCAATTTTCCATATACAGGCTTTAAACTGCTAAGGAAAAAAAATTACAGAAATCACAGAAGGAATGCTTTGTATAGTTGTGGAAAATAGTTGTGTGTATGTTGTGAGCAGTATCACTTTTGAATGCAACAATCTTTTCAAAGTTCATGCAAAATTTAAATCAAACATGCTTTTATGCAAAATGTTAATCAAACCTGTGCTTTGCCCACACAGCACAACACATCAAGTCTACTTTATTGCCCCTCAATCCCAGCAATGCATACCGTATTTGCCGGCATATAAGACGACTGGGTGTATAAGACGACACCCTATTTTTCCAGTGAAAACTTAGGTTTGGGGCTATACTCGGCATATAAGACTACCCCCCTTCCAAGGCAACACCATTTACAAAAAACCATCAGAACCAAAAAAAATAAACATCCGACTTAACATCAGAAAAAGGAATCTGGTGAACTACAAGTCCCAGAGATCCCACAATTGGAAGGCAGCAACAATGAATCCTCTCCTTGAAAGCACCATAAATCAAACCTGTATTTTAGGGGAGATCTGGAGCTGGATGTGCAGTACAGGATGCTTTGTTAATATATAGAGCACCAAGTACACACAGTATATGATGCTGTGTTAGTACAGTAGCGCCAGGTACACTTCAGAATACAGTGTGCAGACAGTGTGCACCACTGAGCCAATCATGGCAGACATTGTATTTTACTAATCTGTTGATGGATACAAAGCCTGCTTGGATTGGCAGAGGCTGTGACATCAGCCCGTGCCACTCTGACTCATGTAGCCTGCTCAGATTGGCAGAGGTTGTTACCCAATCCGAGCAGGCTTAGCAGGCTCTGTATTCATCAGAGTGCATCGCCCGTCGGGATTGGCTAAGCGGCACATACTGTATACATATTACAATTTTACAGAGCGCCCCTGCGGACTGATATCCATCTGGCGGCTTCTTCACCCGGCGTATAAGACGACCCCCGCTTTTTGGCTGTGTAATTTCGGTGTAAAAAGTAGTCTTATACGCCAGAAAATACAGTACTCACCTTGTCTTCACTGCTCCACTCAGTTGGGAATGAAGAAAACATATGTGGCTCATCCCATGTGAAAGGGATGTGCCAGTAATCAAGAACAAGAACTGTCACATCTGGAGTGTTCATAGATCTGCGTCAACTATCACTACAGTAACATGTAGCTTACACAAGATGGCTTCCCCCACTCTCAGCAGCTGAGCAGAGTGAACGAAAGATGAGTGTTTTTTTTTTCTTGGAAGGGGGTATTAAAGTAAAACGCATTGCTGTGTCTAGCATGGACAAAGTGCAGCCTTGCTTTAAATTGATCTCCCAAAATTTTTTTTAACCTTGCAATGGGGCTCCCTCCACACTGCAAGGGTTAAATGCTCAATATGTCTAGGGGGATCATAAGAAGCAGCTATGCCTACTGTGACAAACAGTCAGTCCAGGGAAGAGTCGTTTATAGCGTTTACCTGCTTCCTAGGTTGCAGCATTTCAACTAGCCGATAGGCTACATAACTTTTGTTGTTTATTGGACTGTGAGTATTTACCCCTGTGAGGGAACCTCTTTATTTTGTTGTGTTTGCCTTTCTGATGATGAATAAACATGGCCAGGAAACCCTTAACCACACTTTGGTGTCCGGATTACCTCTCTGCAAGCTCTCTGCTTGAAGCTGATTGCCCACATTTTCTTGTCCCTCATTCCCACAAGCTTCCTCTCAACTGCACAGCTGGTTCCTTAAAGCTACTTCTCTTCTCACTCTGTTGGCCTCAGACAATCTGACTTCATCACTTACAATATGTGAAAAAAAATAGAGTAGAAACATAGACTTTATAGACACACGTAAATATAAGGTAAAAAATTGAAAGTTTTTAATAGCATAAAGTTAAAATCATTGTATACAAACACATTAAAAAACATATAATTGAGTGACCTCAAGGACTCTCATAACACCTCTAATAGATATATATATATACCAAATGTAATAAACTCAAAGGTTTGGAGCGTGTAGAATTAAATAAATCCAATGGTTGTTTGGATACGTGAAGAGGTTGAGTCGTGTTCGGAGGTCGCTCAGAAAATCGCTCTACATGTTACGCGCATTGAAGCAACCGCCTTGTGTGGTCACGTGAAGATATGTAGCCTATAGTAGTCAGGCTACTATATCTCCACTTGACCACACACGGCGGTTGCTCGTTCTTTATCATTTACCACAGCTTTTGTCCACAAAGGTGAGTGGCTATTTTAGCCAAACACTTTCCTCTCTACCATTGGTAAACTGGTTAATGTTACAGCAATTTATATTGACGTCAGTTCACTCTTTCCGCCGTTGTGGATAAGTATCTACCATTGTGTGTCTATCACCTTTTTTTTTGGCGGTGACACTAGACATACATGGTTTTGACTACATGCCTTTACTAAGCCTATGATACGCAAGCTCCTGAAGAAGCGCATTAATGCGCGTAACATGTAGAGCGATTTTCTGAGCGACCTCCGAACACGACTCAACCTCTCCACGTATCCAAACAACCATTGGATTTATATAATTCTACGCACTCCAAACCTTTGTGTTTGGTACATGTGGTATATATATATATATGTATTAGAGGTGTTATGAGAGTCCTTGAGGTCACTCAATTATATGTTTTTTAATGTGTTTTTTTTTATGTTTTTTAATGTGTTTGTATACAATGGTCAGAGCCGATGCACCCTATATGCTGACTACACAAGCTGCGTAGGGCCCCGCTGCTGTGGGGGGGCCCCAAGGGTGGATCGGCTCTGCGAGGCCCGGACCACATGTTGATCAGGCCGCACAGTGGGAGGTCATCTAGGCACCGCTAGGCAGCCGTGCCTTTGTCATCTCTGGCGGCTGCATGGGCTGAGCTGTGTGTCTCTCTCACACACAGCTCAGCCTCATAGCCGCGCTCACAGTTCCGCTCTCCTCCTCGAGCGGTGGACGTCCGCATGGTGGGGAGACCTGCAGGCTGCTGCTGACACTAGAGAGAGCCACGCTGTACCCGCACCACCAGACAGAGCCATGCTGTAACGCACTACCAGACAGAGCCACACTGTACCCGCACCACCAGAGAGAGCCACACTGTACCCGCACCACCAGAGAGAGCCACGCTGTACCACACCACCAGAGGGAGCCACGCTGTACCCGCACCAGAGAGCGAGCCACGCTGTACCCGCACCACCAGACAGAGCCACGCTGTACCGCACTACCAGACAGAGCTACGCTGTACCCGCACCACCAGAGAGAGCCACGCTGTACCCGCACCAGCAGAGAGAGCCACGCTGTACCCGCACCACCAGAGAGAGCCACGCTGTACCTGCACCACCAGAGAGAGCCACGCTGTACTGGCGCCACCAGAGAGCCCCGCTGCACCCGCACCACCAGAGAGAGCCGTGCTGTACCCGCACCACCAGACAGAGCCATGCTGTACCCGCACCACCAGAGAGAGCCACGCTGTACCACACCATCAGAGAGAGAGCCACACTGCGCCACACCACCAGACAGAGCCATGCTGTAACCGCACCACCAGAGATAGAGTCACGCTGCACCACACCACCAGACAGAGAGCCACGCTGTACCCGCACCACCAGAGAGAGCCATGCTGTACCCACACCATCAAAGGGAGAGCTACGCTGTACCCGCACCACCAAAGGGAGAGAGCCACGCTGTACCTGCACCACCAGAGAGAGAGCCACGCTGTACTCGCACCAACAGAGAGAGAGCCACGCTGTACCCGCACCACCAGAGAGATCCACGATGTACCCGCACCAGAGAGAGAGAGCCACGCTGTACCCGCACCACCAAAGAGAGAGTCATGCTGTACCCTCTCCACCAGAGAGAGCCACGCTGTACCGCACCACCAGAGAGACAGAGAGCCACGCTGTACTGCACCACCAGAAAGAGAGCAGGTCAGTGTCACTGGGCAGTGTGGGCACTATCGGAGGCAGACAGTACTAGCATTGTATGGTCACAATAGGACTGGGACACTCTATCCTATTGTCCTATAAGGGGGGGGCTCTGTGCAGACTCTGATGTAAAGGGGGGCTCTGTGCAGACTCTGTAAGGGGGGCTCTGTGCAGACTCTGTAAGGGGGGGCTCTGTGCAGACTCTGTAAGGGGGAGCTCTGTGCAGACTCTGTAAGGGGGGCTCTGTGCAGACTCTGATGTAAGGGGGGCTCTGTGCAGACTCTGATGTAAGGGGGGCTCTGTGCAGACTCTGATGTAAGGGGGGCTCTGTGCAGACTCTGATGTAAGGGGGGCCTCTGTGTGGACTCTGATGTAAGGAGGAACCTCTGTGCAGACTCTGATGTAAGGAGGGGCTTTCTGGGGACCCTGATGTAAGGGGAGGCTCTCTGGGGACCCTGATGTAAGGGGAGGCTCTGAAGACACTGGTTTAAGGGGGCTCTCGGTGGGTCCTGATGTAAGGGGGCTCTCTGTGGGTCCTGATGTAAGGGGGCTCTCTGTGGGCCCTGATGTAAGGGGAGGCTCTTTGGGGACCCTGATGTAAGGGGATGCTCTCTGGGGACCCTGATGTAAGGGGAGGCTCTCTGGGGACCCTGATGTAAGGGGAGGCTCTCTGGGGACCCTGATGTAAGGGGAGGCTCTCTGGAGACCCTAAAATAAGGGAGGCTCTCTGGGGACCCTGATGTAAGGGGAGGCTCTCTGGGGACCCTGATGTAAGGGGAGGCTCTCTGGGGACACTGATGTAAGGCTCTGGAGACCCTGATGTAAGGGGAGGCTCTCTGGAGACCCTGAAATAAGGGAGGCTCTCTGGAGACCCTGAAATAAGGGAGGCTCTCTGGGGACCCTGATGTAAGAAGGGGCTCTCTGGGCATCCTGATGTAAGGAGGGGCTCTCTGAGGACACTGATGTAGGGGGAGGCTCTCTGGAGACCCTGATGTATGGAGGGGCTCTCTGAGGACCCTGATGTACTCTATTCAATAAATATTGTTTGCTTGAACATCATTCTGTTCTATATTGTTGTACTTATTCTTTGACTGTTTTGTTTAAAGGAGGAAGGATTGTATTGGGAGCACTGAAGTATCAGGTGTGACTGTGTGGCAATGGCAAATGGTTTACATAGCTCACGGCATCACGGGTCAGGTAGAGGGCCCCTTAGCAGAATTTTGCTTAGGGCCCAGGGAGGTCAGGATCGGCACTGACAATGGTTTTAACTTTATCCTATTAAAAACTTTCAATTTTTTACCTAATATATATGTGTACATCCTAGGATGCCAGGACTTAATAATCATTCCATGGTCATTTAAATTTGCCTGGATCCTGAGTTCACTGCATATTATAGCTTTTACATTTGTATTCCTTATCGGTTTTAAATGGCGAGTGTAATTGCAATTAGCCATTCTCTGCAAACCAGAATACTAAAATATATCTAGTGGAATATTGAATTCAATCTATGAGTCACACTAGAGATCATGCGCAGTAGATGTGCATATTAATGTATGGTGACTGTAGATAATTTGCAGGAATATGCCCCTTCACACTATGGGTGCATTTGATTGCGTTTATGGGGATGTCGCGGACATATATTGTTTATATGTTATATTATACATTTGTATTGAGTATTGTTATACATTGCTGACTGTTCTGGCAGAGCCGCGGTCGCACACAGCATAGAGGTGTCTGCACGGGACCTCTATGGATGAAAACACAGGGCTTCGCTGCGTTTAACTGTGGGCGTCTTGTGATTGGTTTAGCAACCTGCCGCTCATTATAAATAACACACTTCCGGATGTTGACCTACGCCCTCGAGACGAAGTCGGATATGACGAAACGCATCAGGGCGTAGGTCAACAAGGAAGTGACGTCAGAACGTGTGCGGTTCACGGTGCGTTCCACCAATGGAAAACCAGGAAGTACTCCGCTGCATCTCGCAGCGGAACCTGCTCCATCGGAAATCCGGAGGGGAGAGAGGCACCATACCCAGCACACAGGTTTTACATTTGCCTTAAACATTTAGTTGATGGTACGCTTAATTAAAAAGGGGTTTTTGTATGGCGAAAAGTTTTTGAATAAATAGACAATTTTATGCAGTCTCACGCTATGTGGCCAATTTCTTTCTTATGATATATGCCCACACTGAATGGAGGAGTAAGGAGAATTGGTATATGATATTGGAGAAGGTGGCATTATTGAGGAGGATGACAGCAGGCGTATATTCTTGGTACCTGGAGTGACCGTGATTGTGGATATTTACAGGCTTATTTATCTGGTATTTCTGGTGAGTGTACCCCCAAAGGGGGCCGAATACCACTTTTGGTGAAATCTCTGGTGGATGGTCCAAATATTAACAACACTACTACCATACAGAACTATATTGCTTCATTATCTTCTCACTGCTGGAAAAATCACTCACCTCATCCTTCAATATTATTGGTTTACTCAGTCACAATTTATGGACACTGAATTTTGATTGTTTTATTCACATGATTACGAACGTGGACTTTCATTCATCTATTTATTCATTTCTATAACAGATTTTTATATATATTTATAGATATTTATTTATTTATGTATATATATACAATTAATTTAATTTATTTATTCACGCATGTAATTTATTTACTCACGTGTTTATAACACATATGATTCACAAAGGGATTATATATTTATTTATTTAATTCACACGGGACTATAAGCCCAATTAGGAGCGCTGCTACAATTAAGAAAATAGACGCTTCTTTGAGGCGTTTCTTCTTGATTGTATTCACAAATAATATATATGTGTGCCTATAAAGTCTATGTTTCTGCTCTATTTTTTTCCAAACAATATCAGGACGTTTGTACACTGTTACTTGTGTATCTACAGTATCACCCTTAGATGATACACGTAGTTTGCGCTTATTTGTTAAACTTACAATACGTGACCAGCGGTCCTGTATTGTAAGTGATCATGCCGAGGACTCACCCACAACCTGGAGTGTCAGAGAGAGAAGAAGATTACAAAGGGGTCCCTGGCACCCTTTTAAGCTAGTGAGCAAAAAAAAACTAACTCATCTGTTTTAATTACTGCTAACAACAGAGGTTTTAGTTGATACATTTGCAAATACAAGTGGAAGTCTTAGCTATCTAAGTTTCCCAATGATGGGACAGTATCTCACAAAAGTGAATACACCCCTCACATTTTTGTACATATTTTATTATATCTTTTTATGTGACAACACTGAAGAAATTACACTTTTCTACAATGTAGTGAGTGTACAGCTCGTATAACAATGTAAATTAGCTTTCCTCTCAAAATAACTCAACACACAGCCATTAATGTCTAAACCGCTGGCAACAAAAGTGAGTACACCCCTAAGTGAAAATGTCCAAATTCTACCCAAAGTGTCAATATTTTGTGTGGCCACTATTATTTTCCAGCACTGCCTTAACCCTCTTGGGCATAGACATCACCAGAGCTTCACAGGTTGCCACTGGAATCCTCTTCCACTCCTCCATGGCGACATCACAGAGCTGATGGAAGTTAGAGACCTTGCGCTCCTCCACCTTCCATTTGAGGATGCCCCACAGATGCTCATTAGGGATTAGGTCTGGAGACATGCTTGGCCAGTCCATCACCTTTACCCTCAGCTTCTTTAGCAAGGCAGTGGTCGTCTTGGAGGTGTGTTTGGGGTTGTTATCATGTTGGAATACTGCCCTGCGGCTCAGTCTCCCAAGATCGGGAATCACGTTCTGCTTCAGTATTTCACAGAACATGTTGGCATTCATGGTTCCCTCAATGAACTGTAGCTCCCCAGTGCCGACAGCACTCATGCAGCCCCAGACCATGACACTCCCATGCTTGACTGTATGCAAGACACACTTGTCTTTGTACTCCTCACCTGGTTGCCGCCACAAACGCTTGACACCATCTGAACCAAAAAAGTTATCTTGGTCTCATCAGACCACAGGACATTGTTCCAAATAAACCATGTCCTTAGCCTGCTTGTCTTTAGCAAACTGCAGGCTTTCTTGTGCATAATCTTTAGAAGAGGCTTCTTTCTGGGACGATAGTCATGCATACCAATTTGATGCAGTGTGCAACATGTTGTCTGAGCACTGACAGGCTAACCCCCCACCCCTTCAACCTCTGCAGCAATGTTGGAAGAAATCATATGTCTATTTCCCAAATCCAACCTCTGGATATGACGCTGAGCACATGCACCCAATCTCTTTGGTCGACCATGGCGAGGCCTGTTCTGAGTGGAACCTGTCCTGTTAAACCCCTGTATGGTATTGGCCACCGTGCTGCAGCTCAGTTTCAGGGTCTTGGCAAACTTCTTACAGTCTTACAGTCTATCTTTGTTGCTAAACCTCCTAAGCTCCAGTTACCAGCAACCCCAACCAATGAAAGGTTACCCTCTTCTACACAAGATTGTACAAGCTCCTCATGCATTACCACCAAACAACTTATTATAAAGCCTCAGCCAAATGGATACCCACAAACATATAAAACAGCAGACATGTAACATAGATGCTTCAGCCATGAAACATCCCATCATTGGACCATCTGATCGGAAACTGAAATGTTTCTGGAGACTCACTCCCTTCCTCAGAGCTCAGAGATGACCTAACATATGGCCATGTAAAACAAGCCATTCAGTTTGAAACAGAAATGAAGGACAAAATATTTGTGTATAGATATAAAAAAAATGATAAATACCTTTTGTTCCCTTTTTATAAGTGATCACATTCCCTCTGTTCTCTGTGTTCTCAGCTGCATAAGATCTGAGAGGAGGAGAAACAACATTACACTGAGCTTCCCAGTGAGATGCTGTGCATGGGGAGGTGTCAAGACAAGTCATCATCATTGGAGGAGAGCAGGCTGGGTTCCCACCATAGCTAGAGTACTGACCACGCTGTGTTCTCCTGCTTAGTGTGATCATTTTTTTTTTTTGGAGTGACTTGAAAACAAACGTTACTCTGCAGTATAGCAAAAAAGGTTTACAGCAAACTTGTGTGATCAGTTTTTAATAGGAAAGCAAAGGTAATGGCAGGGACACCAGGGATTTTACTTAAAGAAAACAATACAAAGAGAACAGGATACTTTTTCGTACAAGTACATGGTATAGCAGGCACATATCAGGAATATGAAAAGTTGGGGTAACAAACACTTTAATTACATGTACACCTGCACCTAAGTTTTCTCTGCAAAGTCCAACCAATAGGGTTGTGGCCAGTGTCAGGACAAGGCATCCAATGCCCAGAGCAAAGATGGAGTCAGGGCGCCCATATCCCTGCAATAAACCATTGTGCCCAGGGCAGCCGCCCCTCCTGCCCACCCCTTGTCCTGGCCCTGGTTGTGGCTATTAAGATTGTCCATGCACCATAAACTCTGCACTCCTCTCCTGCACATAATACCCACCTCTGTACACTCTGCACTCCTTTTCTACACATACTAACCACTGCTGGACACTTCACACTGTACATTCCCTATTTAACTTTGTCACATTCTGAACTATGTAAGTCTTCCCTGACCACACCCCATTTAAGCCATGCCCAATATTTAGTGCACTTTAAACCACGCCCACTTTTCGCCACAGCACATTTTTTTTTCATGCCTAGGGCCCACTTTTAATCTTGGACACTGGCCCACTGATTTCATGATACGTCCCTGGATCTATGAGACCTCATATCTCTCCTCTGGCCTCCAAAGCATCAGATCTAACCAAGATCAGTTTGATCTGATGCTTGTACAAGCCAGTAATGACTTGTTTACATGAGACTGAAACCGGAAGTGACTAAATCCTTGTTGCTTCTGTTTTCTAATGTCATGATTTCCAATTGGATGGGAGAGCCTGGTAAAGGCGGAAGTGGGGGAGACTTGTCAAAATCCAGCGCTGTATAGCAGCTCGGATTACTTTTACTAAGTAGAGAATCAGCTGCTGAAAAAAATAATACCGTGATTATTGCTGTAGCTGCATTCATGATCCCAGTATAACCACTTGAATCTGTCGCTGTTAATAAACACCAAAGGGACAGGAAGTGGTTATTGAACTAGACTATCCCATTCTGCAGGCCATGGTTGCTATTTCTTCAGAGCAATACAAAGTAGGAATCTTCTACAATGCTTGTTAAAATTAATGCAATGTAGATTGATCAGCCAAAGGTAACTGTTTTTGTTTTTTTTTCAACAAAAGTGGAGTTACTCGTTGGGCCAGTTCAGATTCTGCATTCAGATGAGTTTCTGTATGAGCATTTTTATGTGTTTTTGATGCATGTCAGTGCGTTTCTTCCCCTCTTTTTTTTCTTCATTCCAATTGCAGACAAATTAGGAAACGTGTATTTTTGATGCGTTGCATACAAAAAGAATACAACATGTTCTACTTCTTTTGCCTACATTGGAATGCACTGCACTGGTGTGAACTAGCACCATTGCAATCCATATTAAACACTGTGCATGTGTTTTTAATGAAGAATCAAAACACACTGGACTGCATCTGGTGTGAACCAGCAAGCAAAGTTTGACCAATCTAGCAGTTCCATTAGGATTCATATGATCAGTGATTCACAAATTTCTGCTTTTTGATGAATTATCCTGATGCTGCACTGAACTCACTGAAATCTAATATGCCACAGGCCTGATGGATATTTTCATTATCCTGATTACGATAAGCTCTCTCTTGGCGTGAATAATAATATACAATTCTTATGAGTTTCTTTAATATACTCATTGTACACAAATGGCTTTTGTTTGTGCTGAAGGTCAAATTTAAAACAATGTAAGTCCTTTGTAATCCCAGCTGCTTAATAAGGTATGCCCTGTATATTGTTACATCACCATTGACTGAAACACATGAATGTCTTTATTGACCTGTTTGCTTTGCAGTCTGTTCAGCTCGTCTAGTGGTCTAGTCAATTTTTCCAATTGTCTGTGTATACATTTTAAAAGAAACAATGAATGGCTGAATTATCTTCCTCATTATAACAATCTGGATGAATAAACAAACTTGATTATTATAATTATGTCAATTTAGAAATACGCAAGCACAGAGTAAAAAAGTGTGTTATCCAATGTCTTTTTAGTTGAGCATTACTTTATCTTTCAAATAGCTTCTAAAAAAAAAAAAAAAAACTAGGCCTTGATAAACAGCTGTTAATAACCAATCAAGAGCATGTATATAATGTAGTGAATGTGACCTTCACCAAACATGCACTAGTGGTGAATTGGTTACTGCCATTTAAAACATGTGCAACCTGGAAGATTGACCTGCAGGAAATCTTTGGTAAATAGCTTATTTACTGTTTTAGACCCCTTTCACACTGGGGCGTTTTTCAGGCGCTTTAGCGTTAAAAAAGCGTCTGTAAAGCGCCTAAAAAAAAGCCGCAACTGCAATCCCAATGTGAAAGCCCGAGTGCTTTCACACTGAGACCCCGTCCACACTTTGTCATTTTTCAGGCGATTCAGCGTTAAAATAAGAGCCAATAAAGCGCCTGAAAGAAGCTGCAACTGCAATCCCAATGTGAAAGCCCGAGTGCTTTCACACCGCTGGCAGGGCGCTGGCAGGGCGTCAAAAAAAGTCCTGCAAGCAGCTTCTTTGCAGCGCTTTTGGAGTGGTGAATACACCGCTCCTAAAGCGCCTCTTCCCATTGAAATCAATGAGAAGCGCCTGAAAACCGCCTGAAAAACGCTTGTAGCAGCAGAGCTTTGTGGGCGCTTTTAACCCTTTTTTGGCAACTAGCAGGGGTTAAAAGCACCCCGCTAGCGCTTGAAAAACGCTGGTAAAGCACTGCTAGTTTAAGCGGTGCTTTACGAGCGTTTTTCGGGTGCTGGCAGTGTGAAAGGGCTCTTAAAGCACTTGGGTTTTCACATTGGAATTGCAGATGAGGCTTCTTTCAAGCGTTTTACAGGCGCTTTTTTTAACGCTAAAGCGCCTGAAAAACACCTGAAAAACGCCCCAGTGTGAAAGGGGGTCTTAAAAATACATCACTTTTTGTTTTGTATGGAAACTTTTAATGTCCAATGAAAGCTTCCTATGTTATCGCCCCTACGATCGTTTTGTTATATGTAACGTCATCAGGGATCATACTTCATCATGAGGAGTCTCCCTGTTTTTTACCCATTTTAATTCTGAGGATTCATCCATCCATCCCATCCAAGACAGTGAGCTGAATCATCTTGTCACCATAATGGGAACACATAGAGGCTGGCAGGAGAACATTTCCGAATTTCCAGCCGAGGATCAGAGGTCCCAATAAGCACTGAATGATCTTCCTGAGTAAGGAAGATCGCTTGTGATCTGATAAGCCCCCATCTGATTTATGGTGAAGGTGTCACAATGGCGAATGTTTAATCACTGCACTGTCAGGATTGATCTATCGATCTATCGATCTATCCAGTGTAGGACACTGGCATGCATGAACTGTTTGCACAGGAGCACTTTAGTGATCAATTTATGAACTTTGTACTTTCGCATAAGGACATTTTTGGATTAAATAATATTTTGATTGGATTTTCTGTTCACTTCAAAGATTTTGCGCTATGTTATATATGGTGTTTTACACATGGTAATTTTATTTAGCGCTGCACTTTTAGGATGGGACAAGGAAGGAAAGTGGATTTTTGCATAGATTTTTCGCAGCTTTAATCTAGTGTTTCTTGAGAACAGTAACAGGAAAGAGGGACCAAATAACAGGCAACAGCAGCCTCTATATACAGTACATGGGATTGCATGCAGCCCACACCCCAAAATAGAACATTTTATCTATAATTATTAGAAAAAAATCCCCTAAAATTAAGCTAGAATAAGAAAAAAACACACGGAACAACATATTGGCATAAGTAATGCCCGCGGCATTGGTTTGCATAAAAATCATAAATATTTCAAATTAAATTTGAAAAATATGTAAAATTAAATCTATCAATAAGCCCAGTTATTATAACTCGAGCCAAAATAATTAAAATAACATTAAATGTCCCCCCTAGACATCCAGGGTGACCATACCACATATAGTGCCAGCGACAAGAGAAGGAAGGGAGGGTAGCTCTTTTATCAAAGCTTGACCGAATGTGAAAATTCCTGTCAGACAAAAATATTTATAGGGGTCCTAAGGTTTCCAGAAGCTGACTGGTTTAAAAATGTTTCCTCATAACTCTTAAAGTGACAGTAACCTAAATACCTATACTGTATCACCTGACATAAAATGATGTAATTCAAGCAGGGAGGAGGCAGGGCTGTGGCAAACCCATGAAGGCAGGCCCAAATACCTGTTCCCTCCTTTTACATTATTGTTAGATAGGAGAGCAATAGTTTAATTAATTTCAAACATCTAGAAGAAAAGCACTAAGTGCATTGTTCAATGACCTACAGCAACCAACATTAACTCACTTTACTGAAACCGGAACAGTATAAAATAGATCCTGACTATTTCTCTGTCTTTATGCTGTTTTATGGTGCAAGTCTGCTAAGTTAAATGTTTCCATTGTTCAGTGTCTACAAAAGATGTTATTCATGCAATGAGAAAAACTGAAATTTTGACACCAAAATTAGATTCTGGACAGAATGTAGGATCTTAGCACATAAGGTACCTGGCATTGATATAAAAAATATTTACCGGTATAAAGTTTTATACATTTTCACATCAATGTGATAAAAGGCATAAAAATAATCAGTCTAAAAAATGTTTACACTTTTTGGTTGGTTTCATTTACAAATCAAGTTAAGTATTTATGTTTGTGTTGAAAAAATAGATTTCAACTTATTTTCTATAAATCATTCTCCCCACGAAATCTATCAATTTAGTAGAGAGTTGATACTTGAGTTAAAGTCATTTAACATCTGGAATCAAGTCTTGTGAGCTAATTCATATCCATGCCATGTGTCCCATAATAAAAATATATTTATTGTCAGATTACAAAATCTATTTGTTCTTATAATTTGACATTTAGCTGTGGAGAGGGGAGTCCATGATCACGCTAATGGGAATGCTGAAGCAATTTTCCAATTCAAAGTAACTGTCACAGTAATAATTATGGCAGACATCTCTAACCTCTGTGGTTGAAATCTCTGGTGTGTCAGAATGATTAGTTTCTGCTATGGTTTTCATTTACCTTTAACTGCCTTTGGTGAACCACAGAACTTGCGGAGCAAATCTTCTGCCAGGCAAAGCGTCAATACTTATTAAGCTGGAAATTTATACAGGGCATTGGATGCTTAATGTTGCTTTACAGTGAGACTCCGGACAAAACTTTTTTTTTGTTTTATTCTTGATAGAGTGAGAAAAGTTTATAATCTCTCCCAAATTTCTATTGCTGTATGTCTGCTCATTGGGGAATATAATCACTATGTATTTTGCATCAGTGGTTGTTGGCACAGAAAGCAAAATTGAAAGGCCTCCTTTGCATGGGACAATTTGATTCTTCCCCCATGCATGCCCGTGTTTTACCAGAATGGATGTTGCATGTATCATCGTGCTGACAGTGTCGTAGCTAAAATGTATTAGAAAAGATAAAACATTTATCCCTTTAAGATGGCACTCCAACAAAAAAAAAAAAATAGATATTGTGGGGCAGGGTAGGAACCTGTGTCAGGTTTTTGTTTGTGTCCCTACTAAAAAGATATCCTTCCACTTTTTTCTAGGTGACCACTCTCACCAGGATAGGATTTGAGGAAAAATCTCCCAAATAGCTAAAAAACACACAAAAAAGCTATAAAATGATTGCACACATTCTTTTCTGTCCCCATTCTACTTAAAGCGGAGTTCCACCCAAAAGTTGAACTTCCGCTCATTTGTCTCCCCCCCCCCTCCGGTGCCACATTTGGCACCTTTCGGGGGGGGGGGGGACAATACCTTTGACAGGTATCCTGTTCCCACTTCCGGGAGCCCCAGCCACGGCTATTGACGTCACCGCCCGGCTCCCTCCTCCTCCCCCTTTTGCCAGGCCAGTAGGAGAGAGGAGCGGAGCTAAGCGCATGCACTCACGTTCCCAGCGTGAAGCCGTAAGGCTTGGATAGCCGTGCTGCCCCATTGATTTCAATGGGTAGGAGCGATGAATACACCGCTCTTTCACCGATTTAAAGATGCTGCTAGCAGGACTTTTTTTACCGTCCTGCTAGTGCACTGATCCGGTGTGAAAGCCCTCCGGCTTTCACACTGGAGTGAAAGGACCCGCTTTTTTCAGGCGCTATACAGGCGCTATTTTTAGCACTGTATCGCCTGAAAAACACTTCAGTGTGCAAGGGGCCTAAGTGTCCTATTATTACAAGCCAGCAGCTGCAGTATGTGTAGCTGCTGGCTTTTAATTTTTGCAGCGGTGTGTGGACCTCCGCTTTAAAATAACAATGTTATTACTCTGTCACCTTATTGATGTGCTTTTGTCTTCATTCACATGGGGCAATTTGACTTGTGCCCTATGCAGGGCTATGTTTACCCACATGGGGATGCACAAGTGTTCCATGCATCCCTATTTTGGCGGTCCCATTTATGTTTATTGGGATACAGTGGCTGCATGGACACAGCTGCTGTTTCCTAATATGACATCCGTGTGGGTGCGAGTAAGTGCATGTCCCTAAACTCACCCTGGGTGCATTCTGGGACATACAGCCATTGGAAGAAGAATGCTCCCCTATTATTGGAGTTCAGTAGGAAAAATGTTCCTTCTTAAAAGAAAAATAATGTCCCCTTTTCATTGGTGGCCAATGGAAACAAAGATGACCCCCACCCTTACATGGTGCATGTGGGAAGAAGAATTCTCCTCCTTTATTGGTGATCAGTAGAAAGAATTCACACTTTTACATTGATGGTCAGTGGGAGATAAAAATCCACCTCCTACATTGGTGGTCATTAGGAACAAAAATGCCCCCTCTTACATTGGAAGTCAATGGGAGAAAGAATGTGAACTATTATGGCCACTCTTACCTCAAGGAAGGGAAATTCACTCTTGTAAGAGTTATCATGAGAAAAAGGTGTCTCCGCTGAAGCTTTATCACCAATCCTTGTTTCCACAACTACCCAAAGTTTTCAAAATCCAATTGTCACAGGGACAGAAAGTGAAGTGAAATCTTCTGAACAGGGCCACAGACAGCAAAATAAACATTGCAGGGGTGTTAGTCCTTCCCAATGCTATCCAAAATACTTAAAAATATTTGTTTGGGCTGGAGTTACACGTAAAAGATTTACCTCTTCCGACTTACATACAAATTCAACTTAATAACAAACCTACAGAACCGACCTCGATTGTAACCCGGGACAAAAAGGTCTGTAGGTCTGTTCTTGTAGTTTTGTATATTTAATATAGATAGGTTCTAGATCTCTCTAGAGCCTACACTGTTGTTAAAGCGATAATAAAGTGTTGTTTTTTTTGTTAAAATAAAAAATAACAAAACATGTTATACTTGGGGGAGACCTCAATTTTACTATGGATCCCTTGCTGGATGCCTCACGCGGGGCCTCTCATCTCTCTTACGCGCGCCTCAAGCGGATGAAAGCGGACCTCCAGGCCTTGCGCCTGGTTGACCCCTGGCGACTACTGCATCCCCAGGCCCGAGACTATTCATTTTTCTCTCAAGTCCACCACTCCTACTCGAGATTGGACTATCTGTTATTGTCGCACAAGGACTTATCCAAGGTGGTCTCCACCGCCATCGATGTCATATCGTTCTCGGATCATGCGCCGGTACACCTTACCCTCCAACTGGGTCCTGTGGCCAAGACCCCTCCCTCATGGAGATTGAATGAGACTCTGCTACAGTCGGAAGAGACCCGTTCGGAGGTACTGGCCACATTGCAGGAGTATTTCTCCATTAATACAGCCTCAGTCACCACCAACCCCCTGATAGTTTGGGAGGCCCATAAGACGGTTGTAAGGGCACCCTAATTAAAATAGGGGCTCGCCTCAAACGGGACAGAACACGACGTGCAGACGAACTCCTTGCCCAGATCCATTCACTAGAGAGCGCCCACAAAGCCAGTCTCGCACGGGCAACTTATCAGGAACTTCTCAAAGCGCGTGAAGAACTCCGCTCGATTTTGTTTCACAAAACGAAACAAAAACTGGCTTGGGCACACCGTACGATGTACGAATTTTCCAATAAACCCGGCACGATGTTGGCCAGGGCACTACGAGGCCCACGTTCCAAAACCTATATCCCTCACATACTGACATCCTCGGGCCAGAAAGTGTCCACATCATCAGATATGGCAGCAGAGTTCCGGTTATTCTACGAAGGCCTCTATAATTTAGACAGGCCACAGTCGGATGACAACATCACTTCTGGAGGTTTTACCCCACGGTCATACGTGGCCACATCCGGCATGCCTTCTCTCCCGGCCGAGGTCCAGGAGGAGTTGGAGCAACCCATCACGACGGCGGAGTTGGGGGTGGCACTGGCCACCTCAAAACCAAAGAAGGCCCCCGGCCCCGACGGCCTCACTCCACCATATTACAAAGCTTTCTTTGAGACACTCTCCCAGCCCTTAGTAGCGGCCCTCAATTCAATTACTGAGGGTAACTCCTTCCCGATAGACACCCTGAGGGCCTACATCTCCCTCATCCCAAAGGAGGGGAAGGATCCACTAAGATGCGGGAGCTACCGGCCGATAGCTCTCTTGAATACCGACCTCAAATTATTCGCCAAGATACTGGCCAATAGGATACTCTCACACATACCAAGCCTGATCCACAGGGACCAGGCGGGTTTTGTTCCACAACGGGAACCACGGGACAACACCATCAGGGTGATAAACCTAATCCATGCGGCCAGGTCATCAGGGAAGCCCCTTCTCCTGCTGTCAACCGACGCGGAGAAGGCATTTGACCGCGTAGACTGGTCCTTCATACAGGCCACCCTAGAACATATTGGGCTGC
Organism: Lithobates sylvaticus; assembly: GCA_028564925.1. NCBI lineage: Eukaryota > Metazoa > Chordata > Amphibia > Anura > Ranidae > Lithobates > Lithobates sylvaticus. Next base: position 410,644,899 of record CM053030.1, read on the forward strand.
GCTCCTCGATGCTCAGCTGGATCCTTTCCCTCTACTCCCATCCTACAGCTGCGGTCAAAGTTAACGAGACTAGGTCCAGCTACTTTAACATCCGCAACGGCACCCGACAGGGCTGCCCCCTTTCCCCGCTGATCTTTATACTATCCCTGGAGCCTCTCCTCTGCAGAATAAGGGCGAATACACACATTACCGGCTACCGCAAACCCTCCGGACTGCATAAGGTGGCCGCTTTTGCAGATGACCTCATTTTCTTTCTAACAGACCCACTCAAATCACTCCCTAACCTACTCCACTCCCTACAGGAGTACGGGGCCCCTCTCTTCCTTCCAAATCAATCTGTCGAAGTCCTCCCTCCTCAATATCTCTGTGGATAAAGGCACGATCCGCCGTCTGCGCTCAGAGTTCCAGCTGCGTTGGGCGACCAACACTATTCCCTACTTGGGCGTTGAAATCAGTCCGGACCCCACGGACCTGTACCAGGCTAACTTCGCTCCACTCCTTCTCCGACTCAACACAGATCTCCTTCATTGGCACTCCCTTACCTTGACGTGGTTTGGGCGATGCAATGCCATTAAGATGACAGCTCTACCCAGGATACTGTACCTATTACAAGCCCTCCCTATCCGTATCCCCCCGCTATTCTTTAAACGAATCGATTCGATGTTTCGAGCCTTTGTCTGGTCGCATCGAAAGCCGCGTATCAGATTGCAACTCCTACACATGGCAAAGCACAGGGGAGGGGTGGGCCTCCCAGATATAAAAACCTACTACAGGGCGGCCCATCTTACTAGGGTGGTCGATTGGCACTGCCATGCAGAACATAAACAATGGGTGGCGATGGAGCTGGAGGACTCGGACGGCATGGCCAAGAGTTGGCCATGGACCACCACCCCCATCCAAGGGACCTCACTAACCACCCCACGGTGGGCAGCACCATTCAGGTGGCCAGGGATGCCTTTCAACATTCCTCAGTATCCCCAAGGCCCTCCCCCATGGTACCAATCTTGGGTAACCCCGATTTCCCTCCTGGCCGTATGAACCCTATCTTTGGACGTCTAACTGCAAAGGATCGGCTTCACCTCCACGACTTCCTAGGCCCGGACGGCCAACTTATAACAGAGGCAGGGATATACGCTACTGATCCCCCACTGGACTTTTGGAGCGGTCTCCAACTACGTAACTTTCTGCGCCGGTGTGCACGGACACCGGGCATATCGCGCCCCCTCACGGAACTGGAGCAAATTTGCCATCGCAGAGAACCGATTCGTCACTGTCTGTCACTTATCTATTCCTCCCTGATCTCACCAGCGGAAGGGTCTACGCCACCCTTCCTTTCTAAATGGGAGGCTGATTTAGGAATCCAACTCAATGACTCACAAAGGGACAAGGTCTTGCACTTTGCCCAGAAGTCATCCATAGCCACTAGAGTCCAAGAGACCTGCTATAAAATTATGACCCGATGGTACAGAGTACCTACCACTCTGCATCGCTTCCTCCCGCAGGTCTCTAGCGTTTGCTGGCGTTGTGGTTTGGAGGAGGGAACGATGCTCCACATTTTCTGGGACTGCCCCAAAAATAAAAAATAACAAAACTGTTATACTTACCTGCTCTGTGCAGTGGTTTTCCACAGAGCAGCCTGGATCCCCCTCTTCTCGGGTCCCATGTTGGCATTCCTGGCCCCTCTCTCCTGCCAGATGCCCCCACAGCAAGCAACTTGCTATAGGGACACCCAAGCTGAGCTGCTGCTCTGTGTGTCCATTCACACACGGAGCTGCAGCTTGGTCACGCCCCCTCCATCTCCTGATTGGCTCACTGGCTGTGATTTAGAGCAGTGGGAGCCAATGGCTCTTGCTGCAGCAAAAAGCTAGTCAGGAGTGTGAGTCCCCGGTGAGGCAAGGCTCTCCTGGACATCTCTGGATCAAGAAGGGGCTCAGTTAAGTATTAGGGGGGGCTGCTGGACACAGAAAGTTTTTTACCTTCATGCATTGAATGCATGAAGGTAAAAAACCTTGTGCCTTTACAACCACTTTAACCACTTCCCGCCCGGCTGTCATTTTGCTATAGGCCGGGTGGTATTAGTGCCCATCATCAGTGCCCATCAGTGCCACCTCATCAGTGCCACCTCATTGGTGCCACCTCATCGGTGCCTATCAGTGCCGTCTTATCAGTGCCCGTCAGTGCAGCTTCATCAGCGCCCATCAGTGAAGGAGAAAACTTACTTATTTGCAAAATTTTATAACAAAAACTAAGAAAAACTTTTTTTTTTTTACATTTTCTGTCTTTTTTTATTTGTTTAGCAAAAAATAAAAACCCCAAAGGTGATCAAATACAGCTAAAAGAAAAGTCTATTTGTGGGAACAAAATGGTAAAAATGTTGCTTGGCTACAGTGTTGCATGACCGCGCAATTGTCAGTGCTAAAAGCTGAAAATTGGCCTGGGCAGGAAGGGGGGAAAGTGCCCTGTATTGAAGTGGTTAAGCAATACAGCCTGGTCCACTACCTGCCCCACCTGTGAATAGACAGTGAAGAAGCTGTGGCATTACCACTCTTACCTCCTATAAGCTTGATCACAAGGTTAGATTAACAGCAACATGCACAGAATTATTGTATTGAAGTATTGCAGTGCAGGTGATTACAGGAGGCTAAAAGCAAGACAGATTGAGTTGCTTATACTAGTTTTATGCGAAAATACATACAATAATGGATGCATAAATGCATTTAATGCATTGAATATATATTATATATATGTTAAGTTCATCTTTTAAAAAGCACATGTTTGGTTTCTTTTATACTATGGATGGCAGAAGTGAAGTTTATTTTTCAATCAAATTGCAAGTTGGAGTTAACTATGAAGGTTTGAATTGTGTTGATTAGCTATTTTGCTGAGGCTCTGTGGGTTTTTACCATTCAAGCTTTTCTGAGTAAAGGTTTTTTGAGTGTTCATGTATCTTTATGTAATGCTGGAACATCTCACTTGATGGTTTACTGCTTTTAAATGTGCCAATTCGCTGAATTGCAGTAAATGTCATATTTTCTATAAGCTGCTTAGTGTTTCCAGGGCCTTTTTTTTTTAAATGATCTCTCGGTCAAAGCAGTTATATGTGTGAAGGGGCGGTAGGCTGTATTGATCACACCTGGAAAAAAGATGGTCGAGACAAAAAAAAATTTCTCTAAGCAAAATATAACCTTCACTTCTTGTAAGAAATAACCACAAAATTGTGTATTGACTGAAAAATTCCATTAATTATTGTGTGGAAAACAGGAAAGTCTGTTCCAACAGACTGAATATATTGCTTTATCTAACTGATGACCAGACTGCATTAATATATTACAGAACATTGCTAAGTGTGCTGAGATATTGATTCACCAACATATACCTTTTAGGATTTATCTTGAATTAAATCTGAAAATAGAAAGATTAAAAAAAGAAAAAAGGAACAAAAGATCAAGCAGCTGGTGCTGAAGTGCTGAAAGTAGTGTAAAATCAGCAAAATATATAAAAAGAAGAAGGCAGTGAATAAAAATAGTGAATGCAAGTTTCAACATTCTTTTTTAAGCGTCTCTGTAACAATATAATTAGCTTTATTATTAGAGGATCTATCATTATAAATAATACATTATAAGACATTATAAATAAGACAAAGGTTGAGTAAATCAATGTTTGGTCCTGTTATGTGTTTTAAGTCTCAAATATATTTTTTATTATGTTTAAAGTGGAACTCTGCCTCTTTTTTTTTTCTTCGAGCTATGGAGCAAAGTTTAACCTTCTGTTTTATCTATGCTACTAATATTGAAAATCTAGATTCTCTATGTCAGTGGTCTCCAAACTGCGGCCTGGGGGTCAGATGGGCCTTTGCTTTCTTTTACCTGGCCTTTAGGGCATTATTCCACCAACTGTGAGCAACCAATGATGGGGCACTATTACTAGTACTGACACCAATGATTGGGCACTATTCCTCCCAGTGATACCACAGATGGGGTACTATTAATCCCATTGATACCAATGATGGGCCACTATTACTACCACTGATACCAATAATGGCACACTATTCCTCCTATTGATACCAACAATGGGGTACTATTACGACCACTGATACTAATGATGGGGGACTATTCCTCCCATTGATACCAATGATGGAGCACTATCCCTCCCACTGGCACTATTACTCCCCATAATACCAATCATGGGAAATTGTTTACCCCCACTGACGCTAGGACATTTTCTACCCCCATCGTGCACATTGTTCGGCCCTCCTAAAGTTTGAAGGACAGTAAACTAGACCTTTTTTAGAACATTTGGAGACCCCTGCTCTATGTGTTGCAGAATGGGTCAAATAAATCCATTGGCCTATTCACCATGGAAGGTGTGGCATTCTACTAACCTCTATAGGTAGGTAGGTAGGTTGTATCTACCCCCTTTCCCTCATTTGTGTTCCTCATCCTGGCCCAGTGCTCCTCAGCATTGGGTGCTGATGCTTTAAAAGGAGTATATTTTTTTAAGGACCTGTCTTAAAACAACTGCCCTGTTCAATGAAGGCTAGTATCAACTGCACACTTGTTGTCTTGTTGACACAGGAATTCCAACCTACAAGGTTTCTGTGCCCAGTCAGTAGCATCTATTTGCATCTTTTTTATTTTTACATGTTACACAGTAACCAAAACTGCAGTGTTTGTCCTCATGACACATCACAGGAAGCACCCTCATGGCTAACAGAGGACAGATTTAGAAATAGACTTGGGAGAATTAACTTTAATAAATCACCCAAGGGTACTTAGGGAACTCAGTCAAGTACTCGCCAAACCATTGTTCCTAATTTTTACTGACAGTCTACTGACTGGAATGGTGAGATCACAAAAACAGCGCTCAAATGGGATCATGAAAAGAGTTTATTTGTTAAACTGCTCTAATGTCAAAACAGAGCAGAACAGAAAACAGTTGTAAAAATTATAAGGTAAAACCAACATTTGAATATAAAAAGATTACAGCATAGCACCATACCGCCTCAGGTCCTGATAGCTGGGGATGTGTCAGGATGTTGCAAATCTCATACTTTGTTGCGGTGTACAGGGACAGGCTCAACACTCCATGTGCAGGACAAACAGATGGTATCGACCTGATGGCATGGAGGGGGAGAGAGAAACACTCTCCTAGATGGTTAAAAGAAAAGCCGCTGGATGCAGAGAGGAGGATGGAAAAGACAGCAGTGTGCCGTCCTAAACCTTCTGAGCAATCAGAGCTTGAAGTGTCCCACGTCTCACTCGGAGGGGGGAGGAAACATTCAACCAAACTCCCGGAAGGAGACGAACACCGCCGCTAGTCTGGAACGTAAGGCGGCTAGGCGCACGCTGCTAGGGTATCCAAGGCGACCGTGACTTACTAGTTTCGCGCGCATGCGCTTTGTCAAAGTCCGCCTTACGTTCCAGACTAGCGGCGGTGTTCGTCTCCTTCCGGGAGTTTGGTTGAATGTTTCCTCCCCCCTCCGAGTGAGACGTGGGACACTTCAAGGTTTAGGACGGCACACTGCTGTCTTTTCCATCCTCCTCTCTGCATCCAGCGGCTTTTCTTTTAACCATCTAGGAGAGAGTTCCTCTCTCCCCCTCCATGCCATCAGGTCGATACCATCTGTTTGTCCTGCACATGGAGTGTTGAGCCTGTCCCTGTACACCGCAACAAAGTATGAGATTTGCAACATCCTGACACATCCCCAGCTATCAGGACCTGAGGCGGTATGGTGCTATGCTGTAATCTTTTTATATTCAAATGTTGGTTTTACCTTATAATTTTTACAACTGTTTTCTGTTCTGCTCTGTTTTGACATTAGAGCAGTTTAACAAATAAACTCTTTTCATGATCCCATTTGAGCGCTGTTTTTGTGATCTCATCTTTGTTTGAACTTTTTCCTCTGAAAGTTAAAACAGCTGCCTGGGTTCTGAACTTATTCCATTTTTGAAAGTTGCCTAGACAATTGGCGTGATGGGACTGTTTTCTTGAGCGCATGAAACATTTTTGTGTTTGTTTACTGACTGGAATGGTACCAGCTGATTGGAGAAAAGCCAATGTAGCACCAATATTTAAAAAAGGGCAAATGCATCTCTGGGAATTACAGACCAGTTAGCCTAACATCAATAGTATGCAAGCTCTTGGAAGGGATGATAAGGGATTATATACAAGATTTTAGTAATGAAAACAGTATCATTAGCAGTAATCAGCATGGATTCGCGAAGAATCGTTCTTGCCAAACCTATCTATTAACCTTCTATGAGGAGGTGAGTTGCCATCTAGATAAAGGAAGGCCCGTAGATGTGGTGTATCTGGATTTTGCAAAAGCATTTGACACAGTTCCCCATAAACATTTAATGTACAAAGTAAGGCCCGTTGGCATGGACCATAGGGTGAGTACATGGTTGGAAAACTGGCTACAAGGGCGAGTTCAGAAGGTGGTGATAAATGGGGAATACTTAGTATGGTTAGGGGTGGGAAGTGGGTTCTGTACTGGGACCAATCCTGTTTAATTTGTTCATAAACAATACTCTAAAACTTGGATGCTGTGGAATATGTTTGTCTTTTCTGGGGAGGGGAAGGCTCTTTTCGATGAATAGAGTGCTGTTTGTAAAAGACTACTGGGTTCCTTTGCTGAGATATACCATCAATCTGTCCATATAATTAATTATTTATTTTCCCATCCCCTCCTCCCTTCTTCTGGACCTCTTGGTCTCTCTCGCCTATCTTCTTCCTTCTTCTTCGTTTAGGATGTTGTTAACAGTTCAATCTCTGTATTTGCGGATGACACTAAGCTAAGCAGGGCAATAACTTCTCTGCAGGATGTGGAAACCTTGCAAGAAGATGTGAACAAATTAATGGGGTGGGCAACTACATGGCAAATGAGGTTTAATGTAGAAAAATTTTAAATAATGCATTTGGGTGGCACAAATATGTATGTAATCTACTCACTAAGGGGGAACCTCTGGGGGAATCTAGGATGGAAAAGGACCTGGGGGTCCTAGTAGATGATAGGCTCAGCAATGGCATGCAATGCTAAGCCTCTGCTAACAAAGCAAACAGAATATTGGCATGCATTAAAAAGGGGATTAACTCCAGAGATAAGGTGATAACTCTCCCACTCTTCAAGACTTTGGTCCGGCCTCACCTGGAGTATGCTGTCCAGTTCTGTGCACCAGTCCTCAGGAAGGATGTACTGGAAATGGAGCGAGTAAAAAGAAGGGAAACAAAGCTAATAAAGGGTATGGAGGATATTAGTTATGAAGAAAGGCTGCGAGCACTGGATTTATTCTCTCTGGAGAAGAGACACTTGAGAGGGGATATGATTTACATTTACAAATACCGTACTGGTGACCCCACAATAGGGATACAACTTTTTTGCAGAAGGGAGTTTAATAAAACACGTGGCCACTAATTAAATTATAAGAAAAGAGGTTTAACCTTAAGCTGCGTAGAGGGTTCTTTACTGCAAGAGCGGCAAGGATGTGGAATTCCCTTCGGTAAGCATCGATAGTTTCAAAAAACTATTAGATAAGCACCTGAATGACCACAACATACAGGGATATACAATGTAATACTGACATATAATTGGAATTGTGTCTTTTTTCAACCTCAAATACTATGTAACTATGTAACTATATGTTTTTTTAAATAACTGTGTTATCTGAGGGATCTTGTTATATAACATGTTCTAATTGTAAGTACAGTAAACATGCTAATTAATGACTGACAGTCCTTAATATTTAGATTGCCATTAAAGATTGCATTGCTTACAAATGAGAGAAAATGCTAACATTTTTCAAAGGTTTTGGGGTACGTTTCTATTATGAGGAAAAATAGACATTTTATTGCTGCTTTACTAAGCATCAGGTAAGTTTATAAACTTCCTGGTAATTAAGGGGGTAAAGAAAGCTCATGGCTTTTGCTGCAATTGGTGATTGTCTTTCAAGTAGAAGTGATAACTTTTAAGGTACTGGGAATATGATTTCCTCCACAACACACACACACACACACACAGCTTTTGGTACCCATAGTGATTCCCAGGCTCTTTCTTTCTTTAGGGAGCATGGGCTACTGGTAAAATACCCCAAAATTGGCAGAAGGAGGAGCTGAGGGAACATCCATGTCAAGAAAGGCGTCCAGGATCCTTGCCTGCCGGTAGGAGAATTGGCTACAGTATTTCCAGCAGAAGGACGCGCGGGAACGCGCACGGACGCGCGGGAGCGCGTGCGCACGCTGTTTGAGCCCGTTTTGGCGCCAGGAGCGCTATTTAAGGGAGATCCTGTCCGTGCCATCTTGCTGTCCGGTCTACAGCGTTCCCGTGACCCCCAGCTACCAGCTATCCTTGTACTACCTGACTTCTGATACCAGATTCCAGTACCCGGCTTGTTCCCGACCTTCTGTGCCTGCTGCCTGTCTTCGATCCCGGCTTGTCCTGACATCTCTTCTGCCTGCTCCTCTGGTTCTCTGCTGCCCGCCTGTTAACGACCCGGCCTGCTTCACGACTAACGCTTTGCCTGCTGACTTTGTACCGCATCTGCCCGCCAGTGTTTGACCCGGCCTGCCTGTGACCTGCTTCCGTTCCGGACTCCAGACCCCAAAATTGGCAGAAGGAGGAGCTGAGGGAACATCCATGTCAAGAAAGGCGTCCAGGATCCTTGCCTGCCGGTAGGAGAATTGGCTACAGTATTTCCAGCAGAAGGACGCGCGGGAACGCGCACGGACGCGCGGGAGCGCGTGCGCACGCTGTTTGAGCCCGTTTTGGCGCCAGGAGCGCTATTTAAGGGAGATCCTGTCCGTGCCATCTTGCTGTCCGGTCTACAGCGTTCCCGTGACCCCCAGCTACCAGCTATCCTTGTACTACCTGACTTCTGATACCAGATTCCAGTACCCGGCTGCTCCTCTGGTTCTCTGCTGCCCGCCTGTTAACGACCCGGCCTGCTTCACGACTAACGCTTTGCCTGCTGACTTTGTACCGCATCTGCCCGCCAGTGTTTGACCCGGCCTGCCTGTGACCTGCTTCCGTTCCGGACTCCAGACCCCAAAATTGGCAGAAGGAGGAGCTGAGGGAACATCCATGTCAAGAAAGGCGTCCAGGATCCTTGCCTGCCGGTAGGAGAATTGGCTACAGTTTTGGCGCCAGGAGCGCTATTTAAGGGAGATCCTGTCCGTGCAATCTTGCTGTCCGGTCTACAGCGTTCCCGTGACCCCCAGCTACCAGCTATCCTTGTACTACCTGACTTCTGATACCAGATTCCAGTACCCGGCTTGTTCCCGACCTTCTGTGCCTGCTGCCTGTCTTCGATCCCGGCTTGTCCTGACATCTCTTCTGCCTGCTCCTCTGGTTCTCTGCTGCCCGCCTGTTAACGACCCGGCCTGCTTCACGACTAACGCTTTGCCTGCTGACTTTGTACCGCATCTGCCCGCCAGTGTTTGACCCGGCCTGCCTGTGACCTGCTTCCGTTCCGGACTCCAGTCTCTTCCGGCTATCCGCAGTTCCCATCTGTCAGCCTGCAAACATAGGGTTCCTGCCCTAGTTTCCTGCTGGTCATCCTACAGCATTCCAGACATCCGAACCAGCCCTACATCTGTAACCTGCCAGGCACTTTTGCCCCTCTGTGCTTCCGATCCCCTGTCTACTCTACCAGGGGTTCCCGAGCCGGAGGTATACGAGACGCCGCTCCCTGCATTCGTGGGCTCAACCACCAGGTACGTGACAATCCATTCACCAATCTGCTCTGTGACTAATGAACCTAGAAAAGGCATTACTTCAAGGTTCAGAACTATAATTTCCCAACTACTGTAGCCACAAAGGCAGCTAATCAATCCCAATCAGTGCTTAATTAGCTGTAGTAAAGTCCAGGGTAGACTTTGTATAATAGATTTCTGATGTCTTCATATTAAGGACCTGTCAACTGTTCATGTTATTACACAAGGAGCTTGCTATCTCCCTTCTGATAGATAAGTAGTTAAATGAAAAAAAGTGTTAAGAAGATAATAAAATTAACAAAAATATATAAAAAAAACGGTAAAAGCAGCTGTGGACACCCAAGTGGAAATGCACATGTAGGCCATGCTCGTGTTTGTAAACATACATTTCACCACACATGTGATGTACTGCCGCAAAAGTGAGAACAATAATTCTAAGACTATAATTCACAGTTAACTCTAAACGCATAACCTGTAACTAGTTTTAGGCAATTTCACAGGCGTGGTCAGTTTAAAGGCTTGACATGTTGGGTGTTACTCGACGCAACCCCAGATTTTAGATTTTAGAAAAAAAATGGGTGTTATATTGTGTTTGTTTGCATTAAAATAAATTTTAATTATTTTTTCCTGTAAAAGTAGGGATGAGATCCAGGTATGGGGCAGCCATGGGTTCAAATCAAAGCAAAGCAGTTTTCAGTCCTAGAGAGATAATGGATTTGCCCGCTTCCACTAAATGTAATAATAGGGCCTTTAAACTTTGGTCAGCTGGCTTAGAATAGCCAATATTAGGGTCTTTGTTATGTGTCAGTTCTCTCACTATAAAATAGGGGCACAGGGCAACCATAGTGCCCCTGCCTAGGAATTGCAAGCTGTTGCAGGGAAGGTATTAGGGAGAAATTTGGGTTAGTTAGAAAAACTGAACTTTCATTCTTTTATTTTTTTTTTTGCTGCAAAGCTTTCCTATAAAAATGGCTTCTATTCTGGGGTAGGGTCTGAGGTAAATTGCTTCTTTATGTTAGAGCTTTTATTTTAAGTTAAAAGGATTTTTGTTTAAGGCTTCCATTAACCACTTCCCGACCGCAGGCCGTCATATGACGGCCTCCGGTTTGCGGGGGTATATCTGAATGATGCCTGTAGCTACAGACATCATTCAAATATTTCTGGTTTCAGCCGGCGATTCCCTGCACCATAAGAACGATCATAGCGGCTGTTCCGCCGCTTGATCGTTCTTATGGGCGGCGGGAGGGGACGCCCCCCTCCCGCCGCCCTCTGGTGCTTCTACCGACTCACCGCTTCCATCGGTGAGTCGGACACAGGAACCGCCGGCACCGGATGATCACTATAGAGATTTCCGGCGGACCAGATGGTCGCCGGAGTCTCTATGATCGTTCGGAGGCCGGGCGCGATGTGATGACGTCACGCCCGGCCTCTGCATTCGAATAACGGCGCCGCCTCCGCTGGGAGGCGGTGATCTTTTTTTTTTTTTAATTTTAGGCTTTCCAGCCTAGAGGTGAGATGTGGGGTCTTATTGACCCCATATCTCACTGTTAATAGGTCCGATCAGGTAATATTCCTATTACAAGGGATGTTTACATTCCTTGTAATAGGAATAAAAGTAATCATTTTTTTTTTAAACTGTCAAATTTAAAAAATAAAAGTCAAATTAACAATAATAAAAAAAAAAAATTTTTTAAAGCGCCCCTGTCCCCGTGAGCTCGTACGCAGAAGTGAACGCATACGTAAGCCCCGCCCACATATGAAAACGGTGTTCAAACCACACATGTGAGGTATTGCCACGAACGTTAGAGCGAGAGCAATAATTCTAGCCCTAGACCTCCTCTGTAACTCAAAACATGTAACCAGTAAAAAATGTTAAAGCGTCGCCTATGGGGATTTTTAAATACCAAAGTTTGGCGCCATTCCACGAGCGTGTGCAATTTTGAAGCGTGACATGTTGGGTATCTATTTACTCGGCGTATCTTCATCTTTCACATTATGCAAAAAAAATTGGACTAACTTTACTGTTTTGTTTTTTTTTAAGCATGAAATTGTTTTTTTTCTGAAAAAAACGTGTTCGAAAGATTGCTGCGCAAATACCGTGCAAGATAAAAAGTTGCAACGAGCGTCATTGTATTCTCTAGGGTCTTTGCTAAAAAAACATATATAATGTTTGGGGGTTCTATGTAATTTTCAAGCAAATAAATTATCAATTTTACATGTAGGAGAGAAATGTCAGAATTGGCCTGGTTGCGAAGTGGTTAAAAAGGAGGACTTTTATTCCACGGGTGGCATTTTGGGGTTTTTGTTTCTTTTGGGAGTTTCTTGATTTTATGTTATGTTGGTTGGGCCTTTTTCAATTCTGGGTGCTCAAAGTGCAGCATCCACTTGTCCATGACCATCTGTTCTTGGCGCTTTCTTTTGTTCATAGCATACCTCTGCATTGTTTGAAAGAAAAATAAAACTAGGTGAAAAAACAGCATGCACCCTCACATTACATCACATTCAATGCACCCTCCAGTCCCAATGGATAATATATTTAGGAAAACACCAATAACACGTTTTATTCCTGATTAAACATGTCCTGTTGCTGGCAATTTTACACTGCTGTATCTTCTGCAGTATCTAAATTCTTAAGAGTTGAGAGTTTGAAATTCCATGGACTCCTCTAGTGATGTATGTAAAATAAGTAAAAATAAGAAGTAAATGTTTAATCCCAGAGTCAGATAATAAATACAAATTAAAATGACAATACACAGCATAGAGGGATAACATTAAGCACTTTAATACTGGGCACTTTCACCCCCGTCGTGCACAGGTCAATTTTCAGTGCTGTCGCAATTTAAATGACAAGTTGTTGTCATGTAACACTATACCAATATGAAATTGTTATAATTTTTTTGAGACAGATAGAGCTTTTGGTGATATTGTTTTCTATTTTTTTGCTAAACAAATGAAAAAAAAAACAAATATTTAGACAAAAAAAAATGTTTTTCTTTTTCTGTTATAAAATTTTGCAAACAAGTAATTTTTCTTATTCGCTGATGGGCCAGCACTGATGGGCACTGATAAGCTGCACAGATGGGCACTGATGAGGCAGCACTGATGTGCACTGATGAGGTGGCACTGATAGGCTGCCTTGATGGGCACTAAAGAGGCTGCACTGATGTGCACTGTTGCGCACTGATGAGACTGCACCGATAAGCTGCACTGATGGGCACTGATGAGTCTACACTGATGAGCACTTATAGGTTGCACTGGTGGGCACTGATGAGGCTGCACTGATGGGCACTGATGGGGCTGCACTGATGTGCACTAGTAGACACTAATGATGCTACACTGATAGGCACTGATAAGCTGCACTGATGGGCACTGATGAGGCTGCACGGATGGGCACTGATGAGGCTGTGCTAATGTGCACTGATGGACACTGATGAGGCTGCACTGATACTTACTGATGGGCACTAATGAGGCAGCACTAATGGGCACTGATAAGCTCCACTGATGGGCATTGATGAGACAGCACTGATGGGCAATGATGAGGTGCAACTGATAGGTTGGCCTGATGGGCACTGATGAGGCTGCACTGGTAGGCACTGATGAAGCTGCACTGATGTGTACTGATGGACACTGATGAGACTGCACTGATGTGCACTGATGAGGCTGCACCTATAGGCACTGATGGGCACTGATGAGGCTGCACTCATGATACAGCACTGATGGGCACTAATGAGCTGCACTGATGGGCACTGATGAGGCTGCACTGATGGGCACTAATGAGCAGCACTGATGGGCACTGATGAGGCTGCACTGATGGGCACTGATGAGGCTGCACTGATAAGCACTGATGAGGCTGCACTGATGTGCACTGATGGGCACTGATGAACACTGTTGAGGTTGCACTGATTTGCACTGATGATGCTGCACTGACGAGGCAGCACTCATGGGCACTGATAAGCTGCACTGATGGGCACTGACAAGGCTGCACTGATGTGTACTGATGGACACTGATGTGCACTGATGGACACTGATGAGGCTGCACTCATGATACAGCACTGATGGGCACTGATAAGCTGCACTGCTGGGCACTGATGAGGCTGCACTGATGGGCATTGATAGGCTGCCCTGAAAAAGGAATGACGGGGCTGCACTGATGGGCACTGATAGGCAGCACTGCTGGGCATTGATAAGCTGTACTCATAGGCACTGATGGAGCTGCACTGATTATCAGGACACAGACACAGTGGGGGTTATTTACTAAAGGCAAATCCACTTTGCACTGCAAGTGCAAACTACAAGTGCAAAGTGCACTTGAAATTGCACTGAACGTACACTTGGAAGTGCAGTTGCTGTAAATCTGAGGGGTAGATATGAAATCAGGGGAAGCTCTGGTGATTTTATAATCCAATCATGTGCAAGCTAAAATGCTGTTTTTTATTTTCCTTGCATGTCCCCCTCGGATCTACAGCGACTGCACTTCCAAGTGCACTTTCAGTGTAATTTCAAGTGCACTTTGCACTTGTAGTTTGCACTTGTAGTGCAAAGTGGATTTGCCTTTAGTAAATAACCCCCAGTGCGTGATGAAAGGACTGTTGATAACTGACAAGTCTGTTTAAATGTGATCAGCTGGGACTGGACATAGCTGATCACATGGTAAAAAGCCACTGTGATTGGCCCTTTACCCTGATCTGTGATCAGCTGTGTCCGTAGGATGCCCTCCCGAAACAATAGTACCGTGCTGTACCTATCTTGGCTATAGTGTGGTATTGAAGTGATTAAAATGCACAAACCCTTTAAAAAACATATCTGGGAGATGCATTGAAGGTGCACTTGGTGTTAATTAATGCTATAACTTTATCCTTTCTTTAAAAAAAATGTGTTTCCCTCATAATTTTGCCTAGACCCTTATCCAGGCCTGAAAACTAAGTGGCCGGCAAAGGGAGGAAAGCCAGTTGCGTATCTGACCAGGCCACGTGCCCCTCTCCTTGTAAGACACCTTTCCCTAATGTAAGGGTACAAGGGTCTCTACCCCCCATTCAATCCCCCAAAAAAGGACATGGGGAATATGGGGGTTTGTTGTAGAATTTGGGAGTCCCTTTCTAATAAGAGGGCCCAAGATATCTGCCCTCTCCTAAGGAAATGATTACAAGTGTATATTAGTACCCCATTAGTACTCATTCACACAAAAAGTTAAATAAATAGTTTTTAATGCTTCCATTCTCTAAAAATAGTGAGATTACTCAGTACAAGTTTGTTTACTGCAGCTTGTGACTTTATGTCTCCTAGTTTGCCTATCTTATTTGATTAATTGAACATTGTTTATTGCATTAATTTTTTTTATTGATACTACATCAGCAATATGTAATCCTATTTACTTTATTTGATTTATTTGAAATTGTACCTTATTCTGATTATTAAAGCTATGTAATTATTGTCTTTATTCATTTACTGGGTGAATATTTATTGGTTGAAGTGACATGCTCAATTTTCTCTTCATTACAGTGAATTTAATAAACAGCCTTTTCTTATTTTGTTTTCTGAATACATTTTGAACTTGCACTTTATTTTCATTAACACTTATCACAATGTGTTTATTTATTTTTGTATTAATGAATAAACTTGGCTGATTTATTTATACTAATAGAAAAATAAGAATTTTATACTTAGGTTTTGATTATTGGATTGATTAATTGATTTTTGAATAAGGTCACTTTGAGACTTAAAATAATTGTTATCTTTTAGTTGTAGGAATCTTAGTCACTGACAAAACCTATTGATTTATTCATATACATTTAAAAATAGGCTGATTTGAATTTTGTTCCCTAAGTTTTAATTTTCCTGAAATTTCTGTGATTTTGAGTATTTCAGTAAAATGTCATTATTGTGGCAAACATTTTGCCATTTTGGCTACATTTATTGAAGTTAATAATAAAAGCAAAATAAAGTAAATGTGAGCTTTTGCCTTGTAAAACAACCCATTCAGTTTAAAATAGAAATGCAAGGCAAAACGTTTTCATATATATGAGGGGTCTTCAAAAAGTTTCCACACTTTTATATTTTCATTGGAAACGGTGAGGGCAGGAGGAGTAGTAATTGGTTGTGTGCTTGAGAGTGTCATTTGACTAGTTTGTATGGCAAGCCTGCTGACCTTGCAGTTTAGTATAGTTGCCACGCTGTGGTAAAGATGGCTGCAAAATATATAAAAAAAAGTACGGAAAAGTTTTGAAGAACCCTTGTGTATATATAGAGATAGAATATATATACAGTGCCTTGCAAAAATATTCACCCCCCTTGGCATTTTTCTTGTTTTATTGCCTTACAACCTGGAATTAACATGGATTGTTTGAGGATTTGCATCATTTAATTTACAGAACATGTCTACAAATTTGAAAATGTTTTTTTGTTATTGAGAAGCAAACAACAAATAGGACAAAATAACAGAAAAAGTCAATGTGCATAACTATTCACCCCCCTAAAGTCAATACTTTGTAGAGCCACCTTTTGCAGCTATCACGGTTCCAATTCACTTTAAAATAAGTCTCTATGAGCTTGCCACATCTTACCACTGGGATTTTTCCCCATTCCTCCTTGCAAAACTGCCCCAGCTCCTTCAAGTTGGATGGTTTGCGCTTGTGAGAAGCAATCTTTAAGTCTGACCACAGATTTTCTATTGGCTTGAGGTCTAGGCTTTGACTAGGCCATTCCAACACATTTATATGTTTCCCCTTAAACCACTCAAGTGTTGCTTTAGCAGTGTGTTTGGGTTCATTGTCCTGCTTGAAGGTGAACCTCCATCCTAGCCTCAAATCACAAACAGTGAAGAACGGATTTTGCTTAAGAATATCCCTGTATTTAGCACCATCCATCTTTCCCTCAACTCTGACCAGTTTCCCAGTCCCGACTGCTGAAAAACATCCCCACGGCATGATGCTGCCACCATAATGTTTCACTGTGGAAAATTTGGAAATAAAATGAAAACACATTTTTGTTTACACAAAGTTGCCATTTATAAGATATTTCTAACATATAGCATGTATATATAAAAAAGAAACATCCCAAAATATCCTCCTGAGTATGGCGATACCACATGTGTGAGAGCTTTTCACAGCCTGGCCACATACAGAGACCCAACATGCACCATCAGGTGTTCTAAGGGCACAAATTTCAAATCTAATTTGACTACCTATTACACTTTTGTGAGGTAAGATGGGCACTGTAGTGTCACTGATATCCACTGTAGTGGCATGGATGTGGCACGGATGAGCCCTGATGTGGCATGGATGTGGTATGGATGAGAACCTATGTGGCATGGATGTGGCACAGATGAGAACAAATGTGGCATGAATGAGCACTGATCTGGCATAGATTTGGCATGGATGAGAACTGATGTGGCACAGATGAGTATTGATGTGGCATGGGTGAGCACTGATGTGGCATGGATATGGCTGGATGAGCACTGATGTAGCATGGATTTGACATGGATGAGAACTGATGTGGCACAGATGAGTAATAATGTAGCATTTATGTGGCACGGATGAGCACCGATGTGGCATGGATGTGGCACGGATGAGCACTGATGTGGCATGGATGTGGCACGGATGACCACTGATGTGACATGTATGAGAACTGATGTGGTATGGATATGGCACAGATGAGCACTGATGTGGAATGGATGTGGCACGGATGACCACTGATGTGACATGTATGAGAACTGATGTGGTATGGATATGGCACAGATGAGCACTGATGTGGAATGGATGTGGCACGGATGAGCACTGATATGGCACGGAAGAGCACTGGTGTGGCATGGATGTAACACAGATGAGCACTGATGGGGCATGTATGTGGCATGGATGATCACTGATGTTGCATGGATGTGGCACAGATGATCACTGATGTGGCATGGATGTGGCATGGATGATCACTTATGTGGCATGGATGAGCACTGATGTGGAATGGATGATCACTGATGTGGCATGGATGTGGCACAGATAATCACTGATGTGGCACGGATGAGCATGAATGAGCCATGGATGGGGATGAGTGAGCATGAGTGAGCCATGGATGGGTATGGATGAGCCATTAATGGGGATGAATGAGCCATGGATGGGAATGGATGAGCCATGAATGCGGATGGATGAGCCATGGATGGAGCACGGATGGAGCATGGATGGAGCATGGATGGAGCATCGATGTATGGATGAGCCATGGATGGAGCACACATAGAGCATGGATGAGGCATGGATAGAGCACAGATGGAGCACGGATGGATGAGCCATGGATGGGGCACACATGGAGCATGGATGGAGCATGGATGGATGGATGAGCCATAGATGGAGCACGCATGGAGCCCGGATTGAGCATGGATGGATGGATGAGCCATGGTTGGAGCATGGATGGAGAACACGTGGAGCATGGATGGATGGATGAGCCATGGATGGAGCATGAATGGATGGATGAGACATGTATGAGCCATGGATGGATGGATGAGACATGTATGAGCCATGGATGGAGCATTGATGAGACATGTATAGGGATGGGCTGAACACCCCCCGGTTCGGTTCGGTTCGCACCAGAACATGCGAACAGACGAAAAATTTGTGCGAACGTCCAAACTCTATTTAAGTCTATGGGACACGAACATGAACATGCAAGATATTACCATAAAAAGTATATGCGGACTGGGGTGCTGCCCCAGGGGACATGTATCAATGCAAAAACTGTTTTTAAAACAACGTTTTTTTCAGGAGCAGTGATTTTAAGAATGCTTAAAGTAAAAAAAATAAAAATGAAATATTCCTTTAAATATCATGCCTGGGGGTCCTCTTAGTCTGCCTGTAAAGTGTCTTATCTGTCTGGTGTGTTTTACAGTCCCGCAGCAAAATTTAATTTCTAAAGGGAAATGTTTTATTTAAACTTGCTTGCGGCTGTAATGTATTGTCGGCTCCCGGTAATATAGATAAAAATCAAGGAAGAAAAAGTGTAGCCCCCCCCCAAGTCCATACCAGGGTCTGGTATGGAGTGGATTCTAAGGGGAACTGCACGCCAGAATTAAAAAAAAAAAATTTGCGTGTGGTCCCCCCAAAATCCATAACAGACCCTTAGAGCGAGGGCCCCCCTCCTGAACCATACCAGGCCACATGCCCTCAACATGGGGAGGGTGCTTTGGGGTCCCCCCAAAGCATCTTGTCCCCATGTTGATGGGGACAAGGGCCTCATCCCCATAACCCTTGGCCAGTGGTTGTGGGGGTCTGCTGGAGGGGGGCTTATCGGAATCTGGAAGCCCTCTTTAACAAGGGGGACCCCAGATCCCGGCCCACTCCATATGTGAATGGGTATTGGGTACTGGAGCCAACAGTAAGAATAATGCATCCCTAAATACACATGGTAATAAATAAGCAGTTAAAAAATATTTTCGATGAAAATGTGTTATGCATTAAAGGATAGATTTTGAACATCCTTATTTATGGTGTAACATGTAACATAACCCTGATCGTTGCACCCACGATCCATTGATTGCAGGTACAATACTTTGCAGGTTCTTGTGTAAAAAATATGTGCATTTATTATTTTTTACTTTCAGGTAAACTTAGCCTTTAAATGTTGCTCAAGTGTAAAAAAACAACAACAAAAAAAATCTTCAATAGTTGAAAAATGTCCAAAGTGTAAACCCAACTGCCAGTGTTTTGTTCATCTTTGACACCTCTCAGCATGATCCTAACTACCTTTTGTACAACAAGTATAAAGCAGTAATCCTCTAGAGACCATCTACTATTCATCTCTGTAATCGTTTTTTGCCACTGGAGGCATGCAAGGATTTGTATTGCCTGCTCTCCTTCTACTAGAAGTGAATTCAGTGCTGTATCTCACTATTAGAATAAATAATACAGGCACCAAACGCCAGATGTACTGCAATAATGTTTTGTTTAATTTAAATGCACAGCATTTGCTAAGTTTACTACGTAACTCACTGTACTTTTCCCCCACTCCAAATAATGTAACGTCTGTAATGTTTTTCATGGGACCGAGAATTTTAGAATTAGAAACAAGCTTTAGTCTGGCAAAAGCAATATTATGCTTGGGTGACTTTTGTCATGGGCATGTTAAAATTCTTGTTATTAAACTGACAGGGAGCCTGATTGAATTTTCAGTACAATCATAGCCTCTGTCATGGAATATAAAAGTGTTTAATGAATATTTGGTATTTCTATATGCTATAAGATGACATGTTTTGGAAGGTGGTTACAACAAAAGCTTAGATAAAATTGTCATAATAGATAGTAATATAAAAAGTGACTTTGAAATACTGGCTGCGCCAAAATAAAATGATGATAATATGATTTAATATTTTGCCATAGTATTGGCTATGGCTATGGTCATTTTTTTTTTTTTTTTTACATCCTTTCAATTGATAAAGTTCATAAATACAGTAAGCTAGCCGATCTGGATGTATTGACTTATGTCGTAGGTTCTGCTTCTGAATTGGGGAACAGAATAAGGTGACTGTAGATGTGCTAGTGTACTTGTAAAAAATAGTAATACTGTTTATTTGCATTAACAGTAAGGCACTTTGCTAATGACCACAGCCATGGGACAAGAGAGCTTTGGAGACTTGCCGATGTTCAAGCCAAAGAAAGAATGGACCCAACCTTTGCACATTATACCATATATCAGTGATGGCGAAGCTTGGCACCCCAGATGTTTTGGAACTACATGTCCCATAATGCTCATGCACTCTGCAGTGTAGTTGAGCACCATGGGAAATGTAGTTCCAAAACATCTGGGGTGCCAAGGTTAGCCATCACTGCCCTATAAAGTCCTCACCCCTCTTTGTGACTGAAGTAGTTTAACATTTAAAAACTTTTCCCTGCCTCCATTTCTCTACACCTGCCCACAACCCCCCACCCCCCTCCCACCACCCACCACCCACCAACGGCTTCCATAATTTGTTTAACCACTTCAGCCCCAGAAGTCCCGGAATAATTTACCCCTTCCTGACCAGGCCATCTTCTGTGATACGGCACTGCGCCGCTTTAACTGACAATTGCGCTGTCATGTGACGTCGTACCCAAACAAAATTGATGTCCTTTTTTCCCACAAATAGAGCTTTCTTTTGGTGGTATTTGATCACCTCTGCAGGCTTCCTTTTTCTTCATGTTTCTTGGTCACTGGCTTCAACAGCATGGCTGTTGAAACCCAAGTCCTAAAGAATAAGGTTATCTCTGACTTGAGAGGTAGAAAATCCACCATGCAATATGGATAGCCTTCTGTGCATGGGTAATAGAGGGTTTAACCCTTGGTAATACTGTATCAATTGCATTTTGGTCCTTTGGTATTTCTTCAGTATGGTCTTGACCACTGTTTGGCCTTAAGTATCCTAAAGGCACAGTATTCTGATATACAGTATCTATCCTCTTCCAGAAAACCCTTACCTCATAAATAATCCCTTATCAGGATTTTTCTACAGGGAGTTACTCATATAATTTCCTTGTGTCATATTGGGGTTTCAACCTGGCTCTTAATGCTGTTCAGAGATGCCCCTTTGAACTGGTTATAGATATTCCTTTAGAAGACTTCACCTTTAAGTTTGCTGTCTTGATTACCATCACATTTTATAGGCATGTTTCTAAGTTAGCAGCTCTGTCTCTTGTAAAGAGCCTTTTGTTGCTTTGCACAAGGACAAGGGGATTTTAGACCACAATCTTCCTTTTTACCTAAGGTGGTCTCCACTTTCCACCTCCATTATGGCATTGCCCTCTTATTTCTACACCAAAATATGACAAGGAATTTGCCCTGCATTGCCTGGATGTTGTCAGGGCTGTCAAGGTCTACCTTAAAGCCACAGCCTCTAGACCAGGGGTGTCCAAACTTTTTTCAAAGAGGGACAGATTTCATGAAGTAAACATGCGTGAGGGCCGACCATTTTACCTGACATCTTTTGAACCATTAAAATTAAATGCAAATTAAATATTTTATGCAAAGTTTATTGCAAACGGCATACTATTCATTTCATAACATTGATGACAATATATGATGATATATAATATATATATATATCTTCTCTTCTCCGCTCAGGGTAACGATGAGCTCAGGCGTGTTATGTTTAAAAAAAAATATATAAATTTCTCTCTCTCTCTATCTATCTATCTATCTATCTATCTATCTATCTATCTATCTATCTATCTATCTATCTATCTATCTATCTATCTATCTACCTATCTATCTACCTATCTCTCTATCTATCTATCTATCTATCTCTCTATCTATCTCTCAAAGAGGAAAGGAACCACATTCTGGTTTGATGTGCCCCCCCCAAGTATATCCATCTGTGGCCCCCAAAGCTTGAGCTTAATATATCTATCTTCTGTAGCCTGACAAATCCCGAGCACAGCGCTCATTCTTAGTATGAGCAGGGGCGTGTGGCTGAGCGTGTTCACAAGTCTATGTGCCGGAGCCCGCAAGAAAGCTGACAGTGTGCAGCGCCACCGCCAATCACAGACACTGTAACATTTTCCCAATCTCTGCATCTGCAGTCCACAGATGCAGAGATCGGGAATAGTCACAATGTCTGTGATTGGCTCTTCGCGCTGTCAGCTTCATAGTGGTTCGGGCACACGCCCCGGCTCATACTAAGAATGAGTGCGGTGCTCAGGATTTTTCAGGCTAAAGAAGATAGATATATTAACAGCATAAAAAAACATAACACGCTCAAGCTTTGGGGGCCACAGATGTATATATATATATATGCAAATTCCAAGTGGGGGCAACATCAAACCGGAACGCGGGCCGCAAATGGGCCGTGGGCCAGACTTTAGACATGACTGGTGTAGCGGGATCTTTGGGGAAAGCACTCCCAGCACCCCAAGTGGGAACATACTGTGCCCGGGGGCCTCCCCCATTAATCCAGGAAGAAGCAAAAAGCCTTGAGGATAGTTATGCACTAAACCATAGAGCATAGCGAGAATTACAGATTGCCGTACTCTCATTTAGACGTCAAACCCATAGGATCACTTGGTTTAATAGAATGAACTACAATGCAGGAGGAAAGGGAAATAAAAGAGGAGAATAGTTGGTCTAGAGAAGAGAAAGGTGAAAGAGCCAATGAACAGGAAGGGAGATATAGACTAAACAAAAGCAAATGTTTTTTCAGACCTGAGCTCCCCGGGTATGAACGAGATTTCTACGTATATCCGTTAAGATGCTAGCCAATTTCTCCTGGGACATAATCCATGAGATCTTACACCTGGCTGCTTTGAAGAAGACCTTGGGTTGTTTCCATACCTTAGCTATGGTCAGATTGGCCCCTAGAAGCATAAAATGGATCAATTTGCGGTTGGCTTTGGAAATCTTTGGAAGGGTTGAGTTCAGGAGAGCGATGGCTGGGGTTATTTTAGCCTTCTTTCGCCTAAAATGGTTGATAATCCTTTGCATTAGAGTGCACAGCAACGTTAAAGAAGAATTTAAGAATAAAACATCATATTCAATAACAAATATACTATATTTTAGGAACAGCTGCTTATATGTACTGTATCTGCATTTTATTTTTCAAATGTGGTGTCACCAAACAAATTAAGGCTTAAAACATCACTGGTAGCGCACTGAATGCCCTTGTCTGGACAATTTTAGCATTCTTCTAATTGGTTTCACTTGTTGCTTGAAAATGCTATTTATTAAGAAGCTATGGTTTGATTTTAAGTTTACTAGCAAAACTGTGTCTGTTACAGAATGAGAAATGTCATAGATATAATAAAGAATGCTAAAGAAGTCTTTTAGTGGGCAGTTTATGTAGAAGAATAATGTAATGGGTATGAGAGTGGACAGTATGTGCAGGAAAGATGTATGGAAGTTATGACAGTGGGAAGAAAGGCCTGGATTCCTTCCTAAATGTACATAATATAACTGGGTACTAACATTTATACATAAATTTGATCCAGGGAATATCCGATTGCCTCTCGGGGGATCAGGAAGGACATTTTTCCCCGCTGTAGCAAATTGAATCATCCTTTGCTGGGGTTTTTCGCCTTCCTCTGGATCAACTGTGGGTGTAGGATTGTGTATATGGGATTGTATGAGATATATATATATATATATATATATATATATATATATATATATATATATATATATATATATATTTTTTTTTTTTTTTTGGTTGAACTGGATGGACTTGTGTCTTCTTTCAACCAGACTAATGCCCCATACACACGGTCGGAAATTCCGACCACAAAATCCGTTGGATTTTGTCCGACACTGGTGTTGCATACACACGGTCGGACAAAGTTGTCGGAAAATCCAATCATCCTGAACGTGGTGACGTTTGTTGCGTACGACGGGACTACTTAGAGGCTAGTAGCCAATAGCTTTGGTCTTGTAATGTGATCTGAGCATGCGTGGCACTTTGTCTGTCGGAATTCGCTACACACGATCAGAAAAAGTCTAATAGGACTTTGTTGTCGGAAAATTTGAGAGCAGGATCTCAAACTATTTCCGTCGGAAATTCCGGCGGAAAAAGTCCGATGAAGCCCACACACGGTCGGCAACATGGTCCGATAGGACATTTTCCGTCGGAAAATCCGACCGTGTGTACGGGGCATTCGTATGTAACTATGTAACTTCGTTGGAATGATATACAGTTTTTGTTTTACAGATAAAGGTTTAACACATGACAAAAGACTTCCACAGCACATTAGAAGAGAAAACACAGCAGACACTGTCTGCATTGAGCCCTGTTTCATGTATTGGCAGCTTTAGCTAGAGTTATGTAAACAGGATTTACATCAAATAAGTTAAGAATCTTGAAAAGGAGAAACAGAGTTTAAAGCTGGATTATTAAGAAAATTATAATTTTTGGATGATGGACTTTTTAGGCATAAAACAATCGTATAAAAAAATAATATTTATTACAAAATTAAAATCAAGACAATTACATAAAATTCTCATATAAATCATTCAGAAAAAATGCCTATGAGCATGAATAACGCACCACTTGTATACACAATATAATCCAAAAAATTGGAGGACCAAACTGATCACACACTTGAGAATTAGGAATGCTAGGAACGAGGAAGGAACGCTTCTTCAGGAGCTATCATAGAATTTGCCATAGCTCCTAACGAAGTGTTCCTTTTATGCAGAGTTGAGTTTTTTTTATAACACACTACCTCGTCAAATGCTATAATTCTCAAGAGTAATCAGTTTGGTCTTTCAAATTTTTTGATTATATTGTGTATACAGGTGGTGCGTTATTCATGCTCATAGGCATTTTTTGGAATGATTTATATGAGAATTGTATGTAATTGTCTTAATTTAAATTTTGTAATAAATATAAATGTTTTATACGATTGTGTTATGCCTACAAAGTCCATCATCCAAAAATTATAATTTTCTTAATAATCCAACTATCGGGACGTGGCAAATTATATCTTATGCCGCGTACACACGATCTGAATTCTCGTCGGAAAAAACTCTGACAGTTCCGCTCAATCTGTGTTGCCTACACACGATCACACCAAATTCCGACGGTCAATAACACAGCGGCATAAAACACGTTCGACAGCACTATAAAAGAGAAGTTTAATGCTTCCAAGCATGCGTCGAATTGTTTCCGAACATGCGTCGTAATTTTGCGTGTCGGAATTGCATACACACGATCGGAAAATCCAATAGAAAGGTTTTCCGTCGGAAAAATTGAGAAAAGGTTCTCAATTCAAAGTCCGTCGGAAATTCCGACAGAAAAAGACCGTCGGGCATACACACGGTCGGAAAATACGATGAAAAGCTCCCATCGGACTGTTTCCATCGGAAATTCCGACCGTGTGTACGCCGCATAAGTGTCGTATCCATAGTACCACTCTGTGGAGATACAAATTTCTAATCACAGAGTTTAAAGCTGATTCAAGTGAATTGTCATATATTAAATAAAATTAAAGCCCAAATGTACTTTCCAAAAACAGACCATCACTATCTGGATGTAAGCATAAGCAATGGTCTCTCTGCAGTGGTCCACCACTCCCCTACTGAGACAGATATAGAGCTCTATAATTAGCAAAGATCATGTTCCCTTCTGATTGGGGAGATCTAACTCTAACAGCATGGGCATGTTGGTGTGCTGTAGAGAGACTGCAGTTTCCACACAAACAGCAACTGACATGCTCTGCAGCAAGCTGGAAAGGGACAGGGTTTTCTACTGCAGCTGCCTTCTGGCCAAAACAATTTGTAAAACTTGAATCACTTTTTATTTTCATGCACACTGAATGAGGGGGGTCACTATTGAAGGGGTAGTCTGTACTGAGGGTGTGCTCTGTACAAAGAAGAAGCTGGATGAGGGGGGAAATGTACAGCAGGTTGGGCTGGGAGGGTGATCTGTGCTACATGGGTTAAGGACTATGGGAGGAGATCAGTACTGGGGGAATTAGGACTGATGGGGGAGACCTGTACTGTGGGGCATTTTGGAATGAGGAAGCTTTGTACTGGGAGGAACAGGTAATTTTATTTATTGTACTTTGTACACTAGTCTATGCATTACCGACCCCTCACTGACCCCTCAGGTGATAGCCATGCCTGACTTTTGCATTCTGTGCAATAACCAGTCCTGACCCCTGAGCTCTGTGCATTATTCACTTTTGAATCCTGAACTCTGTGCGTTATGCACTTTTGACCTCTGCATTGCACTCTGTGGGTTACACACTCCCGCCTCCTGCCCCTGTGTGTAATGTACTCCTTATCCTTGCATTATAGACACTATGCTGTATATTTTATACTGCTGACCACTGCACTCTGAACACTGGGCTTTATTTGACATACTCCCAACCACTGCACTCTAAGTACATTATACACTACTGAAGTTCTTCTTTAGGATAGGGTGTGTGCAGAAAAGCATTTGTACTGGCAGTGGTCATTTTCAGTGCTAAGGTTTGTACGTGTCTGTTAAACTCTAGTTTATGAAACAGTAATTAAAACATATTGTATGATAGAAGGACTGTGACACATGTGTACTGTGTACACAGCAAGTAGGCTCAGATTTTTTTTTCCTATGCCCGTTTAGGCTCCTCCATCTGTTGGCACAATTTGGACACTCCCACAATTTGGCTCAGAGCACCATTATTTTTCTTCTCTGGGTGCCCACGGGGGCCCCAGGTCTTTCACCATCCTAGCAATGCCTCTAAATGAACTGCTTTATAAATCTTTCCTAGTCTCAAAAAATCGAATTAGTCTGTGTTGAGTGGACAAAATCTTTGTCACAGACAGCAAGACATTGCACTGGTACTCAGTCTACATTTAACAACTCTCCATATGTTATGAGTCAAGTCTGCTTCACTTAAAGTGGTTGTAAACCCTTTCAGACCACTTTAACCTACAGTTAAGCCTAGATTAAGGCTTACCTGTAGGTGCAAGAAATATCTCCTTAACCTACACGGTTAAGGAGATATTTTCCAAAAACGGGCACGATGTTCACGGCACGTGCGCGACTTAGATAACGGCGCAGGTGCCCTGAGCAAGCCGTTAGTAAAGGCGATCATGCCGTCACTGACGGCTCCTGCTCGCATGACCCCATCGCTGCTCTGGCCAGTCACAGTGCCAGAGCAGCGATACCCGGAAGTCACTCCAGGAGATATGCCAGCGACAGAGGAGGTGAACGAGGGTCACTCCAGGCACTTCGAGCTCAGGTAAGTAATTGCATACTAGCTCATTATGCCTTTGTCCTGCAGGGTGTTTTTTTGTTTTTTTTAGAGAGGGTTTACTTCCTCTTTAAGCCAATCATATATAATATATAATATAAAATAGACTAAAATCTAAAGATAGGAGTAGCTTATATAAGCAGTGACTTCTTTGATCTGTTATATTGAAAGACAAAATAAGTAGGATTTCTCTTAAAAGGTAAAATATACTGCACATTATTGGAAATAGGTATGTGTAAAAGAGAGAACAAATTAAATTAAAAGGAAGAGAAAGAAATGAAGGAAGCATTATGAAGACAGAAAGTAAATAGTAGAGAACGATTAAAGGTAGAATAAAAGAAAACTGTAATATACAGATGAAATATGACATTCAAAAAGAAATCTGTTCACCGCATTTAAAGTCAGGAGGGAATTTTGTTTCCCATTTTTGAAATATAATTGACCATATTGTCTCCAGTGTGTTGCTTTGTTTTCCTCTGGATTCCTAATAATACCTAAGGGATTTATAGACATCAGTGAATTTGTTATAATGGCTACCTACATGTTTGGGGCTCCCACGACTAACATGAGAATCACTGAGGTTATTACTTGGCACACTGCATTATTCTTACTGCTAAGATAGCAATATTCAGTTTTAAATGTTTGTGATTTTTTTGGTCTATTATTAAAGTATAACTTCATCTTTAGTAATATGTTACATGCTACACCTATATTTAGGGTATACCATGTAACAGGTTACTAATGCAGCAGCCCCACTCACCCCTCAAATCCCCCACTGTGAATGCAGATGGGAGATCCTCTCCATGCACCTGATTTCACATTTTAAACACAGTGCCGCTGTGCAGGGCTCTGCCCACACAGTCGCGTCCTATATTCACAGCGATCTGTGAATCAATGAACTAAATGTCCCATCTGCCTCTACACAGACAGATTGTAGTTCTCAATGAACTACCATCGCACTCATCAGCGCCCTTCGAAGTTCATTGACTCTTCCTGCAGTAACTGCCTGTCCATACGGTGGTAAACTTGGTTACAGTGCATATGTTTCAATGTACTAACATGGAACAAGGGATACTTTTTGTTGTTAAATAGTAGATGTATACATTTAAATCTATATACTAGATTTAAAAGAATGTTGGCTATAGAGGAAAGATGGACAAAGGGATTTGGGTTTATCTATGTTTCTAGAAAAAAAGGCATTTGCCCATTGTTTACTCTTTTAGCTCTTAAACTATTTTGTCAAATGTATTGGGACACCTGTCTTTACACACACACACATGAACTTTAATGGCATCCCAGTCTTAGTCCGTAGGGTTCAATATTGAGTTGGGCTACACTTTGCAGCTATAACAGGCACAAAGAAAGGTCCATAAAGACATGGACGCATGAGTTTGGGGTAGAGGATCTTGACTGGCCTGCACAGAGTCCTGACCTCAACCCAATAGACAATATAGTGTATATTTAACTGGGACTGTAAACGGCAAATGCCACGTACACACGATCGGAAATGCTGCCAGCAAAACTCTGATGAGAGCTTTTTGCCAGAAAATGTGACCGTGTATATGCTCCATTGGTCTTTTGCTGGCAGAATTCCAGCCAGCAAAAGATTGAGAGCATGTTCTCTATTTTTCGGGCGGGAAAAAGTTCCTATCCGAAAATGCGATCGTCTGTATGCAATTCGGACATGCAAAAAATCAGGCATGCTCGGAAACAATTCAATTTGATGCATGCTCGAAAGCATCAAACTTAATTTTCTCGGCTCGTCGTAGTGTTGTATGTCACCGTGTTCTTGATGGTCGAAAGTTCAGAGAACTTTTGTGTGACCGTGTGTAGGCAAGACAAGCTTGAGCGGAATTCCGTTGGAAAAACCATCCAAGATATTTCGGACGGAAATTCCGCTCGTGTGTACAGGGCATAACAACCAACCAGATTATATTTCAAATCTGATCAGTTGCCAAGTGTAAGTAAGCCATTTAAATTGCTATTGTACTGAATAAACCTAAAGCCCCATACACACGGTCGGACCGTGGACCAACTTTCCCTTGGACTTTTGTCCAAAGGGCGTTGGCCCTCAAGTTGGTACTGCATACACACGGTCGGACTTTTGAGACAACCAACACGAACGTAGTGACGTTTCAACGTACTGACGACACTTCAAAAGAGGACGTTCGAATACTCCAGCGCCACCTTTGGTCAACTTCTATATTGTTGTCTGATCTTTTGCATTGGTTCTGAGCATGCGTGTTTGTACTGTGGACAAAAGTCAGTTGGTACTGCATACACACGTTCAGACTTTTGTCCTTCGGACTTTTGTTGGCAGAAAG
The DNA here is from genome assembly GCA_028564925.1 of Lithobates sylvaticus. Lineage (NCBI taxonomy): Eukaryota > Metazoa > Chordata > Amphibia > Anura > Ranidae > Lithobates > Lithobates sylvaticus. The sequence goes on from CM053030.1 coordinate 410,674,606, forward strand.
TTGGTCCGTTCGCACAGCCAACAAAAGTCCGATGCAACCTGGAAAAAGTTGGTCCGATGGAGCGTACACACGGTCGGATGTTGGTCCAAACCACCTAATTTGCATGTTGGTTGTCAAAAAGTCCGACCGTGTGTACGGGCCTTAACAAGGCCAACAAATTGTCTGAAAAAGCCTAGTAGGCAGTTGGTTCATAAGGGTTTCTCTTTGCATATTCAACAAGGCGATGGCTTAATATATTTCAATAAAATGCTATAGCGACTGAAAGTGTGTTTAAAACCCCTGTCTACCCGCTGTCATTTATAAATGGCACTAATAAACAACTGGCTATGCTAAATTACAAATGTGTATGGTATTTTATTGTATTAGTTCTACTCCCCTGGCAGAGCTGGTGGCTCCTGTCCTATATTATGCAACAAACAAAGCACAGGCTGAATTTGGCACAGATGCAGTTTAAGCTTTATTTATTTTTTTAATGGTGATCAATGCTTCAAATCACTTTTCATTATTCTGTCTTTAACCTCTACACTGCCCAAAGGTCATATGAAATATTCAAGTCTGTTGTTTTACTTATAGTTAGAGAGCACTGTATGACATTCCTTAGGCTGACTTTAATCATAACCAAAGACACAGAAACAAACTAAGCACATGTGATTTCAAATTCAACACAAGCCGACTGCAAACACTTATAGAAGTCATCGTGCAAACATAACATCACAAACTGCGTTACTTTATATTTTACAGTAATCCAACTAGACAGTCCCTAAGGACATCTTACTTAGTACTGTAGGCTTTTTCTATTAATACACTGTTACAATGCAAATTCTTAGTTGCTTTACTGTAGGAAGTCATAATAGGATCTGACAATGAGCAGCAACAGTGTTAGCTCTTATTGTGGATGAAGGGTTGCAGTGTCACTTAGACGCACTTTGGAATCGCCTAGCTGAAAGAGAAATAAAGTAGCATAAATAGCCCTTGTAGTACATCATAAAAAAATAGATCTTTTAAATATTTTTAAGATTTGAAAATATTAATGCAGCTCAAGATAAGCATAGACTATGGAAAACATTTATGAAAAACTTACAATTTAGCTAAAATAAAGAGTAAATTTATTCTGTACCATAAAAGAAAAGAAAATAGCATTGAAACAGCCACTGGACAAGGAAAACAAATTCAATAAGTACTGCAGTGCACAGTAAATGATTTAAAATAAGCACATTAGATGGGTACCTTATGTACCTAGTGTACATTGGCCAAACCTAACCTTGATAAAGGAGGTTGTATTGTCATACTGAAGGGTAAAAATCAGTCCAATTCATTAAATCAGCAGCTCTCACTAATTCAATAAAGCAGATCTCACAGGGTGACAGGTATAAGAAACCATTCAACCAAAAACTGGTGTGCACGAAAGTAAATTTATTTGGTTCCCTCCGTTATAGATCGCTGCAACTTTTGGGCTTCGTGCCATACTTCTGAAGTGTTTTGTTTGTTGACTGTTTATGCGCTGACACAATCAGCTTTCAGAAAACTGGTGATTTGAAGAACTCTGAAAAACTTTCCAATAGAGTTACAATACAAAAAAATTATATTTCAAATGGAATAAATTGTGCTCAAAAATTGTTTCCTGCTTAACATTTGAAAGAAGTGCATTTTAATTCTTTGCTTTAACATGATGTCAACATGTTACACAGTGCTTTTCTGGAGTGCATAGGCACATTCCTCAATCTCAATGGCTGTAAGTGCTGATCAGAGTATTCTTGGGGGCTGTCAGAATACAATACCACAGCGGGGAACATCACTTGTGTTGCTATGGCTACCATGGCTATGGCTGTCATTTTTTTTTTTTCGTTCAACACGTTGGGTTTCATGAAAAAATCCTACAATGTGTGCTGGGTCTAATAGTGATTTTCTTGCTTTAAGCTGGCCTGGTAGAATTTTGTTTGAAAATGTTTTAACTATATTTGCTAATTATTAGTTGGGTCAAATCAACATTTGTATTTGACAGCAGTGATGTGAATATTTGAAGGAACATGATGAACATTTTTTTCTTGAATGACTGAATTTCTAAAAGTGAAGATAATTTTCCTTCATAAGGGGACATTTACTAAAACTGGAGCACTCAAAATTATGTGCAGTTGTACATGGTAGCCATGGGCTACCACAGAGGTAATACATTAAGAAAGAAACAGCACATCATGAAATTTCAAACAAAATTCTTTATTATGGGATATATGGCCACGGTGTTATCCAGGGGGTTAAATATCCAAAATTAAATCAATATAAATTAATATCAAACCATTCTGGCCAAAAATTAAATAAATCAAATGATGTCCATCCAAAAAAATTGGACGACTACTCCCCACCGGCTGAGGCCAACAGGGAAACCGAGGGCCGAAGCCCCCCCCCCCAACACCGTGGCTGATTCTATCAAATTCTGCAAACCCATATTAAAAATGTCCAATCCGATCTCAGATAAGTGTACCATATCTTCCCGAAATAGACCAGGAATAAAGCCTTCCAATTCTACATGACGGAAGGATGTATCCCCAGACGACAACAGGAAACTATGTATAGTCCTATTAAGGCGCCTTCTGATTCTGTTGACATAAAACAGACCTCCAAAAGGAGACCATAAAAGTCGAGGAATCATTTCTGAGAATGCTAAAGTTACTGAAGGGAAAATTAATTTAATGGTACTGAGATCCTTCTTCATTTCAAATAATAGCTCCCAAGTCCCCACCTTACCCAAATCATTAGCCCCTAAATGAAGGACTAGAACCTGAGGGGGGGGGGGCATATTTCTGCTAGATGGACTAAATGAGTTACTAAATTTCGCCATCGTAAACCCCTAATACCAGACCATAAGATTAGAAAGGAACCTGAGAGTGCGCATGCGCGAGGGTTCCGTGATGGACGCTTGATCACGGAGCTCAGCGCCACCCCGGACCTAACGGCCATCACAGCGCCATCCTGAGAGCTTTTCAAATCGCCTGTGTTAGGCGATCCGGACCTAATAAGGCCAGGGATCACCCCCATATGTCCAGGGGCCCCCCCAGGAAGAATTTGGAGAATTTCTACACGATCTCCTCACGGCCTGGGTGTACCAAGATGGCCGCCGCTGCTGCAGATTCACCTCAGGAATCACCTCATCCATCCATCCTGACTACACAGCAGGAACACAGGCAAGTGGACCCCCTAGCCCACCTTCACCTCACCCCAGGGCCTCCACCACCATGCCATCTAGAGATGACACCCTCTCCTGCCTCCACAGCATCCCTCCTGAACCGCTCCTTTGGGGACCCTCCATTTTCCCCAGCAGGGCCTGTAATGGCCGCCCTCACTGATTCTCCTACATATGTTACCCATGACAGGGATCGACCGTTTAACATGGAAGACCTTTTCCTCAGGCTATCAACCCTCCTGGACACGGGCCTAGCCTCCACAGACGCCAAAATCACAGGAGAAATCAAGGCGGACCTCCAAAACATTGGGTCACGCATTGACGCCGTTGAAGCCAGGGTGGATCAGACCACAGCAGTAGCCCACCAACATTCTGAACTCATCTCCACCCTCCATGATCAACTAGACACCGCCATGTCCCGCATCGACGAATTGGAAAGCAGATCTAGAAGATACAACTTTAGGATCAGAGGCCTGCCAGAATCCATCCAAGATGTCTCCTCTGCAACGCAGGACCTCATGAAATCACTAATCCCTAATATACCTTCTCACCGCCTGGAACTTGACAGGGCCCATAGAGCCCTTGGACCACCTAGGAAGGATGGCACTCCCAGAGACATCATAGCTAAACCACACTTTTATGCGGTTAAGGAAGCAATAATGAAGCAGGCCCGAGCCATGACTCAGGTGACTTGTCAGGGTCACCCAGTGCAAATATTCGCTGATCTAGCCCCCTCCACTATCCAACGTAGAAGAACACTGAAACCTCTTCTGCAAGCTCTCACGAAAAAGGACATTAAATACCGATGGTCTTTCCCTTTTGCTGTGAAATTCTCCCTGAAAGGCCGGGAACACTCATTCTCCAACTTCATAGCTGGCGAACACTTACTCCTGAAACTCAATGTGATAGAGCTAGAAGCAAGCATGGATGTCTCGACCCCTCCAGCGGCCTCCAACAAACGCCCGCTCCCAACGAGTCCACCCAACCCCCTCTGGAACAAGAACAAAACTCGCCGATCGACTCACAATGGTCCTCATTGAATGCGACATGAAGGCAACCCTTTGTCTTACTTTGACTTGGAGGCCTCTCCACGTCGGTCTTCCACTTCTTCTCCAACTGACTTTGATGCTTAAAGCTTCCTGAATCTAATTCCTGGACTCTATGGTAGATACCCCTACCCTCCTGACGCTACCAGCCATTTCTTTTTTTTTTTTTTTTTTTCGTTTTTTCCACTTCAGAAAGAATGTTCGTGGGTGAGTGTCAGCTATGCCCGCATCTCCATCCCCCTAATTATCTTAGCATCATTAGTGGATTGTTTCATTTTCCCCCCTTTTTTTTTTTCCCCCTCCCCTAGGGTTGGGGGGAGGGGGGTCCTGAGTCGGACGTCCATGCAGTTTACAAACCTAGTATACCAACATACATCTGAAATCCCACCGAACCCCACCGCCCCTCCGCTTCCTTTGTCCCAAGTCCTATTCCTTCTCCAGTCCAGTTTACCCCCCTAGGGGTTTTTCCCCCCCCCCCCCCCTCCCTCCTATTCCCCCCATGCCCCCTCCCTCCCCGGCCCCGTCCGCTGCTGTGCCACCACCTATATCTTCTCCTGTCCTTAACATCTGCCTGTCCTCGGCTGGCTCTCCTTCCAACTTCTCCCTCAGGAGTCATCGTTTATCACGGCTATACTCGCAGAGCCTCCCTGTAACTCCAGGACCTCTTAAATTTTCTCCAGCTCTCCCATCTGGCCCTCACGGCCTCTCTGTCCTCCTCCCCAATGTACAACACACATTCCATCATATATGTGGATTCCACCGCGTCGACCCATTCCCATAAGGGTGGGCTTTCCTTGTCCTTCCACCTCCTTGGAATTACCTTTTTAGCCGCATTGAGCAAATGGGGGATCAAAGAACCTTTATATTGCCTGGTTTCCTTCGATGTGGCATGCATCAGTACCACCCAAGGGTCATTTTTTACCTCGATCGTTGTTATTTCTTTTATGAATTTTAAGATGGTCTCCCAAAATTTTTTGATTTTAGTGCACTCCCACCATAAATGGCCCATTGTGCCCCTTTGGTCACACCCTCTCCAGCAGTTTGCGGGTGTATCCACCTGAAAACTACTGATCCTATCCGGGGTTCTATACCACCTGGCCATGCACTTATAATTTGTTTCCGCAGTTTTCGCATCTACAGCTGACCCATGTGCTAATTTTAAATTTTTTTTACTGGTGCCTATTTCTATTTGTGTTCCTAGTTCGCTTTCCCATTTGGTGAGGTATGGCGGCATCTCCGGTCTATCTCTTTCTAATAATAGTTTATAGATTCTAGATATTCTTTTTTTGGAGCATTCTGCCGTAAAAAATTTTTCTAGTTTTGTTAGGTCCTTAGCCTCCCTTAATGGCTTAGGGAGGGAGCCCACAAAGTGGGTTAGCTGGCGATGCCGCCATCCATCAATGGAGAAAGCCTCATTATTCTGTAACTCGTGCAATGTCATAACCTTCCCCTTACTAATAACTTCCCCTAATCTCGTGCAGTCCTTTCTAATCCAATCACCTCCTATTTCCTTTAACCCTGGCGGGAAAATAGGATTTTCTTTAAGTGCTATAAGTGGCGAGTTATATTTTTTGTTGAATATTTTATATATTTTGTCCCAAATTTTTAAAGTCGTGATGGTGATTATATGTGTTTTTTCTCCCAGTGTCTGGCTTTTCGGAGGATTCCACACAATCCTCCCCAGCCTAGCTTCACTCAGTGCTTCTTCCAAACTAACCCATCTTTTAGTGTTACCTGTTTTACCCCATTCTGCGATTCTCAAAAGAGCTATGGCGTGGTAGTAGCTTTCTATGTCTGGGACCGCAAGGCCGCCCTGACTTTTGTCTTGTTTTAAAACTTGGAGGGAGATTCTATGTTTTTTGTAGTTCCAAATAAAATTCATTATAATAGCTCTTAATTTACCGAGGTATTGTTTTGGGAGAGGTAGAGGGAGCATCTGAAATTTGTATGTGATGACTGGTAAGATCATCATTTTTACCGAATTGATCCTGCCTATCCAGGATAAAAATTTTCCCCTCAGCTCTTGGCATTTTTTTTTTATGTCTTCTAGGAGCGGGATATAATTTATTTTGTATAGTTTCCTCGGGTTGTTAGCCAGTTCTATTCCTAAGTATTTTATCCTTTTTTTCCAGGTGAAACTAACTATTTTCTGTAAGTTCTGTTTCTCAGTTTTATTGAGATTGATATTAAGAATAAATGTTTTTGAGGCATTGATTCTAAAGTTTGTTAGTTCACCATATTCCTTTAGGGTTTTAAGCAGTGTAGGGACTGACTTCTGGGGTGAGCTAACGTAAAAGAGGACGTCGTCCGCGAAGGCCGCAAGTTTGTGCTCTTCGCTACCGACTTTACAACCTTCCACCTCTGGGTTGCCGCGAATTGTGGCTAGCAACGGTTCCAGGGATAGGATAAAGAGGAGAGGGGAGAGTGGGCAGCCCTGCCTGGTTCCATTAAACAGTTCGAACTCAGCGGAGGTCGTTGCGTTGACCTTAATGTTTGTTTTCGGGTGCTTGTATAAAGTTTTAATTTTTTGGATAATTCTAGGTCCGAAGCCCATCTTCTGTAAAGTATTAAACATGAACCCCCAGTCTACCCTGTCAAACGCTTTTTCAGCGTCTATTGAGAGAAGTAGACTGGGGGTTCTCGAGTCTCCCATCCTCTGTATGGCTAACAGTGTCCGGATGCCATTGTCCCTCCCCTCTCTGCCCGGGACAAACCCGACCTGGTCCGGGTGGATCAGTGTGCCCAAGTGCCCCTTTATTCGGTCCGCCAGTATCTTGGCGTATAGTTTTGTGTCGAAATTTAATAAGGAGATGGGTCTATAATTCGAGCACACTGAGCCATCCTTCCCATCTTTCTTCAAAAGGGTAATCGTAGCTTTTAAGGCCTCTTCACTCATATCGTAATCTATCCCTAGTCCATTCATATATCGCAGCATTCTCGGTATAAGGATCTCTTTGTATGTTTTATAATATGAGGCCGTGAAGCCATCCGGGCCCGGGCTCTTCCCTGTTGGAGAGTTGTTGATGGCTGCTAAGATCTCCTCTTCAGTTATTGGCCTCTCAAGCTCATCTCTCTCCTCCCCGCCTAGAGCCGTTAGCCCTGCCCTCCCTAGGAACTCGGAGGTTTTCTGGCTATTTCCGATGCTGTCGTTATTTCCCTTGGGTTTCACCTCGTAAAGTTCTTTGTAGTAGTCTCTAAATGTAGAGGCTATATCGCTAGGGGTGAACTTCATCTCCCCATTTCTTGTTTGAACTTTTTCAATAAAATTTCTGGTTTTCTTTTTTTGTAATTTCCTTGCTAGATATTTCCCTGGCTTGTTGCCCCAGATATATTGTTCCCTGGCCAATCTATTGAACTTCTGTCTGACCTCCTGTTCAGCTAGATCTTTTAATTCCTCTCTCTTCACCGTAAGCTCTAAGTATGTACTCTGGCTATGTGCCCCCCCGGATTTGTGCTTTTGCTCCAGAGTTTTAATCTCGACCATCAAAGCCTGCGTTATTCTCAGCCTCTCCTTTTTTTTCCATGTGGCTTTTGCTATCAGGAGCCCCCTAATAAACGCTTTATGGGCATCCCACAGTTGGACCTCTGAGACCTCCCCATTGTCGTTAATTTGAAAGAACCATTCCAGCTCCTTTTTGATATAATCCCTGATTTCTTTGTCATGTAGCAATTCTGGATTAAGTTTCCATCCGCTAGAGGGTTGTTTATATTCGGGGAACCTTAGCCTCATGGATACCGGCGCGTGGTCCGAGAGGGAGGCTATTCCAATATCTGATTCTTTGACCCTTTCCAACATGCCATGATCTATTAAGATATAGTCCAAACGGGAATACGTCTGGTGGACGGGGGAGAAAAACGAATAGTCTCTTGACCGCGTGTGCTGGATCCTCCATACATCCAACAGTTGATCCTCCGATAGTTTTTTTTTTTAATCTGCTTCAATTGTGCGTTATCCCTCCCCGTTCCACCAGACGTACTGTCCCACGCGGGGTCCATTCCAAAATTGAGATCCCCCATCAGGATCAAATATCCTTTCCTGAAGGCCCTCAGCTTACGCAGAATTGCTTCGAGGAATGAGATAGGTTTGACGTTGGGAGCATAAACATTGGCCAGTGTGAGTTCTACCCCTAGGAGGGAGCCCCTAAGAAACAGGTACCTCCCCTCGGGGTCTGTCATTCTCTCCTCCACCGTAAAATCGATCTCCCTCGCTATCCCGATAGCCACTCCTCTTGCCCTGCTTGAGACAGTATCTCCATAGAACCAATTTGGGAGAGCAGGGGAAAACAGTCTAATATTTGAGGTATGGGTCAGGTGAGTCTCCTGCAAGAACACTATACCCGCACCATATCTCTCTACTTCCTCCAAGATTTTAGAACGCTTGCCAAGCGAGTTTAAGCCTTTCACATTGTAAGATAAAAATTTAATTTCGGTGTCCTTCATTTAATCTTTTAGGGTTTTCTTTCTTTTTCTTTCCTTTTTCCCTCTGAGATGTTGATGGTGATAGCGGCCCCGCAGCGGACGTGGTTTCCCTCCCCCTTTCTCCCATCCCCTCCCCTCCCTTCCCTCCCCTCCCTCTCCCTCTCCTCCCTCCCCCCCCCCCCCCCCCCCCTCCCCCCCCCTCTCTTACCCCAACTAGAGTCCCCGGGTCCTTGGGGGCCCCCCCCCCCCCCCTCTCCCCCTCCCCCCCCCTCTCTTACCCCAACTAGAGTCCCCGGGTCCTTGGGGGCCATCCTTTGTGGTTGCTTCCCTTAGACTCCGGATTCCTGGTGAGGTGGAGTCTGTTTAGCCCCGCCTCCCCGCCCCCCCTCCCCCCCCCCCCCCCCCCCCCCCCCCCCCCCCCCGACCGCCCTATCCCCCCCCCCCCCTCTCTTACCCCAACTAGAGTCCCCGGGTCCTTGGGGGCCATCCTTTGTGGCATCCCTTAGACTCCGGATTCCTGGTGAGGTGGAGTCTGTTTAGCCCTCCCCTCCCCCTCCGCGGCCCGGGCTCGGGGCGCAGAGGGGGAGGGGCAGGGTCGATTTGAGCAGACTTCTTTTACAGCTACATGTGGGCATTCACCCCTCCTCCCTCCCCCCCCCGCCCCCCCCCCAGAGTCCCCCAGGCCTTCCATTTCAATCCAACCCCGCAGATTCGGGACTGGGATCCCGAGTTTTGTACAAAATCCCTGTACTTCTTCCGGGTACCTCACCCTGGCCGTACACCCCTCTTTTGACCCTATTAAACATGAGGGGAAACCCCAGTTATATCTTATGTTTTCCCTTTTCAATATTTCCAACAGGGGTTTCTGATGTCTCCGTCTTTCGAGGGTTCGGGCCGATAGGTCTGCGTATACTTGAATTTCAGCTTCCTTATGCAGTATAGGAGATTTATTTTTTATTTTAGCCCACAGGTCCTCTTTTTCTTTAAAGTAGCTGAATCTGACAATTATGTCCCGGGGCCGCTCTGCGCCCCCCCTTTCGGGTCTTCCTACTCGGTGTATCCTTTCTATGTGGGGAAAGTGATCTGAGTCTTTGCCGCTTATGGGGCCCAAGATTTCCCATAGTTTTCTTTCTAGATCTTCCCCTCTTTGTTCCGGGACGGCACGCAGCCTCAGATTTTGCCTCCTATCCCTATTTTCTTGGTCCTCTATTTTGTATAGGGTGTCTCTCTGAGTGAGGTAGGCGCCTTTTAATTGCGTTTTCAGCTTCGCGATTTCCAAATCTATAGAGTCCGCTCTCCCCTCCACCACCTCAACCCTGGACAACAGATGGCCCATATCCTCCCGTAGGGCGTTAATTTCAAGTTTGATTACATTTTCCAGGCGTAATAGCATCACCTCCATTTCATGTTTATTGGGGATGTGGGTTCCTGATTGTTGATCCTCCCCCCTACTAGGCTCAGTCTCAGTTTCCATTGTAAGGTCCGCTCTGGAATCGTTAGTTTCTCCTTCCACCCCGTCCCTACTCTCCGGGGAAACACCGGCCCGGGTTTCTTTTCCCGATGTTTTTGGACTTGCACCCTGTCTTAAGTAGTGTTTAATTGTGCTTGTCTCCCCTTTGCTGCCTTTGGTGGTAGCTTTCTTAGGCTGTTTGGCTGGGTCTTTGCTCATGTTGGCCTTTTTAGTGAGTCTGATTTTCTTCCCCAGTCTTGTTGTGAACCTGGGCTTCCTGGGCCCTTTTCCACCTCCTGCCTTTTGATAAGATCCTTGCTTTAAGGCTGTCTTTTGCCCCTCTGGGTGTCCCTCTAGTGTATACAGTCAAGTTTACAAAGGGCTGGGGGGGACTTTTTCCGTCTGTAAGGTCTTTGGGTGGGGCACTAGGTACTTACGCAGTGGCTGGAGCTGTTGTATTTTGAATGGGGGGGTTTATTCACCCTTCCTGCTAGTTAACTTCCACAATAAGCCGTTTACACCTTTTCAGTGCCCTGCCAAGTAGCTCCACTGGTAGAATCCGTAGATATTTACAAGATATTACAGGGGGTCACTGGTCTTAATGATATGGGCAACATACAAACATGTGACTTTATATTTTAACCATAGTTTCGTATTTAAGAAAAAACCTGGAGTTTAAATAAGACATACATAATTCAGACCTCTGTCGTCAGGCTGAGCCACAATGGCCAGTAGGTTTTCGTAGATACCGATCGGAGTCAAACTTTCATTCCATAATGCAGCATTCGGTATATGGTAGTATATCTCCATGAACACCAATCAGAATCTCGCTTTCATTCTATAGTGCAACTTTTAGTGTGTGATAATCGGTCTTCCTACACGCCGATCAGAGTCACGCTTTCATACGATGGTGCAGCTTTTAGAATGAGAAAAATAGAGCTTCGTAGGCCCCAATTAGAGTCACGCTTACATTCCCTAGTGCAGCTTTTAATGTGTATAGTGTCTGTAAGGCAGGTTCAAAAGTTTTGATTTCAGACAATTTTCCACCATTGGGGACTATGATGTCCATAATCTACCCATAATCATGGGTTTTACGGCCAGTATACGCCTAAGAGGGTCTATAATACTCAGACAATCGCTTTAGGGCTCCAGTTATATCCAGGCTGCATTTAAAGGGAAGGGAACCAAACCACCTTATTGCAGAGTTTATCCGCTCTGGGGCTCAGTGCACACCCAGGTCTACCTGATGCGGTTTGAGTACGCATACAGGTAAATTTTTACGCTTGCTGTATATACGCAAAGTGATCAGGGGGCACACTGGGCGCCAGTTGCTGCTCCCCTTTTGATATGGGGTCGGTTATATGGTGTCGGTTTGAGCTATTACTCATCTATCCCCTCTTACAGGAGGGGAGGGGGATCGTGCCCCACCGAGAGTAGGGGAGAAGGGGAGAGACAAGGGCGCCCAGAACGATCAGTAGAACAAGGGGCCAGATCTGACCATTACTCACAAGGAAAAAAAAAAAAAAAGGAATGTTATTTGCACGTTCTCCTAGCATGTTTGTATAGTCCTAAGCGTATCTTCAGCACTGTACATCTACTGGTGATTTATTCTTACCTCCAGGTGGACCAGGTTTCAGTATGGGTATGAGGTATACTCACGGTCGGGGTCTTCCTTGCAGCGCTGACCGCATTTATTTGTGCTGCATTTGCTGAGGCGGGGTGGTGGGGGGGAGAGCCGAAGCCACACGTCCAGATTCAAACTGCTAGGTCTGCTGGTTACATTGGTTATTCCCTGTGCGATGGGACGCACGTATCCTGTGCAGCTTTCCCTATGCTAATGGCATCCTGGCACGCAAAACAGACTTCCCAGTATATCACACTTTGCTATTGTCTTACCTCCGCAAGAAAGGAGCTTCCGGTGGTTGTATGATATACTCACAGACCTTGCCTTCTCTGGGGCTTTATGAGGTCCCGTACCGCTGTGCAGGAGGTGGTGGGTTGGCGGAGGTAGGGCGGGGTGGGGGGGACCAGTACTTGCGATCCCAGTCAGGGTCGCCGCTTCACCAGTCTGGTTGTTGACCGGAAGGGTCCATGCATCCTGCTTTCCTTAGTCCGGGGAGTTTGTGCGGGCGTCCGCCGCGCCTCTCACACGGAGCGGTCCGCTCCCGCATCCCCCCTGGCTGTTCGCCCGCTCTCCTCGGCCCTCGGGCTCAGACTCCTCCCTCCGTGCGGACGCTACGTCCGCACGTCCATCACGCAGTAGGTAAGGGTACCTACCAGCCATTTCTTAACCCCATCGGCTGAACGGATCTTTATGGACCCGCAAATAATTCAAAGGAGGACTGTCCTCTGTTGTCAGCACAGCTCCTTCTCCACTAGTATCCGGCTGGATTCCATGGACCCTTCACCTTGATGTCTCTGCTTGCAACAAGGGAATAGATGTCCCTCCCCGCTTCCCCAATCTTGCTTTGCACAGGTTCCGGTTTTGTGCATAACCCCTGACTAATGAAATTTTGCTCTCAGGACTGGTTTCAATTTATGTTTATTGTTTTGTATCTCACTCAGACCCGTTAGGCCCGGGTCTGGGGTGGTACACATGCGCCTCCTCCTATCCCTCTGACTCCCTTCCGGACTCGTAGGGTTAGGATCTCCAGGCCAAGTTTGGCATGGAGAATTTTTTTTCTTTTTTGGATCCCCGCGCTTCTAAGCGCAGGGTGAACATTCGGTCTGGCCTCTCCATCTGGTCCTCTCTGTCACCAGATGAGAGCGCGCTAGACCTCTTTTCTTTCCCTTCTCCTACTTCCTTTTCCCCTCTCTTTCTTTCGGAGCAGCAATTAACCTATGTTCTTTTTCTAGTGTACATGTTCCCACGAGAAGCACATCCAGTATCATCTATAGGCTGTGGTTCAGATGTCTATCCTCACACCGACAAAGGGACGGAACTCATCAAGGTAAGTGATGGCAGATTTTTGCACTCCCCCCCCTATAGTCTCCATGGCTGACCGCACACTGAACAAATTGAATATAGCCACCCACAATGTGCAGGGTATGAACTCCCCCACGAAACGAAAGAAGTTGTTCAATACATATAAATCTTCCAGGCTTGATATTGTCATGCTTCAGGAAACACACCTCCCGATTCGGTATAACCCCAAATTCCTTCATGCCCACTTCCCCACTTTCTTTTTGGCAAACGCAGAAAACAAGACTAAAGGGGTTGCTATTGCTTTTGCCAAAAGCTGTAACTTTTCCTTGACCTCAGAAATGAAGGATCCCGAGGGCAGATATATCCTTGTGAAAGGGACCATTGGGGAGGAACTCTTCTCCTTCATCTCATATTACACGCCCAACAAGGGGCAAGCGGCCTTCTTCAAACGTATGCTTGACTCTCTATCTCCACTCCTGGACGGTACGGTCATATTCGGGGGGGACTCTAATTCCGCTTTCGACCAGTCTCTGGATAGATCCAAACCCCCTTCCTCCCAACTTACTAGGCCCTCTAGGGAAAGCCTCAAGATAGCCAAACTTTTACATGCTCAGGGCTTAGCGGATGTCTGGAGGGAACTCAACCCTGGAAAGAGAGACTACTCCCACTTTTCCACTCCTCATAATCTATACGCCAGGATTGACCACCTCCTGATCCAGACCCGTACTATCCCCCGAATTACTTCCTCGAGAATCAATGATACCGTTCTTTCCGACCACGCCATTGTTACTTTATCCATGGACAGACGATACCCGAAGCCGGGATTCGGTCAATGGAGATTGAACGAGTCTCTGCTCTCGGATCCGGTGAGAGTTCAAATGCTGGAGAATTCTCTCACAGATTATTTCTCACTTAACAACACCGAAGGGATCTCAGCAGAAACCCTGTGGGCAGCCCACAAACCGTTTATCAGGGGCGAAATAATGAAATTAACGACACAAATCAAAAAAGAACGGACAGCAGACATTAAAAGACTTGACGACCTATACGCCTCCCTTAGCTCCCAACACAAAAAACACCCGTCACCCTCCTTGCGGGCCCAACTTGACAAAACCAGACTCGAACTTAACCTGGCGCTGACTGCAAAAGCCGAAAAACAAATTTGATGGAGTAAGAACAGATTTTACACCCAGAAAGACAAGCTGGGTTCCATGTTAGCCTCCAGACTTACACCAAGGTTTCGTTCCTACGTAATGCCCAAAATCAGAATCCCTGGACAGAGCACAACTTCTAACCCCGTTAAAATACTCAAAGTGTTTCATGACTTCTACTCCAATCTTTACGGTACTCAAAACACCGCTGACAAGACTGCTGTCTCAACTTATCTCGACGGGATCCCTGTCCCTTCCCTCTCAGTTGAACACAAGGAAATACTGGAAGCATCCTTTTCGGAAGAAGAGGTCCAGACTGTCATTAAAAATCTAAAATCTAACTCGGCACCAGGCCCGGATGGCCTTCCCAACTTATATTACAAAACATTTCCTTCTACCCTGATTCCCCACCTTACTAAATGTCTTAATTCTAAAGTGAAGGGAACCCCACTCGATCCCCATCTTAACTCCGCTTTCATCGCAGTCATACCAAAACCGGATAAGAATCCAGAGGAGGTCAGTAATTATAGACCTATATCGCTCATCAATAGTGACTTGAAAATTCTCACTAAAATATTAGCGAACCGTCTGGCTTCTTTCATTCACAGATACATACATAAAGATCAAGTGGGGTTCATCCCGGGCAGACAAGGCCCTGACCAGATCAGGAGAGCCATAGATATAGTCTCCTTACTTCAATCGGGATGGGATGGGGGCCCTAAACAACCAGGTATGCTTCTTTCCCTAGATCTCCAAAAAGCCTTCGACTCAGTCTCCTGGACTTATATATTTGAAATCCTGAAACGCTGGGGCTTTGGCGAGAACTTCCTGGGTCTAATACGAGCCCTATACTCCAACCCCACTGCCCGAATCAAACTACAGGGTCACTATTCCCAACCTATTTCCATCGCTACAGGCACCAGGCAAGGCTGTCCATTATCCCCCCTAATCTTCGCTATAGCTATAGATACGCTAGCTATATCCATCCGACAGAATCCCAACATTCACGGAGTCCGCTGTGGATCCCAGATCCACAAATGTGGACTCTTCGCGGACGACATACTCCTCTTCATCACCTCCCCGACGACTTCCCTACCAAACCTCTGTGACTCCCTGAACGAATTTGCCCACATATCTGGGCTTCGGGTAAATTATGATAAGTCTAACGCTCTCAATGTGTCACTCCCCCCTTCAACAGTTGACTCCCTACGACAACACTTTAAGTTCCACTGGAACACATCCTCCATTAAATACCTTGGCATTGACCTCACGGCCAAAATAGAGAATCTTTATAGCTCTAATTACCCTCCCATGTACCGGAAATTGGAGCTGGATCTCCAATTATGGTCTAAACATAATCTCTCTTGGCTCGGGAGGATCAATTCTGTGAAAATGACGTTGCTCCCCAGACTCCTTTACCTCTTTCGTTCTCTACCAATCCCTATCAAAAGGGATCATATTAAAACATTCCAAAGCAAGATCCTTAAATTTATTTGGGGCTCAAAAGGTTATAGAATTCCGCAACACACACTGTACATACATAGAAAGAAAGGGGGTTTGGGATTGCCCCATTTATATAAATACTACCTTGCAGCCCGGATTGCCCAACTCTCCGTGCTGTACTCTAAATACGAGAAGCCGGATTGGGTCCTTTTAGAAAGGCAAGCAGTACCCCATCATACCCTAGATTATCTCCTCTGGTCGAACCCGAAATTGCGCCCCCCAATTCTGGCCCCTACCCTCTTGCATATGTTTGCCCTCTGGGACAAGGTTCGTTCCTCTACGAACCTAATCTCTGATTATAAACCCCTGTCCCACTTGTTTCACAATCCTGATTTTCCCCCTGGACAAAATATACAAGCATTTAAATGGTGGCTGGATAAGGGGCTTTACCGAATCGGTCACTTTTTCTCAACCTCGGGCCCGTTTACTCTCTCCTATTGTACAAAGCAGTTGGACCTACCTGCCTCTGAACATTTCAGATTTAGACAAATCTCTCATTATTTACACAAACTCTGGATGAATAAGCCCCTCCCCCCTCGATTTACGGAATATGAAATATGGTGCGGTCAGTCCATGGATCAGCGGGGGGGGGGGGTGTCGACAATCTACTCGTCACTCACCTCAGCAACAACTAAAACCTCCTACATGCAAAGTTGGGAGGCAGACTTTCAGTTTCAATGGGAACTGGAGACCTGGCAGAACGCAAGCTTTAGTTCTTTCAAGAGCATTCTAAACACTACACTCATTGAAGCTAGTTTGAAAATCATATCCAGATGGTACTACACCCCCTCTCGTCTTGCCTCGATTTTTCCGACGGCTAGTCCACTGTGCTTCAGGGGGTGCGGACTCATTGGGACCATGTCACATATTTGGTGGGAATGTCCCAGAATACGCCCATTCTGGAGAAAAGTTTTTAACTTGATTGATAGGATTGCAGGAACCCAGATCCCCAGATCTCCTATGGTGGCCCTTCTCAATGCTCATATTCCAAATGTATCCAAAGCCACACGAAGTCTTGTTAAATTTATTTTACTGGGGACCAAACTTACGGTAGCCAAGGCCTGGAAAAAACCCAGGATATCCTTCCCGGCAGTCATTCAGAAAGTGTCCTGGATAATGTCACAAGAGAAACTAGCCAACATTATCTCTGACACGGTCCGTAAATTTGAATCTACCTGGGAACCCTGGGCCATATACATTGGTACTCCTTGGCTCACTAACTCCATAATCTCCTAAACTTATCACTATAATTGCTGCTCCGAATTTCCTGACTGTTCTCTTCTCTCCTCCTCTTTCATCTCTTTAACCCCCGTACTCTCTTCTTCAATCCCACTTCACTTCTCACTTTTCTGCCTTCTGCTCCTGGCTTTACTCCCTTTTTAAAGTTTGTGCATTGAATGACAGGTCGACACTTATGGGTACCTCCTTGACTATCAGTAACCTGGCAGAGTAGGTCTAGTCCGATACTGGTTAATCACATAGCTGGGCGGTGGGACGTCGTGGGTTCCCCCTATAGGGCACAGACAGCTCCCATTCGGGGTGCCTGGTAGTGGGGTGCCTTTGCTCGTTCCATAGCCCATTAGACCTTCTCCTCCCTCGCTTTATAAATTGGACCTTACGATCCTGTTTTTTCTCCTTGTAACCGATGTCTGGTCAATTGCTTCTCTTACCTGGTAGTCATGTATTACCCGTTGTTGCAAATACCTGAATCTACTGTTATTTGTACCTTGTCATTCACCGTTGTTTGTATTTTGTTCTATTTTTCAATAAAATACTTTGAAATAAAAAAAAAAAAAGAAAGGAACCTGAATCTAGTCCTAAATTGGCTGATTAGGTCCTGGATACAGCATGTTTGGCCGCCCAAAAAATGTAAGAATGACCTACAATCCAAATGACCGATTTAGTGGAATCTGAAAAAGAAAATCATAGCATTAGCATGTCAGGACGAACATATATCTTATATCTATCGCTAACCCAACGGCCTACTTTCTTAAGTCCATCAGCAGAAAAAACTAAAGCGTCGGCTGTAGTTTCTGCCCCAATCCAAAATGAATGAGAAGAAAAACAAAACTTAGCAAAATTCAGCCGTTTCAAGCAGGCAGCCAAAACAGCTGAAAACTGGTACCTGGACAAGGAGGACAGGTCTTGGTGGATGAAAAAAGAGTCGATAGAAACTGGCCGCAATGCCATGTATTTGGAAACCAGCAAAACCGGGCAAATAGACGGGTTACCCAATTTTGATAAAGAAATCCAATGACCAACTCCTGACGGTAAAGTTTTTGAACGACAAAGAAAAAGGTTAACAGATTGAGCATCCAATATCACATGTCCCAAACGAAGGAAAGATGATGAATTCCTGTTAGGGGCAATAAATTCGCCAATCCTGAGGGCTACAAATAAAGCAACCGCAAAAGCATCCCGAAGCAGTCTCAAATTCAGAAACGCAAACCTCACCCAATACCCGTATAAGATCGACTAGAAGAGAGACCGAAATAGGGCGCCTGCTATCACAAGTAGGCCTAAACCTTCTAAAACCTTTAAGAACTTGATTCACCTGAAAGAAAGATGTTAGAGCTGCAACACCTGCGAATTTAAGGAAAAAAGAAACACCTGCTAGTATTCTGCTAACAGATGCGGGGCTCAGGTTGGACTGCATCAAATAAGACACGAAGGACAATGCAACATAAGAAGAGACCTCTAACGTATCTACACCGTAAAATTGACAAAAGGAACGCCACTTCGACCAAGAAAGGCGTTAATCCAACCAAGTTTTTAACGATACCGAGTTCTTGAGGTTCCTAAGCATCAGCTCCAGATTAAGCCCCAGAGGAAAACTGGGCAAGGGGTTCCAGATAGATCCGCCGCTGGAGCCAATTCCCGAAACTTCTTGAACTGTGAACGAGACAAAGCGTCAGCAATATTATTCTTACAGCCAGCAATGTGTTCTGCTTTCAACCATATGTTAAAACGCATACAATGCAAGACTAAAAAGCGTAACAATTTAATTACCGGATCTGATTTTGAAGATAGGGAATTAACTGCATGAAGAACACCTTTGTTATCCGTACGAACCAACACCCTACGGTTAGCAAATTGTTCTTCCCAAACTACTAAGGAAACTATGACCAAGAATAGTTCCAGAAGGACCAAATTCTGTAGAATATCCTTCTGCAACCACTCCCGGTGCCATACCTCGGAACACCAATGTCCATTCAAAAATGCGCCGAAACCCACCGATCCAGCCGCGTCTGTAAAGAAATTCAGCTGATCATTTGAAGCGAAATCCTGCTGCCATATTGTTGAACCGTTGAAATTACTCAAAAAGGCATCCCAAACTCTGAGATCCTCCTTGATGCTCCTAGAAATCCGAACATGGAAATACTGGTTAGACAACCCACCTATTGCCAAGGAAAACCTACGGGAAAAAACCTGTGCCATAGGAATAACCCTTGCAGCAAAGGCAAACAGACCTAGTAAAGATTGAGCCTCCTTCAAAAGAATTTTCCTTCTTCCCCAAAAAAAACAAGATCATGGATCTCATCTTTTGAAGTTTCAGAGGCGGTAACCTAAACTCCATTAGGACAGAATCGATGGTAATTCCTAAAAACTCTATAGTAGTGGAAGGGAAAACGGTTTTCTCAGAGGCGAGGGGAACCTCAAAATTTGCACACACATCAAAAAATAAGTTTAAAGATTGTAGGCAAGATGAAGAAGCGGGAGGACCAACAAATAAAAAATCATCTGAATAATGGAGAAATCCCCGCCCGGGTAAAATACAGACAAAACCCAATGTAAAAATGTGGAGAAAGCCTCAAAATAAAAACAAGATAAAGAAAACCCCATAGGCATACACTTGTCGAAAAATATTCTCCCATAAAATGAAAACCAAGTGAATTGAAACCTTGAGGATGGAACGGCAGCAAACGGAAGGCTGACTTAATATCCGCCTTGGCTAAGAGGGAGCCCTGTCCATGACTCCTCAAAATAAGCAAGGCCTCGTAAAATGAGGAATAACTAACCGGGGCGTCAATACCTCATCATTTAAGGAGGACCCCGGTGGATAAGAGAGATGGTGAATCATGCGGAAGGAACTGACAAAATGACGAAATTTCTCGTCATATGTATACCAGGCAGAACCACCGAAGTGACGAAAGGCCTCGGCAATAATGTCCAAGTGCTGGAATAAGCCTGAGCACTTTGCAGGAAAACGCTCACCCATAACCGCAGCATAAATGCAAAATGCCTGCAACCGGTTTTGAAACGTCTTAGGGATAACCCGGCATCTATCTTCTTCAGTTCTATCCCCTGACTGTTTATTGACTTTAGCCAAAAATTCCTTAGAGGCCCGTAACAATGACAGAATATCCAGGAATTCCCCTCTCCAGATTTTTTTCTTTACAGATTTTGGCAGGTGAAAACCCAATGGGGATAGTTTGCACGGCAAAGGTTCTTTAAATGATGCTTCCCCAACCGTAGCCGCAGAGGGCCTAATAGGCAACAAGGGGTTAAAACATAAAGGACTCATGAACTGTGACCGCTCTGCCATACCACAGTCCTCCTTAGGAGACTCACTCAAATTCTGCCAAACTGCACCAGCATCCTCCATAAAATTAGAAAACTGCATGGAATTCCCAAAAAGCACCACTAGAGTGTGCCCCTGTATTTCTTTTATCATCCCTCTGTTGTCCCTCTGTTGTAAATCATAAGCACCAGGTAACTGTGCCCTCTTGCTGCAAACATTAAAAGCGCCACATGTGTGCGCCCCTGTGTTTTTTAAAACAGTGACATTCTTGTGAGGTGATTGACAAACATCTCCAGCACCAGTGACCTGTGCTCCTTGTTCTCTATTTAACAATGCACCAGTAGACTGTGCCCCTTTAAACTGATGTAAAACATTATATAAAGAATTAACCAGCAATGACACCTCAGACACATGAGAATTTACAATATGTTCACCACTAGGAAAAACGGACTGCTCACTCTCTTCCACTTGAAGCTGAGTAGCGCTGCTCCCTCTCAGCAGAGGTGCCCCTTGTGACACATTTTCATCTGCTCTCCCCTCGATATGGTGAGGAGAAGCCACCGCTCTAATCTTCTTCTTTCGCCGACCTGGCTGCTGACGAGTCCCGCCCCCGGCTGAGGCGGACTTTCCATCCATCATGGCGACAGGTGGGGGCGTCCCCACAGGCGGAGCCGAGACCTGCTTCTCCTCCAGGCAATGCAGGAGCCATTCCTCGCCGCCACTCGCCTCCGCCTTCTCTAGTAACCGGCATAGCAGTGCCTCACAAGCTCCAGGCGAACGGTGCCTCATGCTGAGAGAGCTCCACGTCGCTTCCGTCGCTTGTCCTGTCAGACGGTCAGTGAGATTTCTCTGCTCCAATTCTTTAAATAGGCTCTCTCAGCGCGGGCTTTTGATACCGCCCGAATTGACCAATCCTCAGCCAGAATAACCGCACCAATCACGTCGCTGTTGCTGCCCTTGGTAACGGCAGAAACTAGCAGCAACCTGTAAGAATATACAAGGGGAGGGGAAATAGACAAGCGCAACCCCTCTGAGCCATCCCATGTGGGCCCCCGCATAATGCTCTGACCCTTCAATCAGCTTCTAACTTTACCTTGTTCAGTTAAACTTTGGCAATAAAACCTGGAAGCCAATTGGTTTCTATGTAAAATTGTACCAGATTTTGCACTTTCCAGTTTTTATAAATAACCCCCATAGTCTATTCGTACCAAAGTCAATTCATTCCAAAATGGAATATTAAAAGAAAACAACATTTTTAAATACTTTTCAATGACCTTCATCAAGTCATCATATGTGCTGGGATTTTTCATTTGAATGCATTTCCAAATGTTTGTTCAAAAATCTACTAGTGTATGGCCAGCTTTAGATACAGCAGGTAAAACCCCTCCTTACTACTTGTTACACAGATGGATATAGGTAAAATAATAAAAAAAAAAAAAAAATAGGATATGGTGTGCCCTCTTCCCAGTCATCTCTAAAAAGAACTTGCTGCCACTTCTACTTTTGCCCTTCTCCTTCAACTTTAATATTGATTCATATTTATGCAAAGGTGAAACATAAACCATAACAGAACATACAGCTGCTATAGGGCTTGACAGCAAAGGGGGGCCAGCACTGTCTGGCTACAAAGTAAGGTAAATGTGTAGAAATGGCATTTATCAAATACATTTAAAGCGTCTGTTAACCCCCCAAAAAAAAAAACTGATCCTGTTCCTTTAAAGCATGTTGTACAGCCCCGTTCTTGTGCTGTGTCATTTGGCCCCCTGTAACACTTAAAAAAACTGGCTGATCCTGCCAATTTCTACCCTCCCCTCTATACACTGACCACAATATATCAGGGCTGCTGAGCCCTGACACCGTGGTCAGAGTACGTGCCTCCGTAATCTTCAGTCCTGCTCTCCTGTGGCTGTGTCTCCTATGTCTTCCTCCCCCCTCCCCTCCATGCCTGTCTGCTTATACCAGTGCCCGCCCCCCCTCCCACTCCTGCTGCTCTCATATCTGCTACTAAATCGTGTAATCCATTCTGTACCATAATAATAAGTGTTCCTGTGCCTGTGTTATGTAAAAAATCTGCCGGATTGTACCTATATGAGCTCCCAGGGCTCAGCTAACTGTCGGCTAACTCTCTCTCCATTCTTCCCCTCCTCCCCTGCTGATGTAAGCAGGAGGGCTTGGCCCTGCCCACTAGAGCTGTGAGCCAGAGAGAGAAGAGAGCTGACAGTCAGCTCAGTGCCAGGAGCCACGCTTATAGAGATACAATTGGGCAGAATTTTTACCTAACACAGGCACAGGGACACTTATTATTATGGTACAGAGAGGATGGGAGGATTTAGTAGAAGTGGGTTAACAACCACTTTAAGCCATAACTTTATCCATAAGAACTTGATGTCACCAGGTGGCCTTGTCTTGTTTATTTAGCAGCAGAAGGGAGTGTCCCTTTTTTTCCCCTCCTTTTTGGGGTTAGCAGCCACCATTCATTGCGATTGATGTTGGCTCTACACCGGGGGATAATTCCTTTTTTTTTTGTTGTAAAGGTCTTGTCAAAAACCAGTGTTATGTTTCTACACTTTTTACCACTTTTTTTAAATGAGTAGGGGTACTATGTACTAGGTGTACAGGATCTGGGGACCCCCTTGTTCAAGTGGCTTCCAGATTCTGATAAGCCCCCCGACCGCAGACCCCCACAACCATTAGCCAGTGTTGTGGGGAAGAGGCCCTTGTCCTCATCAGCATGGGAACAAGGTGCTTTGGGGGGAGCCCCCCTACCCCAAAGCACCCCACCCATGTTGAGGGCATGTGGCCTGGTATTGTTAAGGAGGAGGGCACTCGCTCATCCCCTCTCTTTCCTGACCTGTCGGGCTGAATGTTCGGATAAAGGTCTGGCTTGAATTTTGGGAGTGACCCCACGCCGTTTTGTTTTTGCCATTTTTTCAGCAACTTTTAAATGCCGGCAATTCTTTTCTTTACATTCAGCTGTCAGCACCCACTACCAAAAGAAGTGTGTGCTGTAAATTGCCTCCAGCATTGCTCCTGTTTCTTCTGCCTGCAGGCTGCTAAATTGCATAACCTCAGAGCCCCTGAACAGCAGTAAATCATAAAGCAGAACTAAACCCATCGATTTCATGGTTTAAAAAAACAGTTACATTCCTGGAATGTCAGGATTGTGTCCTCAACCAAACAAATGGCTGGTGTCATAACTGATCACATGTGTAGCACCATGGCAGTTTCAGATCAATTAAACAGCTTCCTAGGCTGTAAAGGATAGGAGAGTTTAATTCTGCTTTAGGGCTGTAATCAGATCGGCCTCTACAAATTCGGCAGAGTGCCTTAAAGAATGTGAGCAACTGAGCATGTGCAGAGCAGGGTGAGACAGTTCCTTTTTGGATTTTAGCCACTTGCCGACTGCCCGCCGCCATTTGACGGCAGCAATATGGCTCCCCTGCCCGAACCACCATAGCTGTATAGCGGGCGTCACTGACAAGCCAATGCGCGTACCAGGCGGCCGCGAGACGTCCGCCGGGCACCCGCGATTCCTCTGACATAGCCAGAACCGGGATCTGTGTGTGTAAACACACAAATCCACGTTCTGTCAGGAGAGAGGAGACAAATTGTGTGTTCCTAGTATATAGGAACAGTGATAGGTCTCCTCCCCCAGTCAGTCCCATCCCCCCACAGTTAGAACACACAGTGCGGGAACACATTTAACCCCTTGATTGCCCCTAGTGTTAACCCTTCCCTGCCAGTGACATTTATACAGTAATCAGTGGCTATTTTTAGCTCTGGTCGCTGTATAAATGTCAATGGTCCCAAGAAAGTGTCAAAAGTGTCCGATCTGTCCACATACTTACAGGACATCCATTTGCAATTGGTACGGCATTGAGGGTCATGAATATCCCAACATGGGGAATATCTCTTTCGGGACCTGAGATGGTATGTTAAGCAACAGCCTGCTCAACAGGCAACCCTCCAAGGGACAGTCATGCATCAGGCTGTGATGTGTGAGTGAGCATGTGTGATCACAAAAAACTATTTGGGGCTGTAGAGGGTAAATAGAATTATGAAAGTGAGTGATGAGTATTGAATAAACTGGATAGGAATATTACAGTAAGTGCAAGAAAGCGTGTGAAAATTAACCAAATCAAAAAAAAAAGGAAAAAGGTAGAAAATCGCATGAAAATCATGCAATACCCCAAAAGGAAAAGAGTGAGAGGAAACAAAGGGATGTGCAGTCTAAGTGGTGGAGAGGAAATCAGAAATAGTTACCTGGTGATATCGTAGAGAGACACGCTCTGAAACATGAAGTGCATGTGTGAAGAGAAAAGCCAGAATGTGAGCAAGACTCCCAGTGGGGGTATAAGTAACACCCAACAGTTCCTGGGTTCCTCCCATATATAACCATGGATAGGAAACCAGCACCAATTGTTGCCCCTGAAAAGTAAAGGGTGTGGTGAGTACAAAGAGAAGGGAACACACCACAAAGGATATTCATGACCCTCAATGCCGTGCCAATTGCACATGGATGCCATGTAAGTATCCTATAGGGTGTTTTACCCCCATCTCTTTTTATATTTTTCACACCTGTGACTGTAATAGACCAACTAGAAATGCACAATATATCATTACAGCGATACCTTGCACGTGTACACGCTTTCTCTTGATGAGTGACATCAAGTCACGAAACGCGTTGAGCTAACAGATGTCATGTTCAAATTGCATACTTCATTCTACCACGTCATTGTGGATTCTGTTAATGCATTATGTATCTGACTATATTCCAATCATGTGCTATCCAATTTTGGGCTTTTCCATATGTATTATGTGCCATTCATTTTTTGGATTATTTATTTATTATATATTGCTGTATGAAATAAAGTTTTTTATTATCTTACTCCATGCAGGTATTTAATTATATGTGTAGTATATCAATTTTCTATCGAATATGAATTATGAGATAAATGTCCTACTCCTTTACATTTATTATAGATATGTTAATTATAATGCCACACAACACTTGACCCTCCGCGTACATCATGTTCTCTTTTCTCTTTTGTACACAAAGTAATCTAGCAGGACTTCATTTTCAAACTAAAGTTCCACTTTAAATAAAATTATAGTATATGTAGTTTTTGAAGCTCCTTGTGAGTTCTATTAAAATTCCTTTTAGATGGATATGGATAAGGATTTCCTTTAAGATGGATATTAGAAAGGTAACAGATTCCCTAATATGTCTGCTACAGAAGCCCATAACATATAGCTAAACCCATAAAATAAATGTAATTTTTTTTGACACTTAACAACCTCCCGTTTGCAATTTACTGTGTACAGGTGGCTGCTGTAGGCAAAGCCACGTACCCGTATGTTGCTACCTACTTCTAGGTATCTGGTGTGCACATGTGCGCCCCTCGGCCAACGCTCACTATGATTGTACACAGTGGAAGCCTGTCAGCAAGTCCCGCCCAATGATTCAGGCCTGGGACCTGCTGATCGGCTGTGCATAATCACAGCCCAGAGCTCTGTGTTGACATTTGACACAGAGCTCTATACACAGGAAACTATCTCTTAGAAACTTAGAGATCTATTAGTAAAATCAGCACACTCTACAAACATTACTCATAGATAGGCACACATTTACCCCCTTGATCGCCCTAGATGTTAACTCCTTCCCAGCCAGTGTCATTAGTACAGTGACAGTGTATAGTATTATCACTGATCACTGTATTAATGTCACTGGTGATGTCAATGGCAGTTAGTCAGTTCACCTCAGCATCAATTAGTGTCAGATTTCCCACCGCATTATCGTAGTTACACTGATCACTGCCATTAGTAGTATTTAAAAAAAAACTAAATTTGAACTCCAGTATATATAGTATGACCAATCAATATACACTTATTGGGATTTTTTTTTTTACCAAAGACATGTAGCAGAATACATTTTGTAAAAATGTATGAAGAAATTATTTTTTTTTTATTTTATTTTTTGATATGTTTTATAGCAGAAAGTAAAAAAAAAATGTTTTAATTTGAAGAGGAGGTGTGGCTGTTTGTGAGACTGTTGAAAATATATCTAAACCCAAGAACAAATGTTTATTATATTGCAGTCCTACCATTTCTTAGATTTAGTGCTTGTGCTATTTTTTGTTTTTCAGGAAAGGATTTTTTTTAGCAAGAACAGAATATATTGGTTGATCCTACCATAAATGCGATGTCCTTGCCATGTCCTGTGAGCTGAACTGAAAAGACAAACAGCCTTACTTTCCTACTGTAAACTGATAATTCCCCCACCACCATATAAATAAGATTAAGAGAGGAAGACATGTCTAAAATGCAGTTTGGGTGCCAACCATAGATCCCACTATAGGTATAGTGGAGTGGGAGAGCATAGCCACCCAGGGAGAGGAAGTGTGTTATTTACAGGATTACCAGGTGAAAATAAAGGGAAGCAATCCTAAAAAAAAAAGAAAACAAATGCAGCCACAACATCTAATGCCGCGTACACACGAGCAGATTTTCCATCAAAAAAAAAAAATTGGGTGTTTTTTCCGACGGAATTCCGCTCAAGCTTGGCTTGCATACACACGTCCACACAAAAGTTTGCTGAACTTTCGACCATCAAGAACGCTGTGACGTACAACACTACGACGAGCCAAGAAAATGAAGTTCAATGCTTCCGAGCATGCGTTGAATTGTTTCCGAGCATGCGTAGGAATTTTGCGTGTCCAAATTGCTACAGACGATCGGAAATTTCCAATCGGAACTTTTTCCAAGCGAAACATTGAGAACCTGCGCTCAATCTTTTGCTGGCTGGAATTTGGCCAGCAAAAGTCAGATGGAGCATACACACGTTTGCATTTTCCGACCAAAAGCTCTCAACGGTCTTTTGCTGGCATTTCCAATCGTGTGTACGCGGCTTAAGGACTTGTAATCTACAATATATTAAATTTTTGTTTTTGGGTTTAAATACACTTTATTGAGACTGCCCAGTTTTGCCAACTCTGCATAGACCACCAGAGTATTCAAAGCACAACTGACTAGGCATGCACCATAGGGCTTAACTCCATTAAAATAATCCACACATAACTCAGACAAGATGCTACTGACACCATCAGGACAACTTATAATAAATCACACATTTTGTGTTTTTTGTTCTATCTGACAGCTGCTCATATCACCAACATCAATTAATACAAATCAGTGTTTGCAATTAATATGCTACTGAAGTCTGTTCCTGCTTTTGAACAATATTTGTATGGCTTTGTTCTTCGTTGAGTTACATTAGCAGAGAGAATCAGAAAATTGCTTACATTATATTTCTTTGTGGTGACTTTAGGAAAAAAAAGAACAAAGGTCATTGAGGGATATATCTCACGCGAAATGTGGGAAATTGAGCAAAATAAACTCTATCACTGCCAACAGTTGGCAACATTTCCCACTGAAATGATAAATAACAGAAGGCTGACTATGATGATATTAATGTTAATGAAGTTGAAGATGATACTTTATGGATCTGGTCACCAGCCACTGTCTATTGTGATTTATTTAAATGTAACTTTGTCTCCCACTCGCAGCCTTTGTCTTGAATTTTATTTTCTTATTAGCAGATGTGCACGTTTTTTTACTGGCTCAGCAACTTTTCTAGATTGGGTCTACTAAGTTGGTAATTTACTGAAGGTCTGCTACACCGGCAAATCTGTATTCAATTTAAAGAGACAGTTTATCTGAAGGCTCAATTAAAGGGAACATTTAATTATTTTTGATCTTTTATTTTTAAAACCGTTGACCTTAAAGCACAGAACAGTCAAAACTTTTCTGTATCAAATAGTGCTAGTAAAGGTTCGAGCCTTTGTCAGGTTTTGGTGTCATTGTTTGAGAGAGCTCTCCTCATTTTTTGTCACTATAAAGCCTCATACACACGATGGGACTTTGTACAAACTTTCCCGTGGATTTTTGTACAAAGGGCGTTGGCCCCAAGTTTGTATTGCATACACACGATCTGACTTTTTAGGCAACAAACATGAACGTAGTGACGTTTCAACGTACTGACGACACTTCAAAAGAGGACGTTCAAATACTCCAGCGCCACCTTTGGTCAACTTCTGTATTGTTGTCTGATCTTTTGCATTGGTTCTGAGCATGCGTGTTTGTACTTTGTACAAAAGTCCGATGGTTTTGTGTACACATGGTCGGACTTTGCTCCACGGACTTTTGTTGGCAGAAAGTTGGTCCGTTCACACAACCAACAAAAGTCAGATGAAAACTGAAAAAGTTGGTCGGATGGAGCGTACACACGGTAGGATGTTGGTCCCAAACAGCTAATTTGCATGTTTGTTGTCAAAAAAAGCCTTTGTCAGGTTTTTGTGTCATTGTTTGAGAGAGTTCTCCTCATTTTTTTTCACTATAAAGCCTTATACACACAGCTAATTTGCATGTTTGTTGTCAAAAAGTCAGATCGTGTGTACGGGCCTTAAAAGTTACCAAGAAATCTCTCCAACAGGGACATAGAAATAGAGTGGGAAAGGGTTAGAACTCCTGACAAAATTCTATTTCTATCCATGACTTCCTGTCCTGGAGACAAATGCTCCCCCATTTCTGCATGTGCATGACAGAGGCAGTGTCAGAGAACTTACAGTACCGATGCCCGTCTTCGTGCAGCAGTGGCTAATCCCCACTCTGCTGATGTGAATAGCCATGCGCGGTGTCCCCAACGGAACCGAACGAGCTCCGGAACGTGCGTGCGTACCCGCGCATCAGCACGAACGTGTGCGTGTCCTCGCACTCCAATGCGAAAGTGTGCGCTCACTCACACGCCAATACGAACGGGTGCGCGCACCCACACGCCAATGCGAACGTGTATGCGCACTCACGCATGTACGTTCACCTCCACCAATCCTGGCACATAGCGTCATATATAAACAAGGCTTCCTTTGACTATTCTCCTGGATCATCCCTACCTATTGCCTACCTGCTGTTATACCGACCTTGGCTTGGACTTCCTACTACGGCTCTGCTTCTTGATTCTGCACCTCACCGCCTGCCCATTGCCAACCTCCGCCTGCCCTTGACTACGAACTTGCTTTCTGCTTTTGTACCCTGTTGCCAGCCAGTTGCCGACCCCTGCCTGTCCTGACGTTGCAGTTTCTATACCCACCTACCGGGCCACCGCTTGATATAGCTCTGGTGATCAGCATCCACACCTGCCTCCCAGAGGGACTGGTATCTCCGAGCTTCAGTCTTCAAGCTGCAGGCACCTGCACCCTTTCGTTGCCCCAGCACTCCCTGTCCCCACTACCAGCGATGTTGGGACCGGAACCGTGCCCGAGGCCACCCCCAGCATTCGGACTCCCGCTGTAAGGTACGTGACAGGCAGGAAGTGAGGGAACATCTCCCTATAGAGGTCAAAGGTGACTGACAGAAATTGTATTACTTCAACATTCTATCCAAAACCTTAACCCTTTCACTGCCAGGTCCGTATGGCGTATGGACCTACAGCTCTGCTTCCAGCTGGCCAGGACCGTACACATCCTTCCATATAGTCAAACTATTCAGCAGACTCTGCTGAACAAAACAATACCTGTGATTAGCAGTAGGGATGAGCCGAACACCCCCCCGTTCGGCTCGCACCAGAACCCGCGAACGGACCTAAAGTCCGTGCGAGCTTTAGAACCCTATTAGTTATAATGGATGCGAACGTTCGAAATTAAAAGTGCTCATTTTAAAGGCTAATATGCATGTTAATGTCATAAAAAGTGTTTGGGGACCTGGGTCCTGCCCCAGGGGACATGTATCAATGCAAAAATTTTTTTTAAAAACGGCCGTTTTTTCAGGAGCAGTGATTTTAATAATGCTTAAATTGAAACAATAAAAGTGTAATATTCCTTTAAATTTCGTACCTGGGGGGTGTCTATAGTATGCCTGTAAAGGGGCGCATGTTTCCCGTGTTTAGAACTGTCTCTGCGCAAAGTGTCATTTTTGAAAGTAAAAAAGCTATTTAAAATCACTCGCGGCTAATGTTAATTCACGGCTCCCGTAACACAGAGAACAGTGATTCATTGAAACTCATTCATAAAAAAAAGTCATTGATAAAAAAAAAAAAAAAATGTCACAAAAAAAAAAAAAACCGGTAGGGGTCCCCCCAAATTCAATAACCCGGCCCTTCAGGTCTGGGATGGATATTAAGGGGGATCCCAGCCAAAAAAAAAAAAAAAAAATGGCGTAGGGTCCCCCTCAAAATCCATACCAGACCCTTGAGGTCTGGTATGGATTTTAAGGGGAACCCTAGCCAAAAAAAATGGCGTGGGGTCCCCCTCAAAATCCATACCAGACCCTTATCCGAGCACGCAACCTGGCAGGCCGCAGGAAAAGAGGGGGGGACGAGAGCGGCCCCCCCTCTCGCCTGAACCGTACCAGGCCACATGCCCTCAACATTGGGAGGATGCTTTGGGGGTCTAAGACCCCAAAAGCACCTTGTCCCCATGTTGATTAGGACAAGGGCCTCTTCCCCACAACCCTGGCCGGTGGTTGTGGGGGTCTGCGGGCGGGGGGCTTATCGGAATCTGGAAGCCCCCTTTAACAAGGGGACCCCCAGATCCCGGCCCCCCCCCTGTGTGAAATGGTAAGGGGGGTACCCCGACCATTTCACCAAAAAAGTGGCAAAAATGGTAAAAAGGACAGGAGACAGTCTTTGACAATTCCTTTATTAAAATCTTCTTTCTTCTTTCTTCATCCTTCGGATTCTTCATCTTCTCCTTCCTTCATCTTCTTCCATCTTCTTCTTCCATTTTCTTCTTCCTCCGATCCGCTTCTTCTTGCGCTGGTCTTCTCGTCCTTCTCGTCCGGCATCTTCTTCCGTCGGCGTCGGCGTCGGTGTCGGTGTCTTCTTGGGCCGCTCCGCGCAATGGGAGGCTCCCGCTGTGTGAGGCTCCGCTCCATCTGACAGGTCTTTTAAAACGGAGGGCACCTGGTGACCCCGCCCCCCTCTGACATCATGGGGAAAGCCATCATGGAATTCCCCATGACGTCCCTGTGCGTCAGAGGGGGCGGGGTCACCAGGTGCCCTCCATTATAAAAGACCTGTCAGACGGAGCGGAGCCTCACACAGCGGGAGCCTCCCATTGCGCGGAGCGGCCCAAGAAGAGACAGAGACACCGACGCCGACGCCGACGGAAGAAGATGCCGGACGAGAAGGACGAGAAGACCAGCGCAAGAAGAAGCGGATCGGAGGAAGAAGAAAATGGAAGAAGAAGATGGAAGAAGATGAAGGAAGGAGAAGATGAAGAAACCGAAGGATGAAGAAAGAAGAAAGAAGATTTTAATAAAGGAATTGTCAAAGACTGTCTCCTGTCCTTTTTACCATTTTTGCCACTTTTTTGGTGAAATAGTAGGGGTACTTTTGTACCCCCTTACCATTTCACACAGGGGGGGGGCCGGGATCTGGGGGTCCCCTTGTTAAAGGGGGCTTCCAGATTCCGATAAGCCCCCCGCCCGCAGACCCCCACAACCACCGGCCAGGGTTGTGGGGAAGAGGCCCTTGTCCTAATCAACATGGGGACAAGGTGCTTTAGGGGTCTTAGACCCCCAAAGCATCCTCCCAATGTTGAGGGCATGTGGCCTGGTACGGTTCAGGCGAGAGGGGGGGCCGCTCTCGTCCCCCCCTCTTTTCCTGCGGCCTGCCAGGTTGCGTGCTCGGATAAGGGTCTGGTATGGATTTTGAGGGGGACCCCACGCCATTTTTTTTGGCTAGGGTTCCCCTTAAAATCCATACCAGACCTCAAGGGTCTGGTATGGATTTTGAGGGGGACCCTACGCCATTTTTTTTTTTTTTTTTTTGGCTGGGATCCCCCTTAATATCCATCCCAGACCTGAAGGGCCTGGTTATTGAATTTGGGGGGACCCCTACGCTTTTTTTTTTGTTTTTTATTAATGAATGACAGCTCTCTGTGTTACAGGAGCCATCAATTCATTAGCCGCGAGTGATTTAAATAGCTTTCTTCCTGCAAAAATGACACTTTTTTGCAGGGAAAGTTCTAAGCACAGGAAACCTGCCCTCCTTCACAGGCTACCTATAGACACCCCCCAGATGTGATACTGCAATGCTGTTCTAACAGCATGCACACACATATCCCCAGAAATAAAGAACATATTGTTGTCAGCAGTCAGCAGCACACTGACACGCTGACACTGTGAGTGAAACATAATATGCGAGGCCGCCGCCGCGGCGGCCTCTTATACCGTGGGGCGTGTATTAAAGCCCCTGAGCTATAATTGGCTACAGGCATCCTGCCTGTAGCCAATTATGGCTCTCCTCGCTGCCGGCGCTGTGATTGGCCAAGCATGCGGGGTCACAGTGCATGCTTGGCCAATCATCAGCCAGCATTGCACTGCGCGGGCCGCAATGCATTGCGGGGCCGCTCGCATCACACGAATTTGATGCGAGCGGTCCCAATAGTTCTGGGCTCGCCGAGCGAGCGAACACCCGGTGCTCGATTCGAACATGGGTTCGAATCGAACACCGGGCTCATCCTTAATTAGCAGCTACAAAGCTGCTGATTAGAGCTAGTCACCTAAAAAGTCACCCCCCCATGCCGCTGCCACTTCTTTGCCTCTCTCCTCCTATTTTCTCTCCACCACTTCTCCTGCTGCACTGTAAATTGAATATCTCCCCTACCCTCCCTAACTGTTCACTTCCTCTGCCGCTGATCCACCCAGTGCCTATTCTCACCCCAGCACAAGTTAACTCCCCCCCCCGTGCCAGCACAGGTGCCCTGTGGATCCGATGCATTTGCCGGCTTCCCTCCGCTGCCTTTCCCCACTGGCAAATGGAAGTTTAAAAGTAGTTAAAAATGCCTCTACCCCTTCAGTGTTCCTCCCACCCACCTGTGCTTGCATGACAGAGACAGGAAGTGAAGGGAAATCTCCCTATAGAGGTTACAGGTGACTGACAGAACTTGTTTTTCCACATTCTATCCAAAACCCTAACCCTTTCACTGCCAGGCCCATACGATGTACAGATCTACAGCGCTGTTCCCAGCTGGCCAGGTCCGTATGCTAAACTGTTTAGCAGGCTGAACAAAACAATAGCTGTGATTAGTGGCAACCACAGATTCCCTGTGGATCTGATTAAATTGCTTCCCTCCGCTGCCTTCCCCACTGGCAATTGCACTTTAAAATGTAGTTAAAAATGCCTTCCGCCTTTAGTGTTCCTCCCCACCACCTCACCGATCTTGGACAACCCTGTGCATCTTTGTTTACCAGCCCCTTTTCTTTCCTGAATGAACAAAGTGATCAATAAAGATCACTCTGTTCAATCGTCACAGACACAAAGTCAGTGAATGGGAATCATTATACAGATTCCAATCTCATTCATTACAGTGTAGTTCAAGCTGCAGCGAAAGGGACTGTCTTCAGTCCCTTTTCTCTGTCTCAAAAAAAGAGACATAAGGAGTCTGTATAGACCCCTGGTGTCTCTCCAAAGCCCCACCCAAAAAAAAGATGTTAAAACATTTTTTTTTATTTGTACCTGTAAAAAAAATTAAAAAAAATTGCTAAAAAGAATAAAAATTTAAAACATAGTAAGGGTTGATTTAGGCATGCGTCTAAATCCCCCTTGATGCCGATCCGTGTTCGGATTGCGCTCTAGAGGCTACTGACAGGCAGTGAGAAAGCAGATGCAATGCTTCCTCACTACCTGTTTTAACCCCCTTTTTGACAACAAATACACTGCAACCGCATGCATTGCAAGCAGTTGTGGGGCATTTGTGGCGCTTCCCTATTGACCTGAATGTGTAGCACCCGGAATAAGGCATCACTACAAGTTGAGTCAACTTTGCCACGGATGTGAAGCATCGTGCCCACAGCATGTAAAAAGCCCCATCCGCTGCCTATTGCAGTTTAGGGTGCGGTTGGCGGGTGGCAGGAATGCAGCTCAACCGCACATTTTTGCTGCCCTCCAACCACAAGTGTAAACAAGGCCTAAAGCCTCATTCATGTGGGGCATACTACAGCGAGGCAGTGTTTAGCTGCACAGGGATGCACAGGTGTTCCACGCATACCAATGCAGGCTATTGCAGCAGCAGCTGCATGGGAATGTGCGGGAGTTCCCTACATTCCTGTGCAGGCAGTCCCATCCATATCAATTGGGATGCAGTGGCTGCATGGACACAGCCACTGTTCCCAACTTGACATCCATGTGATTACATGTCTCTGAACTCACACTGTTTGCGTTTGGGGCCATGCACCTAAGCCCACACAAATGTCAGACCTGTCCTTGCAGCCACTGCTTCCAAACTGACACGAATAGAACTGCCTGCACAGGGATGCACAGAACTCTACGTTTACAAACCTGCCTGTAAGGAAAGGCTTGAAAATAGACTAGATAGACTTCTGTGTACAGGCTAATACATGTTTCATCATGTGCTCGCAGGAATTGGGGACTGGCTAATGCACATGCGCAACATATGCACTCATGCATTCTCGTGTACGCCGGTGCTTGTGTGACAGATGCTGGCAACAAACAGGGTATTTAATCTTGGCCAGTGCTCAGGATCAATGCTGCTTTATCTTCAGCCTCTTGTGTAACCTGTGACCCTATGAATCTGTATCCTGTTTTAAGTTGCTGACCCCGCTTGTCCTGACCATTCTCTGAATTCTGACTGCATCGAACTTGGCTTGTCCCTGATCTCCACTTCTGCCTGCTCCATTGGCTTCTGCTTTACTGATAAGTTCCAGACCTGGCTTGTTTCCTGGCCATGCTTCTGCCTGTGCCCTGTACCTGATCCATCCAGTCTGTGTATGATCTGGCCTGCCTGACTCTGCTATTCTGCCTGCTGTCACCAGTACCAGCTGCCCACATGCTTGCCTGCTTACTGGAGCCATCTGATGATTTCTCCTGCCCAGCATGGACACCTTCCTTGCTGCTTGGAAGACTTACAGACACCGTGCCACTCTGAAATCCTGCGCCTCCTGTCTACACTATCAGGGGCCCAGAGTCAGAGGTGTAAGACAGGCCTTCATCATATCAGGCTCTGCTACCAGGTATGTGATACTGCTAGAGTGCCCACGAGACCTACACTACTGTTTCTCTATGCAGTGCTTCCAAAGCCTTCCCTATCAAATAAAAGGTACATTGTTGATATAGATGCTGTAACCACACTTTTTTATAGTAAGGGGCAGTGTTGGTCATCTTACTTTAAAAAAGTAATTAGTTAAGTTACAAATTACTTCTCCCAAAAAGTAATTGCGTTAGTAACTCAGTTACTACATTGGAAAAGTAATTAGTTACGCAGCAAAGTAACTGTGACTTTTTTTTTTAATATTCTATACGTGTAACTAAGGGGCGGGTCTAGTATTACTGTAAGCAAGGGGTGCATTTATTATTATTGTTATATATCATGTAACCAAGGGGCTGCTCTATTATTACTCTAACCAAGGGGCAGATCTGTTATAGCGTGTAAGCAAGGAGCGGGTCTATTATTATTATATCGTGTAAGGGGCGGATGGCTACAGAAGAGGGCGAATGTTAAATTAATGGGCAGAGCTCAATATATAACAATAATAATAAATGCGTCCCTTGGTTACAGTAATACTATACCCACCCCTTAGTTACACGATAGACGCCCCTTGCAGAGTAGCACGAGCATCGGGAGCGTACGGCATTGCCTCGTACAATTACATGTTAACTGCGCCTGCGCGGTGTAGAGTTCACTCAGAGCTGTTTAGGTTCGGCAATTTTCGTAAGCTCCGTAGTCCTTCGTACTGCGCAAGCGATGCACCTGCGCACAACAGGGGGTCCTTATCCGGAGGGGGGGACTTTTTTTGGCAGGACACCGGAATTACACTACTGCCATCTAGTGGCAGTAGATGTAATTGAGGTAACTCCGCCCAAGTAATGGGAACTGCATTACCATGAGGGGAAAAGTAATCAGTTAGATTACTCGTTACCCTCTAAATTAACTGCGTTATGTAACTCCGTTTATTTTAACTCAGTTACTTACATCACTGGTAAGGGGGCTGGCTTATCCAAAAGCACTTTTACTGTCCCCTCCAAACCAACTGAAATATAGTCAGAGGCCAAGCAGTGCATCATGGTTACAATAAATTTGGTCCGGTAAATTCCTGATGTAATTTGAAGAGACCACAAACTTCAAACATTCAGGTTTAGTCTCAAACCAATTATAGCAGCAAACCTGAACCTTTACCCTAGTCTATATCTTTTTTTTTAAGGACTTTTATTTTTACAACTAGAGACATAAGGATAAACAGGGACAGGGCTTTACAGTAGTCAAGCAATCTCAGCACAATTATCAGGACAAGCAGCTGTGGTAAAATATAAGGTGATTGGAGAGAATGTAATAATGGACAATAATGAGCTAATAACAATGTGAACAATAATATGATTATTAGGCTAATTACAATATCATAATAATAATATAAACAAACAGGAGAAGAACACACCTGGGAAAATAATGGTACAGTGTTAGATATTTTAAAATGAGCATCATTTGGAGCATTCCAATTAAACTGGACAAAGCCTGAGCCTCCGTTTTTAAGAAATAACAGTTGGAGGTAATGTTATCTGCTTTCTTAGGTCCACATCCCAGGATTATATGTAAACAATGTTCCCCCTTAGAAAAAATAGGACTTTAAAAGCACAAAAACCTAAACAAAAAGTAGTATAAAATTTTGAAGTTGAATTATATCAAACATGTACATAATTTAGAAAAATATATAAGAAAAAAGATATCTGAAGTAAAATACCTGGAAAACAATGAGTGAGGTACAAGTTACTTCACTATGTTGAACATGATAGAACAGCAATATTGATAAATTTACATAGATAATAGTATTGCCAGTTTTAACGCATTTCAGAGTAATCTTGTCTCCTTCCTCAGGAACAGTCCTTTTTGCAATCAATGTAAATACAATCTAAAAGGTAAAGAGTAAATTACAAACATATGTATCTATGTGTCATGATTTTGTTACAAAACCATGACACGTAGATTAAATGACTCAATATATGCTTTCGTTACATCTCTTTATATTCATTAGGAACCTTGCTGCAGGCCCCATCTGGTTGTGATTCGGTTCACCAACAATTATCATCTGGAGAGGGCTAATCAAAGTCCCATGAAAAATATATTTTTTGTATATATTTTTCTAATTTATGTAGATTTTTGATATAATTAAACTTCAAAATGTTATACTACTTTTTGTTTAAGTTTCTGTGCCTTTAAAGCCCCATTTTTTTCAAAGGGGGAAACAATGTTTCCTTTCAGTTTTCCTAAAACTTTGGGTGTAGAGGGTGGATAGGGGGATCCTAGACTTATCTTAATTCAATCTTTATTTAGTTTACATGTCCTTTATGGGAAATACAATTTGTAGTTCAACATGTCTCAACTTCAGCCCCCAGGACTTGCCTTAAATGGTAATTATTGCTATAGTGGAGATTGCAAACTGGTTGAATGAAGGTTTCTTTTTTTTGGCATCAGGTGGCCAATCTGCAACAGATTTGTCTATTAATGACAATGCGCACAATACGTGTGGTTTTTGGCAGGTGCTGACTGCCAGTGATGTGCCAGCAACAAAAAAACAGTCATTAGGAAGTTGCTAACATACAAGTTGTAACATGCATATGGCCAGACTGAACTGCCATTCTTCAAACTTTCAGATTAGTGGCACAGGTGGCAAGAAAAGATTAGACCTGGAGCCTACATGTTTAAAAACTGCTGAGCTTTCCAATTGTTTTTACACACAGTATTTCTGTCCTCATATAGTAGGCTCCCTTTGGGAAAATCCTCAAATCCTGACCTCCTTGGGGCATTCAATGACTTCAGTTTGGAAATACTGTTAAAGGTGAATTGGTTTGTTTCTGTTGCATGTATCTTCATCATTGTGATAGGAACTGTAACCTTCAATGGGGCAAGGACAGATGCAAACATTTCTATGTACTCTGTAGGGCACAAGCATTTGTTAAACCTACTGTCTGTTTTTATGTTAATAAAATAATAGTGTACTTAAAAAATGTATCACTTTCATTCGCCATGTTTGATATTAAAATTAAATCTAAACTCCAGGCAAACAGCTAAATATACATGAGATCTGTTTTTTCCTGCCAATTGATTTTTTATTTCTGTCCTGTTCAGAGATTTACACATCTTTGCCACACAACACTGCTGAGTCTGTTACAACATAGCATTGTCTGTTGCAGTTGAGTAACACTTATGCCAAGTACACACGGTCGGACTTTCTGACGTAAAACGTGCGATCAGAGCTTGTTTTCGGAAATTCCGACCATGTGTAGGCTCCATCAGGCAGTTTCCATCGGAATTTCCGTTGCACAAAATTTGAGATCTGGTTCTCAAGTTTTGCGACAACAAAATCCGTTTGCGTAAATTCTGATCGTGTGTACACAATTCCGAAGCACAAAGTGCCACGCATGCTCAGAAACAAGCCGCACTGGCTATTGAACTTAATTTTTCTTGGCTTGTCGCAAGTGTTGTACGTCACCACGTTCTTGACATTCGGAATTTACGACAAGATTTGTGTGACCGTGTGTATGCAAGACAAGTTTGAGCCAACATTCGTCGGAAAAAATCCATGGATTTGGTTGTCGGAATGTCCGACCAATGTCCGATCGCGTGTACGCGGCATTACAGCTATTTTTCTTCTCCGGCCTAAGGCTGGGCAGTAAAAACAGGTAGAGCAGACTGGTGGGATCACACTTTTTTCATTCTTCTCTCTCCTCATCATCATGCCCCTTGTTAGCACATCAGCATCACTGTACACCTGAATGGCTCCTTTGAATATAATTTTTTTTCATTTAGAGGTATGTTTTATATTTATGACATTATCCATAGCATATACATTTTTAGAGATCAGTTAGATAGTAAATACACAAGGACATTAGAGGACTAAGCACTGTTGCAGGTAGTATTAAAAACAGATGGTTATTATTACGCCCTTCAAGTGCCAAGTTTCCAGGTTACTTTGGAGAGCAGTTGGAGCTCATGTAGTACAATTTGTGACCACAGAAACCTAAACATTTATTAAAGTGTCTAGAATTATTGCAGCACTGGTATAGCATAAATCACTGCTGTTCATATCATTGAACGCATCACAAGATAATGCACCAGATGCACACATTCTTTTATATTTTGTGAAATATAATACTAATTACCATATTCTGTTTTAATTATTAACAGACGTCTGCTACTTTGTGCTACCCTGCTTCAGTGGTTTTCTTCCTTGTGTCCCTATATTATCTTTAAATTCTGTTATTCTATGTGTGTTTCTTGTTAGTCTTTTGTGTCCTCCTAAACTGGAAATCTTTGTGTGAAATGTTAAATTGTATTTGCACTGCTAGGATTATTTAAACATGAAACATTGATGTGAATTAATGAAAACAGGCACTTTGTTAACAAGTCCTTAATTAATTACTATTGGGTGACAATGTTTGTTACTAAGCAGAGGTAAAAGTTTGTTTTCTTTAATTAACTGTGCCATTATTTGTGTCTTGCAATGTGCATGATAAAACCTGAGGCACTTTTTCTATAAAGCCAATAGAGAAAAACACATAACATGGTCAAATAATTACACTGCAATTCCCACCTATTGATTTTTCTAGTATAGGATATGTTACAGTAACTAATTCTGTTATGTTCAAAACTAACTAATCATTCACAAAATGACATGTTGTTTGTTATGCAATAGCACTGACTGAACTAAATGCAAACTGTAGTGTCAATGCAAACCCTTGTTATATTTCACTGAATCTACCACCAAACTTTAGGTGCTGCTACATGCTTTGGAGTAAGAGTCAGCCATTCTGTTCAATTTCATTTTTATAGTTTGACCACAAATAGAAAAAAAAATGCATGCTCAGGACTCCATTGATGCATGCAAGTCCTAAACCATAAATCTAGCTGGAATCATTGGCACTCTGTGTTATGAATGTCACTGTCAGTACTCAACTTGACATAAAAGGGTGGATAGCAGCATAGGCACTGTGACATTGGAGACTCTAGACTTGAGTAAATCAATATTTTTACATGTTTGCTTAGGCGCACCTGAATGATAATGCTTTTTTGAACAAA
Organism: Lithobates sylvaticus; assembly: GCA_028564925.1. NCBI lineage: Eukaryota > Metazoa > Chordata > Amphibia > Anura > Ranidae > Lithobates > Lithobates sylvaticus. The sequence goes on from CM053030.1 coordinate 410,714,885, forward strand.
CTCAACCCTTTGTGTAATGTGGTTTCATGTTTCTTGAATAATAATGAGTTTTCTCAAAACTCTCTACACACCCTTACAGTTCTCTTTCTAAAAAACTAAAAGCTCTGACTAAATCTTGGCTGTTCGGGTGTTCGGAAGAAAACCTGAACGAAAATTTACCCATTTGGTAGGAGCTTAACATCACGTATAACAGTGGTATTACTATGGCTATTATGTATGACAGCATACCTTTGTCAATGGTTGTTAAGGATGCTGGCGGTTAGAGACCCTGCCGAGTCCTTAACAACCAGTGACGTCATGACCCCATTCACTTTTAGGGCTGTGAATCGGCGGGGGATCCCAGTGGTGTCATTGATCATTTATGGTCAGTGACATCACTGGAACATGTCACCCCTTGTATATACTATAGCAGCTGTCATTTACTGGTGACAAGTAAAAAAGTGGGATGTGTCTAAGCAGCTGTGTTTTTTTTTTGGCAGGTCCTCCGCCATCCTGATTTACATGGTTCTGCATTAATGCATAACGTGATTGACAATGGATTTACAATGAGGGACTTTTCTATTTTTTTTTTTTTTAAAAAGGACTTATCAAATGTTTAGCTGTCTTTTTGATTTAAGGTTAAATTTTTTGGTCAATGAGTAGGGCTAGTATATACTCCTACTCATTCACATGGGTGGTGGTATCCGGGTGCTCCCTTATTGTTATAAGGGATTTCCAGACTCCGATAAGCCCCCACCTGCAGACCCCACATCCATTGAACTGTGGGGAAGAGGCCCCTGTCTTCATCAACATAGGGTGAACATGCTTTGCCAGAGAGACCCCCCCCCCATATTGAGAGTATGTGGCCTGGTATGATTTAGAAGTTGGGAAGGAGTTGAAAGCTCAGATTATGGTGTCTGGTATGTATTTCCTGAGGGACCTCACAATTTATTTATTTTTCTTGTGAGATAATCCCTTAAAATCTATACCAGACTCAGATGGTCAACATACAGACCCATCTAAATGCCTCCCTGAATACATAGCAGACCCTTGGGGGTGTCTGTGTGCTGTTGTTTTCTAAACAAAGAATTTGTCAGTGACAGCCCAGCCCTGTGCTATATTTTGACACCCCCTTGCCTATTAGACCAGAAAACAGATGTTTTTAATTTTACAAATTCAATTTGATTTCAATGGGGTTTGGGTCCGGCATTCAACTTCTTTGAAGTTTGCTGAGCCCCTGCCAAACTGAACCCAGGGCAGTTCGGATCTCACTATTTGTCACCATTTAGTGTAGATACCAGAATGGTGAAACTTGATAAGCCATGAACTATGATATGATCTCTTTGGTGTTCCTCCTTTAATACACAGGTGTTGTGTAAAAGAACAGGCATTAGAGGCATAGCACCAAGAGGAGGAGAAGGAGGAGGACTGTTGTCTCAGGGGCAGAAGGGTTGTTTGCCTTCTACCCCCATCCTTGTGAGGTATGAGTAGATGCAACAGGAGGTGGACAAGGAAGATTGGTGTCTTGTCCTTAAAAAAGAGGGAGGTTGAGGTGCTGATGGTGAGGGGAACATTGATATACTGGCAGTGAGGAGTTGGCTTGTGATGCTGCTGGTGAGAAGGAGAAATGTTGGCAGTGCAGGCAGTGAAGAGAACATTTGGGTCAGCTTAAAGGGAAATTTTTCACTCCTCCCTGATCCAGGAGCAATATAATGTTAGGATCTACTACCATAATCCAAGCAGGAATACAAAGTGTCCCACTCCGAGGCTGTGCAGAAAAGAAACTTTTTCCCACTTTTCCTTTTGGTGGCTTGATCGATTGCACTGTAGGATTAGGTTAAGGGTAAAAACCCAATGGAAAACGTCTGGCCGCCCACCTGCAGAATGGCTTTGAAAACAGGCAAAGCTTCCCTGCAGCACATCGCAGCACACATTTGTTCTTCAAGGCACCCCCAATTTAATCCCCTTTTGCGAAAATTTGGGTGACTGGCTCTACTATACTGAATGCATAACAATTCCTTGCAAGATAAGGCCTCCTGCTCAGGCAATGGCCTTGCAGAAGTGAGGATGGTGACAAAAAGTTCTCTTGGCATTATGGCTCTCTGGTGTAAAGCAGCTTATCAATTTGGCCTCAACTTCATCCCTGTGCTCTTCTGACATTATGAAAGAGGGTGTTGATGGCATAATGGAAAATATGGACACTAATGTTTCAAAGAAATTGAAAGTCTCACTCAAGGATCCCAATGAAAGAGAGCAGACAATAAAATTAACACATAAAACAGAGTTGTAATGCAAATCAGTGAAGAGATTTATCTTTTCAAGCATTCATATAAAAAGTATGTATCCAGTATTGAATAGAAATTAGCTCAAGGTGGTATTTCTACAACTGTTATATATGACAGCTTTCCTGTTAATGGCTGTTAAAGAAGCTGCAGGTGCCAACATCCACTGTGTCTTTAGCAACCAGTGACATCATCTAACACAATAATTTACTGGCCAGGAATTCCCTGCCATGTAAACAAAGTGACAGGGATAGCATTGATATCTGTTTACCTTTAGTGGCAGGGGATGGAAGATGTAATTTGGTGCGAGTGATCAATGGGATCAATGGGAGTAGATTGCGTTGATGAGATTTTTTTAGGTTAGTAGGTGTGATTCATCATGACACAAGCAGCTGCACAGTGTCTTTGATTGATAGGATGCAGGCAATCATCAGCATCCAATTAGAAACCAATAATTATGCAGCCTGCCAGGTTGTTTCAAACTGTAAACCAACTTTTGGGCCTTCCGGGTGATGTCATGACTAAATTTGGTCAAATAATGTCAGGCACCATTACTGACCAGATTGTTGACATTAAGCAGTCAGCCAGGGAGCTGTCATTTGGGGTGAGAGTGTAGCAGGAAATTAATGTCATTCACAGGTGTTTGTGGCTGTGTCAGCAGGTCCTAAAGGTGTCATTCATTGTGATTGATTCTAGAGCTGCTTCAATACTGACAATGTATGTGCATCATGTGACTTTTGTAATTATTTTTTTGTGGTACCGTTATTCCTCAATCCTTCACCTCCATGCACCAAATATAAAATAGTGTGTTCATCAACCAGAAAAAAGAGGGGTGCCAGAGGTGATTTAACCCTTTAACCATTAGGCTTTCTATGACTGTTTTAGAAATAACAGGTCATCCTACATTAAACTTTCTGTTTGTCAGGAGGATGAGCAAATAGAAAGGACATGACTTCCCTCTCTGCTTCCACACAGGCACGATGGGAGCTTTCATCCCGTGTGTATGCTGAATGTATGCCAGCAAATTCTAAACGCAAGACTTTTTTTTACTCAACAAAAATATTTAGAACAAGGAAACCAATCTAACCACGTGCTCGCCCATATGGCGAAGCTACAATCTGGCAGTCTGGTAGTGACCAGATTAAAACATTTGAACGGCAGCTTTGTTAGCGATGCAGAGGAAATATTGTCTTGCTTTCACAACTTTTATACCAATATGTATGCTACTTCGCTTACATACAATGACTAAGAAATAGACATGTACTTACATGACTTACAGTTTCCCACTCTGACGGCAGGGCAGACCCCAAGCAAAAATGGACCCACCCTCAAATTGTTCTCTGAGATCCAAGCGGAATATGGGATCCCAAACAACAATTTCTATAAATACCTACAATTACGTCATGCCCTGCAGACGCAAGCAAAAACCAATACAATGAGACACACAGACCACGCAATAATTAGAAATATCCTCATGAGACAGGACAAGAAGGGCATGTTCTCCAGCTGCTACGGTACCCTCCTCGCACGAATACAAGATCCTGCCAAACTACCATGTAGGCAGAGGTGGGAGGAGGATATCGGTCCCATTAATGGGGAAAGTTGGGAGCTATGCCTGGCGGCTGCTCCCCTAGTTTCAGTCTCTGCATCCCATAAAATGTCTCACCTGTATCTACTCCACAGAGCCTACAGGACACCCAAGAGACTCCATGACTGGGGAATCAGGGACTCCCCCCCTATGCCCAAAGTGTGAAACAGAACATGGAGACCTTCTCCATATGTTCTGGAAATGTCCCAAGCTTTTCAGATATTGGGGAGGGGTACTGGACACGATATCCACAGTATATAGAGTGACGCTTCAAAGAGAACCCGGCGTCTGTTTGCTGGGAATATTTGAAGACGAAACACTAACTCCACACACACAAACAGCAGTTCAGAGATTACTGTACGAAGTTCGTAAACTGATTGCCCAACGCTGGATAACACCAAGAGTTCCCACTAACAGACAATAGGTGGATAGTGTCAACAGACTACTGATTAGGGAGAAGCTAACATATCAGCACAGAAAAGTTCCGCAGAAATTTTACTCATTGTGGCAGGACTGGCTGGAGATCCGGGGCTAGCTCCATACCAATTGATTAAGGACAGACTATTACTGGGCTGAAAAAAGGGGAAGAAAGAGGGAAAGAATTTTTCTTTTTTGTTTTCACCCGGTTGCCTTTTACTAAGAACTATGTTCTAAAACGCATACTGGGGGACATGGGAAGACACGAAGACTACAAAGGTTATATACAATTGCACTACTATTTCAGTTGGTTATTCACTGTGTTTTATTGTATATGCTGAGAGAAAGGATTAAGGATATTGCACAACAAAAATAAAGGGGAAAAAGAAAAAAGAAAGTTGATAATATGTAAGAATACATTATGGGTATGCTCTGTTGGAAATGTATCCCACTTACCTGATATCAAAAATGTATCCCACTTACCTGATATCAAAAATGTGTGTCATGCATATCTGTAAGTCGAATGATTCATAACATGTACTGTGCAAAGTTATTAATAAAAGTTTTTTTTTCTGATTAAAAAAAAGAAATAGACATGTACTTACATGACTTACAGTTTCCCACTCTGACGGCAGGGCAGACCGCAATATTGGAGGGGGATTTAACTGAAGATGATGTACTGGAAGCCATAGCTTCAATGACTGCCATTAAAGCATCTGGCTCAGATGGCCTCCCTCTAGAGGTTTATAGTCGCTATATTGATGTTGTGGCCCCAATCTTGGTCAAAATGTACCCAAATGCATTTCGAGAGTAAAGATTGCCGTTGCCAATGTATTCTGCTACTGTAGTGCTCATAGTTAAACTGGATAAGGATCTCACTGATTGTGCCTTCTATCGTCCCATATCATTATTGAACATAGACTATAAAATTCTCACAAAAATTATGGCCAAACTTTTAAACTGAGTAATTCTTAACATTATTTACTCGGATCAAATCCGATTCATTCTGGGGAAGTCGACCTCTATAAACCCACAGCTTAAGAATCATCTACCTGATACCTGCACATTGGCCTCCCTTGACATAGCAAAGGCCTTTGATTCAATATAATGGCCTTTTTTACAAGCTGCCTGCTGTCGTTTGGCTTTGGAGAGAAATCCGTAAGTGGATCACCATATTATATGCTAACCCTACTTCTTATATCCAAGTCAATGGCTTATTATATGCCCCTATGCAGCTACACAGAGGCACACAGGGTTGCCCTTTATTCCCGCTTCTGTTTGCGGTGGCTCTATTACTGCGGCAGTCTCCCTCTCTTACTGGTATTACACTGGCCAATAGGACTGATGTTGTGGGTCTATTTGCTGACAATTTCATTCTCTATTTTAATGATACACAGGCCTCCCTGCAAATTGCTAAGTGTATTATAGAAACATTTGGATCCTAGTCCGGCCTCAAGATCAAATGGCAAAAATATGCTCTTATGCCTCTCTATGCACATCCTTCCGAAGAATTTTTGGGTTTGCTTAAGTGGTTATATCTTTTTAGTATTTAGGAATCATTATCACAGTGAAGCCCTCAGAGGCCTTGCAGGCTAACCTGGACCCACACATACACACTATTAGAATAAAGCTGGCTACGTGGGCTACGTGTCTGTCTGTCTGTCTGTGGCCGGCAGAATTAACTTTATTAAGATGATTCTCCTGCCCAAATGCCTATACATTATGTCACATATGCCTGTCCTAGTCCCCAAATCGATTTTTAAGTCTCTGGATGCCTTATTTACTACCTTCAGATGGGGTAACAGTAGACGGAGACTTAAGCTATCTGTCCTGCAAACACTGAGGGCTGAAGCAGGCCCAGCACTCCGCAATATATATCTGTATTATCTTGCTGGCCAACTTAGACATCTATCTAATTGGGTTGTACCTTTCACACCACTGGTAGTGGAATCACACCTGGCACACATACTACAGCTTGACCATCTTTTAATAGCTTTGGAGGCTTCTGTGGCACTTCTTACTGAAAGAAATATACTAAAACTAATTTAGCCCAGACAGTGTGGAGGGAGACTAAAGGCATTGACAAGTACAATTTATTTGCATATTTTGCAATAAAAAGTAAAAAGAATGTTTATGAGGTGCACAGATTTGGAGGATTAAACAAAAAGGAACATTTGGCACGTCGTGGAAAAACTCACTGAAAGACTCTTTATAATCTACCATATAGTATATATATATATATATATATATATATATATATATATATATATATATATATAGTGTAGATGTACAGGGGTGTACAGGGTTGTTTCAAAAATGTAAAATGAAATACTGCGCCAAACTGAAATTATGTCTAGCTGCTGGCACGACAATCAGACCCAATTGTGTAAAACATAAAAATTAAAACGTGCAGCGCTTGTGAAAATGAATAAATCCAAGAAAAACGTGGATACAGAAAAGAATGTCCCTGTTTTGCATAAAGCGACACAGGTAATTAAAACCATATGTGCGGCAATGCATAACAGGTATATCTTATAATGAACACTCGTGTATCGTGAGTGGAAGGAAAGGGTATAGCAACTTATATCAGTGAGATGACCCCACCAAAAAAGGGGTCGTGATCTCATAAGGTGCAAACCCACATGGAAAGTGGTGAAACTAATGACCATGTGCAGTGTGGGTAATCAGTATATGATCTCCTCTCGCAGATCTAAACTGTATTCCTATTAACCGTGTTATAATGCTAAGTCGCATGTAAACCATGCGATTTAAGATGTGAACGCATGTAAAATTGAGAAGTGGAATAAAATAGAAACAAACTAAAAAAACAGATTATTACACCGTCCTAAAGTGTAAAATGAGGTGAGTGTTTACATTCGAATAGGAAATTCCAATAATGTCAACGCCAACCTAATGAGCTATGCAAAATTGTGCTAATATTCACATGGAACTTGGTATATATACAATCACAGAATACAAAATTGTGCTAATATTCACATAGAACTCAATATATTCATGTAAGCATTAGATAGTTTCCTATGAGGAGTACAATTGTGAATATAAGAACGATAAGGTTATGCGATTTATAAAAATCGCACCAAAAATGTTAAAATTAAAAACCAGTGGACTGCAATTATATAGTCATAATGGTGCCCAGTGTACTCCCGAAGGGAATATAATGTGTAGATACAGTTTTAACCTGACTATGCAAGTCTGAAAATCGCACAAACGAAAAAAAGGCAAAACAGTGGTGGAATTGTGAAATGAAAGAAATAGCAGATATAGTAAGTGGAACACTGTACTCTGAGGGGTAGACTCCTCAACTCTGTAGCCAACCAAACTGTAGTGGATATAGGGATATATAGTTTAGGTCCACAAAAAAAAGTGGCCCTACAAGTGTATTCCACTATTAGTGCTATACTGATCGGCTATATTCCACAGTTGGTATTATATTAGTCCAAAGTAAATCGTATAAACAATAGTAGTATAAAGTTACCTGTGTCGCTTTATGCAAAACAGGGACATTCTTTTCTCTATCCACGTTTTTCTTGGATTTATTCATTTTCACAAGCGATGCACGTTTTAATTTTTATATATATATATATTTTTTTCAATACTCTTTATTACAAATTTTTCTTACATAATAATTTACATAGTTTTACATTTTATTTTATTACTATATAATTCCTCATATGTTTCCAATTACATTTCCATTCTCTCTCATTCACCTTATAGTCACTTTATACTATATTTTCAGGTATTCCTGCATCCATTGTTAAATATGATCTATTCCACTTTGCCCATATATTGTCATATCTCTATTGTCTTTCCCCTTTGTTCATACATTATTCTTTCATAAGGTAAAACCTGGTTTACTGCTCTCACCCATTGATTTAGTGTCGGTGGGTTTGGCTAAATCCACCTCTCTACTATTTGTTGTCTTGCCAAAAATAATGCTTCTTGCAGAAACATTCCTAATATATCTACTCCCTCTCTCCTCTTTTAGTACTCCCAGCAAACAAAGTTGAACCATGGCCATAATAGGTTTATTTATCATTGACCACCTGCTGCCAGTATTTCCCTATATTACCACAGTACCACATTACGTGGAGGAAGTCTGCCCATCCCCCCTGCCCACATCTTGTGCAGTTTGGTTCAGACATCCTCCCCATTTTATACAACCAGTTTGGAGATGTTTACATATGTATATCACTGAAATAGTTATGCCATATGCAGTACTGTGTTTATATAATGTTAATATACTGATTATTCTTTTGCTTTGATTGGATAGGCAGCAGGTGTGAATTGTTAATGTGTTACTAAACCCATGACCCTGCATTCACTATATCTGGTCTCCCACAGTACACAGAACATGGAAATTGAATACAATTTTAGTAAATATAAACTGCTAAATCCCTTTTCTCATCAGCAGGATATAGCAGTCGTATGACTTCTATCAGTGTCCAGCCAAGCACTGGGTAAAGCTTGTAGGAGGATTTTTCATTCTCCTTTAACCACTTCAGCCCCGGACCAATTGGCAGCCAAAGGACCAGGCCCCTTTTTGCGATTCGGCACTGCGTTGCTTTAACTGACAATTGCGCAGTCGTGCGACGTGGCTCCAAAACAAAATTGGCGTCCTTTTTTTCCCACAAATAGAGCTTTCTTTTGGTGGTATTTGATCGCCCCTGCGGTTTTTATTTTTTGCGCTATAAACAAAAATAGAGCGACAATTTTGAAAAAATATTAATATTTTTTGCTTTTTGCTATAATAAATATCCCCAAAAAATATATAAAAAAACATTTTTTTTCCTCAGTTTCGGACGATACGTATTCTTCTACATATTTTTGGTAAAAAAAATCGCAATTAGCGATTATTGATTGGTTTGCGCAAAAGTTATAGCGTTTACAAAATAGGGGATAGTTTTATAGCATTTTTATTAATATTTTTTTTTTTTACTAGTAATGGCGGCGATCAGCCATTTTTATTGTGACTGCGACATTATGGCGGACACATCGGACATTTTTGACACATTTTTGGGACCATTGTCATTTATACAGCAATCAATGCTATTTAAATGCATTGATTCCTGTATAAATAACAGTTGTAGTGAAGGGGTTAACCACTAGGGGGAGGGGAGGGGTTATGGGCTGTGACGTGTGTGGTTTTTTTTTACATTAGGGGGCGGGGCTGACGTCTGATGTCATTGATCAGCTTTCCCGATGACCGGGAACAGCCAATCAATGACAGGCAGAGTAGGAAGCGCGGGGAGAGGTTTGTTTACACATACCTCTCCCCGTTCTTCAGCTCCGTGACCCAATCGCGGGACACCAGCGGCGATCGGGTCCGCTGGTCCCGCGGCCGGGGTCACGGAGCTCCCGACCGGGTCGCGAGTGCGCCGCTGGCGGCGCGCACGCGACCCACGCGCAGGCATTTAAAAAATCCCGTACAGGTACGGGATTTTGCCTGCCCGTGCCATTCTGCTCACGTATATGTACATGAGCCGGTCGGGAAGCGGTTAACTGTCCTATGATGCTGCATGACCCCTAACTTTCTGTCTGGACAGTGCTGATTGGCCCAGTGCTGATCACATGCTAGCCAGGTTTATAATCAAAAAATCTTAATTAGAGTGTATTATTTTACAGAAAAAGCCAGAAATATTGTACTGACTCCATACACAGTATATAAGCACTTTTACAAAAGATTTGTCTGGATTTCCACTTTCTGCCTATGTACCTATCTTTTTACAAAGTAGATGCTGAGCCTAACTGGATGCCATTTCGGTTTTTTTTTTAATTATTACTTTGTATTATAAACAATTGGCATGTTTTTTGTGTAGAAATATTGTTTCCACCTTTTTTTCTTATTGCCGATGAGCTCCTGCAGCCTCTTTATGGCCACTTAATTTCTATATACTTTTTCTTTAGTGGTGGCTGCATGTCTTTGCTCAGTGTGAACTTACCTATAGTAAAAACATAGACCAGTGATGGCGAACCTTGGCACCCCAGATGTTTTGGAACAACATTTCCCATGATGCTCATGCACTCTGCAGTATAGATGAGCATCATGGGAACTGTAGTTCCAAAACATCTGGGGTGCCAAGGTTCGTCATCACTGAGATAGACTATGCCTTCACAACGAGCATCAGTATGGCTCGTCTCCACAGAACCGCCTATGACATGGTGGCAACACAGTAAAGCAATAAGGAGACAGAGAAAAATCTTGTGCCCACTGGAAGTGCCTGTTCAATCATCTTTATGGCAGGGTAACCAGCTATAATTTTAATAAAAGCTTTAGATATAATTGATGTTGCATAACTGAAAACATTGAATTTGAAAAAAAAGAGAGAAATTCAATTTGCATGTTAAAGATTATATAAGAGTTTAGTGATTGGATTTTTATAGGCCAATCGACAGCCAATCTAAGGGGACCCATCTCCACTGACCACTTAAGTAAGGGAGCGTTTCACTGACAACAAATGTAAGGGGGCACACCTCAAATGACAATTAATGTGAATGAGCATTTCTTTACTGCCCACCAATGTGAGGGAGCACTACAATTTTCACTGCATTTCTCTTCTGGCCATCATGATTATGATTAGTTTAATTTCTGTATTATTTATGTAAATAATTTTGACATACTGTATAGAGGAGTCATTGGTGTCAACTACACTAAGTATGAAATCACATTGATGATTTGTTTATTTATTCTTACATCCCAACATACTGTTTCTGCTAATGTCATGTTGTATTCTGTGAAAACAATTGTTTTCTATGTGCCCTAATGAAATTAGATACGAGACAAAAGACATGACAAAAACAAGCCTTATGTTCAATGCAATTCTCCCCATCATTTAATCCTATACTATCAGCATTTAAAGACTTAGGGGTTGATTTACTAAAGGTAAATAGACTGTGCACTTTGCAAAGTGCACTTGCTCTCTGCAAGTGTAATTTCTCCAGAGCTTAGTAAATGAGGTAAAGCTTCACTTTGCAAAGAATAGCCAATCACATAATAAATAAATCCTTTATCTCACATTGATGTAATCCATGCCCAATGCAGGGCTGTGTACCAGCATGGGGATGCACAGGCGTTGTGTGCATCCCCATCCCGGCATTCCCTATGGCTGTCAATTGGGACGTAGCAGCTGCACGGACACAACCACTGCTGGTGACATCCATACATCTGCACTGGCATGCATGTCACATTAGGAGCAGCAGCTGTGTTTGTGCAGTCACTGCGCCCTGATATACAGCAATGGGACTGCTGGCACAGGGATGCACGCAACACCTGTGCATCCCCATGCTGGTAAAACATAGCCCTTCGTGGGACATGGATTAAAAGGCCCTATGTGAATGAGGCCTTACCCTCAGCTGCAATGTAACCTTCAGGGTGCAGCTTACAAATAAAAACACACTCACACTTTTTCTTTGCGTAGAGGAAAAAATATCTATGTTTACTCTTATGCCGCGTACACACGAGCGGATTTTCCGTCAGAAAAATCTTGGATGTTTTTTCCAACGGAATTCTGCTAAAGCTTGGCTTGCATACACATTGTCACACAAAAGCTCTCTGAACTTTCGACCGCCAAGAACGCGGTGACGTACAACACTACGACGAGCCGAGAAAATTGGAATTGCTACATGCTCTCAATCTTTTGCTGGCTGGAATTCAGCCAGCAAAATTCCGATGGAGCATACACACAGTAGGAATTTCCGACCAAAAGCTCTTATCGGTCTTTTGCTGGCCGAATTTTTGATCGCGTGTACGCGGCATTAGTTTGTTTTTTTCATGTTATGCACTTATTATTTCATGTGTTCAATTAAAATCACAAAATTTTTAAGACAAGTATGTAAAAAATAATATATATATATATATATATATATATATATATATATATATATATATATATATATATACATAGCAAACTGCTAGAACAGTTGCTTGGCTGAATTGGTATAAATTCAGTAGCATAATGTTGAGTAATTCTCTTCCAGAACATCTGTTGAAAGGATCCTTTTTATTCTACAGTTATGCAGTACTGTTTCATACGTCAAAATTAGAGAAAGGTCTTGTTTTTTTGTATGTTAGTGATTTTCGCTTAGACTTTTAAGAGATTGCACCTGTCATGAATCAGTGCATATTTGTGCTACGGTATTCCCAGTGGGCAAAGTTTTATTACTGGACGTATTATTAATTTTGTACTGACAGGTGCATAATGAATATGCCTTCCTTGTGAGATTTGCTACTAATGTTTCTTGTGGGCACAGAACCATTGTACGCAAATCAAACTTAATCAAAATGATCATAAGGTGATTTTCTGCTTCTTTTTATACTCTAGCTGGGTTTCATGTGCGTTATTAAAACTAGCCAGCTGTAAAATACTAATTTCATAGGCCAAACCATCAAATCTGTAGGATTTTCTGAGCCAACTGAATATTGAGATCAATGGACCCCATCAAGCATTCAGAAGAAAAAGTGGATAATGTGTTCCTTTCATAAGAAACATTGAACAAATGTAAAGTCATTAATTTGATAATTAAATAGGTAAACAGAATATAGCAGAAACACTAATGAGAAATGTAAGTAGAATCTCATGATAGATTTGGTTTAGCATCTAACGTGAAGTTGCCAAAATCTTCCTCCACCCCTTTACATGTAAGATTATACAGGATGGCAATTCAAATGCATCAGAGTCTCTGCTCTGTTCCCATCCTGCTTTCAAGATCTCCTTTCAGACCCTCTTCACAGGCTGCAGACCACCTTATGGCCCCTCCATGCAAGGACCTGTTTTTATATATGCCCTCCCTCTTGGTGAAATTCTGGAAAATAGTGCAAAAAAACACCTTTAGGTAGGAAAAAGTTAAATAATATACTTACCTTTCCCCCCAGATTCTGTAGTGCAGAGGGTGATGTCACCATCCTGCTAACAAGATCTGATGAATGGTGAGTACTCCGAGTCTCACATGGAGATGCTTTTTAGCAAGATTTAGCAATAACTTTGGCATTACTTAAAGGGGAAGTTTCCTTTTACTATTACTGTGTTCTTTCCCTCAAGTGACAAAGTACATGTGGTACTTTGTTCCACCTTCCTACCTGAAATGGAGGCTAGCTATGTAGATGGACAGGATGCTTCTCTGGCCCCCATGGCTATCCAACAAAGCAGCTAGCAAGGAGAGGGCTGTATTGATAGCCAGCACTTATCTCCAACTCCAAGCATGTTCCCAAGAAAAATGTTGGCAAGAGGGTTGCAGCAGGTAATGTTGCCCAATTAAAAAAACTCTAAGATGGGCATCTTATTGAACACAACATACAGGGATATGGGAAGTGGTAGAGACATAATATACACACACATCGACACAGGTTGAACAGGGTGGACGGGTGTCTTTTCCAACCTTACCAACTATGTAACTAAAAGGAATGCAAAGGTAACAGGAGGTTTATTTTGCCTGCGCTTGCCTCAGACAAATGCTTGGAGCCAGAAACAAGCACCAGCTATTAATGCATCCATCTCCCTGCTTGTTGCATTGTTGGATGGCTATGGTGGGGGGGGGGGGGGTATTCTGTACCACCACATAGCTAGCCTTGCACAGCATGTATGATGATGGGACAATTTACTACATGCACGTTGTCCCCTGGGGCATAGAACACTATGACAAAAAAGGAACTTCTTTAGGATAACAAAGTTATATATCACTTCTTGCAGGACAATATCTCATACCTAAGAAATCTCTTTGTAAGCAAATCACTGTAGTACTTTCTGCTACTACAGTGATAGTAGAAGTCTTCCAAGTCCAGAGTGGCTTCCCTTCTATGTGATAACCACAGGGGGTCAACCACTTGGCACTGCCACCATTCAGAGAAAGCCTTGCTTTTCTTTTTCTCCAATGAATACAAGGTGCATCTGATTGTTGAGGTGGAGAGGGTGACAACCCATATATTCACCTGGTCCAAAGGATAAAGCTTTGCATTTCTTTAAAAAAAAAAAAAACAAGTCTTTATCTACAGTAAATGGGAGTGATGCCCGGTGGTTACTATGCAGAAGGGCACCTGCCTGGAACTGGACTACTGTTTTTACTATAGTAGTGACTACTACAGGGGTTTGCAGTATACATACTTACATTGGACCAAGATGACCAATGTAAATATACTAAAAATCATATCTAAACTCTAGATTTAAAAAACCTACTACATTGTTATTGTAAATAACAAGCACAAATTTTATTCTATAAGGTGTTTTGTTTATGATAACGCTAATGAAAAACAGGGCAAATTTATTAATAAAGACTTTTTCATGTGACCAATATAAATCACAAATAAAAATAAAGTAAACATAATAGGTGAAAAAATCTATTTATTTATCTATATATATATATATATATATATATATTTTTTTTTTTTGCTGTATGTTTGCTTTCACTGGCATCATATATAGTCTAAAGGTCATCCTTTTGATCTGAAGATACAGTAAAACAGGGGTGTCAAACTCAATTTAATTGTGGGCTGCATCAGCATTATGTTTGTCCTAAAAGGGCAAAATGTTGTATCTGTAAGACTAGATGTCTAGAGCACCCTGCCACTCCTTACATCAGATGTCAAGAGCCCCTCCCCCCCAACCACCATCAGAAGTCAAGAGTCCCCCACCTCCCCCTTACATCACAGTGCACCTCCCTTAACCTGTGCTGCTGCTGGGAAGAAGACGGAAGACAAAGCTAGGAAGCAGAAAGTGCAGGGTCTGGAGGAGGGCTGGAGTCATCTGCTGGAGTCTTGAGGCTGAGGTTGGGGAGGTTGAGGCAAGGGGGTGCTGTGGCTGCATAGAGGTACAGGATCTGGTGGAGGAGTTCTGTCCTTCTCTCTGCTGCTGACTGCTGAGACAAGGTGGGGTTAGAGCAGGGGTCAAGTCCTGGGGAAAAAAGTGTGGGAACTCCCATCCAAGATCCACTCCACCACCAAAAAAAAAAAAATGATACGCTCATATGCACGAACGCTTCAAAAGTGGTATTTTTCATCCAATTTTCGTATTGTGTGTATGAAGCTTAACTGTTAGTACATAAAAAAAACAATCCTTAATAAACATAAATACGGTAATTCTCTGAATAATCAGCATTCATTCAATTGTGCTTCCATGCAAATGTGAACATCATGTTCTGATCTTTATTGGGGAATTTTATTTTGTATATAGAGTGTTTATGTGGTGAGTTTACATAAACAGAGTTTGGATAACACAGGGTTAAACGGAAAGGTCATAAATGAACTGCACATTATCTGGACAGAATACTTGGGGCGATAGTGATTTGTTCCTGCTTAGGAGATGTATGTTAGCTTGGGGGGTTGCAAACTCTGCAGGGCTCCAACACACACTCGCTGCTATTCCAACCCTTCGCATATTTCCACATAAACTTCCCTCCTGGCAGTAAACTTTGCCAGGTATTGTGCTCAGCTTACCACCCCAAACTGATGTTCCTCCCTCAGCTCACCTCTCTCCCTGCATGTCCTGTGAGCAGAATAGCTGTGCTCCTCCTCTGGGTTCTCTCATCATATGGCACTGAAGATAGAGGAGGGGGGGATTCAGCGGGACACACAGAGCAAGTATGCAGGAGACTGGGGGGGGGGGTGAGGAGACAGAAAATCAGGAGGGGCCGGCGGGGAGGAGCACATCATGAGAGGTCTGACTAAATACAATGTCTTAGCAGCAAGGACCTGATCTACCCATCAGCTAGCTGTGATTAACAGGTAGATCGAAGCGGAAGCTGTCATGGGGCCCTCTACTGGCAATGTCTGAATGGTCAGGTGTGCGGCACTTACTATTGAGAGCTGTGTCGGCAGCTGCTGGTGTAGCACCTGTCACACAGCTCGCATACTTCAAAGTCTTGCAGGACACGGCTGCTAACGGGAACTGAGTTCCTGTTGTGGAAAAAGTACAGGAACTCAGTTCCCATGTGTTCCCGCAGGACTTAAGCCCTGGGTTAGAGATGAGGGGGGTGCTGTAGCTGTAGAAAAGGGCCACATGAAATGACCTGGTGGGACAAATTCGGCCCCTGAGCCTTGTGTTTGACACATGTGCAGTAAATTAAACAGAATAAAGAAAAAGTAACAACAATGTTGTTACATTTTATTTCTTAGTGTTCAGCACAAGTTCAGAAGCTTTCATTTACACTGTAGCAGCCAAGGAAGGGATTAGGAGCTGAGCATGGCTGAGAGTGTGGAAAGATATACTGGGCACATTTCAGTGCCCTCCCACCAACTGTAGTATGCTGTGCCTCCCCTTTTGAGTTGACCCTGTCCTTGATAGATTGCTCTCTACTAGGGTTGAGCGAACCCGAACTGTAAAGTTCGGGTCCGTACCAGACTTTAGGGTGTTCGGGTCCCGGACCCTAACCCGAACAATTGACTGTATGTTCGGGTTTGGGTCCGGTGTTCGGGGATTTAATGTTGCTTTTTAAAATGTCTTTTAAAAGCACTCGCGGCTATATGAATTGATATTGCTTTTAATACAGAGAACAGTCATTGAAGTCATTTATTTTTAAAAAGTTAGTCATAAAAAGTGTTTGGGGACCTGGGTCCTGCCCCAAGGGACATGTATCAATGCAAAAAAAACTTTTAAAAACTGCTGTTTTTCGGGAGCAGTGATTTTAATAATGATTAAATTGAAACAATAAAAGTGTAATATTCCTTTAAATTTCGTACCTGGGGGGTGTCTATAGTATGCATGTAAAGGGGCGCATGTTTCCAGTGCTTAGAACTGTCTCTGCAAAAAGTGTCATTTTTGCAGGAAAGAAAGCTATTTAAAATCACTCGCGGCTAATGTGTATTGTCGGCTCCCGTAATACAGAGAACAGTCATTTATTGAAAGTCATTCATAAAAAAAAAGTGATCGATAAAAAATAAAAAAAACAAAAAAATAAAAAGCGTAGGGGTCCCCCCAAATTCAATAACCAGGCCCTTCAGGTCTGGGATGGATATTAAGGGGGACCCCAGCCAAAAAAAAATAAAAATTGGCGTAGGGTCCCCCTCAAAATCCGTACCAGACCCTTGAGGTCTGGGATGGATTTTAAGGGGAAACCCAGCCACAAAAAATGGCGTGGGGTCCCCCTCAAAATCCATACCAGACCCTTATCCGAACACGCAACCTGGCAGGCCGCAGGAAAAGAGGGGGGCCTGAACCGTACCAGGCAACATGCCCTCAACATTGGGAGGATGCTTTGGGGGTCTAAGACCCACAAAGCACCTTGTCCCCATGTTGATGAGGACAAGGGCCTCATCCCCACAACCGTGCCCGGTGGTTGTGGGGGGGTCTGCGGGCGGGGGGCTTATTGGAATCTGGAAGCCCCCTTTAACAAGGGGACCCCCAGATCCCGGCCCCCCCCTGTGTGAAATGGTAAGGGGGTACAAAAGTACCCCTACCATTTCACCAAAAAAGTGTCAGCAATTGTAAAAATGACAGGAGACGATCTTTGACAATTCCTTTATTAAAATCTTCTTTCTTCTTTCTTATGGTCTTCCTTTCTTCATCTTCTCCTTCCGGCATCTTCTTCTTCCATCTTCTTCTTCCTCCGATCCGCTTCTTCTTGGC
This sequence comes from Lithobates sylvaticus, assembly GCA_028564925.1. NCBI lineage: Eukaryota > Metazoa > Chordata > Amphibia > Anura > Ranidae > Lithobates > Lithobates sylvaticus. Next base: position 410,732,722 of record CM053030.1, read on the forward strand.
CTTCTCGCCCTCCGTTATAAAAGACCTGTCAGCCCAAGCGAAGCCTCACACACCGGGAGCCTCCCATTGCGAGGAGTGGCCCAAGAAGAGACCGACGCCCTGGAAGAAGATACCGGAGAGAAGCCTCAGAGACCGACGCCGTGGAAGAAGATACCGAAGAGAAGCCTCACCCAGCGGGAGCCTCCCATTGCGCGGAGCGGCCCAGACGAGACACCGATGCTGGACGAGAAGGCCAAGAAGAAGCGGATCGGAGGAAGAAGAAGATGGAAGAAGAAGATGCCGGAAGGAGAAGATGAAGAAAGGAAGACCAGAAGAAAGAAGAAAGAAGATTGTAATAAAGGAATTGTCAAAGACCGTCTCCTGTCATTTTTACAATTTTTGACACTTTTTTGGTGAAATGGTAGGGGTACTTTTGTACCCCCTTACTATTTCACACAGGGGGGGGCGGGATCTGGGGGTCCCCTTGTTAAAGGGGGCTTCCAGATTCCGATAAGCCCCCCGCCCGCAGACCCCCACAACCACCGGGCATGGTTGTGGGGATGAGGCCCTTGTCCTCATCAACATGGGGACAAGGTGCTTTGTGGGTCTTAAACCCCCAAAGCATCCTCCCAATGTTGAGGGCATGTGGCCTGGTACGGTTCAGGCGGGGGCGGGGGCCGCTCTCGTCCCCCCCTCTTTTCCTGCGGCCACGCCATTTTTTTTGTCTGGGTTTCCCCTTAAAATCCATCCCAGACCTCAAGGGTCTGGTATGGATTTTGAGGGGGACCCTACACCATTTTTTTTTTGGCTGGGGTCCCCCTTAATATGTGGCCTGGTACGGTTCAGGCGGGAGGGGGGCCGCTCTCGTCCCCCCCTCTTTTCCTGCGGCCTGTCAGGTTGCGTGCTCGGATAAGGGCCTGGTATGGATTTTGAGGGGGACCCCACGCCATTTTTTGGCTGGGTTTCCCCTTAAAATCCATCCCAGACCTCAAGGGTCTGGTATGGATTTTGAGGGGGACCCTACGCCATTTTTTATTAATTTTTTGGCTGGGGTCCCCCTTAATATCCATCCCTGACCTGAAGGGCCTGGTTATTGAATTTGGGGGGACCCCTACGCTTTTTATTTTTTTGTTTTTTTTATTTTTTATCGATCACTTTTTTTTTAAGAATGACTTTCAATAAATGACTGTTCTCTGTATTACGGGAGCCGACAATACACATTAGCCGCGAGTGATTTTAAATAGCTTTCTTTTCTGCAAAAATGACACTTTTTGCAGAGACAGTTCTAAGCACTGGAAACATGCGCCCCTTTACATGCATACTATAGACACCCCCCAGGTACGAAATTTAAAGGAATATTACACATTTATTGTTTCACTTTAATCATTATTAAAATCACTGCTCCCGAAAAAACTGCAGTTTTCAAAAGTTTTTTTTGCATTGATACATGTCCCCTAGGGCAGGACCTGGGTCCCCAATCACTTTTTAAAAATAAATGACTTCAATGCCTGTTCTCTGTATTAAGGGGGACGGGAGCCGACACTTTATTATAGCCGTTCGGGTCCCCATTGACTTCAATGGGGTTCGGTGTTCGGGGTCAAGTTCGGGTCAAGTTCGGTCCCGAACCCGAACTTTTTTCTGAAGTTCGGCCAAACCTGCCAAACCCGAACATCCAGGTGTCCGCTCAACTCTACTCTCTACCAAATGTTTTCAGTTGACAATTAGAATGGTAAGAAAACACAACCAGATGATACTTTCACGTTACAGATAGTTTTTGGTGGGCTTAAGAAAGTGCACCTTAACCACTTCAGCCCCGGAGGATTTTACCCCCTTCCTTACCAGAGCACTTTTGCGATTCGGCACTGCGTCGCTTTAACTGACATTTGCGCCGTTGTGCGATGTTGCACCCAAACAAAATTGACGTCCTTTTTTTCCCACAAATAGAACTTTATTTTGGTGGTATTTGATCACCTCTACGGTTTTTATTTTTGCACTATAAACAAAAGAAGAGCGACAATTTGGAAAAAAACACAATATTTTTAACATTTTGCATAAATGTCCAATTTAAAAAAAAAAAAATTTTCCTCAGTTTAGGCTGAAACGTATTCTTCTAATATTTTTGGTAAAAAAAATCGCAATAAGCGTATATATATTGGTTTGCACAAAAGTTATAGCATCTACAAAATAGAGGATAGATTTATGGCATTTTTTTTTTTTACTAGTAATGGCAGCGATCTGTGATTTTTCTCGTGTTTGCGACATCATGGCGGACACATCGGACACTTTTGACACATTTTTGGGACCATTCACATTTACACATCGATCAGTGCTATAAAATTGCACTGATTACTGTGTAAATGTGACTGGAAGGGAAGGGGTTAACACTAGGGGGCGCTGCAGGGGTTAATATGTTCCCTGGGAGTGATTCTAACTGTGGGGGGAGGGGACTCACAAGGGGGGGGGGGGGGAGAACGATCAGTGTTTCTCTGTGCTGAGAGCACACCATCGATCTCCTCTCCTCGGACAGGACGTGGATCTGTGTGTTTACACACACAGATCCACGGTCCTGCTGTGTTCCCGGGCAATCGTGGGTGCCGGCGGACATCACAGCTGCTGGGAACGTGCACCGGGTCCCGAGCGACGGTGCGCCCCCTAGATGGCCGGGAAGGAGAGGACATCATATGACGCCCACCCAGGATGGGAGATCCCATCTGCGGGCATCATTTGACTATAGGCCGATGCTGAAGTGGACAAAAAGAGTGCTGCAGTGCGAGCCGCGCAGCGCGCTGTGACTGGCCGGGCAATCATCTGGGACCTGTGACGCGCGGAAGTTCCATTATTTGGGTGAAACTCCACTTTAAGGTTAAACCACTTCTCCGCAGAATTTTTAATGCAGAAAAGACATAGTATGTCTCTTTTGCATTAAAGTTGATTACCTGTCTGTATGCCCTGTGCACTGAGCTATGCACCTACAGCTCACTGTACAAATCCGGCAATGCCAAGATGAAAGAATTTTTCTGCAAGCGAGAGTGATGTCATCTCGGCCCGGCCAATGAAAATGGCTGAAGATCAGCACTCAGAGGACAACTAGCCAAGTTGGTGGGGAGTTCCAGTGCACCACGTATACATGTTAAAAAAGGGGAAATGTGAGTATGGAGTATTTTTTATAAGCTGAACAAGATGACTGCTGTTCTGTGAAACTTTATGGACTCAATATACAAAATATCCTTATTCAGTTTGCTTTAATTGCGTTTTATTCCTCTTGCATTGACTTACTTACGGCTTTCTGCATTTAGTCTCGTAAAGTCTCAGAGCCAGAAAGGTCAATTCTAGAAGATCACAGGTTTGAATGGGTATCAGGTAGTTATATCATTGCAGTAGCTGTCAAACACTATGGGACCAGCTTTGATTGAAGTCTAAATGCATAAATATCTCTAGTCAGGGCCAGAAGCTTGGGGGGGAAATTTTTGGTGATGGAGGGGAGGAGTTAAGGGTCTCTATTTTTTACCCTGTGAGCACAGGAAAGTGTCACTTTAGACACCAATGTCTGTTTTGCAATGTCTTACGCCTAATGCCGCGTACACACGAGCGGTTTTGCCATCGGAATAAACTCTGAAGGTTTCTCTGTCTTGCATACACACAGTCACACCAAAGTCCGACCATCAAGAACGTGGTGACTTACAACACGTATGACGGGACTAGAAAACGGAAGTTCAATAGCCAGTAGCCAATAGCTTCCGTCTCGTACTTGCTTCAGAGCATGCGTCGTTCTTGGTGCGTCGGAACAGTTCCGTCGGAAAAATATTGTTCTCTATCTAAGTCCGTCTGAATTTTCAAAAAGTCCGATGGGGCATACACACGGTCGGAATATACACGATGAAAAGCTCCCATCTGACTTTTTCTGTCGGAATGTCCGACCGTGTGTACACGGCATAATACATTAGGTACATACACTGATATTTGACACCTACCAAACATAGGGTGCAGGCCTACAAAATCTTCAAAACCTGCTGGCTATAGAAATCCATAGATTAATAAAGAGACAACAATGGAATCTTAGCTGCAAACACCACCTCTAACCATACAAAATAATGTGTTTGTCTCAGATGAGAATTAATAAGTTCAGTCAGAGCGACTATTACCAACCCAGTTAATGAGATATCTCCCTCGAGAATAATTGTAAATCACCAAAGCATTCATGGGCACAGGCCCCTTTATTTAATTTTCAGTTTGATATTTTCTTAATCATTTTGGGAATGTTAATATTCATGCCTGTACTTAAAGCTATTAACTGAATTTGCCACCACTGTTTACTGAAGTGCTTGTTGCTTAGTTGATATTACATCTGTCTTCAAGTAATTTATCTTGAATCTGTTTATTAATAGCACAGGGCAATATTCCAATAAGAAAGGAAGGCAAATGAATAATGAAACCGAGCAGAAGCCATGTCCTCTTAGAACAATAACCCATGAGAGTCACTTATCAAATCTATACACGTGTCTGTTCTAATGTGCACTTACACATTCAATGCATTCAATATCAGCATGCAGTTTTTTGTTCATGTCTTCTTTTTTTAGTCGCCTTTCACACATTAACCACTGCAGCCCTGGAAGGATTTACCCACTTCCTGACCAGGCCATTTTTTGCAATACAACCGTTCTAACTGACAATTGCCCAAACAAAATTTAAGTATTTTTTTTAACACAAATAGAGCTTTCTTTTGGTGGTATTTGGTCACCTCTGTGTTTTTTATTTTTTGCTCTATAAACAAAAAAAGAGCGACAATTTTGAAAAAGAAAATGTTAGATTTTTTGCTATGATAAATATCCAAAAAAACAAAAAAAAAATAATTTCTTCATCAGTTTAGGCCAATATGTATTCTTCTACATATTTTTGGTAAAAATAAGTGTATATTGGGGCGTGGCTAGCCGTGAGGAGAGATGGCCGCTTAAACCGAGCGCTCCGTCAGACCGTGGCCCCTCTCTAGCCTGAACGGGGAACCAGCACGAAATAAAGCCTCACCGAGCATGGGGACTGCCTCCCGCACCTCTTCGGCATCCCGTGGCGAACCGGGGACCAGAGCAGTCACGGCGTCCCGGAGCTCTCCAGGCCTCAGAGATCCAATATGGCGGCGAATACCTCAGCCGCCTCACAGGCGCAGAGCGGCATCACACTCACTCCGTCCATGACTCCTCCTGAGGCTATGCCTGGTATTTCACAACATCCTACCTTACAAGACCTACGTGCTGTGGCAAATGACATCAAGGACACCTTCACCGCAGCCATGACAGACCTAAGGCAGGAACTACAGGCAATGGTGGGAAGGATGCAGGATGTGGAACAAAAAACGAATGTACACAATTCGGTACTAAGGAAAGTGACAGCCACGGTAAGCACACACACTGTGCAATTAAGGGACATTCAAAGACATGTCGAAGACCTCGAGAATAGGGGAAGACGCCATAACTTAAGAGTGAGAGGCCTCCCTGAGAGTGTGGATAATACCCAGCTGAATGCCACAGTATCAGCCATCTTTAGTCAGTTACTGGAAAGTCAGTGTATTGAAGTCATTAACATGGATCGCATACATAGGGCTCTTAGACCTAAAGGAAGGGACACAGATCCTCCCAGAGATGTCATTTGCTTTATTAATGACTACAGGCTGAAGGAAGATATCTTAAAACAGGCCAGAATTAAACGCACAACTGAATATGAGGGCCATAGAATATCTATATATCAAGACCTATCTGCAATAACCCTCAGGCACAGGAAAGATCTACGCCCGCTATTAGAAATACTTCAATCCAAAAATATACCATATCGCTGGAAATTTCCCTTTGCCCTTGCAGCCACTAATCAAGGGCGCACAGCCATTTTAAGGGTCCCTGAAGACCTAGATTCATTCTGTTAAATTCTTGACATCCCTTATACCCCAGTACCTAATTGGTATTCTGACTTTCCACTGTCAAACTTCTCCATCCAACCACGCGGAACAGACCAGGTGGAAACGCAGGCCTCACATTTCAGAAGACGCAGATCTCCATCAACCTCAAGGAGGAACGTGAATGTTACACCGCCTCTACAATCAGTCGCAGAGACCACTAGTCACTTATACTATATCAGTATAATTTACTAAACCATCTTAGGGGAATCAACTACTTGATCTTCTTCCGTGATACATCTTTCTAAAAAATAAGGGCCCCCCTTTTTTCCCTTTCCTTCCCCCCCTTTTTTTTTTTTCTGTTTGTTGACTTGTTTGCAGGTTATCTCCTCTTCATTCTCCAAGAAAACGACAGCTCTCCAGATACCATTGAATGCTTGACACGAGACTGAAAACGAAGTACTCTATATGGTCATGATCATCCACTCATGGTACTGGTTTTGTTACACAATTATTTCATTTAATTCTTAGTCAGTAACAGATACACTGGTATATAAGCTTAGTTTGTATAAATGAAGATACAAATTAAATGTGAATACAGCACAATTATATACAGTTTATTTTCAGTTATAAAACAGTAATGAGGATAGAAGCTCTGGGGAATGCATGAAATTCCCCAAATTCCATTACGCCATTATACAGCTCAAATACCCTGTTACTTTTGCTGTTATTATTATATAGGCATATTGTGCAGATAGATATATGTTTCATATGGTCTTATTTATCCACCCATGATTTGATTTATGATACATTTTTATTGGTTTTATCATCTAGCAAGGAATAAGCTCATCGTGGTAATGGCTTAGTTAATATAAATGAAGATATGGGCTATACGAGAATCAAACACATTTGTTAACTGTCTATCCTTTGTTATGGAGAATAATTTAGGATAGGAGATTTGGGGAATTTTTGGAAATCCCTAAATGTCCTTGAACTATTAGCCAGTTCAAATACCTTGATAATTTTCTTTTTGGAGAAAAGATGGGTTGGGGGAGGGGGTTTTGTGTGTGGGGGGGGGGTCCCCCCCCCTTTTTTTTTTTTTTTTTTTTGGGCTCCTTTTTATTTAAAGACACAGTCTACCTTATAAGACTGTAAGCACTCGCTCAGGCCCACATATCACCTTACTTAGCACAAGATGAACTTATGCTGAAACTTACTGACGGTTATCAATTTCTTATGTTTAGATGTGTACATGTATATATATATATATGTGCATATATGTGTGTATATATATATATATATATATATATATATATATATATAAATAGAGGTTTAGAAAAAAAATGTTTTTTTTTTTTTTTTCTTCTTTCTCTTTTATCCCGCAGTGGTCATCGCACGTTTATGTTTTATGCGGAGAACCAGTTGCTAACTTCCATCCATGATGATACAATGTTTGGATCTTAGCTCATCTACTTTTTTCTTCCAATACCACATAAATATACTCCCTTTATAGGAGAATTATTTCCATGCTGTATACGCCCTTAGGCCTTTGACACACTACACTCAGTTCAGTAGTTTTCTTCATGCTATCCTCGACATCATACACGATTTTCTTGGTTCTCATTGCCCGTAGGACTTCAGGTCCAATAACATCTTTACCCTCTATATAGTGAACCCATGTCTCTAATTATAACAAACTTCCCCTTACTCACTTACCATTTAGATTGTTATTTCTTATTGAGGGTCTACGGTCTGACGGGATGTATTACAGAGTCCTATAAACCGTCTATTCTCATCCTAGTCGACCCCCAAAGAGTGGTGCTACTTTTATTGGTAACACGGAAAATTTCTAATACCTGTATACCACTGACTCTCATCGGTACCCTAACCATCCCTTAGTAGTAGGCAAGCAGGTCCTCGCTTACCACCGGTTCCCCCTTGATAATCCCTAACCTTACTCTAAGGCCTAGTCTAATACCCTCCTACATTACCTTGACTCTATCCTTAACCCCTCACAGGACGCTCCAGGGGACCAGTCACTTTCCTACTATAAGGAAGTACATAATTCTGTTGTATTGTATCTATACATATTACCTTTATCTCCTTGACCTCCTTTTTGATAACAGATAAACCGAAGTTCACATATAAAGAAAAATGGCTCCTCCAAACCCTACATTACCGAATACCCCTCTCAAAATTATTTCTCTCAATGCAAAAGGCTTGAATGTGCCGGAAAAAAGATCCCAGCTATTAACGACAATGAAACGCAACCGAGCAGACATCATTTTTGTCCAAGAGACACACTTTAGGGGAGATTCCACTCCAAAACTATACAATATACATTACCTTATAGCTTATCACGCCACAAACCCCATATCCAAAACTAAAGGAGTATCCATTATACTAGCAAAACATAACCCTATGCTTATTATAGACTCTTTGATTGACAAATTAGACAGATTCCTCTTTCTAAAAGGCACTTTGAAAGGCAAACAGATCACGCTGGCCAATATATACGCCCCAAATTCCGGTCAGGTATCCTTTTTTCGGGAAATTACCAGACGCCTTGCTGATTTTCAAGAAGGCACATTAATCTTAGGAGGGGACTTTAACATCCCCATGAACCCCATACTAGACACGTCTAATGGTTTATCATCCATCCCATACTCTGCTCTTAAAGCAATTAAAGGTGAACTACAATCTTTATTATTACATGATTCCTGGCGTACTTTGTTCCCCGATTGCAAAGATTTTACATTTTACTCTAATCCCCATGACAAATATTCCAGGATAGATTATTTTTTCATTACTCAATCCGATTTACCCTTCCTTCTCTCAACCTCGATTGACCCCATGTACCTATCAGATCACCATCCGATATCTATTTGTTTGTCCTTCCCTGATGTGTTACCCGGAACCCGTACTTGTCACAGTCCCGGAGGATGCTGGGACTGTGACATCGCAAGGGGGCGGGGTCACCATGTGACATGAACATGTGACCCTGTCCCCCATGTCCCTATATAAGTCCGAGCGCAGAGCGGCACAGGCATTCCGGGCAGAGACAGCGACGGGTCAACATCGGAAGAAGAAGAAGAACAAGAAGAAGGACAAGAAGAAGAAGAAGGCGGCGCCGGCGGCGCGGAAGACGACGACCGCCGCAAGAACAGAAGAGACCCCCGGAAGACCCCCGAAGGCGGATCGAGACCCCCAGACGACGGCGGCGACGACGAAGAAGGTAGCCGGACTCCCCCCGCTCGTGAAAGAGCTAGGTAAAAGAGCAGAAGAGAGCGGAGGAGTCCGGCGAGAAGACCCCCAAGACGGAAGAAGACCCCCGGAGCAGTGCAATAAAATATTTTTTCAAAAGTGTGTGTGTTTTTGTACTTTACATTTTACACCTTAGGTGAATGGGTAGGGGTACATCGTACCCCATACTCATTCACATAGGGTGGGGGGCCGGTATCTGGGGGCCCCTTATTAAAGGGGGCTCCCAGATTCCGATAAGCCCCCGCCCGCAGACCCCGACAACCAACGGCCAGGGTTGTCGGGAAGAGGCCCTTGTCCTCATCAACATGGGGATAAGGTGCTTTGGGGTGGGGGGGCCGCACGGCCCCCCTTTCCCCAGGGCACCCCCCATGTTGAGGGCACGCAGCCTGGTACGGCTCAGGAGGGGGGGGGGGGCGCTCGTTCGTCCCCACCCCTTTCCTGGCCTGCCAGGCTGCGTGCTCGGATGAGGGTCTGACTTGGATTTGGGGGGAACCCCCACGCCGTTTTTTCGGCGTGGGGATTCCCTTTAAATCCATGCCAGCTTGCGGAGCTAGCGCGGCGGCATTTACTGCCTACGCTAGCTACGTAACCTGAAGTTACATTCGAAATGAACGGACTGCTCCGTGTGTGGGCAAGTCCGTTCATTTTCAAAAGTCCCGCGGACTTTTGGCCGGCGGATTATCCGCTGGAGAAGTCCGTGCGTGTGTGGGCAAGTCCACACGCTCGGAAAGTCCAGCGGACCTAGCTGGAAAGTCCCGCGGGATTTTCCGCTGGACTAGGTCCGCCGGCAAAAGTCCGCACGTGTGTACGCGGCATTACAGATACTAAAGGCAAGAAGGTCTCATCCACACCAGACATAGCTGATCAATTTGTACAGTATTATACCAAACTATATAACCAAACTGACACAAATTCACGTACATGTAATCCAGATAGAAAGTCTATTATAACAGACTTCCTCAATCAATATTGTCCATCCCCTATATCAGACTTAAACCGTCAAATACTAGACAAACCAATCACTTTAGAGGAAACAGAGAACGCACTAAAATCCTTAAAAACAGGTAAATGCCCAGGGCCAGATGGCTTGACAGTAGGCTATTATAAGGCTTATAATCCTATCTTAACTCCTTTTTTCATATCTACCTTTAATACTTATGCTACACCAACGAAACCCCCAAGAGATCTATTAACAGCTCATATATCAGTTATCCCAAAACCAGGAAAGGATCCATGCTTGGTGACAAATTATAGGCCTATCTTCCTATTAAATGTTGACCTAAAATGGTATGCCAAAATATTAGCTAACAGACTACTTCCCTTGATTCCTGACCTAATTCACCTAGACCAAGTAGGGTTTGTTTCGGGAAGGGAGGCAAGGGACAATACTCTGAAAGCAATAAATATTTATCACTGGCTTATCTCTTCGAAAAAGGCTTGGGTTAGGGTCAATGGTCACCTGTCGAGCGCCTTCTCCGTCTCCAACGGTAGACGCCAGGGCTGCCCTCTATCCCCATTGATTTTTATCTTAACTATGGAACCCCTATTGAGGAATATTAGAGAGAATCCTAACATTAAGGGAATTGAAATAAAAGGTAATACATATAAGGCAGCTGCTTTTGCAGATGACGTACTATTATTTCTATCTGAACCACTGATCACGCTACCCAACCTCTTTAAAACATTCGAATATTTTAAATCCATATCAAATTTACAAATAAATCTTGCAAAGTCTACAGCTTTAAACATCTCACTCCCCTTAAGACAATGTAAACAATGTCAGCACAATTTTTAAATTGGATAATAAATATCTAACCTACCTAGGCATTAAAATAACTGCTTCACTATCAGACTTATATTCAGCTAATTACCAGCCTTTGTTGCACAGCATTACCGAAGACTTTAAGAAATGGTCAACGGGCCTTTTTTCTTGGTTCGGTAGAGCGTCCATCATCAAAATGAACGTTCTACCGAGATTTCTATATATTCTCCAAACAGTACCTGTCCATATCCCACCGTCTTTTTTCACATCCTTTAGACAAATTTGTACGAAATTTATTTGGGGGTCTACTCGCCCTAGACTAAATTATATCAAACTCACCTCCCCAAAAGTACGAGGAGGATTGGGAATCCCCGACATTCGCAAGTATCAGATAGCAAGTCACCTTACTAGAGTTGTAGACTGGAATGTCCATACCTCAGTTAAAGATTGGGTCAGAATAGAAAATCATTTCTCCCCGATACCCTTAGCTCAAACCCCTTGGTTACACTTCCCAAAAATATCCAAATACTATACGGACCACCCCTTAATCTTACCCACATTACGTGTCTTCAAGCAAGCGTGTACTAAATATAAGATCTCAGATACTAATGGCCCTTTAACCCCTCTCAGATGGAATCCTTAGTTTCCCTCTGGAATGAAGGCCTGCTATCTGAGAGACTTATGGCCGTCTGATAACATTCGCACCATGCATTTTTATAAGGATAATAAACTTTTCTCATTTTCAGACCTTTCCGAAATACTCAAACCTAAGGTTTTTGGTCCTTTATACAAATTAAACATTTTTTGAACTCGCAAGCAGCCGTTGCAGAATGGTCCAGACCTATTACCCCATTTGAAGATATGTGCCTTAAAACGGAACCCCAGCGTCACCTGATTTCCTTTTCATACGCTCTACTATTCCCCCAACATCCACCACAGAACCAGATTAACATTGAACGATGGCAAAAAGACCTCTCCCTTCAAATACCCAACAATCAATGGGAATTTATCTATACGATCGCCCATAAAGGTTCCCTAAATGTTTGCGTGCAAGAGAATGCGTTCAAAATATTATCTAGATGGTATAATACTCCATCTAAATTACACAAAATTTACCCATCACTTTCCCCAATATGTTGGAGATGTTGTACTGAAACTGGAACTCTCTTGCATTTATGGTGGCATTGTAGTAAAATTCAACCTTTCTGGGCGATCGTTCACAAAGTGAACAAATGGTAACAACACACAAACTAGACTATTCCCCAGCACAATTCCTTTTACACTACCCAGCATGCCCAATACGTACCTATTTACATTCCCTACAGATGCATATGGTGGCTGCTGCGAACATGTGTATTCCAAGGAATTGGCGTTCCACACTTCCACCAACTGTGAAAGACTGGTTCACCCGCCTTCAAAAAACAGTACACATGGAAGAAATAATCCACCAATCTAGAGAAACACAAACACAATTTCTTGAAACTTGGTCTTGTTGGATTCATTTTATCGAATCTCAGGATTTTCGGGACCTACAGAATGATCCCTCAATGTTACAGGGTAATCCTTCCTCACCATAATATGTGAAGGGTCACCCCCAGTAATACCCTGGTCCCCTGGAGCGTCCTTACAAAGCACCCTTTCAACACTTCTGACTCTCTCCCTCCTTCCTCCCCATACTCCCAGAATATTTGATCTTACAATAGGAAATGCTAGATGTACATTTTCTTACCTTTACCTATTTAACTTTTGCTAAAACTATATAATTCCTATTATAAATAATATCCAGACTACCATATAAAACTATTTCATCCCTATCATCTTCCCAGACGACACCTATATACCTATCTCTAGAACAAATTTTTCTTTTCTACAGCTTAGATACAGTGGTGTGAAAAAGTGTTTGCCCCCTTCCTCATTTCCTGTTCCTTTGCATGTTTGTCACACTTAAGTGTTTCGGAACATCAAACCAATTTAAACAATAGTCAAGGACAACACAAGTAAACACAAAATGCAATTTGTAAATGAAGGTGTTTATTATTAAAGGTGAAAAAAAATCCAAACCATCATGGCCCTGTGTGAAAAAGTGATTGCCCCCCTTGTTAAAACATACTATAACTGTGGTTGTCCACACCTGAGTTCAATTTCTCTAGCCACACCCAGGCCTGATTATTGCCACACCTGTTCACAATCAAGGCATCACTTAAATAGGAGCTGCTTGACACAGTAAGGTCCACCAGAAGATCCTTAAAAGCTACACATCATGCCGAGACCCAAAGAAATTCAGGAACAATTGAGAAAGAAAGTAATTGAGATCTATCAGTCTGGAAAGGGTTATAAAGCCATTTCCAAAGCTTTGGGAATCCAGCGAACCACAGTGAGAGCCATTATCCACAAATGGCGAAGACATGGAACAGTGGTGAACCTTCCCAGGAGTGGCCGGCCGCCCAAAATTACCCCAAGAGCGCAGCGACGACTCATCCAAGAGGTCACAAAAGACCCCACAACAACATCCAAGGAACTGCAGGCCTCACTTGCCTCAGTTAAGGTCAGCGTTCATGCCTCCACCATCAGGAAAAGACTGGGCAAAAATGGCCTGCATGGCAGAGTTCCAAGGAGAAAACCACTGCTGAGCAAAAAGAACATCAAAGCTCGTCTCAATTTCTCCACAACACATCTTGATGATCCCCAAGACTTTTGGGACAACATTCTGTGGACCGATGAGACAAAAGTGGAACTCTTTGGAAGGTGTGTGTCCAAGTATATCTGGCGTAGAAGGAACACTGCATTTCAGAAAAAGAACATTATACCAACAGTAAAATATGGTGGTGGTAGTGTGATGGTCTGGGGCTGTTTTGCTGCTTCAGGACCTGGAAGACTTGCCGTGATAAAAGGAACTATGAATTCTGCTGTCTACCAAGAGATCCTGAAGGAGAATGTCCGACCATCTGTTCGTGTACTCAAGCTGAAACGAACTTGGGTTCTGCAGCCGGACAATGATCCTAAACACACCAGCAAGTCCACCACCGAATGGCTGAAGAAAAACAAAATGAAGACTTTGGAGTGGCCTAGCCAAAGTCCTGACCTGAATCCTATTGAGATGTTGTGGTATGACCTTAAAAAGGCCGTTCATGCTCGAAAACCCTCTAATGTAACTGAATTAGGACAATTCTGCAAAGATGAGTGGGCCAAAATTCCTCCAGGACGCTGTAAAAGCCTCATTGCACGTTATCGCAAACGCTTGGTTGCAGTTGTTGCTGCTAAGGGTGGCCCAACCAGTTATTAGGTTTAGGGGGCAATCACTTTTTCACACAGGGCCATGATGGTTTGGATTTTTTTTCACCTTTAATAATAAACACCTTCATTTACAAATTGCATTTTGTGTTTACTTGTGTTGTACTTGACTATTGTTTAAATTGGTTTGATGTTCCGAAACACTTAAGTGTGACAAACATGCAAAGGAACAGGAAATGAGGAAGGGGGCAAACACTTTTTCACACCACTGTATATAAAATTCACCTAATGATAGTTCTTACTTATTTTGACTTCAATTACTCATTAAAGTTTAAACACACAAAAAGTGATACGCATTCACATTTCAATTCCTTATTTATAACTGAATTTATTTTTACTTACCAAAATGTGTGTAAATTTTTGCAATCACATGGAAATACTTGAGTTGTACAATTTATTTCACTTATGTACCTCTAAATATCATAAGATATAATTCTGTTATTCCTCTAAGCTTAAGATGTATGTACACCTGTTTATTGTTTAACGCTTAATAAAAACTTTTAACAAGAAAAATAAGTGTATATTGATTGGTTTGTGCAAAAAATAGCGTCTACAAAATAGGGGATATATTTATGGCATTTTTATTATAAATTTTTACTAGTAATGGTGGTGATCAGTGATTTTTTAGCGGGACTGCAACATTGCGGCGGACAGATTGGACAAAAGACCTTTTGATGACGCCCTGGAGGAGGGGCGAAACGCATCGACGTAATTTCCGGCCAAGGATCTAACCACTGACGCCACTTCCTGTCTCCGTGGAGCGCACGCTGAACCAGCGGCGATCGCGGAAGTATCTGAGAAGTTTGTGTTTCTTTCTGCATCCAGTAAGTAGCGCCGAGCGCGCAATTTGAAATCTTCCTACAATACTTCACTATATTGGTTTCTTCTCTTATCGGTGCAACACCTTTCAAAAACATCATTGTGCCCCGTGTGTATCCATCGCTCCCTGGACCCTCTCATCTCACTGGCTTGTCCATTCAGCTTTGCTTCTGTGTCTGCTTGCCAACTACAGCTTGCCTGCATACTTGTCCTCTGCTCTGCTGCTCTGCTTGTCTGCCAGCCTGGTGAGTCCATTCCAAGGAAGAGCTTATATGCACAGTTATATTGGTTTTTGGGACACTAATTGGACACTATATGTTTTTGGATAATTATATTAATTTTACCACATATAGGTTGTGGTTTATTAATTCTTGATATTTATTTATTTATGTCACCTATATGAAATAATTTGTCTATCACACACATTATTGATGCCAGTCAATTCTGTGGGATCACTTCCATTGGTTCGTAATAACTTCTGATTGCCAGCGCTGTTTTTATTGGTTTGAGCATTTTCTGAAAGTTATAGCACTTTATCAGCAGCTGCACATTTTTTTGCTTTTTCTCACGTTTTTTATTTAATATTGTACACGTTTATTCCAGCGCCGTTTTCTTTGTTTATATATTGTTGTAGACAGGTTATGAATTTGTGACATGCACTGCGTTTGGAGGTGCACTGAGGATGAAGTATTCATATAAACACCCTGTCAGCAGGCACTAGGCGGATCCTTAGCAAATAGGCTTCCTAACTCACTGTATGACTAAGCTCCGAATGGAGGGAAATGTGTAAAAGGAGCAGTTTGACTTTCTCTGTATCAGATAACATCAAGAAACTGATTTTGGACTTTTGGAAGTTAAGTGGCTCTATCTTTGTTTGGGATCATGGACCATTTGGAGCCAGCAACCTTTGGTTGGTGGAGCAGTGGTGGGAGGCTTTGAGCTGAGTGGCTGGGATTGTTTGCAGAATCTGCCCAGTGGCTGCTGTTAACCATAAGGAGAAAGTGAACCTAATGGAACCTAATGGAAAACTAGTGTCTGAACTTCTCCATCAGGATCCACCCACTATAGTGCCGCTGGTTGTTAGGAGGCTGCTGACTGTGAACCCGAAAGCGTCTTTAACAACCAGTAACAGGTGGGAAGTGGAGGGGTAGAGGCGGCAAACATATTGCCTGACTCTGTGTACATCAACTTATGTGTGTGTGTCAAGAAGAGAAGAAAAGATTGATTGCACACTTGAATCCAAAAGATGCTGTAGAAATTTCTTTATTGTCATGAGCCAGACAAAATTGCAATGATGATCAGTTGATATGTTTCACACGAAAAGAACCGTGCTTGTTCACAACATTTGCAATTTTGTTTGGCTCATGACAATAAAGAAATTTCTACAGCATCTTTTGGATTCAAGTGTGCGATCAATCTTTTCTTCTCTTCTTAATATTGCCTACGGTGATGAACCAGGATTAGAACCTTGGACCGGGTGTGTCCATTTTATGCCTGAAGCGGTGTGTGCACCCTTGTTATATGTGTGTGTGTTCAGTCGTTTAGTCGTGTCTGACTCTTCGTGACCTCATGAACCATAGCGCGCCAGGCTTTTCTATCCTCCACTACCTCCAGAAGCTTGCTTAATCTTATGTTCCTTGTTTAGATGATGCTATCTATCCCACTTGTTTTCTGTCATTCTCTTCTCCTTTTTCCTTCCATGTTTCCCAGCATCAGGGTCTTTTCCAATGATTCCTCTATTCGCATTAGGTTGCCAAAGTATTCGAGTTTCAGCTTCAGGATCTGTCTTTCCAGTGAATATTCAGGGTTGATTTCCATCAAGAATGACTGGTTTGATCTTCTTGCCATACAAGGGACTTTCAAGAGTCTTCTCCAACACCATAGTTCAAAAGCATAAATTCTTCTGCGTTCAGCCTTCCTTATGGTCCAACTTTCACAGCCAAGGAGTGAGGGAGTGATGGGATCGGTTGCCATGATCTTAGTTTTCTTAATGTTCAATTTCAGGCCAGCTTTTGTGCTCTCCTCTTTCACCTATATTAAGAGACTCTTTAGTTCTTCTTCACTTTCTGCCATTAGTGTGGTATTGTCTGCATATCTCAGTTTGTTGGTCATCAACTTATAGTTGGTCTTAATTACCTCAAGTTTCTTTAACTAGGAACTGGAGGTAATCATTTTTGAATTTGATGCATTAAGGCCCCTTTCACACTGGGGCGGGAGCCGCTGTGACGGTAAAGCAGCGCTATATTTAGCGCTGCTTTACCGTCGTTTTAGCCGCGGTATTCGGCCGCTCGCGGGGCGTTTTTACCCCCGCGAGCGGCCGAAAAAGGGTTAAAATCCCCCGCAAAGCAGTATTGCTGCGGTGTTACCACGGTGTCCCATTGAAATCAATGGGTAGGAGCGGTATAGGAGCGGTGAATACACCGCTCCTATACCGCTCAAAAGATGCTGCTAGCAGGACTTTTTTTACCGTCCTGCTAGCGCACTGCTCCAGTGTGAAAGCCCGCCGGCTTTCACACTGGAGTGAATGGGGCCGGTTTTTTCAGGCGGTGTACAGGCGCTATTTTTAGTGCTGTACCGCCTGAAAACCACCCCAGTGTGAAAGGGGCCTAATAGTCCCACTTTATAAAATTGGTGCTATTATGAAATACCTGAATCTTCTGCACGTGTTTGTAAATCCACTAAATGGGTGGCAGGGATATATGAATCTGGTGCAGGGCGTTTAAAGAGCCATAGTGCCAGAAAAGTGTCATTAGGGATCTTCTTTAATTCCCCTGAGTGTGTGTACCAGAGGGCAAAAAAAATTCAACATTTTACTGTTGTCACAGAACAGAAATAGGGAAGGGAAAATTTTCCAATGTGGATCCCTGTTTTGGTGACAACTACCTGAAAGGGGATTTCCTCTCGCTTTTGAGAAATTTCTCTCGCTTTCTGTTGAGTCTACAGGTCAGGAAGTGAGCACAAATCTCTTTAATAGGACGCAGACAGCAAATTGGAAAAAAAAAACAACCTCTGGCAGAAGTTCCAACAAAAAGGGATAAGGGATGGTGCATACAAGGCACCAATATCAATTCTATTTTACACACTGGGTATATTACCTGAGCAAAGAGCAAAATGGTAATTTCTTTTGCTTTTACTTAGTGGTGTTCTAGTGATAAACTGAGAGTATGCTGACTGTCCTGTTTCTGACCCAACTGGACAAAAATACATCTTGCACCTTTGCCTTGGACACCTTGAGAATGGTGCACAGCCAATAGAGATACCATGAAAATCTAAAAAAGCTAAACTGGGCAGCACACCAAAAGTAAAGACTTCAATTCGGTGGTATTGTATTTAAGCTGTTATTACAACTGAGATCTCAGTAAAGACGTAAGCTCCTTAATTTTTGATGTGCTGGCCTTTTTGTAATTTCAGTTTCTGATCCTTACCTTTCTTCTGGATTTTCTGTCTGCCGTTGTCTGTCTTTTTAATACTTTGTTGTTGCCTGCAACATCAGCTGTCACCAATGAGGAAAATCCAGGGGCTGTGACCTGAAACATCACTGAAATAAGTTCATATCTTCCAACAAGGGTTTCTGAAGAAGGTCGGACAGCTATACAGCCATGGTTACCTCTGATGTCACAGAGGATCCACACAATACTTTAACCACTTGCCAACCGGCTCACGCTGATATACTTTGGCAAAGTGGCACGGGTGCGCAAAATTACGTACCCGTACGTCACCCCGTCATCGTCGGCTAGGGGGCGCCCACGTGTTCTGCGGACTCGATGTTCGCCGGTGGCCCGGATCGTGGCATGGAGAGGAAGAACGGGGAGATGCCTATGTAAACAAGGCATTTCCCTGTTCTAAATAAAAGGTAAAGAACTGCGCTAATCAGAGAGTTGGATCAGTAACACAGCAGCAATAATTGCGGGATAAGCACAAACAGAAATAAATAAGAAAAAACTGCTCTATTAAAGTCCAAATATAAACTAAAAATATGAAAAAAGTCCCCAGTAATAAAAACAAAGTGACCCGGGCTGGGTTAAAGCCACATGCAATTTTTTGGCTTACATCTGGTGAGCATGTTCCCTATAAATTGATGAAGTATTTTTCTGAAATGATTTCTACTAGGATTGTGCTTTGTTTTTATTACTGGGGACTTTTTTCATATTTTTATTTCATGTTTGGACTTTAATAGCGCAATTTTTTCTTATTTATTTCCCTGTTCTGGCTAGCAACATGACAGGGAGCTACTGCTTCCAATGTTTAAGAACAGTGATCTCTGTCATGTTCTAGTGAGCCCATCCCCCCCTACAATTAGAACACTCTGAGAGAACACACTTAACCCCTTGATCGCCCCCTAGTGTTTAACGCCTTCCCTGCCAGTGACATTTACACAGTAATCAGTGTAATTTTTATAGCACTGATCGCTGTATAAATGCCAATGGTCCCAAAAGAGTCAAAAGTGTTCGATCTGTCTGCCTTAATGTCACAGTCACGATAAAAATCACAGATCGCCACCATTACTAATAAAAAAAAAAATTATAATGCAAATGCCAAAAATCTATCCCCTATTTTGTAGACGCGATAACTTATGCGCAAACCAATCAATATACGCTTATTGCGATTTTTTTTTTACCAAAAATATGTTGAAGAGCACATATTGACCTAAACTGAGGAAGAAATTTTTTTTTTTATATCTTTTTGGGATATTTAATATAGCACAAAGTAAAAAATATTGCTTTTTTTTTCAAAATTGACGCTCTTTCTTTGTTTATAGCGCAAAAAAAAAAAAAAAAACGCAGAGGTGATAAAATATCACCAAAAGAAATCTCTATTTGTGGGAAAAAAAGGACGTCAATTTTATTTGGGTACAACGTCGCACGACTACGCAATTGGGAGTTAAAGCGACGCAGTGCCGTATCGCAAAAAAGGGCTTGGTCATGAAGGGGGTAAATCCTTCGGGGGCTGAAGTGGTTAATACATGAATTATATCAGCTCACCAATATGTGGTAGCATTCCTCGTAGATACCAGAATTTCCCTACTGTCAGTCCAGACCTGGTTATTGCTCAGACCCATAAAGAAAAATGTAAAGTAAATTGACATATTCAAACAAAAAATCAAGGCATGAACCTCCTCTCTAAATAAAGATAAGATAACTTTAAAAATCCAAATTGTTTTCTTGTTTATCTTCAATTTGCAGGAACATGCATGAATGTTTTCTTTGATACAATCTCTGTATCTGTTCCTGTTTTATATAACTATCAGTCATAAGACAACAAATGCATTTAATAGACACAAGTTGTTAGAGGAGAGTTCTGAACAGTTTCAAATCTGACAGATGTTAAACCGAAAGATCTTAAATAAGCTGCATGCTAAGCCTATAACTCCTTGCAATCTCTTCCTCAGGCATACACAACAGTTATATTTTTTTCTTTATTAAAAAACAACCTTTTGTTTAGCTGCTTTTTCTGTATACAGTTAGGAGGATTTCTGAAAAACAAACTGCGTGAAACCAAATGCTGCTAATAGTAAACAGTTAAAAAAGCACTCCTGCCAAAATGTATTTTATAAACAAAGTGGGGAGGGGTTTGAACTTCTTTCAGGTTGATATAGCTTTCTTTTTGCCCATGGCACATGTAGCACCCTCTAATGTGTGCTAGATGTAAGATAGGCATTGTAGTGTAGGTTTGTTATTTTAGGAAAATTAACTTGGCTCAGGACTAATCTGGGTCAGGGTTCAGTGAGTCAGGGCTGGATGACTCATTCTGACAGCTCCTCTGGTGCCTCCCCCTGGTCTAGAAGGTTGTAGAAACTTCTAGAGCTGGTAGGTGGAGGTGAGGAGGGGCTGTTTGGAATATTTATGAAGGCCTTAGCCAATCCCCAATTAGGGTCTGGCAGGGGGCAAGGCTTAATTCATAAGCACTATCAACACAGAGGTCCTGTAAAATAGCTTTATATTCTATGTCTACACAATAGCTTGATGTTCTCCAAATGTAAAGTTGCCTTAAAGTGTTACTAAACCCACAACAGTAAAATCAGTCTGTATATTCAGTAAGGCATGCTTGTTATACTCACTGTGGAACCTAAGGGGGTTAATCCTTTGCATTGTGTATAAAGGCTGTTTGATCCTGTCTCTCTGATCTTCCCCTTCTTCCAATGTCTCCAAAAAAGTAACCTGATATTTAGAGAGCCAGGGAATGGGCTACATATGCTCAGTTTGGTGTGTATTGTTGAGAGTTTTAATTTTTCTTGGGAGACTGCATGCGATCAGCACAGGGCCAATCAGCACTGTCCAGACATGTCCAGACAGAGAATCAGGGGAGAATGAAAACTCCTCCTACAAGCTTCACTAGGAACTAATACACGTCACAATACTGCTATATACTGCTGATGAGAAAAGGTATTGATCAGTTAATATTTACAAAGACAATTGCATTTCCGTGTTCTGTGTACTGTCGGAGACCAGATAAAGTGAATGCAGGTTCCTGAATGCACAGATCCTCCTCTTCTTCGACTGACTCCAAAACAGGTCTGGATAAGACAGAGCTACTGAAGTCAGGGTGCACATGCTCAGTTTGGTGTGTATTGCTAGAGAGTTTTTTTTTCTTGGGAGAGTACATGTGATCAGCAAAGGGCCAATCAGCACTGTCCAGACAGAGGGTCAGGGGTCCTGGATCCTGATATGACAGCCAGTGCAGTATAAAAACTCCTCCTACAAGCTTTAACCAGGCACTGATAGAAGTCACAAGACTGCTATATACTGCTGATGAAAAAGATATTTAGCCGTTTATATTTAATAAAATAATTGTATTTCCAATGTCTCAACAAAAAAAAAATAACCTGATATTTACAGAGCCAGTGAACGGGCTGCACATGCTCAGTTTTATGTGTTTTGCTAGAGAGTTTTTATTTTCTTGGGAGAGTGCATGTGATCAGAACAGGGCCAATCAGCACTGTCCAGGCATGTCCAGACATGTCCAGACAGAGGATCAGGGGAGAATGAAAACTCCTCCTACAAGCTTTACTAGGAACTGATACAAGTCGCAATACTGCTATTACTGTACTGTGGGAGACCAGATATAGTGAATACAGGATCTGGGTTTAGTAACACTTGTTAATGAAAGAAAGGAGATGCTGAGGTTTTGTCTTTGTTACATAAGATTATATGCATTTTTACATTGGCCTTGTTCATTGCATTACCTTGTCAGCCCACCCAAAAATATTTTTTTTAATATGTGGGATCTGTTGGGCTGAGGCAGCCCCTAGTTTCCAATATATTTTGAAAGCTCAAACAACAGGATCTTCCTGACCTAATTCCCTATTCTTTAAGGCTGGCTTCACACTGGGGCGGTGCGGGGCGGCGACGGTAAAGCAGCGCTATATTTAGCGCTGCTTTACCATCGTTTTACCCGCGGTATGCGGCCGCTAGCGGGGGGGTTTTAACCCCCGCTAGCGGCCGCAAAAGGGTTAAAAACCTCCGCAAAGCGCCGCTGCAGCGGCGGTTTGCGGGCGGTATCCCCGCGGTTTCCCATTGATTTCAATGGGAAGGAGCGGTATAGGAGCGGTGAACACACCGCTCCTTCACCGCTCCAAAGATGCTGCTAGCAGGACTTTTGTTGCGGTCCTGCTAGCGCACCGCTCCAGTGTGAAAGCCCGCCGGCTTTCACACTGGAGTGAATGGGGCCGGTTTTTTTCAGGCGGTATACAGGCGCTATTTTTAGCGCCGTACCGCCTGAAAACCGCCCCAGTGTGAAAGGGGCCTTACTGTACAGTTTTTAGTATTCACAGAAAAAACTCCAATACACCTTTTTTTGGAACTTTTACACGACAACCAATATAGCCAGAAACATATTATATTAAAAATACAAATGTTATTGTTCTCAGTTTAAACTAAACCTCCATGAGGCTCATAGCATCCCTTTTAAAAAACATTAATGACAGTGTTTATATACACATTTTATGTTCAGAAGTGATACCCAATACCATATACGACTGTACATTCCGAACAGGTCCGGTAACAGTTCATGTATAAAAAAGAAATCCAACGTGTTTCGAATATCTGTAAATTATCTTCATCAGGGATATTTATCTATCGCCACCCTGCAATGTAGAAAAAACTACCAATATTTTGCATTCTACATCCATACATCATATTGCATAATGCCAAATGTATACTCACATACACTTAACTCTGATTTTATTACCTTTTGATTCGTTTTTAGTATTCATGCCCACTTTGCTTGTTCCCACTACTTCTGTTGCATTTTACATAAAATAAAATAAAAATTCAACAGGGTAAATTATACCCCCTCATAATGGGCACCATCAGGTGTGCAAAATCCAGGAACTCTAAAGACATTTTCATGTGGCTGGGTGGACATATGCTTCAGGTTCCATTCAAACTATTGCATTGGATACATGTGTTTGGTATAATGTGGTGACATTTATTCTAAATGGCCTCCCAATGCACCTTGCTGATGAATAGTGCAACCCATGGCAAGCACAGTACAACCTATGTAATTTACTAATGTGCATTGTGTTAAGTCAAAGAAATGGTGCACGTTCCATTCTGGTGTTTTTGGTGTAGTGGTGACCTATTCCTTTTCAACATAAGTTTGAACATGCTTGCATAATTGTATTTGCCCATGTTTGACATATAAATGGGTATAAACTGTGCTTACAGAATGTAACTAAACAGCTAACTGAAAGTGTTGCTAAATTACATGACCATACTAAACAATATACATTAGTGAACAAAAACATCAAAACTAGGCAAATATATCTGTAGATAAAGTGCTAGGTGCTCCAAAGAAAGTGCATAAGTGCTTCAAAAATATTGCTGGTGCTCCGAAAATATTGCCTGTGTCGTGTGCCACACTCCCCTCTTGTGACCCAACTCACCAAATGACATGGACCCACAGCTTTGCAGTCTGGGGTCAAGAGCGCTGTGATCTATAAGATCAGGTAAAGGACAAATGGGTTTCTTAGAAGCCTCTCACAAAAGTTGTTCCCATGGATGTTCAAAGCACCTTTTGTGACAGCTGCTGCAGTGTTTAAATTTTATTTTATTTTCACAATTTAGAGACCTATTTATCAGCAATTTGCGTGGTTTGCACTATATCCTGCAAGCGCTGATTATATCTAGTATTCAATCATGTTTGACATATGCCTTGTGGTGTGTTGAAAAAAAAGTTGTTGTTTTTTTTGTTCATTCTGGTGTGTTGAAAGCCCATTCATATGAATGAGCTACCTTAACTAAATAGGAGGCATAACATGCATAAATGCAATGCACTAGAATGTAAAGAAGTGAGGGTGGCCTAAAGAGTCAGTCTGTCTGTAAGTGACAAATGTTCAAAGGTGTGTACGACCAGTGACTGAGTTTGAATTTGTGCCTTACATATACTTTAATTATGTTAACTGTTTTATTAAGACCTGTTATTTGGTACAAGATCGTATGTGTATATTTGCTAAACTTTAAAAATCAATAAACTGCTTCTGTTAAAGACAGAGTTGGCCCAACCACAAATTAATTTTCTTGTTTAATACATTTTTGTATTGTAAGTATAACAGCAAATGACAAAGTCAAAGAATAATGTACAGATTTTTCTGTACATGACAGTTGTTTGCGCAAGTAATAACTCACATGTGGGAAGAGTGTTCAACAAAAAAAGCTGTACACTTTTTCGGAGACAGTGAACATCTGGTATATAACACCATAGGGATGTTAAATGAATCAGTAAAGATACTGCATATAGCCTACGGATCAATGTAAAACAAGAAGAAACAGTCATGAGAAGAGGCAATGTGGTAAAGGGTGGAACTGGGATAAGTGGGGGAGAAGGGTTGGGGTAGAGTCAACTGGGAAGAAGTGATAATAAGCACTGGTTCAAATACACAAAAGTGGTGGTTTCTACAGTTCCAATCCGAAAGCTCATGGAAACTAATTCCCAGACTCTCCAAAATGTAGACCTTCCCTCCTGGAACTTAGTTGTCAGCGTCTCATTGAGCAAAGTCCATTGGACTTAGGATTAAACCTCAGACTCATATATGCGTTTCAAAAGACAGGTTTTGTTATAATTTGTTTAGCGGCTGTAAGAATAAGGATTGTGAGAATAGATTGGGATTTTGACAATGTTTATGGTTTCCAATTGTGGATTTATTGGCAGTGTTTGCTTAATAGCGTATGTATCGTGCTATACACTTGTCACCAGAGCCACTACACCACCATGTGTGAATAAAAGAGCCTACCTCCGAAAAACCATGGAAGAAATGCATTAGAGTTAATATGTACTATTCTAGAAGAGACCAAGTACAAACGGAGTAGTACTTTGCAGTTCGTTTTGAGTGTAGTCACATTATGAGAGCAAGACTTTGTGGTGGTCCAGATTTACTACCAGTTTTCATGGTCAACAGACAATTGTAGATCACGTTCTTTCTTACGGATGTAATTTTGCAGGTTAGGGTTCAATAAAGTAGGCTAATTAGCTCCATCGAGTGGGGGTCATTTTTACATTTAGATTCAAAAGGTGTAAAGGTTAGAGGATCTCTACTAAGGTGCACAGTTGATGTCACATAATGTTTAACCTGTAGGTACTGAAATAGTTCAGAAGAACTATTGTGGGTTTTTGAAGGTCAGCAAAAGGTTTTAATCCTCTAAGGGTCAACAAAGAATAAAGGCATGTAGCCTTTGAAGTAATCTATTGTGTAAAGAATCCAGGGGATTCAAAAGCTGGGTCAAAAGATCGGTTGTGAACAATAGAGAATAGTGGTAGGTGGGGGAAGACTAGGCCTCACAAGTACTTGAGACTGTCCCAGAGCTGCAATGAATGCTGTGTAATGGGATTAAGAAGTGTCTTCCAATCCCAACATGTTATGGATAGACAGGGGAGTGCAATCACTCCCACAGTGGGGTTTTAGAGCCGACATGGTATTTAGTCAATTGTGCAATTTGCACAGCTTGGTAGTATCTCAAGAAACTGGAGACTCCCAGTTTCCCATTCGGTCTGGTTTGAAACATAACACGTTTCAAGATTCTTGGTTTGCAGCCCTGACAAATAAAGTACATCACTGGCTTTGGATGGAGCACATGACAGAGGCAGGAATCAGTGAAAGAAAGACTTTTAATATAATAATTTAGGCACGTACGTCATCTTAACCAGGACATGTTGTAGGTAGCCTAATTCTGCAGAAGAGATTTAAGTTTCCAGAGTAATGGGGGATAGTTGGCTTCAAAAAGAGTAGGACAGGAGCAGGGATATGGGATAGCCCTTTCTGGTTCCCTGCTTGATGGAGAAGGGGGATATTTAAAGCCCACATACTTTAGATAAGCAGAGGGGGAGTAAAATAGATTCTTGGGGCCAAAGCCCCATTTTTTAAATATAAAGGATAGGTAAGGCCGGGACACAGTGTCAAAGACCTTTTTTATATCAATTAAACATAATTGTGAAGTGGAAGGAAAATTATGTGTAAATAAATAAATTTGTGAAACTTGTGGCATGCATTTGTATTCAGCCCCTGTGAGTCAATGCTTTGCTGAACCACCGTTAACTGCAATTACAGCTAGAGAGTGACATTTTTGCCCAATCTTCTTTGCAAAATAGCATAAGCTTTGTCAGTTTGGATGGAGAGCGTCTGTGAACAGCAAGGCTTGCGACAGATTCTCAATTGTTTTTAGGTATGAACTTTGACTGGGTCATTCTAACACATGAATATGCTTTGATCTAAACAATTCCATTGTAGCTCTGGCTGTATGTTTGGAGTCGTAGTTTGCTCGACGTTGAATCTCCACCTCAGTCTCAAGTCTTTTGCAGACTCTAACAGGTTTACTTCTAAAATTGCCCTTTATTTGGCTCTATCCATCTTCCCATTAACTCTGACCAGCTTCCCTGTCCCTGCTGAAGAAAATCATCCCCACAACATGACGCTGCCACCACCATGTTTCACAGTGGGGATGGTGTGTTCAGGGTGATGGTCAGTGTTGGTTTTCCGCCACACATAGCATTTTGCTTTTAGGCCAAAAAGTTCAATGTTGGTCTCATCTGACCTGAGCACCTTCTTCTACATGTTTGCTGTGTACCCCACATGGCTTCTCGTAAACTACAAATGGGACTTCTTATGGCTTTCTTTCAATAATGGCTTTCTTCTTGCCACTCTTTCATAAAGGCCAGATTTTTGGAGTGCACGACTAATAATTGTCCTGTAGACAGATTCTCCCACCTGAGCTGTGGATCTCTGCAGCTCCTCCAGAGTTACCATTGGCCTCTTGGCTGCTTCTTTGATTAATGCTCTCCTTGCCCGGCCTGTCAGTTTAGGTGGGATGCCTTGGTAGGTTTGCAGTTGTGTCATAATCTTTCTATTTTTGGATGATGGATTGAACAGTGCTCCGCGAGATGTTCAAAGTTGTGATAGATTTTTATAACCTAACTCTGCATTAAACATCTCCAAAACTTTATCCCTGACCTGTCTGGTGTGTTCCTTGGCCTTCATGATCCCACAAAGTTTGGAGCATGAAATTGTCCAAAATGTCTTGGTATGCTGACGCCTTAAGAGTTCCCTTCACTAGAACTAAGGGGCCAAGCCCAACCCCTGAAAAACAACCCCACACCATAATATATATATATATATACATATATATGTGTTTTAGTTTTGAGGTGCACACCCTAATGCAATAGGCTGCACACACCTATGAGTGTGATAAATATCATTACAACTAGATTTTTCTGAATGTATTATGGTCCGGTAGTCGTAGGGTTATACTCCTTTAACAAAATGTGTTTTAAAACAACCATTGCACTTATGATGAGCTATCCTATATGATTGTCATCTTTGCTTTGCTCTTGTGATGAAAAGTCATTCTAATGACACTTAAAGCATTTCTTTATAATACATGTAGTGGAGATGAAATGGAAATTGCAATGTGAGCATCAGAACTCAATGTGTGCAAAGCAGCATTATAAATAGTTGCAGGCAGTAGCAAAGGTCATTTGAAAGCTGTCAGTTGTGTGTTACATGTGATCGTAAGAAAATCCAGTATTTATGTATTATCCAGGGGATAAAAATGTTCTTATAAACAGAATATAATCCTTTGTTATGCAAGTGTTATGATATTCTTTTCTTTGAAATAATGACATACAGCGGTGTGAAAAAGTGTTTGCCCCCTTCCTCATTTCCTGTTCCTTTGCATGTTTGTCACACTTAAGTGTTTCGGAACATCAAACCAATTTAAACAATAGTCAAGGACAACACAAGTAAACGCAAAATGCAATTTGTAAATGAAGGTGTTTATTATTAAAGGTGAAAAAAAATCCAAACCATCATGGCCCTGTGTGAAAAAGTGATTGCCCCCCTTGTTAAAACATACTATAACTGTGGCTGTCCACACCTGAGTTCAATTTCTCTAGCCACACCCAGGCCTGATTATTGCCACACCTGTTCACAATCAAGGCATCACTTAAATAGGAGCTGCTTGACACAGTAAGGTCCACCAGAAGATCCTTAAAAGCTACACATCATGCCGAGACCCAAAGAAATTCAGGAACAATTGAGAAAGAAAGTAATTGAGATCTATCAGTCTGGAAAGGGTTATAAAGCCATTTCCAAAGCTTTGGGAATCCAGCGAACCACAGTGAGAGCCATTATCCACAAATGGTGAAGACATGGAACAGTGGTGAACCTTCCCAGGAGTGGCCGGCCGCCCAAAATTACCCCAAGAGCGCAGCGACGACTCATCCAAGAGGTCACAAAAGACCCCACAACAACGTCCAAGGAACTGCAGGCCTCACTTGCCTCAGTTAAGGTCAGCGTTCATGCCTCCACCATCAGGAAAAGACTGGGCAAAAATGGCCTGCATGGCAGAGTTCCAAGGAGAAAACCACTGCTGAGCAAAAAGAACATCAAAGCTCGTCTCAATTTCTCCACAACACATATTGATGATCCCCAAGACTTTTGGGACAACATTCTGTGGACCGATGAGACAAAAAACTCTTTGGAAGGTGTGTGTCCAAGTATATCTGGCGTAGAAGGAACACTGCATTTCAGAAAAAGAACATTATACCAACAGTAAAATATGGTGGTGGTAGTGTGATGGTCTGGGGCTGTTTTGCTGCTTCAGGACCTGGAAGACTTGCCTTGATAAAAGGAACTATGAATTCTGCTGTCTACCAAGAGATCCTGAAGGAGAATGTCCGACCATCTGTTCGTGTACTCAAGCTGAAACGAACTTGGGTTCTGCAGCAGGACAATGATCCTAAACACACCAGCAAGTCCACCACCGAATGGCTGAAGAAAAACAAAATGAAGACTTTGGAGTGGCCTAGCCAAAGTCCTGACCTGAATCCTATTGAGATGTTGTGGTATGACCTTAAAAAGGCCGTTCATGCTCGAAAACCCTCTAATGTAACTGAATTAGGACAATTCTGCAAAGATGAGTGGGCCAAAATTCCTCCAGGACGCTGTAAAAGCCTCATTGCACGTTATCGCAAACGCTTGGTTGCAGTTGTTGCTGCTAAGGGTGGCCCAACCAGTTATTAGGTTTAGGGGGCAATCACTTTTTCACACAGGGCCATGATGGTTTGGATTTTTTTTCACCTTTAATAATAAACACCTTCATTTACAAATTGAATTTTGTGTTTACTTGTGTTGTCCTTGACTATTGTTTAAATTGGTTTGATGTTCCGAAACACTTAAGTGTGACAAACATGCAAAGGAACAGGAAATGAGGAAGGGGGCAAACACTTTTTCACACCACTGTAGCTATGGTAAGCACATGTACAACTGAGCTTAGTGATGTGCAACACTTTTTAGCTGCATGCCTGATCTGTCACAGCTATATTACATTTACAAAACAAAATTTTCAACAAAATAATGTATGTAGCACTCTGCTCTAGGCTGGATTAATTACGTTTTTGGCTCTGCTGTACTCAGTTAAGCAGCAATTTATTTTCTAGGTCCTGTTAGATCTATACCTAAACCTGGGGGTTTATTGCTCCACCCTGCCTCTGGTAGAATCTTTCAAAAATAGAGTAGGAAGGTCAGCCACTGGGTTACGAATATTTATTTGACCTCAGCCAATCCTTGGAAGGGGGTGCCTGAAGGTGGCTGGAGAGAAAATAATTGTTTTGGGGAGGTCTCTTTTCCTGGGGCCTCTGACCATGGGACGCAGCCTGTGTGTTACAGAGGAGCAGTTAGGCCACAGCATGTGCTTAGATGAGGGCCTTGGGAGGAACTTGGACTAAAACAAACGTGCTGGAATACACTGCATATGAAGCTCGCCTGGAATAGGGAGCCCTTTCACTGAAGAGTGTTACAGAGAAGAAGGTTTGGAGCTGTCTCTGGATATTGTGAGTAGGACCTTTTGCCTGAAGCTCCAGGTGTGCCTGTGCTTTGACGGTTAGTCATCAGAAGTTGCTACAAGGATGGTGACTGCTCTTAGAGTCTCAGACTAACTGGCAGTCCCCTCTACCTCCAGTGATACTTAAGGTTGCTACTTAAGGACTTTGCCTGAGAATCTG
The DNA here is from genome assembly GCA_028564925.1 of Lithobates sylvaticus. Taxonomy (NCBI): domain Eukaryota; kingdom Metazoa; phylum Chordata; class Amphibia; order Anura; family Ranidae; genus Lithobates; species Lithobates sylvaticus. The sequence continues at coordinate 410,763,210 of CM053030.1, forward strand.
TCTTCTAAGGCCTGCGTGTGTTTTGGAGTATCCTGCACCCTCATCTCTATGCTGTGTTCAAGTACTGCAATAAATCTTCAAAAAGACACCCCCTAGACTGAACCTGAGTTTTGTCGGTGTGCCCTGAAACTGGTGGTACCTGGGCTGGGAGCCTCCCACAGGTAAGGGACACCTTATGTCTAGCAGCTCATTAGGGGATGAGCACTACATGTATATTTTATTTCAGACTTTTTATTGTCACCATGTTGCTCAAGAGCAATAAAAAAAATGTAATTAACTAACGCAATGCATAGTTCTAATGGAAATGACAATATTTTGCAGAATTGGGCATATTTTCACTGGATGACCATTGAGACTGATGATCAAGTTCACCTAGCAGATACATTCAATTTCATTGGCAGGAATATCATTTGGTAGCTTTGGTCAGGTTTTGGCTACAGGGGAAGAGCCTGATTTAGACTTATAGCCTATTTGGCAGGTGTAGAATTTCATGGACAGTAGGGGATTTCCCCCCCCCCCCTACAACTATATATATAACAGCTTCCTTATTCTGTTGTGGATAATTGTTAGAGTGGTCGTAAACCCTCCTATATAGCCAGTGAAGTGACTAGTGATACACAGAGATGAAACAAATCCTTCTATATAAGTTGTACATGTTTATCTGCAGTATTCCCATCTCTACAGCCATTCAAAGTCTAGAAATTATACAGCTTGTCTGAACTGTTCAAAAAAGGGGTAAGCTATATGTCAGCGACCAGAAAAGATATACATTTGAAGTAAAGTACATGTGTAACACTCATTATTAACTTTGGAGTGAGCTCAGACTAGTGCATATTGAAGAGCTTGCCCTTCAAGATCCCACATGTCTGGCCTCTGTGAAGTTACAGCAGTGGATCTGTTAGTTCTAGATTTTCTACAGACAAAGAGACTATGCAGGGGTTTAACTACAAGAATTAAGAGAACGGCAGAGGACAGATAGACGTTTTAGGCCCAAAGTCACAACCAGGACTTTTCCAAGAGCTGTTCACCTGCCCGAACTGAGCAATGGGAGAAAGGCTTTGGTAAGAGAGATGACAAGAATCCAATGGCCACACTGACTGAACTGTAGAGATCCTGCGTGGAGATATGACAAAGTTCCAGAAGGACAACCATCACTGCAACCCTTCACTGATCTGGGCTTTATGGCAGAGTGGCTAGACGGAAGCTTCTCCTCACTGCAAAGCACATGAAAGCCATCTTGGAGTTTGCAACAACACCTGGAGGACGTTCTGGCTGTGATGAACAAGAGTCTCTGATCTGATGAAATCAAGATTGAACTGTTTGGCCTCGAATCTAAACATTATGTCTGGAGGAAATCACTGCCCAATACCATCCCTATAGTGAAGCAAGGTGGTGGCAGCATCATGCTGAGGGGGTGTTTTTCTGCAGCAGGGACTGGAAGACTGGACTGGTCAGGGTTGAGGGAAAGCTGAATGCAGCATAGTACAGCTATATCCTAAATGAAAACCTGTTCCACAGTGCTCAGGACCTCAGACTGGGCCGAAGGCTCACCTTCCAACATAACAATAATTCTAAGCACACAGCAAAGACAACAAAGAAGTGGCTTAGGGACAACTCTATGAATATCCTAGAGTGGCCCAGCCAGAGCCCTGACTTGCACCTTATTGCCCTATTGAAAATCTCTGGAGAGACCTGAAAATGGGTGGCACAGTGGCACAGTGGTGTCGTCGTTAGCTGGTTTTGCTGGTTCGAATCCCAACCTCAACACTACCAGCCTGGAGTTTGCATGTTCTCCCTGTGCCTTTGTGGGTTTCCCCCGGATACCCTGGTTTCCTCCCACGCTCCAAAGACGTTCTGGTAGGTTAATTGTATCCTGTCTAAATTGGCCATAGTATGTATATGTGAGATAGGGACCTTAGATTGTAAGCTCCTTGAGGGAAGGGACTGATGTCTATGTACACTGTATATGTAAAAGCGCTGCATAAATTGATGGCGCTATATAAGTACCTGAAAAAAATAGTAAAAATGGCTGTCCATCCAACCGGAGTGAGCTGGAGAGGAATTGCAAAGAAGAATGGCAGACAATACCCCAATCCAGGTGTGCAAAGCTTGTTGTGTTGTAGCCAAAAAGGCTTGAGGCTGTAATTGCTGCCAAAGGTGCCTTAATAAAGTATTGAGCAAAGCATGGGTGCTCAACCTGTGGCCTCCAGCTGTTGTGGAGCTACAAGTCCCATCATGCCATGCTTGCAACTATCAGCCTTGCAATGCCTTATGGGACTTCTTGTAGAAGTCCCACTAGACTTTGTTGATCAGCAACAGCTAGGGAGCCACAGCACCCATGGAGGGTCTGAATACTTAAAGTGGTTCTAAATACAGAATGGGTACAACTCCCTCCAAGCCTCCCCTTATACTTACCTGAGCTCCATCTCAATCCTACGATGTGCATGATGAAAGCAGCAGCTCTCCCGGGTATTTATCTCCCTATTGGCTCACACAGCAGCATGAGCAATTGGCTCCTACTGCTGTCAATCACAGTCAATGATCCAATAAGGAGAGAGTGGGGGACAGGGCCCAACTGCGCTCTGTGTGTGAATGGACAATGTCCATTCACAGAGGTGCGACTCGGGAGTGAGCTTGCTCAAGTGCCCTCATAGCAAGAGGCTTGCTATTGGGGGCACTCGGTAGGTGGAAGAAGCCAGGACTGCCGACGGGGGACCCTAAAAAAGATGAGGATCGGGGCTACTCTACTTCTTTTTTAACTACAGCCTTCACAATCACTTTAAGTACAAGTAATATTTAAATTTTTGATTTTTTTATAAATTCACAGACATTTGTAAAATGTTGTTTTCACTTTGTCATTATGGAGTATATAACCCCATGATTAAGTCTAACCTATGACGAAACATGTCGGGGGCGCTAAGCGGCAACTAACAAGAGAGATACCATAGCGCAGGGAGCCCAGGAAGGAGTGGAGTTTTTCTGATTTGGAGGTCCGGCCAAAGAGACGGGGTGAGACATATACTGGCTGAGACTGATACACCTTGGGTCCGCCGTGACCACATAACAGACAGTGTTTGGAATTGGATTTGGATTTGCAGTGCAGTGCGGTGCTGTGTGTTACTTTCTTTGCTGGTTTTAATGTGATAAAACGTGAGTGGAACTTTTGGAGTGCTTTTTAAAATTTTGCATTAAAATTGTTTTACTGATTCACACTATGGAAAGCTTCCTTTTTTATTTCTTATGTGGAGCCTAACCAGTCAACCAATTAACCAATCATATCATTTGATCTGTGGAATTCGATTGACCCCCCTTGGAGGGACCTTTATGCGCAGTGGCCCTTCACGAAAGTGTGGGCATACCTTTGTGGTGAGTGCGTTTCTTTTGGGGAGGAGGCACAAGTCACTGTGGTGTGGTGGAAGAGCACAGAAGATTTTATTTGATTGATTTATTTCACTTCAAGTATTTATTTATGGAACTTTTGCACCAACCACCAGCGGTTATTTGAACTTTAATTTTTGCTTGAGTTTGATTGGCTGTTGCTAATCATCTTACATATATATATTTATTTTTTGTATATGTTTTATTTTTTATGGTTATATATAGCACTGGGCACTTTTTTGGTGTGTTGAGTTATTATACACATATATATTGAGTTTATTATATCTACATTTTTTCACTGGAATATTGTGTGTATAGAAGTGTGATATATATTACAGCGCCACTATTTGTTATAAGTCTTTTTAATTTAAGATTTTTTTCACACAAATTCACCTATGGAGTATAGATTAATGAGAATAAAAAAAATATAAACAACTTCAGGCTGCAACATTGAAAAAAGTGAAGGGGATCTGAATACTTTATGAATGCACCGTTCATGTACAAATTTCAATTTCCTTTTCATAATAGATGTTGTACTATGCACACAGCATTAAGAGCCTCTACAGTAATATGTAAAAATGTTTGAAAATAATTTGGGACAGCTGTAAAAGGTGAATTTTTATATTCTGCTGCTTGCAGACACAGAGGATTTACTAAAAAGATGAGAATCTTCACACAATAAATTGTTTGTATATTCACTTCAATTACCCAGTCATATGCAAATGAAATAAGTAAACAGGAATTTCACATGGTAGGATAATTGAATGGAATCTTCACACAATTTATTGTGTGAACATTTTCAACTGCTTTAGTAAATCAGCCTTCTCTGCAGATAAGACATTTGCAATTTTTTAAGGAATCAAAAAGTAATGGATTAACAACCCTCCTGCTTTGATGATCTCCTGTAGGGTGATAATAGAAAACACTTTTTTTTTCTCATGGAAGTAGCAGCATTGGAATGGTAGCAGCAGGAAAGCAAAAAATGAAGAATAAACAGATTTTTTTTTTTTTGCTGGGATTCAGCATGTAGTAGCTAGTGGGCATGAAGAAGATAGTAAACATTGTGTTTTTCATTTTTGTAAAGAAATAGAATATCTATATAAAAAAATAGATGAGGCATTATCAGGACTTGACAAAAGGAATTAATTAATAGGTAAAATATTTGGAAATGTAAATTGTACCATTTAACTGATTTCTCATTTCAAGAGCCACTAAGTGACTTTCTGTATAAAATATAATATTATAAAATATATATATATATATATATATATATATATATATATATATATATATATATATATATATATGGGCTGTGGAAGGGCTGTGGAAATTAAAGATTAATTCCTCGAGTAATCGTTAATTTTTTTGATCGATCAAAATTCTTTTGATCGGTACTCACCTCTCTGCCATCTTCCGGGACATCACGGATCAGTTCCGTCAGAGATCCGGTGACATCACGGACATCGACATCACCGGAGGAGTCCGGTGACGTTGAAGTTCTGATTGAGTGTAACGCGTACGGGGGAGGAGCTACACATGACGTCACCCGCTGCTGCCCTATGGAACTAACACAATTGTCGGCTTTACATGCTGTGTTTTTATCATCTTTATGTGAGTAGTTTGTGTTTGAACACAAAAATTAAAGCGGTGAGCACTTAGATCTTTTCTTTCTACCCATGACCTGGCGTCCTTGCTGAGATCTAAGGAGACGTGAGAGAAGTTTATGGTCCGTGTTAACCCTTTTGATACCCACTTGCATGACCACCTGTTTGCACAGGAGTCCATGCCATAAGGTGAGAGTGATTAGTTAGGCCGGAGGTGGAGGGATTGTCACGCTACTGTGGAAAAAAAATTACTTACGTCAGTGCTTACAGTCGGGTGATTGTATATAGTGTATATCACATTTACCACTGACTAATGCAGAGTTGCAATGCAAGGAGATCAGCTAAAAGTAGTTGGATCTGTATGTGCATTATAATTAATCGAAATTAGTCGATTAATCGATTTAAAAAAAAACCGATGAATCGAACACGAACATTTCAATCAGTAACAGCCCTAATATATATACCGTATATACTCGAGTATAGGCCGACCCGAATTAAAGCCGAGGCACCTAATTTTACCACAAACAACTGGGAAAACTTATTGACTCGAGTATAAGCCTAGGGTGAAAAATGCGCAGCTACTGTAAGTGGAAAAGAGGGTCAACGATGCCCATTTGCAGCCTCACTGTGCCCATGCAGATGGACACAGTTGACCGATTTGGGGCCCTGTATCTCAGGGTCACTTAGTGCTAGGAACCCCATCTTTAGATATGTTGTAGTGCTAATTCCACTGGGTTGGAATACAACATTTGGGGTTCCTAGCTCCAAGTGTCCCCGAGATATGGGGCCCCAAATTCGGGTCAGAAAATGTCAAGCACTTTTCTGCAGCAGAGAATGACATTTTCCGAACCAACTTTGGGGACCCGTATCTCGGTACTTAGTGCTAGGAACCCCATATTTGGATATGTTATAGTGCTAGGTCCACTGGGTTGGCACACCGAGATACGGGGCCCCAAAGTCGGGTTGGAAATTTTTTTTTTTGCTGCAGAAAAGTGCTTGACTCGAGTATAAGCCGAGGGGGGCACTTTCAGCACAAAAAAATGTGCTGAAAAACTCGGCTTATACTCGAGTATATACGGTATATATATATATATATATATATATATATATATATATATATATATATATATATATATATGTGTCTGGTTGATGATGTAATGTGGAATACAATCTTTTATCTTTTCACTTTATGTTTCATTTACATCTGTGTGGCGCATTACCATATGATCTTTGAAGTCCATTAATTTGAATGACCTGCCAACACACAGCAACAGCCCCAAAAATGTATATAACTTTCCTTTTTTTGCAAGCACACTACAAAAAACAGTTTGTGCTTTATGGCACACTGCTCCATGGGTGTATTGCCTACTATAGTATTTGTGCCCTGGGGTGCCATTCTTTTTTTTCAATCTCTTTATTTTTGTTACATATAAAAAAGAAAAAGAAAAAGGAATTGTTGTTATACACAGAATCAATAAAACGTTAACTTCTCAACAATTCCATCAACAATTCCAAATAACCTCTTACCCCTCCCTCACCCCCCCTTCACAAATCCCACCCCCCTCCTGCTCTTGGTCTAGTTCCTAAGTATTTATTCCCCTCTATGCCTCTTTCATCTGGAGTGCCATTCTAAATGGTAAACTGCCATGCTGTAATGTAGATTACTATAATATATAGGCCTGCATTGTCCTAAATGTGTGATATGGAGCACGACAAGCAGCAACTGGTCATTGTCATTCCCCACAGGTAATGCTCATGCAAGGAGGGTGTGGGGAAGGAGAGCTGACCTTTGAGTGGCTTCACCTGGCCATTTTCTGTGGCATCACCTGGCCATTTTCTGTGGCATCACCTGGCCATTTTCTGTGGCATCACCTGGCCATTTGTATTATTGTTATCGTGCATCATCATTGCCTGTCAATCCTTTGGCCTCAACACACATTTTGTATTTGACGTTTTTGTCTGACAATATCTTGATATTTTATGTGCCTCTTTTTATTGCTGCATCTTTTTTACAAATGCATATCAGGCACAGTATAAAAATGTCTTTTTGCAATGTTCCTCAGTGAAATTTAACATATTTCCCATTAAGTTTCATTCCTTAGCATTGTGAGAAAGCACCGATGGCATAACCATCACGGTGTTCAACATATGTAGTCAGAGGCTAAGAAATGGCTATCTGGATACAAAAATGAGTTTTTCCGCTTTTATACAAAATATAAAACACTGTCATACTGCCTATCTCTTATTTTAGGGACTGCATTGTACAATAACCCGGCTGTAGATCCCTCTATTTTCTACACTTATGCCCCGTACACACATCAGAAAAATCTTGGATGGTTTTTCCGACGGAATTCTGCTCAAGCTTGGCTTGCATACACACGGTCACACAAAAGTTCGCTGAACTTTCGACCGCCAAGAACGCGGTGACATACAACACTACGACGAGCCGAGAAAATTAAGTTCAATGCTTCCGAGCATGTGTCAAATTGTTTCCGAGCATGCGTAGGAATTTTGCGCATCGGAATTGCTACAGACTTTTGGAATTCCCAATCGGAACTTTTTCCGACCGAAAAATGAAGAACCTGCTCTCAATCTTTTGCTGGCTGGAATTCGGCCAGCAAAAGTACGATGGAGCATACACACGGTCGTATTTTCCGACCAAAAGCTCTCATCGGTCTTTTGCTGGCCGAATTTCCGATTGTGTGTACGGCATTACACTGCTCCTGATATAACAAGAGACAGTCTCATTCTAAATGAGTACAATATAAAACAAATTATAATAAAAAAAAACAAGGTGGAAAATGATATGATTTGTAAAAGCCCCATAGCAGTCATTGAGAAGTATGCAAAGCTGGTCAATCAAATATCAGTTTTAGTCAGAACTTAGATTACCCTAAGCTGCAACTCTTACCCAACATTCATTATCTTAAATGCATCTGATCTTCTCTGAATTTCTTACACATCAGTAATATCTGTGGCTATTTAGTCTTTTAAATGCTTTAGTAATGTACAGTGGTGTGAAAAAGTGTTTGCCCCCTTCCTCATTTCCTTTTCCTTTGCATGTTTGTCACACTTGAGTGTTTCGGAACATCAAACCAATTTAAACAATAGTCAAGGACAACACAAGTAAACACAAAATGCAATTTGTAAATGAAGGTGTTTATTATTAAAGGTGAAAAAAAATCCAAACCATCATGGCCCTGTGTGAAAAAGTGATTGCCCCCCTTGTTAAAACATACTATAACTGTGGTTGTCCACACCTGAGTTCAATTTCTCTAGCCACACCCAGGCCTGATTATTGCCACACCTGTTCACAATCAAGGCATCACTTAAATAGGAGCTGCTTGACACAGTAAGGTCCACCAGAAGATCCTTAAAAGCTACACATCATGCCGGGACCCAAAGAAATTCAGGAATAATTGAGAAAGAAAGTAATTGAGATCTATCAGTCTGGAAAGGGTTATAAAGCCATTTCCAAAGCTTTGGGAATCCAGCGAACCACAGTGAGAGCCATTATCCACAAATGGCGAAGACATGGAACAGTGGTGAACCTTCCCAGGAGTGGCCGGCCGCCCAAAATTACCCCAAGAGCGCAGCGACGACTCATCCAAGAGGTCACAAAAGACCCCACAACAACGTCCAAGGAACTGCAGGCCTCACTTGCCTCAGTTAAGGTCAGCGTTCATGCCTCCACCATCAGGAAAAGACTGGGCAAAAATGGCCTGCATGGCAGAGTTCCAAGGAGAAAACCACTGCTGAGCAAAAAGAACATCAAAGCTCGTCTCAATTTCTCCACAACACATCTTGATGATCCCCAAGACTTTTGGGACAACATTCTGTGGACCGATGAGACAAAAGTGGAACTCTTTGGAAGGTGTGTGTCCAAGTATATCTGGCGTAGAAGGAACAATGCATTTCAGAAAAAGAACATTATACCAACAGTAAAATATGGTGGTGGTAGTGTGATGGTCTGGGGCTGTTTTGCTGCTTCAGGACCTGGAAGACTTGCCGTGATAAAAGGAACTATGAATTCTGCTGTCTACCAAGAGATCCTGAAGGAGAATGTCCGACCATCTGTTCGTGTACTCAAGCTGAAACAAACTTGGGTTCTGCAGCAGGACAATGATCCTAAACACACCAGCAAGTCCACCACCGAATGGCTGAAGAAAAACAAAATGAAGACTTTGGAGTGGCCTAGCCAAAGTCCAGACCTGAATCCTATTGAGATGTTGTGGTATGACCTTAAAAAGGCCGTTCATGCTCGAAAACCCTCTAATGTAACTGAATTAGGACAATTCTGCAAAGATGAGTGGGCCAAAATTCCTCCAGAACGCTGTAAAAGCCTCATTGCACGTTATCGCAAACGCTTGGTTGCAGTTGTTGCTGCTAAGGGTGGCCCAACCAGTTATTAGGTTTAGGGGGCAATCACTTTTTCACACAGGGCCATGATGGTTTGGATTTTTTTTCACCTTTAATAATAAAGACCTTCATTTACAAACTGCATTTTGTGTTTACTTGTGTTGTCCTTGACTATTGTTTAAATTGGTTTGATGTTCCGAAACACTTAAGTGTGACAAACATGCAAAGGAACAGGAAATGAGGAAGGGGGCAAACACTTTTTCACACCACTGTATGTGAAATAAATTGGTTAAATGTCAATGATTTTAAAAATGAGTATTTATTTTTTCATAGGGTGTACTTATATATGTGCATGCATATCCATAGTTTTAATTGTGCCTTTCCAGTCCTACTTTACTGCAGGTTATCCTGACAGGGTCTGCTTGACTTAAAATAATGGACTCTGTAGTCTATAACAGTTAGCGGTAAGATTAGGCTGCCTAGACTTTGGGTTCGGTGGGAGTAGTTTTATTAATGAAAAGTCAGAAGTACTGTTTTATTGTGACCTCGTAAGCTGTTTTGTGCCTATTGATTTATGTAAATGTGTTAATTTTAAGCATAAGTCTATGTATATTAAAAAAGAATCGCATGAATGTCCTTGATTCCTTCCAGGCATGTTTTACTTTTTGTGTTTGACTAAAATTAAAAATATCCCTTAAGCATACCTCCCAACTGTCCCTGATTTTGAGGGACTGTCCCTGATTTGTCCCTCATTTTGGTCTGATCTATATAGTTGTATATAAAATGCACTTTTTATCTTTCAAAAAGTGTTTTCCAGTGCTAAACCTTTCATCCAATTTCTAAATTGCTGCATTTGTACATTTTAAAAGCCAATATAAAGTAATAGTAGTGGTAAAAAAAAAAGCACTTGTGGATTTAATTAACCTTTTGTTGGGTTAATTCTCCTTTAGGGGGGTGTGGCAGAGGGTGTGTCCTATGCCTACATATATTTTCTAGTAGGTGTCCCTCATTCCCATCTCAAAATGTTGGGAGGTATGCCCTAAGTACTCTAGGACAGACCACCACATTATCCAAGAAAAGAGGCAACAGATGATATCATCTGATTGTTGTCATTTTAAATAACTCCTGCAGATCTGCTTTTGTCCATGTGGGCAGTCATAGGCAAGAGATAAGTGCATTTTGACCATAGGTGCATGTGCAATCTGTGAAAAGATAGTCTGTGTCCAAACTGCAGACCATAGGCATGCGCACAGGGTGTGCCAGGTGTGCCTGGGCACACCCTAATCACCCTGTGTGGTGCATATCCCCCCTGTTTAGACCCCTAATATTCCATCAAAGAAAAAAAAAGATCTCCTTTTTTCAGCAAATTTTTATTTTTTAAAAATAATAAAAATAAAAACTACTGACAACGCCACACCTATGCTGCAGACTATGCATAATAAAGCGTTTACATATTCCAACAAGAAGTAAAAGGATGTTAAAACAAGCCATAACTGACTTATGTAGTTACAGGCATTGTGAAGAAATTCATCTTTAAAATTAACAGCAGAGGTACTGAACTTGTTTTTTTCCCTATTACTTTCTATTGCACTGGAATCTTGGCAGCTTGTAAGTTTTTGAATTTAAACACACAGCAGGTATGTGTAAGCTGTTGGAAACTGAATCTGTTTTGTGATCTTTGAGGATCCTTGAGAATTAATTACTTCACAGTACAGGCAGCTAGAGAGGTCAGAGGTGACTTGTTTTAACACTGTTTTGCTGCTTGTTAAAGAGGGACTGTACTGTAAAAAAAAAAAAAATTAAAAGCCAGCAGCTACAAATACTGCAGCTGCTGACTTTTAAAAAATGGACACTTACCTGTCCCTGGTTCCAGCGGTGTCGGCAGCAGAAGCCGATCGCTCGCTCGGCTCTCTGCTGTAGCCGGCGCCATTCTCGGTGAGGGAATCAGGAAGTGGCTTCACTTCCCGATTCCCTACTGCGCATGCGCGAGTCGCGCGGCGCAATGAGATTCTTCAGCGCTGTCTGCCGGGTCACGTGTGTGTCCCGGCAGACAGCGCGCTGGGACAGGAACTTGCGTAAACTCCCACGGGAGTTTATGCCGGAAGTGGGTGCAGATACCTGTCTTAGACAGGTATCTGCACCCCCCTCCCCCCTGAAAGGTGCCAAATGTGACACCGGAGGGGGGGAGGGTTCCGAAAAGCGGGAGTTCCACTTTAGGGTGGAATCCCGCTTTAACCCCACAAATTGGGCCTTGATCAGGTGTTAATTGTTAATAGAGATCTCCCGATTTTCTTTTACTTGCTGAAAAAAAATAAACAAAACCACATTTTGAAAACTTTTTTGCTATTATTACAATGCATTCTATGCATTAAAGAGGAAGTAAAGCACAGTTTTTTTTTCTTACAGGCAAAAGTAAAGGCATAGTTTTATGTGAAACCTACCTGCAAACAAAGCCCTCATCGTCACCGCTGGAGGCCGCATCCATTTTTGCCCGTTTTCCTTCCGGGTCCACGGACTCTGGCTGTGTGACTGGCCGGAGCCGTGTGACGTCACTCCTGCGCATGCACGAGGGAGTCGCAGGTCATGGCACAGGGCTCTGAACAAACGGCACAGGTGGCTGTTCCTTCAGAGCGCTTGCGCTGATGATGTCATCGGCTGCATTTACAGTAAATATCCCCTAAACGGCACACGTTTAGGAGATATTTACAGTATCTATAGGTAAGCCTTATTATAGGCTTGCCCATAGGAACAAACAATACATGGAAGTTTACTTCCTCTTTAAGATAAAAAGCTTTCTGCAGCAGCCCCCCTAATATTTACCTGAGCCCATCTCGATCCAGGGATGTTGTACGAGAAACCCGGCTGTCCAGGACTCTCCCTCCTGATACAGTGGGGGCTATTTGCTCCCGCTGCTATCAATCAAAGTAAGTGAGCCAAGTGCACCAGTGCACAGCGCAAGGTCCATATAGACATGAATGAGTGAGTTTGGCGTGGAGGAACTTGACTGGCCTGCACAGAGTCCTAACCTCAACCCAATATAACACCTTTGGGATGTATTAGAGCGGAGACTGCGAGCCAGGCCTTCTTGTCCACATCAGTGCCTAACCTCACAAATGCACTTCTGGAAAAATTGTCAAACATTCCTATTAACACACTCCTAAACTTTGTGGACAGCCTTCCCAAGAAGAGTTGAAGCTGTTATAGCTGCAAAGGGTGGGCCAACTCAATATTGAAAAACAAACAAAAAGGAAGGTGCGTGCACCATGCATTACTGAAAGACATTTAATGAATATTAAAATCAATAAAAATGGGTACTCGCAAAATGACAATTGTCAATGAGCCATAGACAGTAGCTTAGCTCTGAGGAAGGGGGTGTGCCCCCGAAACACGGCAGTTTTACACCCCTTGATGTGAAACGACACAGGTGTGTCCGCACTGCTTAACATTTTTATCGATTTTAATATTCAATAAATGTCTTTCGGTAATGCACTAGGTGCGTGTGCCTTCCTTTTTGTTTTTGTAGTATCCATTGGGATTACCCTGTCTGAAGAGGGCGGCATCCGCCCAGTTTTGGAACTGCCGTTGTCTTTGCTGCTTTCCACCACAGAAGACCTCATAGCTCAAGTGACTGCTTGCCTTTGTGTATGATCTTATTCTCTCTGGAGAAGAGACGCTTGAGAGGGGATATGATTTCAATATACAAATACCATACTGGTGACCCTACAATAGGGATAAAACTTTTTCGCAGAAGGGAGTTTAACAAGACACATGGCCACTCACTAAAATTAGAATACAAGAGGTTTAACCTTAAACTACGTAAAGGGTTCTTTACTGTACACACGATCGGAATTTCCAACAACAAATGTTTGATGTGAGCTTGTTGTTGGAAATTCCGACCGTGTGTAGGCTCCATCGGAGAGGATGTTTGAGAGCTGGATCTCAAATTTTCCGACGACAAAATCTGTTGTCGGAAATTCCGATCGTGTGTACACAATTCCGACGCACAAAAGTCAATGCATGCTCGGAATCAAGTAGAAGATTGCACTGGCTATTGAACTTAATTTTTCTCAGCTCGTCGTACGTCACCGTGTTCTTGGCAATAGGAATTTCCGACAACATTTGTGCGACCGTGTGTATGCAAGACAAGTTTGAGCCAACATCCGTCGGAAAAAAATCCACGGTTTGGTTTTCGGAATGTGCGATCGTCTGTACATGACATTAGAGCGGCAAGGATGTGGAATTCCCTTCCACAGGCAGTGGTCTCAGTGGGGGGCATTGATAGTTTCTATAAACTATTAGATAAGCACCTGAACGACTGCAACATACAGGGATATACAATGTAATACTGACATATAGGGATGCACCGATACCGGTATCGGCGCCGATACTAGCCATTTTCGCGAGTATCGGTACTCGCGAAAATGCTCCGATACCGGACACCGATACTGGAAGTGACGTCGCTTGGGAGCGGACCGCCTCCTCCTCCCCTCTGAACAGTGCCTTCCCCGCCTCCTCCTCCCCTCTGAACAGTGCCTTCCCCACCTCCTCCTCCCATTGGCACCGCTAGGTGCAGGCCCGCCCATCCTAACAGCCCACAAGCGTTGTTTCCTTGCTGCACGATGCCTGCAGTCCCTGGCTGTCTCCTATACCATGCCTTCAGTCCCTGACTGTCTCCTCTACCATGCCTGCAGTCTCTGACTGTCTCCTCTACCATGCCTGCAGTCTCTGACTGTCTCCTGTACCATGCCTGCTGTCTCTAGCTGTCTCCTATACCATGCCTTTAGTCCCTAACTGTCTCCTGTACCATGCCTGCAGTCTCTGACTGTCTCCTGTACCATGCCTGCAGTCTCTGACTGTCTCCTGTACCATGACAGCAGTCTCTGGCTGTCTCCTATACCATGCCTTCAGTCCCTGACCGTCTCCTGAACCATGCCTGCAGTCTCTGGCTGTCTCCTATACCATGCCTTCAGTACTTGACTGTCTCCTGTACCATGCCTGCAGTCTCTGGCTGTCTCCTATACCATGCCTTTAGTCCCTGACTGTCTCCTGTACCATGCCTGCAGTCTCTGACTGTCTCCTGTACCATGCCTGAAGGCTCTGACTGTCTCCTGTACCATGCCTTCAGTCCCTGACTGTCTCCTGTACCATGCCTGCAGTCTCTGGCTGTCTCCTATACCATGCCTTTAGTCCCTGACTGTCTCCTGTACCATGCCTGCAGTCTCTGGCTGTCTCCTATACCATGCCTTTAGTCCCTGACTGTCTCCTGTACCATGCCTGCAGTCACTTCTGCCTGTTGTCCTGTTGTGTCCTCCTTCCCTCTACCAGCTGTCACCTCTGCCCCCATGTCTCCCAATAACCCTCCTATCCCCATTCTCCCCCCCCCAGTGATCACAGCCTTTTCCATCTAAACTCTCCCACCCCACAATCCCTATTTAACCCCACCCTCAACTACCTTGCCCTCACTTACCCCTCCCACCCTGCCATCACCCGGCTTCCAAACAACAACCCCCTGCCACCTCCCAAACCACCCCTCTTCGTAGGCGATAGGTATCGGTAATTGGTATCGGCGAGTACATGATGTCAAGTATCGGTACTCATACTCGGTGTCAAAAAAGTGGCCTTGGTGCATCTCTGCTGACATATAATCACACACATAGGTTGGACTTGATGGACTTGTGTCTTTTTTCAACCTCACCTACTATGTAACCATGTAAGTCAATATTGAACCCTATGGACTAAAACTGGTGTAGCGCCGGGCTCCTGAAGAGCATACGCTATATTTTGGTAAATTTAATGTTACTAAAACCATTGTTGGGTTTTAGGGTTAATTATACTAAATTATGGTCTCAGTACCAGTTTGGCTGGACTGTATTGTGTTCTGCTTGGCCATAGGTGTCGGTGTCACCTCTGGCAAACATAGGAACACAGTCCGGTTGGACGCATTGGGTGCCAATCTTTCTCGGAACCAATCAGTGGGTGTATTGTCTCGCTGTGAATTCTGGGAGAGAGTACTTAAGGTACTGAGGTCACATGATTTGGGGTTCCGGTCCAGAAGATCTTTCTGACTGCTTGGTCCTGGTCCTCCTGACCAGCCCTCAGGGGCCCTCATGGCCTGAAGTGCGGATCCATCCGTTTCTGAGTCTTGGGGCTGGCTACCCCGAGGTACAGTAACTGGAAGGAGGATTCCAAGGAGGTCCGGTCCCGTCTCGGTTTTGGAGAGGCCCAGCAACTGAGAATGCAACCAGGGGAGAACTGTTTGGAAGAGGGCCACACACAAGGCTGGCTGCTCAGCAAGAGCTTGGAAGCTAAGTTGGAAGGACACCAGGTAAATCCACACCCATACGGTATCGCCGGACCGGCTGCAAGATACTGGTACCGTGTGAGGGTTCTTTAAGTTTTCCATTCTTTAGTTACAACCAAGTCTGTGGCAGAGACTTTCCATTCTTCAGTTACAACCAAGTTTGTGGCAGAGACTTTTCATTTTAAAGTTCTACAACCAAGTCTGTGGCAGAGACTTTGCTTTATCTGAATCACCTGTCGGCTGCTAATTTTACCAAAAGGGGATTTATCCGATGGTTGTGGTATCCAGTTGCGAATGGCTATTCCCTGGATTTCATAGTGAGAGACATTCAATGTCAGCAGTTCCAAGAGTACCTGAACTTCCTTCCCTGTTGAGAGACTGTATTTCGTCTGACGGTTTTTGCAAATAAAAATGCCTAAAGTGGATCCAGTGTCAGTCTCTACAGTTCCTTTGGGCCATCCACCTTGGGAAACCCCTAGACGCACACGAGGTCAAGAAGGTAACGGTAAGCCCAAAAATAACCAGCAGCTCTTTCGGGGGTCAGTGTTACACTGGGATGCCATTAAACTTCATGTGCGTGTAAAGGCAGGTGTCCCAATACTTTTGGAAATATAGTGAATGTATGCATATTATTTGTTATATACACCTGCAGTAGGGCCCAGAAACAACACTGTGCATTTTGATTTTTTTTTTCTGTCCTACCTAAACACACTGACACTGACCCTAAAGCACATGGGACACAATTTGTCCGGTTCAGCAGGCACTGGCCAAATTTCCATCCATGTATAGGGACAGTGATTATACAGAAGTTGATCTACCGATGGACTTCTGTGCAACCAGCCTGTCGGATAAATGCCTCTCGATGAGCTATAGCCGACAGCTCTGATCAGTGTATTTTGATGGTGGGAAAGTATCCTCACTGCCAGAACACAATAGCTCAGTGAGAGTGCTTTCTCCATCCACCAAATCCACAATTAGCACTTAGAAAGCAATGGTTTTGAGTGCCAACACTGTTTTTCAAGCTGGATTTGAACATGACTGGCTGGCTTTAGTCTACGCGGTGGCAAGTCTGATACCTAGACTGATAACAGGACAGACCCGGATCCGGATCATCAGCTCAGTCATCCCAGGACCATTAACTTCATCCTCTGGCCATGTGCTACTTTAAATATTCAGCAGAAGTCCTCCACAGACTAAGAAATTCCACTGCAACATTGCCAGCTCCCATTCAAAAAATTCTACGAAAAGAACGTCTATTAAAGATCGACCTACTATCAACCTGCAAAAACAGGAAGATACCAACCCAACCACAACAATTAACATGCGCCATGATCAACACCAGATCGGCAGCCAAACACAGACTAGAAGTACACGACTTTATCACCCAAAACAATATAGACTGCCTCTTCATCACGGAAAGCTGGCTAACACCCGACTGCAACACCATCCTCACCGAATTGGTGCCGGAGAACTACAGGATCCTAACTGAACATCGGATAGGAAAAAAAGGAGGAGGCCTAGCAGTGATTTTTAAATCGCACCTGGCACTCCCCAAACCAATCTTACAGAACCCAGTGCCTTTTATGGAAACATTGACGCTACATCTTCAATCAACACCCCATGACACCACCCACATTCTACTTTGCTACAGACCACCAGGACCAAAGACCAATCTGCTTACACCCCTCACGGAGTTTATCTCAATACACACACTGAAATCCAAAAACCTCCTGGTACTTGGAGACTTCAACCTCTGGGCAAACTCTACCCAAGACCCTATCGCGACCGCCTGCATCAGCCAACTGGAAGAACTGGGTCTCCAGCAACTGATAAAGACCCCCACACACGGATCAGGACACACTCTGGACCTCATCTTCAAACAAAATCTGGACATCAACACAGTAGACAACATACCACTACCATGGACGGATCACCACGCCATCAAATTCAAAATCTCCACCAACATCACCCACCAAAAACAGAAACCTGCAACAACAACTCATTGGACCAGATCGCAGAAAAAACTGCACTCTGATTCCTTCAAAACCACCTTAGCAAACAAAATAGCAACTCTGAATTTAACCCTCTCATCGGAGCAAACTCTCAGCTCCCTAAACAATGTATTACTACAATCAGCTGACTCAGTGGCTCCAAAGCGCAGAACACTCATCAAGAGGAAAAAACGCAGGATGGTTCAACAGCTCGCTCACGCTACTCAAGCAAGAATGCAGAAGAGCCGAAAGAGCATGGAGAATAAATCCCACCAAGGGAAATCACACTAAATACAAAGGGCTGACACAGAACTATCAGAAGGCAATCTTCAAAGCAAAAAAATATTATTTCTCAAATACCATCTCAGCAGCCTTAAATCGGCCCCGGGAATTTTTTAAAATAGTCGCTCAGTCGATGAACCCGGCATGCTTAGAGCTCCCCGCTAATGAAACCCAAGATTTCTGCAATGAATTATTAGATTTTTTCATCAATAAAATCATCAACATTAGGAAAACAATTGATCAGAAAAAGACATCCGACGGCAGGCAACCAGAGCAAAAAGTCGATATCAACACAAACATCCCACAACCACCAAAGTTTTCTCTGATCCCAATCACCACGGATACCACTAAAAACATCATCAAAAATCTCAGAGACAGCACATCCTCTATTGACATCATCCCCACAAAACTCCTGAAAGAATGCTCCGACATCCTGGCTCCCACCATAACGCACCTCATAAATCAATCGTTCAAAGAAGGGATTGTTCCAGGTGCCCTCAAACAAGGCATCATCAAACCCCTGCTAAAGAAACCCAACCTCGACCCCCGGGACCCCAACCACCGCAGACCGATAACAAGCTTGAACAACATTTCCAAGATTATGGAGAAAGCGGTAGTACAACAGATACAACGCAATCTGGACACACACACACTCCTGGATCCGTTACAATCAGGATTCCGCCCAGGCCATGGGACAGAAACCGCACTCCTGAAGATTTGGGATGATGCCCTCGAAGCAGCGGATGACGGAGAATCATGTCTCCTGGTGCTCTTCAACATCTACATTCGTCCACTCCTCAACATCATCAGGAGATCAGACCTCTGCTTCCACTCATACGCCGACGACACTCAATTATATTTTCGTATCACCGGACAAAAAGACCATCATCAGCAATTAGGAAAATGCCTCACTATGATAGACGACTGGATGACTACTAGCTCCCTCAAACTTAATGAATCAAAAACAGAACTTCTTATTCTACATGCAAATCATAACCCCCGAACCAAGATCCCTTGGACACCTCCTACCATCTTTGGACAGACCACCGCCACTAGGACCAAGGCCAAGAGTCTCGGAGTCATTTTTGACTCAGAAATGTCAATGGATGCCCAAATAGGAGCAGTAGTCAGTGGATCACACCATCTGCTCCGCCTGCTACGCAGACTCATCCCCTTCATTCCAAAGGAGGACAAAGCAGTGGTAGTTGGAACAGTCATCAATTCTCGACTGGACTACGCTAACTCCCTTTACATAGGATTACCCCAATATCAACTTGCGCGCTTACAACTTATCCAAAACACGGCGGCAAGGCTGATAACAGGGAAGAAACCCTGGGAATCCATCTCCCCTTCCCTGAGGAATCTACATTGGCTAAACGTAAGGAATCGGGTCGCATTCAAGACCCTCTGCCTCACCCACAAATGCACACACGGAAACGCTCCGCAATACCTTCGCGAGAAAATAAAACACTACACACCGAATCGCAGTCTTCGATCGGCTAATCAAAATCTTCTCCTCATTCCTAAATCCCGCTACAAATCAAAGGGGGAACGGAGATTCGCTGTCCAGGGACCACGGCTATGGAACGCTCTACCAACCGACATTCGCATGGAAGAAAACCATCAGGCCTTCAGGAAGAAACTTAAGACCTACCTCTTCTAGAAGCTGGATAACCAAACGCCAATACAGCGCCTTGAGGCGATTCAGTTCGCATTGTAGCGCTATACAAGTTATTCATTCACTCATTCATGACAGGTGCAATAGAGCATGATAAACCCACACCACTGGTAAATTCACAGAAGTCCTTCAGCAACCCATATATACAAGTTTCTCATGTCCATTCCACTTTACAAGTTAACCTCTGAAAAGGCTATCACAGTGAGCATGTGACTGGGAGACGATCATCGTTAGTTCAAACTGAGCGGTGATAATAAAGTGCGCTCTCACTACAAAAAATGCCACTGTGGAAGAAAGCCCACTTCCTTGATGCAACATATATGTGTTACCTCAGCAGGACGCAGATACAAATGTGTCAATGTTTTAATGCCCATAGCACCATCACAGGTGCATTTTAAGCATTTTTATATACAGCATAAAATCTAAAATGTCAAATATGACTGGTAAAAGCAACTAAAATTCATATAAACAAGTAAGTGTTTTTGTTTCAATAACCTTAGTTCAGAATATACTGTATAATGTGCGAAATATTGATAAAATGGCTTCACAGCAATTCATACTTATAAAATTAAGGTGCCACCAAACAATTGATGCCACTATTCACCTATAATCTACGTCCACCTTCGTAAAATCAAGAATTATGTGTCAGCAGTTTACAAAGGCAATTACAAAATAATAATTATAGAGGTCTGTCCGATAGAAACAACCATCAAGCTGATTAGACCCTCTACCGTTATCACAAAGAAGTTAACTGACAAGAAACTGACAAATTATACTCCATGTGAATGTCTGCTATAATTGCTGTCTACAGAATTGGAGTTGCCCTTTGTGACACTGGGGCTTGTTCGCTGGAAGCAGAAAACCAGTCTTGACAGTTTCTCTGGATAATCCCCAATGCTCTCACCTAGAGCTTACATGTGGATACTGCTGCTTTTTTCAATTACACAAAAAGATTACTATCATAGGTTAGGTATATGTATTACACCAAAAACAAAAGAGTTAAATGCAGACAGCAATCTTGCATGGACTGTAAAATAAAAATGTCATATATATATATATATATATATATATATATATATATATATATATATATTTATATACAGTATCTCACAAAAGTGAGTACACCCCTCACATTTTTGTAAATATGTTATTATATCTTTTCATGTGACAACACTGAAGAAATTACACTTTGCTACAATGTAGTGAGTGTACAGCTTGTATAACAGTGTAAATTTGTCCCCTCAAAATAACTCAACACACAGCCATTAATTAATTAAAATTAATTAATTAAATTGAAAAATTGCCGGCATCTGCACTCATCCCCATAGTACGTGGGTGTGGACCCGTTTGAACTGTGTCTATTGTCTTATGTTCTAAAATTTGTAATTCCGTGTTAGCAATCCTATGTTGGGCTTGCATACACTAAATGTTTTATGTTATTTTTCTTAATAAACTCAAATTTTTATATATATCTGTTTCTAACTCTCTGGGTATCGAGATAGTCCATCATTTCCACAGGTGTCGTATGGTAGCACCAGGGAGTAGTCCATGCGGATACACCTATATCTCTACACAGCCATTAATGTCTACACCGCTGGCAACAAAAGTGAGTACACCCCGAAGTGAAAATGTCCAAAGTGGGCCCAAGGTCTCGGGTGTGAATGGAGAGCAGGTGTGTTAAATTTGGTGTTATCGCTCTCACTCTCTCTCATAATGGTCACTGGAAGTTCAACATGGCACCTCATGGCAAAGAACTCTCTGAGGATGAGTACACATGAGTACACGTGATCAGCGTCATATCCAGAGGTTGTCTTTGGCAAATAGACATATGAGTGCTGCCAGCATTGCTGCAGAGGTTGAAGGGGTGGGGGGTCAGCCTGTCAGTATCCAGACCATATGCCGCACACTGAATCAAATTGGTCTGCATGGCTGTCGTCCCAGAAGGAAGCTTCTCCTAAAGATGATGCACAGGTTTGCTGAAAACAAGCAGACTAAGGACATGGATTACTGGAACCATGTCCTGTGGTCTGATGAGACCAAGATAAACTTATTTGGTTCAGATGGTGTCAAGTGTGTGTGGCGGCAACCAGTTGAGGAGTACAAAGACATGTACAGTATGTCTTGCCTACAGTCAAGCATGGTGGTGGGAGTGTCATGGGGCTGAATGAGTGCTGCCAGCACTGGGCAGCTACAGTTCATTGAGGGAACCATGAATGCCAACATGTACTGTGAAATACTGAAGCAGAGCATGATCCCCTCCCTTTGGAGACTGGGCAGTAGTTCAACATGATAACAACCTCAAACACAACTCCAGGACAACCACTGCCTTGCTAAAGAAGCTGAGGGTAAAAGTGATGGACTGGCCAAGCATGTCTCCAGACCTAAAGCCTATTGAGCATCTGTGGAGCATCCTCAAATGGAAGGTGGAGGAGTGCAAGGTCTCTAACATCCACCAGCTCCGTGATGTCATCATGGAGGAGTGGAAGAGGACTCCAGTGGCAACTCGTGAAGCTCTGGTGAACTCCATGCCCAAGAGGGTTAAGGCAGTGCTGGAAAATAATGGTGGCCACAGAAAATATTGACACTTTGGGCCCAATTTAGACATTTTCATTTAAGGGTGTACTCACTTTTATTGCCAGTGGTTTAGACATTAATGTCTGTGTGTTGAGTTATTTTGAGGGAACAGCAAATTTACATTGTTATACAAGCTGTATACTCACTGCTTTACATTGTAGCAAAGTGTTATTTCTGCAGTGTTGTCACCTGAAAAGATATAACAAAATATTTACAAAAATGTGAGGAGTGTACTCACTTTTGTCACCTGAAAAGATATAACAAAATATTTACAAAAATGTGATATACTGTGTATATTTTAAATAAATATATATATATATATATATATATATATATATATATATATATATATATATATATATATATATATATACTGTTTTTTCTGGCGTATAAGACTACCTTTTACACCGAAATTACACAGCCAAAAAGCGGGGGTCGTCTTATACGTCGGGTGAAGAAGCCGCCGGATGGATATCAGTCCGCTGGGTGCTCTGTAAAATTGTAATATGTATACAGTATGTGCCGCTCAGCCGATCCCGGCGGGCGATGCACACTGATGAATACAGAGCCTGCTAAGCCTGCTTGGATTGGGTAACAACCTCTGCCAATCCGAGCAGGCTACATGAGTCAGAGCGGCGCGGGCTGATGTCACAGCCTCTGCCAATCCGAGCAGGCTTTGTATCCATCAACAGATTAGTAAAATACAATGCCTGCCGTGATTGGCTTAGCGGTGCACACTGTCTGCACACTGTATTCTGAAGTGTACCTGGCGCTACTGTACTAACACAGCATCATATACTGTGTGTACTTGGTGCTCTACATATTAACAAAGCATCCTGTACTTAACATCCAGCTCCAGATCTCCCCTAAAATACAGGTATGATTTATTGTGCTTTGGAGGAGAGGATTCATTGTTGCTGCCTACCAATTGTGGGATCTCTGGGACTTGTAGTTCACCAGTTTCCTTTTTCTAATTTTTTTTTTTTTTTTTTGTTTCTGATGGTTTTTTGTAAATGGTGTTGCCTCGGAAGGGGGGGGAGTCTTATATGGCGAGTATAGCCCCAAACCTAAGTTTTCACTGGAAAAATAGGGGGTCGTCTTATACACCCAGTCGTCTTATACGCCAGCAAATATGGTATACACACACACTCCTGTTTTTTTTCTGGTTTAGCAGAATTAATTTCCCAAAAAGGGATTATATTGTATATATATATATAAATAGATACAGTATTATTATTATATTATTATACAGGATTTAAATAGTGCCAACAGTTTACACAGTGCTTTACAACATAAGGGCAGACGGTACAATTACAATACAATTTAATACATTAGGAATCAAAGGGTCATGCTTGTTAGAGTTTTACAATCTCCATTAGAGCTTCCATCAGTGGCGTATCATCCATATGTGCAGGGTGTTCACTCCACACGGGCCCCTAAGAGGGGGGGGGGGCACTGTGACCCACACTGCACACATGGATGATTGTCCCTTAAATGGGACGATAATCAGTGCGGCGGGGGGGAGTTGCGAGCACCGATCTCCCTGCATCAGGGGCGGCACCAAGTGGGTGCTTGTGTGTTTAAGCATCCCCAAAAATTCTTTAAGCACCCCCAAAGCACCCACAAAATTCACATGGTAGTAGTTACAGATGTTAGTGGGGGTTTTTTTTTTTCCTGGCCTGTATGTTCTCTATTGCTGCCTGGAAGCTGGGGACACTTTTCTTGTGGAGGAATACAGCAGCTCAGGCCGCAGAAGCCAATGATCTTTAGCTAGAGCCGGCACAGGCTAATTTCAGAGGTGGATGGATATCCACCTCTCTGCTGCCCCGCCTCCCCCCAGCCTGGGCTCTTTGACTTCTGAGAAGAGGAGATGTTGGCAGCTGGAGGGAAAGGGGGGAGAGAGAGAGAGAGAGGAGAGAACACAGCCTGCTATGGGGGACACACTGTAAAGCCCCATACACACGGTAGGATTTTCGCATGGATTCTGTCCGATCGGACAATGTTGTTGAAAAATCCGACCGTGTGTATGCACCATCGGACAGTGTACGTCGGATTGTCCTACAGACAAAGTCCTATCTCCTGCTGGATAGATTTTTTGACAACACGGTCCGATCACACCAAATCCGATCGTGTGTAGCGACGGACAAAGTGCTACACATGCTCAGAAGAAATTCTGTGACTGAAGCGCTCGGTCAGGTAAAACTACCTTTCCTAATCGACACAGCACATTCGTCACGCTGCAATGTTAAAATGTCTTTAATGCAGCGCATTCTCTTTTTCTTTACAATGCAAGAAGAATGACATGTTTTAGCTGCTCCTATTCACCCGCACTTCTCACAAACTTAGTTCTTTATTAGTTTTCAGGATTTATACACTACATGTTTATTTTTACTCAGATCGTAAAAGAATCTTTGTTATATTTTTAAGATGATTTGTCTTTTTTTTTTTTTTTTTTTTGGGAATACATATTTGAAGGAGATTTTTTTTTTTTTTTTTTTTGGAGGGGGGTTGTGTGTCTCAACTTAGCAAAACCACATTATTAACATTTGTATTTGTTGCTTAAATTTACTAGGAGTTTGTTTGTTGTTGGTGCCCCTTGTTAATTATACTTTATGAGTAGTGAAATGTACCTGCCTACTCACAAATAAACTGTCATTGTAGAAAAGTAAAACACAATAGGCAATGATTATTTCAAATCAAAAATACCTTTATTTCGGTCTCAGCAACAAAACAACGAGGAACGCAGCAATGGTGAAACTTGTGGAATTTGAAAAGCCTTGGACCCCCACGGCAACCATCAATTTTCAAGCTTAGAAAATTGGGGGCCTGAGGAGTACGTATATTAAGGGGAGTGCAATCTGGTCCTAATGTCCAAAACATCCGGAACTGCAGCAGATGCCATCTAGGTCCCCAGGCTCTGGTACTACGAGAGGCTCCATCTTCTCTCAGACCAGACTGAATCCAGGTCGTCACTCTCAGGTCTTCCTTCCACGCTTCTTTGCACGCTATGGCTGTCGTGCTGGTGGGGTGGCAGAAGGAGGAGGAGGAGGAGGCGGAGCAAGGTCACTATGGCAAACATGTGTGAGTGGGCTCATCTCTCCAGCCATACCCTTATTTATGACTTTGAGGATGAGCCCCTCACACATGTTGTGTTGCCTCACCTCCATACCCATCATCTTCGTGACAACCACGGAGCCAAAGGTCTCCTCTTCAGTGGGTGTGGCATGTAGGGAGGCTGAAGCCTCTCTGATCATCCTGAGCGCTGACTCTCCCGCCTCACCCCCCCTTCTCGCCCTTCTGTAGGGAAGGCGGAGGGGAGGGATTTGGGAGTCAGTCAGGCTCCGAGGCCTAGCCCCCTCTTGGCTGCCACTACCCACCTCGTGGCTGCCACTAACCCCTTCCTCCTCCTGACTGCCACCTTCCACAGCCTCCTCCTGGCTGAGGTCTTCCTGTGTATGAAAAAAGAACATAGTTTCAGTTATTTGTTCATCAAACACACACAATTTTCATCTAGTGACTGTTGCAAAATTTTTACAAATAGAAAACCATACAATTCTCAGCCCTGCAGTTTATATTCTTGCCCCAAATGTCTCCAACACTACTGTCTGTTGATATGTCAATCACGTTAGGAACTAACCAATTGGGGATCCTGAATTAAGTGAACATCATTCATTATTCACATAAATGGTAACAAAACTACTATACCTGGAACAAGCTGGGCTCCTCCACCTCTTCCAGACTGGAAGGCCCAGGTTGCTCCTCGGAAGCCTCATCAGGGGTGGGCTGCGTGCAAGGAAGCGTGGAAGGAGGAGTCGAGAGTGACTCCGTGACATCAGCCTGGTCTTTGAGAAAATGGAGACTGTCATAGTACCAGAGCTTGGGGGCATAGACCTCATCTGCTGCAGTTGCAGTTTCTTCCGACTTCAGGACCTTCTTGCGCTCCCTGATATACGCACTCCTCAGGCTGCCAATTTTCTTTCTTATATCATCAACAGTTGCCGTGGGGAACCTTGGCTTTACAAATTCCACAAGTTCCAGCAGGGCTGCGTACCTCTTTGTTTTGATGCCGTAATGGGGGTGTTTGGCCTGCCATAAAATGGGAAATTCCCTGTATTTATCAATGAAGAGGGGGAGAAAACTCACGTCGTTGAATCCCTTCATAATCTCTGCAAGACACAACACCACACAAAACACTATAAATTATGTCAGGCTAAACTCTCCTAATCTTCTCCATAAAGAAGCCTCAAGTTCGAATCAGTCTAGGCTAGTTATGTACCAACGTCAAATTGTACCTTCGTTTCTAGCGATCGTCTCGTGCGTGAGCTTTCTCTCCCCTCGTCTCCCAGATCGTGGCTACGACACAGGCGTGTGACGTTTTATATCCAGTGCGCATGCGTCAAACTCCGCCCGCCCCTAACGATCTTTCTCGTCTATTCCCCACCCCTTCTCTTTACGGCGCAGTGGGGAAAGCACATGGCGGGGACACAGCAGGTGCGCCCGAAATATCCCACCAACGAGGAGGAGGACGAGGAAAGTCCGGAGGCAGAAACGTCCCAATCCCGGAGCCTGAAATTCAAGGCCTCCAATATGTCATTTGGAGAAATGTTGGAGATGGTGGACATATTAAACAGGAGCGACTATGATGGGAAGTATGGGCCTTACCTCAACCCCAATGTCCGCAAGGCCAAGATCATGTCTAAAGTTGTGAGGAGGCTGTACAATCATTTTGGGGTACAACGATCCAAGGAGCAACTGAGGAAACGCTGGTCAGACCTGAAACTGAGGGAGGCCGATCAGTACAGAAAGATCAAGCGAGTTCTTCAAAAAAGTAAGTAGTTGTGTTTTGTGTTTGATTTCTTGCTTGCATACTGCTCCATGTGGTTTTATTTTTACAAAGTTGTACATTCCAAAATGGCCACTTTCAGGTTCGTCTGTGCATTCGATCGTACTCAACCTCGATCTTTCTGCCACTGTCATGGTCGTGTGTGTGTCCATTCGATCGTACTCAACCTCGATCGTTCGGCCACTTATAATACGATGTTTGGTGTTTTTTGGGGGAAAGGAAGTTTGTTCTCTCTAGAAATGTCATCAAGACTGTCCAGCCAATTTATTCAATGTAAAGGAGACGTCACCCAGTACCTAGAGCACTAGTGCTGGGACACCCAAACCCACTTTTTATTAGGCTTTTCCACACATGTGCTCCAGTGGATACTAGAGGGGGGTCTCCATCACCCAAACGTCGACCAAAAAGCTATAAGTTTAGGACCTTTACAAAGTGACTACATTCATGTTGGTGTCATTTGTAACTGGACACCCAAAAATATTGACCCTCACTTTCAAGCAATGTTTGTCATTTCCTATTTCTGCCCTCAATAGATTGTGTTGCTAAATCTTCCTTTTGTACATTCTCATAGGAGAGCGAAAACTTGGGCCGTCTGAGGAAACCCCAAAACCAACACCTCCCAAAAAAGGGGAAAGAGCAGAAGCAGAGGAGGAGGAGGAGGAAGGAGAGATCATAGAAATTGGAGAACTTGTCACCACAACAGGTGAGTGTGGGAGAACACAGCTACTGGTAAGCTAATCAATGTATGGCTGCCTCATTTCCAACACCCTATTTTTGTTTGTTTTTGGTTTTTAGGTGACGTGGATGTTGTGGAAGAAAAATCACACTTTACCACAGAGAGTGCCCACGTACTCATCGGGGAGATAATGGTCTGCAATAGAGATCTAGATTACATAAAGCAAAACATCAATGATGTTCAACAAAAATTGAAGAACATCATTGATGTTTTAGGAAAAATCTGAAAACGCACCAAGTAATTAACACACATTTGTGCCTGCTTCTGAACACATTTGCAAGTTAAGAACTGTGTGAAATTTGGAACATGCACACATTGTGTCCAAATGTGCTAGCTCCCATCATGGTGGATGAATGACAACGTTTTTTTTTTGGGGGTGCAACCACTTTACGAACTACTAAAGTGGTTGTGGTGAAGGGGTTGCACCCCCAAAAAACGTCCATTCATCCCCATAATGGAAAATGGCACTTTTGAAGATTCTAGGCATGTGTTTTACCATCTAATGACCATTTTCAGACCCAAATTGTGTGCATGTTCTAAATTTCCACTTTCCAGGGGTGACCCCCCATGTGATGAAGGCAAGATCAAACACACTTTGAACATATAGTCATGTCTGATCTTGTCTTCACTTTACAAAGTTGAACTTTCCTAGTTCCTAGGTTCTGTTTTGCTCCATGCCTGGTTTTACCAAATGCGGAATGTTTGTAAACAATGTTGTAAATAACCAAGAT
Organism: Lithobates sylvaticus; assembly: GCA_028564925.1. Lineage (NCBI taxonomy): Eukaryota > Metazoa > Chordata > Amphibia > Anura > Ranidae > Lithobates > Lithobates sylvaticus. Next base: position 410,791,687 of record CM053030.1, read on the forward strand.
GTTGTCAGTTTGGGCAAGAAGTTTGTAAACGCACTTGTGAATGTTTTGCAAGTAAACTTTTTTACTTTTCTAAATGTGTGGCTTCCTTATTTAAAAAACACAATGCATTATGTATGTCAAATGTAAAGGATATGGGGGGCAATGGGTGTTATTTACTAAAGGCAAGTCCAGTTTGCACTGCAAGTTTCTTTTCCAGGGCACTTTTTCACTGCACTTGTAGAGCATAGTGGATTTGACTTATGTAAATGACACCCACAGTGCTTTGTACGAAAACACGGAGCACAGCATTTTTGTGAATACACACATGTCTGACCTGGTGATGAAAAGAGTATTTTGGGTGTCAGTTATGCACTACAAACCTTCTCTAGACCAAAGATTAGGTATCAAACACACAACATGAGAATAATCTTTTTGGGAAGAAGAGACTGTTACCTCCTTTTGCCCAGAAAGTGCATTCCCACTGTCGAAGGCAAAGGGAAAAAATTTCAAGGTCAAATAAGCTAAAAAGAATACGGAAATGACAAGAAATCATAGGTTGGTTGAAAAATAATATTTATTTAAAAATGCCTCTCACACATCATCAGGCAGAGCAATGGCCCCCCTACCCACAAAGTAGTCCATATATTGCTCGCGGACCGCGCGGGCATTTAGAGGGGGCAAGCCTGGACGTGCCACTTGAAGGGCTGTGAGGTCAGCATTTGGAGGGCCCTCCACATCTGGGCCAACGGGCACCACATAGTTCCTGTTATGTCTTTTGAGGAAGTTGTGCAATATGCAACAGGCAAGAACTATGTGGTTCAGTTTGTATTCCGCCAAGTTAATTGCCGTCAAGAACAGGCGGAAGCGGCTGGCCAGGATGCCAAAAGTGTTCTCCACAACTCTTCGGGCTCTGGACAGCCTGTAGTTGAAGACCCTCTGGTCTGGGGTGAGGGTCCTCATCGGGAACGGCCTCATCAGATGGGGAGTCAACGCAAACGCTTCATCTGCGACAAAGACGAAGGGGAGTCCTTCTGCATTCTCCTCTGGAGGTGGCAAGCACAGACTGCCACTTTGGAGACGCCAGTAGAACTCCGTGTGCGCAATGGCACCACCATCCGAGATCCGGCCGTTCATCCCCACGTCCACATACATAAACTCATATGTCGCCGACACCACCGCCAACATCACTACACTATTAAACCCCTTATAATTATAATAGTAGGACCCCGAGTTGGGCGGTGGGACGATGCGGACGTGTTTCCCATCAATTGCCCCTCTGCAGTTAGGAAAGTCCCAACGGCTGGCAAAGTGGGAGGCCACAGTCTGCCATTCCTGTGGCGTGGAAGGGAACTGTGGAGTGAAACCAGAAAAAAAAATTAGTCACTTTGCACATAAACATTGCAAGCAGATTAGACAATCAACAACTTGGAACAAGAGCATTGTTTAAAATTTGAGGCTGGAAAGTATTTGCACAGAAAAGTAGAGGCTCCCCTTCACAGATTAATCACCCCCCATCAATCCCCACACTTCTGATGGGCCATTGGCAATAACTAGGGTTTTGGGGGGGGGGGGGTTGGACAGGTAACCCCCTGCACTTCATTGATTGGCAAATGGCTCAATAATGTGTGCTAGTTTGGCCAGACCCTCACTTAACACTATTGGCAGCCCCCAGGAAAGCTAAAATAACATTTCAAACCCCCCCCCCCCCCCAAAAAAAAAGGAAAGCACATTGTGACATTCTGAAATTACCAAGCAAGCTAATAGGAGGGAAAGAACACAAAAAAATAGGAAATGGAAAGTATGGAGGCAGCCCCTTGCACTACATGCTTTGCAGAATTCATCCCTAAAGATGCCCACTATAAAGAGGTAGGTATATAGTGTGTATTGACCTTGGGAAAGCCAGCAGATAGAAGATTGGTGCCATCTAACAGAGCAGTTGGGGGAGGGGGTTCCTAATGAGTTTGCCCCCCCCCACACAAAAAAAAAGGGGCTCTACATGAAGTAAACCACACAGCAAACATTAGTGCATATTTTCGGGGGTGTTTGGGGGCAAACAATACTATGCAGCAGACAAAAGACATTGCTTAAGTGACTAGGCCATAGGTGTCTATTGGGGCAGAAGAGCATGCTGGGGAGGTAAGTGAAGGGAAAAATGCATGAAGGAGAAAAGGGGCACAGCATATTAGAGCATATTGCAATCATGGTAATTAGGGAAGGAGGTCAAAAATACAAGACATTAGCAAACAGAGCATACATAGAAGGGAATAGTAAAGGAGAAATGTTACCTTAATATAGTCCTCCTGCAGGACCTCGATGATGGCAGAACAGGTCTCTGGAATAATGATTCCCAGGGCCTGGGGAGAGATACCTGAAGAGAACTTCAAATCCTGACGACTTCTCCCTGTCGCCAAGTACCTCAACGTGGCAACAAGCCTCTGCTCCGGGGTAATGGCTTGTCTCATGCAGGTATCCTGCCGGCTGATAAAAGGGGTCAGCAAGCCAAAAGACGGTGAAAATCGGGGTCCGTCATCCGGAGAAAGTTCCTGAAATCATCAGGATTATTCTCCCGGATCTCACGAAGCAAAGGCATGTGCGAGAACTGATCACGCTGAAGCAACCAATTCTTGGTCCACATACACCTCGTCACTCTGTTCATGGACGGGTCTTGGGTCAAAGCTAAAAGCCCGACACCAATTTTGCGTACAGCACGAACTCGGCGACGAGTACGCACGGGAAACATCGCTCACAAGGTCACAAAAGGTCGGCTGGTCAGAACGGACAAACAGAAAGCACCGATAAACAGCAAGGCCTGAAAGAACGAAATGAATACCAGAAACGAGCAGACAATAAGCAGGGCAAATCAAAGCGTCCTATATCAAGATATAGGCCGCAATGACCAACAAATGCGAACTGACTACACGCACTAATAAACAGATACGCACGACAAGCACAAACTGAAGAGCAGTAACGATCTGAGTCAGAAAACTGAGAAGCGCGAATCTTAAGTCACCAAACTTCGACTAACTCGCGATAAACACGGGATCAGCAGAAGGAGCCCAACGGGTGCCTGACGTGGTGCTGAACTTCCCTTTTCTAGTCTCGTGGAAGACGACTTACGTCACAACGTTCTTGCAGACCGGATATTTCGACAACGTTGTCCGACCATGTGTACGCAACACCAACATCGGACAAAGTACGACGGACAGGATCCGACCGACCTGGTCCACGGATAATCCGCGCGTGTGTATGGGGCTTAAGAGGCAGACAGATTCCTCAGCCCCAGCACTGATAAACAGTGAGTTGTGTTTGCCTGCACTGCTGCCAGCATAGTAAGAACAAGCTGGTTTCTACAGTGTGGGAAGGTTAGCAGATGAGATCGTTTATCCATCCATGCTGTATTCTGACACCTGCAAGACTTGCATCCTGCATTCCTCTCTGCCAGCACAAGTCATATGTTTCTTACAGAGACTCTGACAGGGAGAAAATAATGCATGTCTGAGTGTTATATCTATCCATCCATCCATCATTGCTGGTGTCACAATACAAGAAGAATGGATTGAAAATTTAAAGGATATTCTCCTCTGATGGCATTATACTATCCCTATGTTTCCCACATTTTAGTAACAAGCCAGGACTCTTGTACATAGTGCACTGCTGAACCCTGCATTGTGTACATAGCACACTGCTGAACCCTGCATTGTGTACATAGCGTACTGCTGAACCCTGCATTGTGTACATAGTAAACTCGTGATCCCTGCATTGTTTACGTAGCGCAATCCTGATCCCTGCATTGTGTACATAGTGCACTCTTGATCCCTGCATTGTGTACGTAGCACACGCCTGATCCCTGCATTGTGTGCGTAGTGCATTCCTGAACCCTGCATTGTGTGTGTGTAGTGCACACCAAAACAGACCACCAGTATACAAGGGGACTGACCACCAGTATACAAGGGTACTGACCACCAGTATACAGGGGCACACTGACCATCAGTATACAGGGCCACTGGCTCCAGTATACAGAGGACATACCAAATCAAATAAAACAACTACCACGAAACCAAAAAAAAAAATTCAAAAGCAATACCCACAGAATCTTTTGAGTTGGTTCTCACATCCAATGTGAATCAATAAAAAGTAAAAAAATTCAACACAGCCCTACACTTTCTCTATACAATTGTACAAGTGCAATGGTAAAACCAATATAGGAATAACCAATATAAGCAATATAGTAGTGATGGTGCCACCCTCCCTGCAAAAATATGTTGAGAAATTGCAAAGCTGCAATGTGCAAATATTGGTGAAACCCTATATATATTAATAATAAAATGAAAATATGTACATAAATGTTACATTTATTATTATTATTATTATTATTATTATTATATATAGGAGGTTTCACCAATATTTGCACATTGCAGCTCTACCATTTCTCAAAATATTTTTGCAGAGAGGGTGACACCATCACTATATTGCAATACATTGGTTGATTTGCACTGGAAATTATTTATATTCCTTGTTTTTACCATTGCACTTATAAGTCTGGTTGTACAATTTTAAGTGTGGGGTTGGGCTGCACTTTTTAACCTTTTTATTTATTTATGTACAGAGGTCAGGACATACTGATCACCATTGTACAGGAGGCACACCACTGACAACAAATGTAAGGGGGCATACTGTGTATTGACCTCCAATGTAGAAGAGCACACTGAGGAATGAATGTGGTACGTAGTCCTGACCCTTGCACTCTATAAGCTATATGGTGCTAACCTCTACACTCTGTATGCTATGTTGTACAGTGACTGGGACTAACTGATTGCTATACTACTGGGGGTTTATTATTGTGCAATGTTGGGGGTTAAGTAATGTTAATTTCTAGGTAATTACTGTGCTGTGCTCAGGATTTATTACTGTGTTGTGCTGGGGGTTAATTGTTGTAATGTGCTGCGGGTTTATTATCGTGTACTGTTGGGGCTAATTGTTGTGCACTTTTGGGGGCTTATTGTTGTGCAATGTTGAGGGTTATTTGTTGTGCAGTGCTGGTGGGGGTAATTACTGTGCCATTATGAGGGTTAAGTATTGAACCATGCCCTGGTTAATTACTGTGCTGTGCTAGAGTTTAATTTCTGTGTCTTACTGTGGGTTGATTATTGTGATTATTCATTTATCAACAACTGGGGCCCACTTTTTATCTTGCACACGGACCCACTCATTTCATGATATGCCCCTGGCCTCCATAGTAGGAGCACATATAAGAATGGATAAATTAAGGGCAGGTATGCCTGGAGGGAGCCCACCCCTCCTTAAAGGTACAAGGCAGCGAAGGCATCCAGTGCATCCCTGCACCCAATTCATCAAACTATCCAAAAAATTTGCAACCACCCCAACTTATAACTGGCCTTTGCAGCAAGATGCACTTGGCATGGAAGTTTTGTGACAACTATTTTCAGTTATCTTTCTTAGTTTCCTAAGATATCAGTTATTGCTGTGTAAATATGTGTGCCTGCTGATCCAATACTCTTGTTTTGGTCCAGCCTACCTGTCTGTACCTGTTTTTAAAATGAGCATACAACTACTGTTTATTATGGTCTTTGATGGTCAGCCACACACTTCTGGGTGCATCTCAGTCTATGTTAATTAAAGTTTCTGCTAAAGATGTTCCTGTCTGCACATTAACTCAGTCATTACAGCAATGTACATTTAGCATGTTTCAGGTGACATTTTTGGGTTATGATTACACAGAGATGTATCACTACAGCAAATGCCCAAAGGACAAAGAGCCATTCATATAGACCATGAATTTTGACAAAAAAACTGTAATAGAATAAATTGCTGTCATATATTGGCAAGCTAAAAGGGTGTTGAATTGACATTTGCCCAAACTACCCATAATTAGATGTCATGTTGTTGTTAAGCAGCAAACAACCATTTCTTCCAACAATAATCATTTAACACATATTACTTTCACTGTAGTATTTATTTATGTATTTTTATGTGAAGATGAGCGGGATTCAGTGTAAAGTACAAATGTCAGCTTTGTTTAGAGAACAAAAAAATAGCAAATGTCTTATTAGCGCTCTCATTATCACCTCCTCATTGTTGTCTCATTGTTGTAATTAAAAATAGAAGAATTTGAATTCTTTTAATGTCAAAACATTTGAGGGCTTGTTATAGAGATTTCTCCTCTTTTTCTGTCCTGATAACAAAAAACAATAGAGCAGGACTGCAGGATAGTGAAATACTCACCTGCTTACAGGTTTTGCTCCCTTGCTGGCTGAATGAGCAAGACATCACTCCTGGCTGGTGACAAATAACAGAACCTCCCTGCAGTAAGGCTCCCCCTACACTTATGCCATGTGTATGCCTAGGGTATAAGGAGAGGGATTTTTAGGGTTCATTTACACTTGCTTTGACTTCAACACACACAAGTGCCTACAGCTTCAACATGCTTTTTTGATGTGTTTTTGATGCGTCTGTGATGCTTTGGTGGTGCTTTGATGATTCTTCATTGGTGCTCTTTTGAAGGTTTAATGAAGCTTGACAGATGTCCTGTGTGTGTTAATATCCCATGCCTGCAATTTCTCCAAAACAAAGCAAAGCTAAAGCTGAATTAAAGCCTCTTAAAAGCTGCAGGTGCTTTAAGCAAGCTTTGCCATAGACTTCTATGGAGGCTTTGAAGATGCTTTGAAGATGCTTTGAAGCACCACTAAAGCTACATGGGGAATCATTTAGGAATAAAAGTCGAAGTAAAGCAAAGCAAGGCGTAAACAGGATTGTAAGCTTAATATTTTGTTTAATGACAGGGGCTTTGACTGGCATTCAGAGAGCTTTAACAAAGCTTGTCCAAAGCCATGTTTTGAAGCAAGTTTAAACAAGCCCTTATTAACCTAGCCTAGCTTCCCCAGCCCCTGACATACAACTTTTCCCCCGATGTTCCTGATGGTCCTGCATTGTACTTAATGACACCACAGTATTTGCAACCACTGGAAAAGAGGCTAAAGTGACTGGTCGTATAGTGCATTAGGTAAGTTGTTTTTACTCATTCTCTCAGCATAAACAAACATCTCAACCCTTGCAGTGTGGGGGAAGTTCCAATGCAAGGGCATTTTCCGTTTGTTTTTCCTGAAGTTCAGCTTTAAATTCTGCAACATTTTCATCAGAAAGTGAGCATGCTTTGTTCATCCTACCAGAAATGGAATGATACCTACAAAAAAGGTAAATTATTTTTAGAAGTCCAGCCTGAGCTTCAGGCTGGGCTTCTCCTAAGGGTCACAGGAGTGCAATTCATTTTGCACTCCTGTGACCCGTTTTCAGCGGAGAGCGGTCTGAAATCCGCTCTCCGCTGACGTCACCAGGATCAGTCGAAGATAAAGCATCATCCCGACTTAGGAAGTCTGGATCCGCCAGCTGCCTGGAGTGATGACAGTCCCAGCCTCTCAGCGATACACTGAGAGGCTGAGACAGCCTCTCCACAGCTCAGCGCTCCAATGAGCCTGGAGGGGCAGAGCAGGAGAGATGCTGACTGATAGTCAGCATCTCTCCGCTCAGGGAGCTGAGAGAACCAAGCCATCCACGGTGTTCGTTGGCTTGTTCTCAGTGAAGAGGCAACGGGGGACAGATGCAGCTGTTTGTTTCCCACTTGAATATTTCTTCCCAATTTCTTTTACCAAGACAGAAAATGGGTGAATATTTCCACACCATGGGGACAGAGGACATAAAAATGGAGGTTCCAACCATTTTTCACATACAAAGCGAAATAATGCTTTGGCTTGACAGCTAACTCTCTGCACACTGTTCCACACACTTACATACTTCTAGCAAACATGACCATAAAAAGGGGGAATATAGCACTCATAGGGCTCTTGCCCACTTTTATTGCCCACTTTTATTTATTAACAGAAGCAGGGCTATCTTTAATATTGATAGGACCCCGGGCAAACATTTTCTTTAAAAACAAACACACACGTAGACGTATTAAAAAAAAAAAAAACTTTAATAGTGTAAACATAAAGAACTGGTCCATACTCACTAATTGATTGCTAATTGGTTGCTAAAGAGTAATTGCACATGCTTACTGCTCACTGATTGGTTGCTAGAGGTTACAGTACATCATTACTGCTTACTGGTTGCTAAAGGTTACTGCACATCAATACCACTCACTAATTGGTTGCTAGAAGTTACTGCACATCATTGCCACCTACTTATTGGTTGTTAGAAGTTACATCACATCATTGTTGCTCATTGATTGGTTGCTAGAGGTTACTGTGCATCATTACCACCTACTTATTGGTTGTTAGAGGTTACAGCAGATTATTACAGCTTGCTGATTGGATGCTGAAGGTTACATCCTTTTATCCATTTTTATCCTTTTACCATTTATTTATTTATAACACATGCCGCAAAGAAATAATACCATACATACGCACACAAAAAAACGCCCTACCGACTACTGTGCGTATGGTCAGTAGTCGCTAGGGCAGTGTACAGAAGTCAGTAGTAGGTAGGGCAGTGTACAGAGGTCAGTAGTATGTAGGGCAGTGTACAGAGGTCAGTATTATGTAGGGCAGTGTACAGAGGTCAGTAGTAGGTAGAGCAGTGTACAGAGGTCAGTAGTGGTTAGAGAGAAGTCAGTAATATGTAGAGCAGTGTACAGAGGTCAATAGTAGGTAGGGCAATGTACAGAGGTCAGTAGTAGGTAGGGCAGTGTACAGAGGTGAGTAGTATGTAGAGCAGTGTACAGAGGTCAGTAGTATGTAGAACAGTGTACATAGGTCAGTAGTATGTAGAGCAGTGTACAGAAGTCAGTAGTATGTAGGGCAGTGTACAGAGGTGAGTAGTAAGTAGGGCAATATACAGAGGTGAGTAGTATGTAGAACAGTGTACAGAGGTCACTAGTATGTAGGGTAGTGTACAGAGGTCAGTAGTAGGTAGGGCAGTGTACAGAGGTCAGTAGTAGGGCAGAGCACTGAAATCATTAAAACTTACTGTAGGACAGTGCACAAGGGTCACCCGGGCAGAGAACTGGGTGCCATTCGGGCAGAGGACTGGGTGTCACCAGGGCAAAAGATTGGGCATGACAAGGACAGGGGGTCAAGAAGACACAGTATGGGGGTCAGCATGGTACTTTAAAGGAGGTCAGAAGGGCACAGTATGGGGGCTGGGAGGGAGGGTCAGGGGGGCACACACCGGGGGGGGAGGCAGGAGGGCACACATCAGGGAGGGTCAAGAGGGCACACACCAGGGGGATCAGGAAGGCACACACCAGGGGGTCAGGAGGGCACACACCAAGGGGGGTCAGGAGGGCACACACGAAGGGGGTCAGGAGGGCACACACCAGGGGGTCAGGAGGGCACACACCAGGGGGGTCAGGAGGGCACACACCAGGGGGGTCAGGATGGTAGACACCAGGGAGGGTCAGGAGGGCACACACCAGGATGGGTCAGGAGGGTACAGACAAGGGGGGGTCAGGAGGGCACACACCAGGGGGGTCAGGAGGGCACACACCAGGAGGGGGTCACTTTAAAGGAGGTCAGAAGGGCACAGTATGGGAGCTGGGAGGGCATAAACCAGAGGGAGGATCAGGAGGGCACACACCACGGGGTAAGGAGGGCACACACCAATGGGGGTCAGGAGGGCACACACTAAGGGGGGTCAAGAGGGCACACACCAGGGGGTCAGGAGGGCACACACCAGGGGGTCAGGAGGGCACACACCAGGGGGGTCAGGAGGGCAAACACCAGGGGGGTCAGGAGGGTAGACACCAGGGAGGGTCAGGAGGGCACACACCAGGGGGGTCTGGAGAGCATAGTATGGGGGCTAGGAGGGCACACACCAGGGAGGGTCAGGGAGGCACAAACCAGGGGGGTCTGGAGAGCATAGTATGGGGGCTAGAAGGGCCCACACCAGGGGGGTCTGGAGAGAATAGTAGTATGGGGGCTGGGAGGGCATACGCCAGGGAGTGTCAGGAAGACACACACCAGGGGGCAGTGAAAACATGGAGACAGTGACAACCATGAAGCCCAATTTCTCATAGTGCTTTCCATTTTTCAGCTAACAGGTGCACTTCTATGCTAAGCTGGAACAACCCAGCAGACTGAGCATAGAGGTGCCTGAAAGCTACAGTAATACATGAGTTACGGCAAGGCAATTTTACTTCCATACGCACTGACTGTCTCCCTCTGTTCAGCTCACTGTCACACCAACCCCTTCCAGGTGGGCACAATCTCGGATGTCAGGCAAATCCCCATCCCGCCCAGTTGAACAGCAGAGGCCAGCGGGACACTGGCTATGACTGCAGGACACTGGCTATGACTGAAAAACTGCTGGAGGAGCGAGAGAGGGTTAGGTACAAGGGTGGAGATTCCGGTCCTGATGTGGGCAGAAATCCCTAATACCGAGATATAGATATACAATAAGCAGACATAGAAATAAAAGTAATGGCTGTAAGCTGTTCCAACCACAGCTCTTATTTCCAGAGGAGGAACATGGCAACAGGTAGACATCCATGACAGTTGACAAAAGTTGGCAGCACGGGCTCAATGGGCAGCTGTTTTGGGCCCCACAACAATGACAATGCCCTGGGAAGCTGCCCCTTTTGCCCTGCATTAAAGATGACCCTGAACAGAAGGTTACCATCGCAGAGGTTCTCAGCATCACACAGATACAAAGTTAGCATTCAGCTTCCTGACACTTTTAGCTCTTTAGACCCTTGGCATGTTGCAACATAAACTTCACTTTCCCTCAGGCATCAGCCTAGTCAGAATGCCTGCCTGTAAGGCCAATCAAGCCTGGGGACATGCTCTTTGTGTGTTTGTCTATACACGCACTGCTTCTATACCAAGCTGTCTCCTAATTATTTATTGATACACAATTTGGATTTATGCTCTGACATTCTTTTAGATCTTTTGAAGAATAAAGGTCCAAACCTGGGTATGTATGTCTACTCCAACTGTGTTAGTATACCTCATATTTGCACTATATATATATATATATATATATATATATATATATGCACACTATATACAAGGTGTGTCTATTAAATAACAAGACTGTGATCCCACCTAGAAAACAAAGCAGTCAGAACCGGTTATAACTGCATGCGTGGTGACCATAAACATGTTTGAACCTGCATGACAAACAGCAACACTCTATGACATTCAGTTGATTATGAGTCGCCATTTAGTTTGGTTGTGTTCATTGAGAAATTCAAGCCGACATCTGCAAAGGATGTTGGGACTTAAGGTGCATTCATACACAGAGCTCCGTGCTGATTTCAAAGCTAACAGCTAGCATGGGGAACTTCTCCCCGTACTGCTGTCACCGTGGGGTGGGGGAGGGATCAGGCAGCAGCTGCAGAATTGGGAACATGTACACAAAGGTGATCTTATAATTTAATGGATTGGGTTAACTCACTACTCATTATGCTGGATTTCTTTCAGGACATTTCTATATTTTTAGGAACAATAAACTAACCCATTTAAAAGCATTAACCACAAAACAGATTATATACTTTTAAAGTATTATTTATTAATTTAGTAAAACCTTTTTTCCCTCAATCTAAAAAGATAGAAAAGGGGATAGTTCAGACCCCTCTTTTTTATTTTGTAAATTACATGTATTTTACACGTTGCATTTATAATTTTCCCAGCAGCTGTAATACTTAAGCCTCATACACACGATCGGACCGTGGACCAACTTTCCCGTGGATTTTTGTCCAAAGGGCGTTGGCCCCAAGTTGGTCTTGCATACACACGGTCGGACTTTTTAGGCAACCAACACGAACGTAGTGACATTTCAACGTACTGACGACACTTCAAAAGAGGACGTTCGAATACTCCAGCGCCACCTTTGGTCAACTTCTATATTGTTGTCTGATCTTTTGCATTGGTTCTGAGCATGTGTGTTTGTACTTTGGACAAAAGTCCGTTGGTTTTGTGTACACACGGTCGGACTTTGGTCCATCTGACTTTTGTTGGCAGAAAGTTGGTCCGTTCACACAGCCAACAAAAGTCCGATGAAACCTGGAAAAAGTTGGTCTGATGGAGCGTACACACGGTCGGATGTTGGTCCAAACCAGCTAATTTGCATGTTGGTTGACAAAAAGTCCGATCGTGTGTACGGGCCTTTAAACAAACAACTCTTGCAGCATTACTCACATCTTCTCTGACTCTGTCCCGCACCATTCTGTGCAATGGTCCTCTTCTGTGTAGACTGACACCCAGCATTATCCAACCCACCTTCTGCAAGCTCAGGCTGTCATGTACCCACCTCTTCGGTTGCATTATCATGTATATCTGAGCTCCCCACCCTATCTATAGTTCAGTTTTCAAATTTGACATCACATTTTGATTTGGTTTTAGTCATAGTCTTTTGACTAAAATGCCATTTTAGCTTTAGTCATATTTTGGTCATCTGAATTGTTTTAGTTTTAGTTGTATTTTAGTATTTAATCTCCATTACACTTTTAGTCAACTAAAATCTCTTGTATCACAAACAAACAAAAATATTACTTATTGCCAAACAGAAGTGCAACTTTAAAATATAAAAAACTAAAAACTGTAAACTGCATTGCACATATTGCATGACTATAACAACTTTAACAGGTCTGTGGAGACTCCACTGCATTCTGCAATTAATCACTGAATCACCTGACTGGGTTTATGACTACTATGCATGGGTCCTATGTGGGCTTAGATGTCCGCTACTAAGGCACACAGCACCTCAAAAGCAATATTTTTTACTTTTTGCTATAATAAATACCCCCAAAAACTATATAAAGAAAATAATTTTCTTCCCAGTTTAGACTGATATGTATTTTTTTACATATTTAAAAATGTGTAAAAATATGTAAAAAAAATTGCAATAAGCTTACAGTATATTGAATGGTTTGCACAAAAGTTATTGCGTCTACAAAATAGGGGATAGATTTATGGCATTTTCATTACTATTTATTTTTTTACTAGTAATGGTGATGATCTCCGATTTTTATCGGAACTATGACATTGCGGCAGACAGATCAGACACTTTTGACACTATTTTGGGACCATTGACAATTATACAGCGATCAGAGCTAAAAATAGCTACTGATTACTGTATAAATGTCACTGGCGGGGAAGGTGTTAAACTAGGGGGCGATCAAGGGGTTAAATGTGTTCCCTGTGGGGGGATGGGACTGTGTGGGGGAGGAGACCAATCACTTTTTCTAAGTACTAGGAGCAGGCGATCTGTCTCTACTCCTCTGATGGAATGGAGATCTGTCCATTTAGATGGACAGATCTCCATTCTGTCCATCTCAGGAGCAATCTCAGGTAGCCATCACGACCGCCGGCCACACGCATTGGCTCCTAAATCCCACGGCGGGCGCGCCCTTTTACTCCTCAAAGCGCCCACCGTACAGCTACGACGATTCGCGCAGGAGTGCCATACCGCTGCCGTCAAACGACGCCTCGCAGTCAGCAAGTGGTTAAAATATAAAAAACTGTAAACTACATTGCAGTTTTCTGTTGATAACAAGTATCAAGTAACATCTTTATAAATAAAACCATGTTTCCTAAAAATTTTTGCTTTTTCACCACTGTTAATTTTGATGTCAAGTTTCGATTTAGTTTTAGTCATACCAGTTTTTGACTAAAATGCCATTTTACTTTAGTTGTATTTTAGTCATCTGAATTGAAACTGAATTTCATTTTTGTTTAGATTTCTTCATTTAAAACATGCAGCTTACGAAAACTATGACGAAAATATATTCGTTGACAAAATTAACAATGCTATAGTTTAAAAAATGGCTGCAGTTCGGTTTGAACTGATTGTAATATTTTGCTTGTACATGTTTCTTTATTTTGTTAACGTATATTTTTTACTTCCTTTCTTAAAATAAATACATATATGTATTTTGATTGTCCAAGCCATAGACTTAAATTACTGTCATCAGAGCAAAATTCTTTTCTTTCCAGGGCTGCGTATACATCTAACTTTAAATGGACAAATCAAATTCTCCCATGGATTAGAATTATATTAGTTAAATGCCTAACAGCTGCTTCAGAAGCATGAGACTAGATGAAGCAACCAAGCTTTAAATATGTGCAAACTGCATGAAATGCGCATAATGAAACTGATTATGTTACTACTAACCTTAATATGGCTGTGAGCAAAAATAACACACCAACAAATCCTTCAGTAATTTTAACAACTGATGTGAAAAACGTCTCAACAGATGGAACATTTTGAGGCACAGGGCTATAATAAATTACTATTGTAATAAAAGTGAATCTCAGAATTACTAATCCTCAAGTAAGAATCATAATCTCCAAAAGGAAATGCAAACATTTAGGGATTTAAACCTGACTTTGCTTGGGTAAAGTTTGGAATATAAATGTATAATGAATGCTTTATATTGAAGGGATGCTCCATTAACCTCCCTGGCGGTATGATTATGTCAGATTTTTGATGCTGAAAGTGTTACATTGTTTCACATGGATATTTGGCGTTTTATATTGTAAGCCTGTAATTCTTAGGAATAACTCACTTAAATCTGTCCAAACAAGAGTCTAGTAGACATCCCGGGTATGATCAAGTTTGGAACAAGAAGTCATAAATTATAATATAATAAAAAACTATAAATAATTATAAAAAATAATAATATAATAATAATAATAAAATGTATTCAATAATGTAATCAAATCAAAAACACTGAAATTTGCTCAGTTTCAGAGTTTGTCGCTATCTCTCAATTCTGCAAGTGATTCTAATTTATTATCGCTGCTTTCTAGCTGGTCTAAAACCGCTTTTGATGTAAAGGGACACTTTTTGGTTGCCATGGACAATCTCCAGTTTCCAGGCAGAAAGAACAGTATATATATAATATAAATCTGCATGCAGGGCATTGGACAAAGCATTAAGGACAAAAGGGATGTGAAATAATTTCATACATTAATGTAATCTGTGTTTTGTGTTTTTCACTTTTTGAATTTGGTGCCAGGCTCCATCACCGTGCGCCACAACGCTTGCAGAGAACGGAGCCTGGCACTGTGATGCAACGAGCGGAGGACACAGCTCCCACACACAACTGGGAGGACATGGCAGGATCCTGGGGACAAGGTAAGTAACTTTTACTGAATCCTGAGATGCAATCTCGAGTGTGGCTCGGGGTTACTGCTTTTGGTAATGAAAATTCAGCCCAAGTCACACTCGGGAATACCGTTAAAAAAAAAAAATTGCAGCCACAAAACTCATATGTGAAGGGGTATGCAGAAAAGACTGAGGCAGTATCAGACTTGTATTAGTTCCCACAGGAGCTGCAGAACAACCAGCCACAACCTGCCACCTAAGGTAAAGACATTATTATTCAGCAGTGCAATAAATAATAAACAATCCTTGAAAATGCATTCACTCTGTTTTCTCAAACAATAGGTGCTGCAACTCTACCCCCCGACACACCCCCTCCAAATCACATCAAATAGTGGGTGTGGTCAGATTTCATAAACAGTAGGAGGGTCTTAAAGGGGCATTAAATACCAGGATTTCATTACATACAGAGTGCAGAGTTCAGGGGGGTTACACACAGTGCAGAGTTGTCACTTGTATACTCAGAAACCAGACTTCTGTATTTACAAGTGATTGTGGTGAGCAGGCACCAAAGGGTCTGAGCCTTTTCCACCTGAAAAAAAGCCCTGTATATATATATATATATATATATATATATATATATATATATATATATATGTATATATAATGTTTTATCTTAACCATGGGGACTACCATTTAAAAGCCCATTTTCTACAATACTTGTTTTGGTTTAGGCTATAGATTAAAATTGCTTATTTTGGTGCTACTCCATGCAATAATTTATTTTGTTCTCATTTTAACAGGCCATTTCCAGATCCAAGCCCATAGGACAGATAAATATTATATATTTTGATTGTACCAATTTAGTATTGTTTTTGCAAATGCTCTTTTTCATATTTATATATATATTTTCATGTTTTTCATGCAGCGCCTTGAGGCGATTCAGTTCGCATTGTAGCGCTATATAAGTTATTCATTCATTCATGTTTTGTTAAATGTTCAACCTAATAAAAAAACAAAACAAAAAAACAAAAACAAAAAAAACAGTTTGAAAGATGTAATACAGTGTTATGTATTGATTTTATTAAAATATTTTGTAGCACACCCTCTAAGGAGCTGCAAGTAGAAAGGGATATCCCACCCCGCACAGCGCATATTTCACAGCACATTTGAGTCAGGAAACAGTCCAGTTCTTTGGGTTTTTTTTGGTTTTCTTGAGGGGAATAAACTTGGATGGGGATATTGGAATTATGGGATGCCCACTTGACTTGAATAACTTCATCAGGGACACCTAACTACAGTCTCTATGTACAATTTCTACATACACTCCTCTTCTGCCTCCTGCACAAACTTGCTTGCAGAACAAAAATCACAGATCCAGCTGGAACACTGTTTGGAAGGGAAACAAAGGGAAAAAAGCACATTACAGGCAGAGACTGTGGGCCACTTTGGTGTGCTAGACAAGTGTAGACAAAGTGCTCACTGGTTCCAGCTGTCCTCACACTTGCTCCCATGCATCCAGGAAGGATTCCTCTGTGTATTGTAGAGGGTCCCTCCAGTACCCGAGCCCCAGACCCAAGGTGACCCCCCCTCCAGACTAGGGGGCTACCCTCAAGGGTCCGCAGACAACCTCCTCAGCACTCCATCTCCAGCTTCCACCTGAACTCTGCTGCCCCTGCTGGGTGGACTCTGAGTATTTATGTGGTGGCCTGCCCCCTGCCAACCCATCCTGTTGGGGATTGGTCAGGGCCCTCATGAATACTCCAAGCGGCTTCTCCTTACCTTCCTCCCATTCTTCTGGGAGTTTTTCAAAAGTTCGTGAAGTAGGGGGAGGTACCAGAGATGCTGCCTGCTGAGTCATCCAGCCTCCCTGAGTCACACCAGATTCAAAACACACAGGCTTGGCTGCTTGCCAAGCCTGAATTTATCTACACAACAGAAAAAAAACTATTTACACTTCTAGGACACTAGAGGGTGCTACAGTTTTGATAAATGTTTTTATTTAGAGCGGTTTTGTTTTAAAGTGGTTGTTAACCCACTCATTTAACTTTATAGAATCCTGTGTGTTTGGTAATGCTGTGTGCTCCTATCTCTGTGATTTAAAAAAAAAGCAGTATATACCGTGTTTCAGAGCGCTGTTGGGCGCTCACGTGACCGGCCGGCTCTCTCCTCTCCCCGTCTGACAGCTGCAGCAAGTGGGGCCAAGATTCCCCCACTGACGTCAGTCGGGAGAGGAGGAGAAAGCTGGTGAGTCACGTGAGCACCGAGCGGTATACGTTATATACTGCATTTTATTTTATAATTCACAGAGACGAGCACACAGCATTAGAAAGCACAAAGGATTCTATATGTTTTTTTAATGTTATTTCAATAGCAGGAAGAGGGGGGGGGGTGAGCACTTGACACAAAGCAGACAGGCAGGGAGGACAGAGGAGACACAGGAGAGATGTGCATGACTGAGGCACGTAAACTGACCACAGTGTCAGGGCTCAGCAGCTATAATACAGAAACAGGCAGGATCAGCCAGTTATTTCAGCTGATACAGGGGGCCAAATGACAAAGCACAAGCACTGTACTGTATAACATGCTTTAAGAGAACAGGATTTTATTTTATTAGGGTAATAAACGCTTGAGGTAAATTTTCAGGGAAATGGTAACATTTAGGCCAAAAAAGCTGGACTAGTAATATTTGAATGGGAAATTTTATTACTACTTCAGCAACTTTGGCTTACATTTTGCAATTCACCTTACTTCACTTTTTAGTGAATAGACCAGGGGTAGGTAACCTTTTGAGCACAGTGTGCCGAAAAATGTTTTCAAAGAAATAGAGCGTGCCGATTTTTTAACAAAAAAACGTCACACTCTCAATCACTACAAGGATTTTTTATAAAGTAAATGCTGTAAACTACTTTAGTAGTGAGAAAAATAACATCCTGCACACTCACTCCTCAGATCAGCCCCAATTCATGCACCTTCACACCTCAGATCACTGTCCCTCCTGCAAATCTGTCCCACCACTGTACTATCCTGCACATCTGCCCCATCACTGTAACCCCCTGCTCGTCTGCTCCGCCACTGTAACTCCCTGCACATCTGCCCCACCACTATACTACTCTGCCCATCTGCCCCGCCACTGTAACCCCCTGCTCATCTGCCCCACCACTGTACTACTCTGCACATCTGCCCCACCACTGTAACCCCCTGCTCATTTGCCCCATCACTGTAACCCCCTGCTCATCTTCCCCACCACTGTAACCCCCTGTACATCTGTTCTACCACTGTTTCACCCTGCCCATCTGCCCCACCAATGTACCCCCTTTCTCATTTGACCCACCACTGTAACCCCCTGCACATCTGCCCCACCACTGTAACCCCCTGCACATCTTCCCCACCACTGAACCCCCTGCTCATTTAGCCCAAGACTGAACCCCCCTGCTCATCTGCCCCAACACTGTACCCCCTTGCTCTTCTGTCCCACCACTGTAAACCCCCTGCTCATCTGCCCTATAAATGTACCCCCTTTTCTCATCTGTCCCACCACTGTACCTCCCTACACATCTGCTCCACCGCTGTATCCCCATGCTCTACTGTCTCACTACTGAATCACCTTTTCATCTGTCTTAACACTGAACCCATTTGCTCATCTGCCCCACCACTGTAACCCGCTTTCTCATCTGCCCACCAATGTACCTCCTGCACCTCTGTAACCCCCTGCTCTACTGCCCTACCTCTGTTCCCCCTGCTGTACTGTCCCACCTTTGTTCCCCCTTCTCTACTGCCCCACCTCTGTTCCCCCTGCTCTTCTGCCCCACCTCTGTAACCCACTGCTCATCTGTCCCACCAATAAACCTCCTTTCACATCTGCCACTGTTCTACAACCTGCTTTTCTGTCCCACCACTAACCCCCCTGCTTATCTGGCCCAACACTGAACCCCCCTGCTTATCTGGCCCAACACTGAACCCCCATGCTCATCTGCCCCAACACTGTACTCCCCTGTAGGGATGAGCCGAACACCCCCGGGTTCGGTTCGCACCAGAACCTGCGAACGGACCGAAAGTTTGCACGAACGTTAGAACTCTATTAGTTACAATGGACGCGAACGATCGAAATCTAAAGTGCTAATTATAACGGCCAATATGCATGTTATTGTCATAAAAGAGGTTTGAATTATGTTGCAGTACCAATTCTTAGATGTGCTGGCTGCATTGGTTTAACTTTTTAGACTTTTTTTCTTTATTTACAGCTGCTGGTTAGGCCGGTGCATGTTCAGCAAAGAGGAAGTAAGAGGGTTAAAACAAACCATTTAACACTGGCTTACAATGGTCAACTTTTATTAATTTATGTAAAACCTTTAACCACTAGCTGACCAGCCGCCGCAGTTATACTGCAGCAGGTTGGCACGGCTGCACAAATCGCCGTAGCTGTACATTGCTTCTTTAAGATGCCACAGCAGGCGCACGCACGAGCGCACGAGCACGTCTCGTACCCCCGGAGCCGATGCATGTGCCTGGCGGGCGCGATGTTTGCCAGGCACGCGCAATCGCTCGTGACAGAGCGAGAACTGGCATCTGTGTGTGTAAACACACAAATCCCAGTTCCCTCAGGGGAGAGGAGATAGATTATATGTTCATACGTATGAACACCGATCTCTCCCCTCCCCTAGCCAGTCCCCTCCCCCTACAATTAGAACACACCTAGTGAACACAGTTAACCCCTTGATCACCCCCCTAGTGTTAACCCCTTCCATTTATGCAGTAATCAATGGCTATTTTTAGCTATGATCGCTGTATAAATGTCAATGGTCCCAAAATAGTGTCAAAAGTGTCCGATCTGTCTGCCGCAATGTTGCAGTCCTGATAAAAATTTCAGAGCGCCGCCATTACTAGTAAAAAAATAATAATAATAAAAATGACATAAATCTATCCCCTATTTTGTAGACGCTATAACTTTTGCACAAACCAATAAATATATGCTTATTGCGAATACCACCAAAAGAAAGTTCTATTTGTGGGGAAAAAAGGACACAAATTTTGTTTGGGTACGTTGTCGCACGTCCGTACCATTGTCAGTTAAATTGACGCAGTGCTGTATCGCAAAAAATGGCTTGGTCAGGAAGGGGGCAAATCATTCTGGGGCTGAAGTGGTTAAACCAAAAGGAAAAAAAAAAACATTGCTGTAACTGTTTTTGAAATGCTACCAAGAGTTTTTTCTTTAATTTCTTAGCCAATTCCATCTAAATCTAATACTATTAACACTACCCTCCCCCCAGATTGAAAATGCTGCTGTCCAAAGGTGTCTCCATTGCTCCTCCATCCAAACTTTAGCCACCCCAAGACAGAAAGTGTGTTACATAAGGAAATAATTCTGGACGGCTGCACTTCCAAAAATCCTTTTTTTGAAGCTTCATATGACAAGTGGTTGACAGATGGAGCAGGGGACAACGAGATAGATGCGTTTCGCACAAATGTTAGCACTTAGTCATTGCCTATTAGAACTAGTCACTACAATCACCTATATACTGCTCTAATGTGTCATCATTAGGTTACAGGTGAACTAACTGATTAAAATTAGTACTCAGCTGGTGTTACAAAGAATACCCGGCTAGAATACACGGTACTTACACTCAAATCTAATGTAAAGAGTTCGGTCCAAATCCACTGCCAGAATAAAATCTGATTCATCAATTGAACGCAGAGCAAACTCGACACATCAGCCCAAATCATTGTATAGTTACAACAACATACACAAAATAATAGAAAACATGTATATATGTATGCACACCATGAAGTTGATGTTGAGAACTAATAATTTTAAAAACAAAGTGTTAGAACATCATAAGGACCTATACTGTCATATTCCCAAAGTGTGTGCATAGTCTCAAAAGAACGTCAATGGCATAAAAAAAAATAGGAGAGAAATAGGTGCTAATAGATTGCAGGGAACTAGTTAAGAGAAAAAAAAAGAGAAAAAAAGCAAGGGGAGGTCAATCATAAAAATGGGTAAGAGCCCACTCAAAATGTAACCCATTGGGTATATGTGATCTCAAATGGAAAATCCAAAAGACCTCCTGCTTGCACAGCAACCTAAAGACATCACCTGCCCTAGGTGGTCTTTTAACACTTTAAATCCCCTGTATTTGTAGAGCTGCGAGATTGCTATCATGCGATCAATTAAAATGATTAGCAAACTTTGTAGAGTGGTTCTTCTGTGTATCATACACATGATAATGTGTATGATACACAGATTTTACATGTAATCAAGTATATCAAGTATCTGGTGTTACAGTTTATAAAATCCTTGACACTGTAATTTCTGCCACTAACTGTAGACTTAAATCATTCTCCCTTAATCAAACGTGGACAGCAAGGGCAATCTTTTGTGCCACATTTGTAATTCCCCTTAAAACCAAGCCAAGTAGTACCTGGATTATTACTAGATGTAAAATAGCTGGGGGATAAGGAGTTGCCTAGAGAGGGCACACGTCTATCCCCACTGGAAAGGATTTGGGCATATACACTGTCATTATATAAAATGGATAAATGGCATTCAATAATATTTTGAATCTTTCTAAACTCCATACTGAGCGGAGTGGAGAACACAGATGGCCCTTGCTTTTTAACGTCACATGTTTTACCGCCTAAGGGAGTTTTTCTAGCTATATTAATAGCCCTATTGACTGAACCTTCAGGGTAACCCCTCTACAAAAAACAATTCCTCATATTAAGAGTCTCCGTCTCAAAATCAGCATCCCTGCTACATATCCTTTGTAAACATAAAAATTGGCCTACAGGAATGCCTCTAATGGTATGTGCGGGATGACCTGAGTATGCCCTCAATTTACTGTTTCTAGACAAGCGCTTCCTGTAAAGGTTAGTGACAACACGACCCTCACAGCCTTCCAAGGTTACATCTAGAAAATCGATAGAGCATCTATCCATTTGTCCAGTGAAACCGAGATTTAAAGATTTGTCATTCAGATATGACAAAAAAGCGTGTTACTGACCAAATCACTATGCGTGAATAAAGAAAAAAGCAGAAAAGAACAAAACCACACCACATGGTAAGCTGCAATATCTATTTTTTTTTTCAGTTTAATTTTGATTTAAGTGCTGAAAATAATAAATATGTACAGAAAAAAACACTTCCCCTAAAAGGGGAATGGCCTTGTATCATATTTTTGTACCTTTTCACGTAGATATCATTTCCAAACTATATTGGTTAATTTAATTTACTAAAAGTAAATAGACTGTGAATGCTGCAAGTGCAGTCGCTTTCGAGCTTAGTAAATAAGGTAAAGCTTCACTTTATAAAGAATAACCAATCACATGCAAGGAAAAAAAAAAATATATATATATATGTATATTATTATTATTTTTCTTGCACATGATTGGCTTATGGAGGTCAGGAGAGCTTCCCCTAATTTGGTAAGCTCTGGAGCAACTGCACTTGCAGGATGCAACAGCACTTGCAAAGTGCACAGTCTTTTTGCCTTTAGTAAATCAGCCCCATAGTCTCTTTGCCTCATTTAGGTACCTGACATGATTTATCATGCTCTAGGGCAGGGGTGCCCAACCTTTTGAAGCACGAGGGCCACTTAAGCGACTTGGTAACCGGTCACGGGCCACAATGAGCGGAGCAGGCAGATGGCAGGTCCGTGTCCGCTCTGCATATGCAGAGCGGACATGGACACAGCCCCCTATACTCCAATTGGTTCAGACTGACCATGTGAAAGGGGCTCAAGGCTGCTTTCACACTGATGCACTGAGGTTTTCCCGCACCGCGGGTGCAACGCAGTTTACCCTTTGGCTTTCCTGCACTTTGCAATAGACTTCTATTATATTCTGCAGGTTTGGTGCACTTTCAGAAAGCTCACCAAACTCGCAGGTAATAACAGAAGTCTATGGCTCAGTGCAGGTAACCCCACAGCTGCACTGCTCTGCATCTGCGGATCAGTTTGAAAGCAGCACAGTAACCACTGCAGAACCGATATGCCAATACATACACTGTGATTTTAGCAATAAACTGAGCTTTAATAACAGTATTCTATTCTATTCCATCCCAGAGCAGGAGGTCGCGGGCCACATCAGAGTGCTCCACGGGCCACATGTGGCCCCCGGGCCACTGGTTGGGCACCCATGCTCTAGGGTGATTGTTATTGCAATGCTTTTTTTGACTAGTTATTTACTACTCCCTGCAAGGAATCCACCTTTGACATTAGTAGGTGGGCCTAAGACACTCATAATGAAGTCCCTACTGAGCTGGAGACCCGAAATCCTTCAAATTGTGTCTCTCTAGTAAATGACATTACAAATGCATAATACATTATTTACATTTTCAAGTAAAGTGATATCATAGCTTGCACAGTCTTTTACACAGGCTGCTACAACATCATCTCCAATGCTTAGATACATCAGTAATTATCAGATTTCCTGTCCTCTACTTGAATGAAGCCTTACTGTAATATGGATTCAAACCTGAGCTATACCAATTAAGATATTAGGTTGGTATGGATTTTCCTCTTTGTAAAATATTGTTCATTTCTTCAGTGATACGGGTCAAAAGTTTTCATGTGTGCCTCAATATGAGATAATGACTTAGGTCAATTTTTTTCATCTGTGCTGAATCTGGAGCACATTAAAATGAAATTCCATTCTCATCTTCTTATGTACTGGAACTATTATATGGTAAATTATACAGCAACTCTTTATGATCATTTTAATTACATGTTATTATCAAAAGTTTATGGAGTTGCCTTTGAATGAGACGAGTTTTGAAAGTGAGCATCTATGTTTGACTGCGGTATATAGGATGTACTGTATATACTATCAGAACAGCAAGAGTCTTCTTGTAGTCCTTAGCAGACTTTTATTTGGAGGTGCCTGGGGTCCTGCCACTAGTTTGTTACCCTTGTGATTATTCAGACACACAAGACTTTAAAGTTTAAGTTTAGGAAATGTCTAAAATGCACATATTTGGAGTTATTACAGAAGTTTTACCTTTAAAATATAACCCATGTGCATTGACATTTACACTGATAAAAGGCATTTGCAGCATTCTTCCTCCTCCAAATATATCGAACTCTAAAGCCTCATACACATACTCAGTTCATTTCTGTATGGCCATTTGTAAACCAGCCATGTTGCAGAATTGTAGGAGATAACATGTTATTTATTATTGGCCTTGGAGTTATTGCTTTGACCGAAGTCCAGTCCAGGAACAGAAGGAGTAGGAGTTCTTGGACCAAAAATTGGTTGCTTTATTAATCGTGACCAATTCTGTCATATGCCTTTGCTGCGGGAGCTCCAGGAGAAAAATCCAGATGTTATTCGGAATTATCTCCGGATGATGGACCCCTGCTTTCACAAACTCTTGGCATTGTTGACCCCCTATATTAAGAAGCAGGACACATGCATGAGGCTTTTATTTTATTTTTTGGTTATATAATAATGATTTGATTTGTTATATTTTTTATATTTATGGATGTATAGAATGCACTTTTTGGTTACGTTCTATTGGCAGATAGTATGTCTAATTTTATTTGTTTTCTTTTTAAATGCACAATAAAAAAATTGTGGAGAATAATACTTGGCTATGTGTTTTACTTCAAATGACAGTTATACAATGTAAAATTGACAAGGGACACCAACATAGTTGTATCTTTGATCTTAAAAACTACGGGATAATGGTGTTGTGATAACTTGCCCAAAAAAAAAAAAAAAGCATAATAATATTATTCGTAATATCACTAGATAAAAAAAGTCTTTGAAAATTAGTTTCCAATAACTCCATCAGTATCACCAGCATTGACATTTGTCCGCGGAAAATTTTCAAACCTGCCATCTGACATTTGTCCATGGAAAATCCGACAACAATTGTCCGATGGAGCGCACAAACGGTCGGATTTTCCACCAACAGCCTGTCATCACACATTTCCTGTCGGAAAATGCTATGGTGTGCACGTGACTTATGTAGTAATTAACAAATAAATTAGGACAAACATTTGCCAGTAAACGTGTGAGCTTCAATGTACATGTATTGAAATTCAAAATCAGTTCCTAGCACCCAAGTTTATTTTAACCGCTTTCCGACCGCCTCATGTAGATATACTTCTACAGAATGGCACGGGCAGGCAAAAGCACGTACGGGTACGTCCCCTTTAATTTGCCTGCCCGGGGGGCGCGCGCGATTGGGTTACGGAGCTGAAGAACGGGGAGAGGTTTGTGTAAACAAACCTCTCCCCGCGCTTCCTACACTGACTGTCAGTGATCGGCGGTTCCCTGTCATCGGGAACGCCGATCAATGACGTCAGACGTACAGCCACGCCCCCCTACTGTAAAAAAAAACACAACACGTCACACTGACTCCTCCCCGCCCCCTAGTGGTTAACCCCTTCACTACAACTGTCATTTACATAGGAATCAGTGCTATTTAAATAGCACTGATTTCTGTATAAATGACAAATGTCCCAAAAATGTGTCAAAAATGTCCGATGTGTCCGCCATAATGTTGCAGTCACAATAAAAATCGCTGATCGCCGCCATTACTAATAAAAAAAAAAATATTAATAAAAATGCTATAAAACTATCCCCTATTTTGTAAACGCTATAACTTTTGCGCAAACTAATCAATAATCGCTAATTGCGATTTTTTTTACCAAAAAATATGTAGAAGAATACGTATCGGCCTAAACTGAGGAAAAAAAATGTTTTTTTATATATTTTTTGGGGATATTTATTATAGCAAAAAGTAAAAAATATTGCATTTTTTTCAAAATTGTCGCTCTATTTTTGTTTATAGCGCAAAAAATAAAAACCGCAGGGGCGATCATATACCACCAAAAGAAAGCTCTATTTGTGGGAAAAAAAGGACGCCAATTTTGTTTGGTAGCCACGTCGCACGACCGCGCAATTGTCAGTTAAAGCGACGCAGTGCCGAATCGCAAAAAGGGGCCTGGTCCTTTGGCTGCCAATTGGTCCGGGGCTGAAGTGGTTAAAGCAAAAAGATCTGGGGGTTTCCACAAGAGCAAATTACTATACATGATCTGCAGGGGCTAATGTTGTTCCATTCATGTCAAAACTAGGATTTGGAGTCAATCAGTATAAACTGAAACCTGATGCAGAGCAAAAGGAATAGCTGTTCATATAGCATATTTTCAACAGATTATGGTACAATGTTTGTAAAGACAAGTAAAAGTTTGCATTAGTCCTAGTTGGTTTATAAATGTTTATATTTCTTATAACTAGTGTTGGGTGAACGGTTCGTCCGAAGCATGAGTTTGGGCAGAACATTGCCTTGTTCGCCCCGTTTGGAAAACAACCAAATTTGCTGGGTGTGCGCCCCACCGAACGTCCTGCAATGCACTGTGCGCTGCATTCCGCACCCTGATTGGGCAAAGCTTTGCCCAATCAGGTTGCAGTAAAAGCTGCTTAATAAGGAGAGGGGCCAGGAAGCCGGACATGGTGTCCTTAACAACTGATAAGTCATCAGCTGTTAATGAGCTTCCCCACTGACAGCTGAATTAAAAAAAAACGTTTGCAGGAAAAAAAGTAAAAAAGAAAAACGGCTTGAGCCCAACCCAGCATGCACCGGTCCTTGATGTCACAAGGGGTGCGGTGCCATCAGGTGACATCACCAGGTGGCCCTTCCCTTACCTATATAAGAACTGTCAAATGGCAGAGGAGGCATTCGGCGGTCGGCTGTCAATGAAGACGGAGCATTATAGTGCGGCAGGCCGGCACGATCCCGCGAACTGTAGCTGTACGTCGGTCCCTTTAAGTGAGGGTGCCGATGCGCGTGGCCGGCGGTCGCGATGACTGCTGGCCATGGGCGATCTCGGACACGAGAGCCAGAACAGGGACGTGTGTGTAAACACACAAATGCCTGTTCTGTGAGGAGAGGAAAGACAGATCGTCTGCTTCTACTAGCTAGGAACAGCGATCTGTCATCTCCTCTAGTCAGTTCTATCCCCCTACAGTTAGAACACACGAGGGAACACAGTTAACCCCTTGATCGCCCCCTAGTGTTAACCTCTTCCCTGCCAGTGACATTTACATAGTAATCAGTGCATTTTTTTAGCACTGATCGCTGTATAAATGTCAATGGTCCCAAAAATGTGTCAAAAGTGTCCGATCTGTCTGCCATAATGTCGCAGTCCCGATAAAAATTGCAGATCACCGCCATTACTAGTAAAAAAAAATTAAAATAATAAAAATGCCATAAAACTTTCCCATAGTTTGTAGACGCTATAATTTTTTGGCAAACCAATCAATATACGCTTATTGCGATTTTTATTACCAAAAATATGTAGAAGAATACATATCGGCCTAAACTGAAGAAAAAATTAGCTTTTTCCAAAAAAATATTGGCGATATTTATTATAGCAAAAAGTACAAAATATTGTGTTTTTTTCAAAATTGACGCACTTTTTTTGTTTGTAGCGCAAAAAATAAAAACCGCAGAGGTAATATAATACCACCAAAAGAAAGCTCTATTTGTGGGAAAAAAAGGACTTACATTTTGTTTGGGTACAGTGTCACACGACTGCGCAATTGCCAGTTAAAGTGAAGTAATGCCGTATCGCAAAAAATGGCCTGGTCATTAAGCAGCCAAATCTTCTGGGGCTGAATTGGTTAAAATCCACTGGGGTAGAGGGACCCAACGCCATTTTTTTCTTTTGAAATTGCAACCGTGATTTGACTCGTTTTTTTTTCTTTTGAAATGTAATTTTTGCTGCAGCATGTTCTATGCATTTGACACCTCTATGTCTGAGGCGCACACGCCAGCGGTGACCAACTACTGCTGTGATCACACACAGTGGGAGCCCAGTGGTGGATACTGTGGACTCGATGTCCACCGGCACACGCCGATTACACAGGACACAGGCATGAACACAAGGCAAATTGTCGTTCTGTCAGAAGGGAAGGTCTTTGCCTTCCCCTAGTCAAAGCACCTCCCCCACAGTGAGTAAGCACAGGCTAACCACACAGTTAACCCTTTGATCACCCCTGATGTTAACCCCTTCCCAGTCAGTGTCATTAGTACAGTGACAGTGCATATTTTTAGCACTAATCACTGTATTTGTGTTACTGGTTCCCGAAAAGTGTCTTAACAATTTTGGGATGATGGTACCATATACACATTGATCATTTTGGGATTATCCCTCTAGCCAACAATTTTAAAATGTCAAAAGTGTCAGTTAGGTGTCCAATTTGTCCACCGTAATATCTCAGTACCGCTATAAGTCCCTGATCGCCACCATTACTAGTAAAAAATAAAATAAAAGTATCACATAGTTTGTAGACGCTATACATTTTGTGCAAACAATCCATATATGCTTATTGGGATTTTTTTTTTACCAAAAACATGTAGCAGAATATATATTGGCCTAAATTGATGATGACATTCTTTTCCATTTTTTAATTGGGTATGTTTTATAGTAGAAAGTAAAAAAAATATTGTGTTTTGCAAAGAAACGCAGAGATGATTAAATACCACCAAAAGAAAGCTCTATTTGTGGGGAAAAAAAAGGACAAAAGGATTTTTATTTGGGTATAGTGTCGCAGTGCTGTATCGCAAAAAATGGCCTGGTCATGAAGGGGGTAAATGTTCTGGAGGTCAAGTGAATAACTAAGTTATGAGGACGGCAATCGGATAAACATACAAAAATATTGCTTTTTTACAAACAGAAGTATAACTATAAAATGTAAACTCTATTGGCTGTAATTCCATTGCACATATTGCCTGAATATATTACCAACATTAAATATTAAGAAAAAAAAAAATAATAAAAGCCTTTTTTCTTAATTTTTTTTCTTTCAGCAGCTTAGTGGGTGCCCCCTACTTATTTATATTTGGTCGTGCAGTGTTAATTTTGACATCAAATTTAGTTTAGTCTTTAGTTTTAGCCATAGTCGACTAAAATAGTGGTCATTTAGTAGACGAAAATATTTTTGCACAATTGCAGCGTGTTTTCTGTGCAGTTTTCCATGTGTTTGGAAATGCACAGTTGTGTGAATGGAGCCTCATTGTGTGCCTCACACGGATTTCACATACAGGCCCCATTCACACCTAGCGTAGTGAGGGCGCATGTTTTTTCGGCTTGTTTTTCCCATGACAAGCATAGGGCAGCTCATTAATTTGAATGGGCTGCCCTACACATGGCAAAGTAGCTTATGGGTCATTTTGGTGTGTTGTAAATTTTTTACTGCACTTAGTGCTGTGTTTGTCGCTAGTTTTTTTCACATGGCAAAATGTGTTTTTGCATTTGCGTTTGGGGTACTGGGGGAAAGTACAACTAGTTAATTTTAGGTGTATAACGTTAGCCATACACTATACAATTTGATTGTACAATCTCTATAATCTCCTTTTGATTTACCAAAACGATAATAGGAGGAGACACCATCTATCCAATCACTCTGTATTTAATCAGGCAGGCCCTTGCACTACATAGTTGATGGTAGATCTAAAGAAGATTGTACAATCAGATTGTATAGTGTATGGTGAACTTTACAGAATTGCAGGGACTTCTTATGATGTTTTCAATACTACAGCTCTGCTCCACTTAGGCTGTTATGTGATCGCTCAGCTCCTGCACACTTTGCCAAATAAACGATCTATGCAAGAAGAAGGTACAAAACTATTAATGGCTGTGTATTTGGTGAGGACAGTGCAGGTAATGATTGCATTGGATTAGCATGAAACTAAAGAGGTTGGCAGGGGCAATCTCCTGGAGGGGGGGACAGGTACAGGATGTGTACCTTCTATCGCTCTCAGTCTCCTCCAGAATCCATTTTTTTGTGTTGCTCTGATCCAACTTCCTGTTAAGAGAGTGGCTACATTTGTTCTCCATGGTCCAAATGTATGTAGGAACTTAACTCTCTCCTGTTCACTCTTGAGATGGACTATAATATTGACCATGGAATTTGTATTGTACATAGAGCAGTGCCCATGACTGCAACTAATGTTCCACACAAACATAAATTTGGGAACTCACGGAGGACAATACAAGGAGGCAAAAAAACTCAGCAACACTTTCATAAAAAATATATTACAGGGCCATTAAATAATGGAGGTGTGCAGATTATTTTTGGAGAATAAAGATATTTTTTAGAGTCACTTTAACCACTTAAGCCCCGGACCAATTTCCAGCCAAAGGACCAGACCAGGTCGTGCGATGTGGCTCCCAAACAAAATTGGCATCCTTTTTTTCCCACAAATAGAGATTTCTTTTGGTGGTATTTGATTGCCCCTGCGGTTTTTATTTTTTGCGCTATAAACAAAAATAGAACGACAATTTTGAAAAAAATGCAATACTTTTTACTTTTTGCTATAATAAATATCCCCAAAAATATATACTGTATTTTCTGGCGTATAAGACTAACTTATACACCAAAATTACACAGCCAAAAAGCGGGGGTCGTCTTATACGCCGGGTGAAGAAGCCGCCAGATAGATATCAGTCTGCCGGGCGCTCTGTAAAATTGTAATATGTATACAGTATGCGCTGCTCAGCCAATCCCGGTGGGCGATGCACTCTGAATACAGAGCCTGCTAAGCCTGCTCGGATTGGGTAACAACCTCTGCCAATCCGAGCAGGCTACATGAGTCAGAGCGGCGCGGGCTGATGTCACAGCCTCTGCCAATCCGAGCAGGCTTTGTATCCATCAACAGATTAGTAAAATACAATGCCTGCCATGATTGGCTCAGCGGTGCACACTGTCTGCACACTGTATTCTGAAGTGTACCTGGCGCTACTGTACTAACACAGCATCATATACTGTGTGTACTTGGTGCTCTACATATTAACAAAGCATCCTGTACTGCACATCCAGCTCCAGATCTCCCCTAAAATACAGGTATGATTTATGGTGCTTTGGAGGAGAGGATGTTGCTGCCTACCAATTGTGGGATCTCTGGGACTTGTAGTTTACCAGTTTCCTTTTTCTGATGTTAAGTCTGATGTTTGTTTTTTCTGATGGTTTTTTGTATGGTGTAATGGTGTTGCCTCGGAAGGGGGGTAGTCTTATATGGCGAGTATAGCCCCAAACCTAAGTTTTCACTGGAAAAATAGGGGTCGTCTTATACACCCAGTCGTCTTATACGCCGGCAAATATGGTAAAAAAAATTTTTTTACCTCAGTTTAGGCCGATTCGTATTCTTCTACATATTTTTGGTAAAAAAAATCGCAATTAGAGATTATTGATTGGTTTGCGCAAAAGTTATAGCGTTTACAAAATTGGGGATAGTTTTATAGCATTAATATTTTTTTTTACTAGTAATGGCGGCGATCAGCGATTTTTATTGTGACTGCGACAATATGGCAGACACATCGGAAATTTTTGACACATTTTTGGGACCATTGTCATTTATACAGAAATCAGTGCTATTTAAATGCACTGATTCCTATGTAAATGACACTGGCAGTGAAGGAGTTAACCATTAGGGGGCGGTGACGTGTGTGTTTTTTTTTACAGTAGGGGGTGTGGCTTTACGTCTGATGTCACTGATCGGCTTTCCCGAGGACAGGGAACAGCCGATCAGTGACAGGCAGTGTAGGAAGCACGGGGAGAGGTTTGTTTATACAGACCTCTCCCCGTTCTTCAGCTCTGTGACCTGATCGCGGGACACCAGTGGCGATCGGGTCCGCTGGTCCACCGGCCGCGGTCATGGAGCTCAGGAACGGCGGCGCGTGCGGGACCCACAGCTGGGCTCTTAAAGGGCCATGTACAGGTACGTGGTTATGCCCAGCCGTGCCATTCTGCCGACGTCTATGTGCAGGAGGCGGTCCTTAAGCGGTTAAAAAAAATGTTGTCCATGCACACATTTTAATCTTCTTAAATCACTAGTAGACCACCCACTGCCATTTTACTGCAGCCGGGATGCCCCTCTTCGCCGGATCACATACATGTACCTCATCCGGCACTTCCGGGTAGGGTGTGCACCCACCCGCAGCTGTGACTTGGTACAGCCTAAGTAATTCAGCAGGTCCCAGCCAATGATTTATGGCTGGGACCTGTTGTTGGGCTAGGTGAATCACAGTACAGAGCCCTGTGTTTACTAACAACACGGGGCTCTTTACACAGAGCAGGGATGTGGCTGTTTTTTTTTTCTCCCTGCTTTGCCATGTCGATTAATAAAAGCAGTACATATTGCACATTGTTGGGCATACAGTGAACCCTTTCATTGCCTCTAGATGTTAACCCCTTTCCCAGCCAGTGTCACTAGTACAGTGACAGTGTATAGATCACTGATCACTGCCATTACAATAAAAAAAAAAAAAAAAGTAAATACAAATTCGAGTATATGTACCATCATTAGTAGACGCTCTAACTTTCACACAAACCAATCTATATTG
This sequence comes from Lithobates sylvaticus, assembly GCA_028564925.1. NCBI lineage: Eukaryota > Metazoa > Chordata > Amphibia > Anura > Ranidae > Lithobates > Lithobates sylvaticus. The sequence goes on from CM053030.1 coordinate 410,824,080, forward strand.
GGATTTTTTTTACCAAACATGTATCAGAATACATTTTGGCCTACATTTATGAAGACATTTGATGTGTTTTTTTTTTTTTTTACTGGATATATTTTATAGCAGAAAGTAAAAAATATTGTTTTCTTTTCAAAACAGTAGCTATCAAATACCACCAAAAGAAAGCTCTACTTGTGTGAAAAAAATATATACATTTCATTTGCATACATTGTTGCATGCCTGCGCAATTGCCAGTTAAAGTAGGGCAGTGCCGAATATCAAAAATTGCCCTGGTCAAGAAGAGAGTAAAATATTCCAGAGCTTAAATGGCCAAAGTCTGTTTCCTCCTCCTTATTACAAAGTGCGTTGCTTGCATGGAGTTGCCTTATAATTCTTTGCACTGCAAAAAGCAATGTTAGCCTTTGAAAGACCAAATAACAGAAATGATGAATCACTAGACATGCCCAAGCGTCACACTTTAATTTAAAGCTTTCTTCACATTATAGTTGTACCAGTAAAGCTCACCTTTAGGCTTATTTATGTTTTTTTTAGAATATCATTACCTAACAGCCATAACTTTTATTAATGTGTTTGTGTTCCCATTATCTGTGTAATAGCACTACATTAATACTGATATTTATGTTGTCAATTCATTAGTTATTATAAGCCTCTAAATTTAAGTTACTGTTTTTCTGTAAGAAATAAACTAGGCTGTATGCCTATTAAAACATCCAATGTTGAGCTCCTGATTCACACATAAGTAAACTCCTGTCCTAATCTTTTTATTACTAACATTTTTACAGTAGTTTACACACAGTAATGGCTTTAATCATTAAAGTTAATAAAAAATAGCTGTTGTATGAAAAGAAATGTATTATCTGAAAAACTAAAAAAGGACCGGTACATTTTAATATACAAGGTGTATATACAATGAACATGTTAACCCCGCTCCCCATACTTTTGTTAATTAGACCAGAAAACTATCTTATTATTACCTGGTAAGTAGCTTTTACAAGAACACGAAGAGTAATATAATTAAAGTTAACTAAAGTTAATCTGCTCTTTAACCTGTAAATCCCATGAGAAGGCCCAGGACTACTTACCTTAGCTAGACTTATGTCCCAGGTCCAGAAATTGAGAGCTGGTACACAGAGAACGCTTTCCTGCACAATAGGAGGCCACTTACTTTGATGGCTCAGTATAATTTTTAATGAGGTAGATACAAAACTAGCATCATATGTTGTGCATTAAGCATAGTGCTTTGAGAATCCTTTGTCATGTATTACATGTTAATTTGTAAGACAAATATTGCATGCCATATATTGTGAGATTTTGCTTTTAATGGAGTGTTTGGCAAAGACCCAGTCCACTTAGTAGAAATAAGGAAAGGATGTTCCACGCTATGGACCGAATGCAAAAAAATAAAATACATTGTACTCTAAGCGGCTGCCCTCAATGAGACTACTACCATAGTAGAGAGCCAGGCTGGTAACCCCCACAGTGCTGAGAGCCCAGCAGCCGGAAGAGGACAGGGCAACCCGACAGTGAAGATTTCTACAGAATCCAGCAGTCTGTACATCATGGGACATTTTTCATTACAGGTGAGTGAATTGGATGGTCAGATGAACTAAGGAGAAGAGATAGCCCTGGATCTGGAATCTGTATACAGCCACAGAGTGCTGTGAATGCTGATATACCCCTTAAATGGGAAAAGCATCTGGTGAGTGAGGAGAGAGCAAGGGAGCACATGTGGAGTCACCGGCACACTGCGAGATTTATGAACTTAAATTACATTTTTGATCACAGATGCCAAGGAACCACTTTGGACATGGCACTTGTCACTTTATTTGCACATTTACCTTATGTTTTTTCTGTAGCGATACAGTATATCTTGATTGATTGCACAGGTTATGAATTTATTTGCAATACGGTATTAGGTGTACTTATATATTGCAAGTTTACTCAAATCATTTTTTTTCACACCTATTTTACACTTTTGCTCATTTGCACATTTAATGTATTAAGCAGAGAGAGAAACGGGGAAGGGATATTTGACCCATTGACAGGGAGCAATGGGAACAAATATTGAATGCTGGACCCCTGGTGTCAGTGTCAGCGGCACAAAAACTGTTGAAATTGTTTATATTACATAGAGTGTATAGGACTCCGGTACAACTACACCATTGGGGAAGTAGAGACACACCCATATGTCCTAAGTGTCAGGTTCATCCAGGAGACCTCCTGCACATGTTGTGAAAGTGTCCCAAAGATGTGAGATATTGGAACAAAGTGGTCACAATAATCAATTCTATCTTTCAGGTTCAGCTGACCATGGATCCACTGGTGTGCTTGCTTGGAGCTCTAGATGAGGAATTGTATTCCCCTCATACATACATTGCTCTTATTAGATTACTCTATTTGGCAAGGAAGCTAATAGCAAGATATTGGCTGTCTGCCTGGATTCCGACGAGCAAACAGTGGATCCAGGCTGTTAACTAAATACTTATACAGGAAAAAAATACATATTCCCATAGAAAATCACCACAGAAGTTCGAGAAAATATGGCAGTGTTGGTTGGGCGCCCCAGAAGTAGCTCCGCCACAACCGGTCCTTCACAGGATGCTACAATGTTGATAGTCCAATGGCGAGGAATGTAAAAAATTGAAATGCATGTTCTGGTTAACACACATTGGGGAGTGATGTAGTAGACTAGTGATCATGAGAAACGATATGATGGCATTGTCAGGTTGAACTGGTTTATATATATATTTTTTTTTTCCTTTTTTTTTTTTTTCTCTCAAAAAATTGTCTTTTTTTTTTTGTTTGTTTTTTCTCCTCTTTGAAGCTACTACAAAAGGCAAGATGGAAGTTGTACTTATATCAGTTATGGTATTGAGCTTGAATAAGTATTCCCTGTATTTGTACAGCTGCCAAGGCTATTTCTATGGCCTGTCTGTATACATTTCTGTTTTGCATGTACCCTCATTGCGTTTGTACAATAAACAACTTTTTGATAAAAAAAAAATGTATTGAGCAGAAATCTGTCACTTTATTAGCATGTCAAATACAGCTGTATTTAACCACTTAAGGACTACCCCGCACAGATAAACTGTGGCAGGGTGGCCCTCCTGCGCAAAATCACATACAGGTACGTGATTTCGTGCAGTGGGTCTGTAATTGGACACAGCAGGAGCCAATAAGCAGGTCCTTGGCCACGATGGCCACCGGCACCCCGAAAACTTTCACAGGAGAGGCAGAACGGCAGTCTGCCTATGTAAACAAGGCAGACCGCCATTCTGTGAGGGAGGAAGACGGAGATCTTGTTTGTCTGCTAACCAGAAACATGGATCTCTGTGTTCCTCCAGTCACAGCATTCCAACCACAGTTATAAAGCACCCCCTAGGAGCACACTTAACCCTTTGATCGCCCTGATGTTAACCCCTTCCCTGCCACTGTCATTAGTACAGTTACAGTGCATATTATTTAGTACTGATCACTGTATTAGTGTCACTGGTCCCCAAAAAGTGTCTGTTAGGTGTCCGATTTGTACTCTGCTAATAATTGCTGCCATTAGTAGTAAAAGTAAATAAATAAATAAAAATTCCACAAAAATATCCTTTAGTTTGTAGACGCTATAACTTTTGCACAAACCAATCAATATACGCTTATTGGGATTCTTTTTACCAAGAATATGTAGCAGAATACATATTTGCCTAAACTGATGAAGAAATTTGATTTTTTTAAAAAAATTATTGGGTGTATTTTATAGCAGAAAGTAAAAAAATCTAAATATTATATATATATATATATATATATATATATATATATATATATATATATATATATATATATATATATATATATATATATATATATATTCTTTTTTATTTATTTTTTTTCAAAATTGTCGGTCTTGTTTATAGTGCAAAAAAAAAAAAAAACGCAGAGGTGATCAAATACCACGAAAAGAAAGCATTATTTGTGGGAAAAAAAGGACATAAATTTTATTTGTGTGCAGCGTCGCATGACCACGCAATTGTCAGATAAAGTAACGCAGTGCCGTATCGCAAAAAATGGCCTGGTTATGAAGGGGGATAAACCTTTCCGGGGCTGAAGTGGTTAAAGAGGCACACCTCTCAGTTCCCACACCAGGAACAAGCAGCGCCATATCCACTTCACAACCTTATAAGATTTTCAAAGGAACAACGTGGAACTTTTTTACTGTTCTAAATGAAAATGATCATTCATTTCTGCATCATGAAATATGCCAGCTTGCACATTTTCTATATTATTCATTGAAAATGTAATTGAAAATTAGTGATCATTTAATGAATTGTAGTTAATGTAAACCTATATTTCATTAATTTGATTTATGTTTTTTGTTGAAATCCTTAAAATAAAGCTTCTTTCTTTGTCACATCAGTTTGCTCCAGCTAATATAACTAAAAACGATGGAAGCAATGCTATGTGTTCCAAATAAAATGTTTTAGTCTATGTACACTGGATATTCATGAATGAACTGCTTTGCCCTGGAAGGAAGTAACAGACCAATGTCATGCTAGATATATCAGACTACATTTATATAATTTGCAGTAGAACCCTTTATAAACAAGTCATCAGATTTAAATTTCACTGAGGTTGACAGATTCTGTAGATATTCTGCACTGGTTAAAGTGAACAGCATTAAATAAACCCTGCAATACAACTGAGGCATTAAGAAGCATGAGCAACATGGAAAGTCATTTAGCATTTTTCATAAGCTAATCTTTGTAATGTCAGGACATTAAACAATAAATAATCGAGTTCTTTCATGGAAGACATCCCCTGCTATGAAATCACTGGCCTAAATCTACTCATATGGATTAAAAAGTCATGCTTATCTATTTGCTGTCTAATCTGCTCTTGATACATAGTTTTTTTATGTAATATTTTTAATAAAATGGAAGAAAACAAAGTCATGTTTTATTGAAGAATAGTCATCTATTATTTTATTTCAATGATTCTTTCTTGAGCAGGTTCAATTAATTTTTCAAATGTATTTAATGAGAACCCGTCACAATGTACATGTGTTTTTTATGGTTTGCTTGATTTTTGTTTTTAATACATGTATACTTTCCCTCTTCTAGCAGACATGTAAAGCTGAAGGCTGCAAGTTAATCATTTAACCTTTATGAGCACATTGATTACTACTATAACAATTACTACTTGAAAAATTCTGTCACATAACACAAGTGATGGAAGAACCTAATGCCTTGTACACACGATCGGACATTCCGACAACAAAATCCCATGTTTTTTTTCCGACAGATGTTGGCTCAAACTTGTCTTGCATACACATGGTCACACAAAGTTGATCAGAAATTCCGAACGTCAAGAACGCAGTGACGTACAACACATAAGACGAGCCGAGAAAATGAAGTTCAATAGCCAGTGCTGCCCTTCTGCTTGATTAAGAGCATGCGTGGCACTTTGTGCGTTGGAATTTTGTACACACAATCAGAATTTGCGTGAACTGATTTTGTTGTCGGAAAATTTGAGAACCAGATCTCAAATTTTGTGCGATGGAAATTCCGATGGAAACTGTCCGATGGAGCCTACACACGGTTGGAATTTCCGACAACAAGCTCCGATCGCACATTTTCCGTCGGAAAGTCTGACCGTGTGTATGGGGCATTACTGCGAGGCATTTGTCTGCCTTGGCCAGTATTAGTGATATATGTTGGGTTGGTGGCCCTTAGGCTACATTTAGACATGAGGCAGACCTTGCTGCCCCTCTGAAAAGTGACCTGTGGTGAACCTTTTTTTCCAGAGATGTTTGATAAGCGATGAAGAGATGATATGTTGGCTCCTCACTGCCTGCTTTAACCCTGTAAATGCTATGCCACAAGGGCAGACGTAGCACAGCCCTAGTTACATGAATGGGTTGCATTCAGCGGCAGTAATGGAGGGTATAATTTCTGCCGCGTCTGCGAAGCAATGCATCACAGCCATGACATGGGTACATCCATCTGCCTTCGCAGCTTAAGCGGGAGGTAAAAACAAAGCTCAGTCACCTTTATTCAACTTCCACCCCCCCAGCCACAAGTGTAAACAAGCCCTTAGTAAAGATTCTTTGCCATTCACACATCACAGTGGGGCTTATATTCAGTTCTCAAGGTCCACGTTGAGAAAAGGGTTCTATTTTACCTTGAAATTATGGCACAGTACCTTTCCTCTTCTGTCTGGCTTCAGTGGCCACTCTTATATCTCTGGGTGTCTGATTGATGCACTGTAAGGATGAGCCGAACACCCCCCCGTTCGGCTCGCACCAGAACCCGCGAACGGACCTAAAGTCCGTGCGAGCTTTAGAACCCTATTAGTTATAATGGATGCGAACGTTCGAAATTAAAAGTGCTCATTTTAAAGGCTAATATGCATGTTAATGTCATAAAAAGTGTTTGGGGACCTGGGTCCTGCCCCAGGGGACATGTATCAATGCAAAATTTTTTTTTAAAAACGGCCGTTTTTTCAGGAGCAGTGATTTTAATAATAATGCTTAAATTGAAACAATAAAAGTGTAATATTCCTTTAAATTTCGTACCTGGGGGGTGTCTATAGTATGCCTGTAAAGGGGCGCATGTTTCCCGTGTTTAGAACTGTCTCTGCGCAAAGTGTCATTTTTGAAAGTAAAAAAGCTATTTAAAATCACTCGCGGCTAATGTTAATTCACGGCTCCCGTAACACAGAGAACAGTGATTCATTGAAACTCATTCATAAAAAAAAGTCATTGATAAAAAAAAAAAAAAAATGAAAAAAAAAAAGCGTAGGGGTCCCCCCAAATTCAATAACCAGGCCCTTCAGGTCTGGGATGGATATTAAGGGGGATCCCAGCCAAAAAAAAAAAAAAAAAATGGCGTAGGGTCCCCCTCAAAATCCATACCAGACCCTTGAGGTCTGGTATGGATTTTAAGGGGAACCCTAGCCAAAAAAAATGGCGTGGGGTCCCCCTCAAAATCCATACCAGACCCTTATCCGAGCACGCAACCTGGCAGGCCGCAGGAAAAGAGGGGGGGACGAGAGCGGCCCCCCCTCTCGCCTGAACCGTACCAGGCCACATGCCCTCAACATTGGGAGGATGCTTTGGGGGTCTAAGACCCCAAAAGCACCTTGTCCCCATGTTGATTAGGACAAGGGCCTCTTCCCCACAACCCTGGCCGGTGGTTGTGGGGGTCTGCGGGCGGGGGGCTTATCGGAATCTGGAAGCCCCCTTTAACAAGGGGACCCCCAGATCCCGGCCCCCCCCCTGTGTGAAATGGTAAGGGGGTACAAAAGTACCCCTACCATTTCACCAAAAAAAGTGGCAAAAATGGTAAAAAGGACAGGAGACAGTCTTTGACAATTCCTTTATTAAAATCTTCTTTCTTCTTTCTTCATCCTTCGGATTCTTCATCTTCTCCTTCCTTCATCTTCTTCCATCTTCTTCTTCCATTTTCTTCTTCCTCCGATCCGCTTCTTCTTGCGCTGGTCTTCTCGTCCTTCTCGTCCGGCATCTTCTTCCGTCGGCGTCGGCGTCGGTGTCGGTGTCTTCTTGGGCCGCTCCGCGCAATGGGAGGCTCCCGCTGTGTGAGGCTCCGCTCCATCTGACAGGTCTTTTAAAACGGAGGGCACCTGGTGACCCCGCCCCCCTCTGACATCATGGGGAAAGCCATCATGGAATTCCCCATGACGTCCCTGTGCGTCAGAGGGGGCGGGGTCACCAGGTGCCCTCCATTATAAAAGACCTGTCAGACGGAGCGGAGCCTCACACAGCGGGAGCCTCCCATTGCGCGGAGCGGCCCAAGAAGAGACAGAGACACCGACGCCGACGCCGACGGAAGAAGATGCCGGACGAGAAGGACGAGAAGACCAGCGCAAGAAGAAGCGGATCGGAGGAAGAAGAAAATGGAAGAAGAAGATGGAAGAAGATGAAGGAAGGAGAAGATGAAGAAACCGAAGGATGAAGAAAGAAGAAAGAAGATTTTAATAAAGGAATTGTCAAAGACTGTCTCCTGTCCTTTTTACCATTTTTGCCACTTTTTTGGTGAAATGGTAGGGGTACTTTTGTACCCCCTTACCATTTCACACAGGGGGGGGGCCGGGATCTGGGGGTCCCCTTGTTAAAGGGGGCTTCCAGATTCCGATAAGCCCCCCGCCCGCAGACCCCCACAACCACCGGCCAGGGTTGTGGGGAAGAGGCCCTTGTCCTAATCAACATGGGGACAAGGTGCTTTTGGGGTCTTAGACCCCCAAAGCATCCTCCCAATGTTGAGGGCATGTGGCCTGGTACGGTTCAGGCGAGAGGGGGGGCCGCTCTCGTCCCCCCCTCTTTTCCTGCGGCCTGCCAGGTTGCGTGCTCGGATAAGGGTCTGGTATGGATTTTGAGGGGGACCCCACGCCATTTTTTTTGGCTAGGGTTCCCCTTAAAATCCATACCAGACCTCAAGGGTCTGGTATGGATTTTGAGGGGGACCCTACGCCATTTTTTTTTTTTTTTTTTTGGCTGGGATCCCCCTTAATATCCATCCCAGACCTGAAGGGCCTGGTTATTGAATTTGGGGGGACCCCTACGCTTTTTTTTTTTGTTTTTTATTAATGAATGACAGCTCTCTGTGTTACAGGAGCCATCAATTCATTAGCCGCGAGTGATTTAAATAGCTTTCTTCCTGCAAAAATGACACTTTTTTGCAGGGAAAGTTCTAAGCACAGGAAACCTGCCCTCCTTCACAGGCTACCTATAGACACCCCCCAGATGTGATACTGCAATGCTGTTCTAACAGCACGCACACACATATCCCCAGAAATAAAGAACATATTGTTGTCAGCAGTCAGCAGCACACTGACACGCTGACACTGTGAGTGAAACATAATATGCGAGGCCGCCGCAGCGGCGGCCTCTTATACCGTGGGGCGTGTATTAAAGCCCCTGAGCTATAATTGGCTACAGGCATCCTGCCTGTAGCCAATTATGGCTCTCCTCGCTGCCGGCGCTGTGATTGGCCAAGCATGCGGGGTCACAGTGCATGCTTGGCCAATCATCAGCCAGCATTGCACTGCGCGGGCCGCAATGCATTGCGGGGCCGCTCGCATCACACGAATTTGATGCGAGCGGTCCCAATAGTTCTGGGCTCGCCGAGCGAGCGAACACCCGGTGCTCGATTCGAACATGGGTTCGAATCGAACACCGGGCTCATCCTTAATGCACTGACATTGTATTTTGCTGTATATTCAGCATTTTGCATGGATTAAAAACACTACTTATTGCTGCAATATAATTTGTGTATACACTCTATATATTTCATATTCATTATTGCACTTATGTACCTCTGTCTTAATTATTTTTAATACATTTTTTTGCACCTGAATATTGTGGGTGTGCCTTTTGGTTGGTTTATACTCATACATTTAATATAGAGAGGTGGGTCAGCCCTCTGAGATATGTTGAGCACTCCCATGCCTTTTTCCTATATAAAGCTTTATACAGATATGGAAGATATAACTTTTAATTTTCCATGTAGTCCTTCACTCTGGCACTGAACTGACATTTTAGCTTTGATAGATTGAAAATACAAGAGAATAAAACATTGAAATCTATTAGACATGTGCGGAACAGAAACATTTGTTTATTTCATTTCGGATAGATTTGTTATGTTACTAATTTTGTTTTATTGATTCTTTTCAGAATTAGTTTTGTTTCATTTTATTTCATTTAATTTTGTTTTGTTTGTTCGGAAAAGTTATCGGGCGATTTGAATTCTGTGCGAACAATAGCTGGTTGTTAAGGAGCGGTTGCCGCATCCTTAAAAGCCGATGACTCATCAGCTATCAGCGGGCTTCCGCTAAGAGCTGAAATGTAAACAAAAGAATGCCAGCAATAGAAAATTCATCCTTCGGGTCTGGTGTGGATTCTAAGGAGAACCCCACGCCAAAAATAAAAATGGCGCGGGGTCCCCCAAAAATTCATACCAGACCCTTATCCGAGCATGCAGCCCGGCAGGTCAACATGGGGACACGGTGCTTTGGGGGGAGCCACCCCGTGCCAAAGCACCCCTGCCATGTTGAAGGCATGTGGCCTCATATGGTTCAGGAGGAAAAGGCACGCTTGCTCGTACCCTCCTTTTCTTGACCTGCCGGTCTGCATATCCCTATGCCATTTATAAAAAAAAATGTTGGCGTGGGGTTTCCCTTAGAAGGCCCTTCAGATTGGGGGGGGGGCACACTGTTTTTTTCCTGACTTTTACCATCCCAGAATTCTTTTTCTTACATTTCAGCTCTCAGTGGGGAAGCCCACTGACAGCTTATGAGTCATCGGTTGGTAAGGATGCGACCGCCAGCTTTCCAGGCCATTCCTTAACAACCAGCTACTCTTCACATAGAATTTGAATTTGAATCGGTAGATAATTTTTCGATTTGAATTGTTCCAAAAATTTGGAATTCATTAGAAAACGAAAAAACAAAACAATTTTCAACTAAATTACATACTATTTCATTCAGAGATTCAGATGTATAACCAAAAATTTCTCTGAATTTACATTCGTCCTGAAATAAATTGCACATGTCTATCACCTATCCCCATGACTAAGCTCCGGTGGGCGGTATAAAATGCATTAGGGGCGCAGCCTGGCCAGAGTCCAGGCTGAGGTTGCCACTCCATTCACTGCAGTAGCATACCATAGATGTGCGATTTCTAAGGGTTACCCTTCCTTCCTTGAACCTATCCCTGAGAGCTAAGGCTACATTCATGCAACAGTTAAGGGGTAAAAATTCAGATTCTTTCACATGTTCTTTTGTGACCCTTTAAGAAAATATGTGACTTTGAAATAGGATTGCAGTGTTGTCGAGCTGTTTTAAATAGATATCAACTCAAAATTCATGTTGTCATTCTTAAGTATTGAAAGTGGAAAATGTGATACCTGTATTTTAAAGCCTAAATTATACAGGGTTAGAGCCTCAATAGCAAAATTAGGAGGCACACACCACATAGATCAATCACATCCACTGGTAAGCTAACTGAGGCTTCAGCTACCTTCCACACATCTTGGCCATGCCTTTCTGACACATTTCACCCTGATTGGGCTTAGTCATAGTTTACACAGTGAGGCTGGCATGTGAGGTGTTTGAGCAATGCTATTTTTTACACGTGGTCATAGGGTAAGAGCCTCAGTCAGACCATTATTTCTGTCAGAGTCCCTTTTGGGGAAATTTACTTTCACTCATTGTCAAGGCAGAAAAAGATGGAAATCTCTCAAATGAGGACAAAGTAAAAACCAAAAGCACATTTGTATTGAAATAGGGAAGAGTTGCACCATCTATTTCTTGTAAGGATGTCACATGGACAGAAAATGAAGGACACAAATAAAAAACCCAAAATACATTTTAACCACTTGCTTACTGGGCACTTAAACCCCCCTCCTTTCCAGACCAATTTTCAGCTTTCAGCGCTGTCGCACTTTGACAATTGCGCGGTCATACAACACTGTACCCAAATCATCCCCCCCCAAATAGAGCTTTCTTTTGGTGGTATTTGATCACCTCTGCGATTTTTATTTTTTGTTAAAATTTTTAAAAAGACCAAATTTGTTTTGTTATAAAAATATAAAATGGGTAATTTTTTGTCCGTCATTGATGTACGCTGATAGGTGGCAGTAATGGGCACTGATGGGTGGCAGTGATGGGCACTGATGGGTTACACTGATAGGCAGCATTTTTAGGTGGCACTGATTGGCAGCACTGGTGGGCATTGACAGGTGGCACTTGTGGGCATTGACAGGTGGCACTTGTGGGCATTGCAAGGTGGCACTTGTGGGCATTGCAAGGTGGGACCAATGTCCCTTTAAGATAAGCCGGTGATCTGCTTTTTTTTTTCTCCTCCGCTGTCAGCGTGAGGAGAAAAAAAAAATGATCACCGAGCTTTTGTTTTTATCATGTGATCAGCTGTCATTGGCTGACAGCTGATCACATGGTAAGGGGCCGGGACCCGCCCCTTACTTGGATTGCTGATCACCTGAGTCTCAGTGACTCGGTGATCACAGCGCGCCCCACACAGGGCGTGCGCAGGGAGTGTGCACAGGGGAGGACGTCATATGACGGCCTCCCGGGAATTGAGATCCGCGCTGTGGCCGTCATTCGGCCATAGCGCGGATGTCAAGTGGTTAAACATCTCCACTCAATCTAAAACAAAGCGGTAGCTGGAGTTGGTTAATTTGAAGAGCTAAGTACAGTGAAAATGTATTTTTCTAAAAGTCATAAAGTTCATCGCCTACCTATAAAATATTTTATTGTAACTAATTTAAAGTAGTTGTAAAGGCTCTAGGTTTTTTACCTTCATGCATAAAGGTAAAAATTCTTCTGTTTTCAGCAGCACCCCCAGCCCCCCTAAAACTTGCCTGAGCCCCATCCCCGTCCTGTGCTGTGCACGAGAGCCTCGGCTCTCCTGGGTCTCTTCCTGCTCATTGGCTGAGATAGCAGAGGTAGCGATTGGCTCCTGCTACTGTCAATCACAGCCAGTAAACCAATGAGAAGAGAACGGGTGCAGGGCTGGGCCATGCTCCGTGTGTGAATGGACACACAGAGCAGTGGCTTGGGATTGAGACTGCTTGGATACCCCCATAGCAAGCTTGCTGTGGGGGCTCTCGGCAGGAAAGAGGAGCCAGGAGAGCTGGCAGGGAACACAAGAAGAGGAGGATCGGGGCTACCCTGTGCAAAACCACTGCACAGTACATGTAAGTATGACATGTTTTTATTAAAAAAAAAAAAAAAAGAAAGCCAAAAAGCAAGCCTTTAATATCACTTTAATGTCTTCTGTAAAATTAGGTTGTTTTTCTGTGAAGATTGCAGATTATATCTTGTGTCAGTTCTCCCAGACTTGTCTTACATTTCAGACACCTCTTCTATCAGTCCTATTTTAAATTCCAGCTGTTATGCAGGAAGTTCAGTATAAAGAAATATTGCATTCTGAATTGCATTGCAGAGTGGCCCTTCTACTTAACATAACATAGCAAGCTAAAAATAAAAGATATTCAATGCATATTAAGAGTATATACATATACACACTATATATATATATATATATATATATATATTATATATATATATAATAAACATAACTTTTTAAAATGCTCTTATTACTCTTAAAATAGGGATATAATAATTCATAATTAAAAAATCTGAGAAAAATGGTGGTACATTTTACAACTTACTAATAGCTTTATAAATCTTTTTTACCATAGGTTATCACAGACAGAGAGGTGAGCACAGCAGGTCTCCGGGTGATGAAAGTTGAAGTATTCAACCATGACACCGGCTAAGTTCATGGTGCACATATACTAACCATCACAAGGTCATCCACACAGTAAGTAAATCACACATAGATCAATTTTGGCATTATGATGATAACAGGCCTGCTAATATGAACTGTCACACCATTTCACATGTAGTTAGGGACCTTATCACAGGGCTGGAGATTACAGTTCATCATATTGCAAGCGCTTTATCCTAGAAAAATACAAAGAAGCTTACTGCCGAAAGGAAGCAACCCAAGTGATGATAATAAAGTATGCTTCTATCACATATTAGAGGTCAAAAAGAAAGTCTACAGTCCTAAAAAAAAATATATAATAGGATCCCTAGACTTTTACGCAGCACATGAATTACTAAGGTGGTATCTAACTGGTATATTATATAGGCCATGGACCCTCTCATCCTTATCAACAGACTAATAAAGCTTATAAGTTGTGAATTAAACTTTGACACTTTAACTACATTCCTTATTTTATATCCAGTGATATCACCGCTGGGTCTCTGTTCCTCTAAATGCAATAAAGGCAGATCATAATTCATGGGAAAGCTCATGTACATACTGTAGCTCCCCAAAACATCACAGCACCCTACCTCAGAACTCCATTTAAGAGACCTCAGCACTAATGCAAGCAGTGGGGTGGATCTTAGGAGGTGTTATGCAAATATCAAAATGCCCTGATAGGTAGGATCCAGTCTGGAGGAGTGGGCAGTCCTAGCATATCACATTTGCATGCAGACTGCTATAGGTAATGCCCCTTTGTGATGCTTGACCTCCATAGTATACAAATAGACAAAAGCGTATCCGTTGTCCTCCGTACTGCGCAAGCGCTGCACCTGCGCAGTACAGGGCAGACACTATCCGACGCGGGACCTTTCTCTGCAGAACACCGGCACTAACTGTACAAATCCACATCCTAACTAACAAGCTGAGCAAGCCTAATGCTTGTCTTTCTCCACATATGCAGTTTTCACCAGCCTTGCAGCTCTCACAGACATGACCTGTCTGTTCCCCCAGGCTCGAGAGCAATGACTCTGAGTTCCAGGTGAGCCCAAATTACCAAAAGGGAGAGGTGCAAAACCCGAATTGAATATAGAATCAGAGGTCTATAAAAGTGTACGAGAGCATCAAAGATGATAATTTTAAGCACCCCTGCCAGTGTTAACCACTTAAGGAACGAGCCCTTTTCTGAGATTTGCTGTTTACAAGTTAAAAACTTTTTTTTTTATTTGCTAGAAAATAACTTAGAACCCCCAAACATTATACATTTTTTTCTAACACCCTAGAGAATAAAATGGCATTCCTTGCAATACTTTCTGTCACAGCGTATTTGCGCAGCGGTCTTACAGGCACACTTTTTTTGGAAAAAATACACTTTTTTGAATTAAAAAATAAGACAGCAGTAGAGTTAGCCCAATTTTTTATATATTGTGAAAGATAATGTTACGCCAAGTAAATTAATACCCAACATGTCACGCTTCCAAACTGCGCCCGCTCGTGGACATTTAAACAATTCTACAGGTTGCATGTTTTGAGTTACAGAGGAGGTTCAGGGCTAGAGTCATTGCTCTCGCTCTACCGATCGCGGCGATACCTCACATGTGTGGTTTGAACACCGTTTTCATATGCGGGCGCTACTCACGTTTGCGTTCGTTTCTGCACACAAGCTCGTCGGGACGGGGCGCGCTTAAAAAAAATTTTTTTTTTTTTTACTTTTTCTTTTTTTTTTTTTTTTTTACACTGTTTTTTTTTTTTTAAATGTTGTTACTTTTATTCCTATTACAAGGAATGTAAAAATCCCTTGTAATAGAAAAAATAAAAGCATGACAGGACCTCTTAAATATAAAAGACCTCAGATCTCATATTTACACTAAAATGCAATAAAAAGCTGTAAAAAAAGTTTTAACTTCATGGTCTTTGAAGGCCCCCACTCCTGTATGGCCTTTACTTTCTTATGGATTAGGGAGTATGCCTGGTCCAGAGATGACTTGCCCTAGAAACTTAATCTCACAATTGAATGGATGGAACTTCTTGGTTTTGTTTGGAAATGTATGCAGCCATCACACCTAAGAATTTATAAGCTGTAATATAATAAATGTTTGCTTTTTGGTTTAGTACCACTTTAAAATCATAGGGAGGTTGATTTACTAAAGGCAAATATACTGTGCCCTGCAGTTCACTGCAAGTGCAGTTGATATAGATCGCAGGGTAAGCTCTGCTGATTTCTATAATCCAATCATGTGCAAGCAAAAATGCGTTTTTTTTTTTTCTTGAATTTGATTGGGTATTTTTTGCAAAGTGAAGTTTTACCTCAATTACTAAGCTCTGGAGCAAGTGCACAGTACGGTTGGCTTTGGTATAATACCCATTTGTGTAGTTTGAAACATTTGATTGTTAGACCTTTCTGTACTAGCATTTTTTTCAAAAGAATCTGTAGGAAATATTGCAGGCAAAAATGAATAGAAAATGTCAGCTGAATTCATGTGGGTGTTTTAAAAAGACCCTTGATAACCATAACCTTGTAAAATGTGTAATGTCTTTTGTGTTTGAATTTATCAGACATTTTTTTAAAGACACCCATGTGAATGCAGCCAGTATTGTCATTCGTGCATGCATGTTTCCTGCTGTCTTTTCCTTATTTATTGAGAAAAAGGTATACACATGTTACAGCACTGAAAAGTAATTTGTGTTAACTTCAGTTCTTTTTTAAGGATGGAACATGTTCAAAATAAAAACATTTAGAACCAAAAAACCTCAGATTAATTTGGTAAATATGAAATATATTGCATAAGATATTTTATATTTCCCACTTGCAGTTTAAAGGTGGCAAAATAGGCTACTTGCCTCTGTTTACCAGGCCAATTTTACTATTGTGTTGTGAACAGTTTTTACAGCTGGAGCTCAATTATAGTAAGAACTGAAAGGGTCAGAGGAACAAAGCATGCTTTCCTTCCCTTTACTTCTGGGAACCCATTATAGATTTTCAGTTAGAATGCTTACAAATACAAATTATAAAAGACTGCACTTTATAAGCTTACAAGTTTTGTAGTTTGGATGTAAACCAAATCACTAAAATCTAATATAAACATGTTAATGTCATTCGAAAAATGCCTGTTTATTCTTTTTAATTGGGCCCCTGCACTATTCCCCTGTCAAATGGGACTCTGATGGAGACTACAAGGGGCCGTAATGTCATACATTGTGCAGGCAAGTCTCACCTTTGTCACTGTCAAGTGGTTAGTCCAAAACAATGTCGTGCAGCCTGACCCTGACGTTCATTCATATAAATTGGAAGTGGCTGAAAGAGGCTGCAGGAAGCCAGAAGCACTGAGATGCAAAAAAGGTGAAAACAGTATTTTATGAAAAATGTAATGTCGTCCAGTTAAAGGTTTACACCTACATTCATTAATTAGAAAAAAATATATATTTCATTCATGCTCATAAATCCCCATAATGTAAATATTTTCACAAGATCAATGATACAGGCTGGGAACTCAAAATAATTTAAACATTTTCCTGAAAGACACCTTAGTGAGACTTCCTTAAAATGACTGTAAAGGCTTGTTTTTTTTTAAATAACAAACATATCATACTTACCTCCACTGTGCAGTTCGTTTTGCACAGAGTGACCCCGATCGACCATTTCTGGGGTCCCCCGGAGGCTCTCGAAGCTCCTCCCCGCATCAGATAACCCCCTAGGATAAGCGCTCTCCTGGGGGGGTTACCTTGCGGGCACGCTCCTGAGTCCAGCATTTGCGTCCACAGACACAAATGCCGGACTCGCCCCCCCTAGTGCCCGTGTCATTGGATTTGATTGACAGCAGCGGGATCCAATGGCTGCGCTGCTATCAATCTATCCAATCAAGAGTCGGGACCCCGTGAAGAGAGGGACATCGGGGAAATACAGGGCTCAGGTAAGTAGAACAGGGGTGTTAGGGGGCCGGTCACTGCCAGGTGTTTTTTCACCTTAATGCATAGGATTCATTAAGGTGAAAAAACATGAGGGTTTACAACCCCTTTAAGTATGCCAGGTGTAATGTTCAGAAAATACCTTTTCTCCAAGGCTAATATGTTTTTTTGTTCCCAATGTGAATGTTCTCACCCTTACCTTTATTTATGGTTGCTATGTACATTTGTAATTTGCTAAACCCTCCTTGTCCCCTAATGGGTTTTTCTATTTTGTACCTTAAGGCTTTGTTAATAAGGAACATCTGGTATATTATATCACCAAGTGATACAACACACGGGTTCAATTAATCTTTATGACACCAAACAAGATTATGAATTCAGGACATTGCAAACAGCAGATTGTCATGATTATATGTTTAAATTGTATATACAGTAAATATTAGTATTAATGGACACCTAAGCAAAAAAGTTGTGTAATGTAACAGGACCTTGTCGAGTGTACTTTAACTCTTTCCTTACAGCTCAGGTGATTCATGGATACACCAGGGTTCTTAAGCATTGGATCCAGCAGGATTCCAGTTGTTTTTGGATGGAAACCTCCAGATATTGCCTCTCTGTAGACACCTTGACACCAACCTGCACTAATATGAACCCAGTGTCTCCAATCCTCCCTGCTGTTGCTTCCTGCCAGCTTCTGTCACTTTAATTTTCCTCACCTGGAACCTGACCTATGTCCAAGAATAATTCCCCATTGGATTAGAATAGACAGATATCATACCAGGCTCATAAAAAAGATGCTTGTTTCTACTTAAGAATGTGAAAAGAACAGTCAGTCATATACAGGGATTTTTTGTAGCGGGAACACGGGGGAACGCAGTTCTGACTGTATGTAATGGGAAAGAGTGCTGGGGTGTGCTGTAGAGTCAATTGATGCTGGCTGATGGGGGATTAATTCTAGCTGGAGGGAATCTATGTTTTCAGGGGGGTATATTGTTGCTGAGGAGGTCTATTGTTGCTAGTAGGGGGACCTACTGTTGCTGGGGGTGGATCTAAAATTGCTGGGGGGTCAGTTGTTGCTGGGATAGATAGATCTCTCTCATATCACACTCATCTCACACGTTAGCAAGGTTATGCTGAAAATTCTACAAACTAGGCTTCAGCAGCATGGGAACTAATGCCGCGTACACACGAAGGGACTTTTTGGCGCCAAAGTTTGAAGTTTTGTTTTCAAATTATCCGCTGGACTTGGCAGTCCAGCGGATAATCCCGCCGTTAGTGGGCAAGTCCGCGGGACTTTTGAAATGAAGGGACTTGCCGCTCATCGGCAAGTCCGTTCATTTAGCACGTGACTTCAGGTTACGTAGCTAGCGTAGGCAGTAAATGCCGCCGCGCTAGCTCCGTGACCTGGCATGGATTTAAAGGGACTCCCCACGCCGAAAAAAACGGCGTGGGGGTTCCCCCCAAATCCATGTCAGACCCTCATCCGAGCACGCAGCCTGGCAGGCCAGGAAAGGGGTGGGGACGAACGAGCGCCCCCCCCCTCCTGAGCCGTACCAGGCCGCGTGCCCTCAACATGGGGGGTGCCCTGGGGAAAGGGGGGCTGTGCGGCCCCCCCACCCCAAAGCACCTTGTCCCCATGTTGATGAGGACAAGGGCCTCTTCCCGACAACCCTGGCCGTTGGTTGTCGGGGTCTGCGGGCGGGGGCTTATCGGAATCTGGGAGCCCCCTTTAATAAGGGGCCCCCCAGATACCGGCCCCCCACCCTATGTGAATGAGTATGGGGTACGATGTACCCCTACCCATTCACCTAAGGTGTAAAATGTAAAGTAAAAAAAAACACCCACACTTTTGAAAAAATAGTTTATTGCACTGCTCCGGGGGTCTTCTTCCGTCTTGGGGGTCTTCTCGCCGGACTCCCCCGCCATTTACCAAGCTCTTTTACCGAGCGGGGGAAGTCCGGCTACCTTCTTCGTCGTCGCCGCCGTCTGGGGGTCTCGATCCGCCTTCGGGGGTCTTCTTCCGTCTTGGGGGTCTTCTCGCCGGACTCCTCCGCTCTCTTCTGCTCTTTTACCTAGCTCTTTCACGAGCGAGGGGAGTCCGGCTACCTTCTTCGTCGTCGCCGCCGTCGTCTGGGGGTCTCGATCCGCCTTCGGGGGTCTTCCGGGGGTCTCTTCTGTTCTTGCGGCGGTCGTCGTCTTCCGTGCCGCCGGCGCCTTCTCCTTCTTGTCCTTCTTCTTGTCCTTCTTGTTCTTCTTCTTCTTCCGATGTTGACCCGACGCTCTCTCTGCCCGGAATGCCTGTGCCGCTCTGCGCTCGGACTTATATAGGGTAATGGGGGACAGGGTCACATGTTCATGTCACATGGTGACCCCGCCCCCTTGCGATGTCACAGTCCCAGCATCCTCCGGGACTGTGACAACACAAGGGGGCGGGGTCACCATGTGACATGTGCATGTGACCCTGTCCCCCATGTCCCTATATAAGTCCGAGCGCAGAGCGGCACAGGCATTCCGGGCAGAGAGAGCGTCGGGTCAACATCGGAAGAAGAAGAAGAACAAGAAGGACAAGAAGAAGGACAAGAAGGAGAAGGCGCCGGCGGCGCGGAAGACGACGACCGCCGCAAGAACAGAAGAGACCCCCGGAAGACCCCCGAAGGCGGATCGAGACCCCCAGACGACGGCGGCGACGACGAAGAAGGTAGCCGGACTCCTCCCCTCGTGAAAGAGCTAGGTAAAAGAGCGTGCTCGGATGAGGGTCTGACTTGGATTTGGGGGGAACCCCCACGCCGTTTTTTTTTTCGGCGTGGGGATTCCCTTTAAATCCATGCCAGCTTGCGGAGCTAGCGCGGCGGCATTTACTGCCTACGCTAGCTACGTAACCTGAAGTTACGTTCGAAATGAACGGACTGCTCCGTGTGTGGGCAAGTCCGTTCATTTTCAAAAGTCCCGCGGACTTTTGACCGGCGGATTATCCGCTGGAGAAGTCCGTGCGTGTGTGGGCAAGTCCACACCCTCGGAAAGTCCAGCGGACCTAGCTGGAAAGTCCCGCGGGATTGTCCGCTGGACTAGGTCCGCCGGCAAAAGTCCCTACGTGTGTACGAGGCATGAGAGTTACCACAAGTACATTTCAAAGAGGCAGAGGAACTAGAGATCAAACTGACAACATTCGCTGGATCATAGAGAAAGCAAGGGAGTTCCAGAAGAATGTCTACTTCTGCTTTATTGACTACAGTAAAGCCTTCAATTGTGTGGATCACAACAAGATGTGGAAAATACTGAAAGAAATGGTAATACCAGACCACCTCACCTGTCTTCTGAAAAAAAAACTGTGTGCAAGTCAAGAAGCAACAGTTAGAACAGGACATGGAACAGCTGACTGTTTCAAAATTGAGAACGGAGTGTGGCAAGGATGTATATTGTCACCCTACTTATTTAACTTATATGCAGAGTACATCATGTGAAATGCCAGGATCGATGAATCACAAGTTGGAATTAAGATCGCAGGGAGCAAATAGCAACATGAGATATGCAGACAATACCACACTAATGGCAGAAAGTGAAGAAGAACTAAAGAGTCTCCTAATGAAGTTGAAAGAGGAGAGCGCAAAAGCTGACCTGAAATTGAACATTAAGAAAACTAAGATCATGGCAACCGGTTCCATCACTCCTTGGCAAATAAAAGGAGAAGAAATTAAAACAGTGACAGATCTTATCTCCCTAGGCTCCAAGATTGCGGCAGACAGTGACTGTAGCCATGAAATTAAGAGACGCTTGATTCTTGGGAGGAAAGCAATGGCCAACCTAGACAACATTGGGTCCAGGAGTAGCTAGCTGGAGTATTCTGAGGGCCCTGACCAATCCCCAACAGGAGGGTTAGCAGGGGGCAGTCCCCCTCAAATACTCAGGGTCAGCCCAGCTGGGGGGAGTGGGGAGTTCAGGTGGAAACTGGACATGGGTTGTTAAGCTGTCATGGCCTAGGAGGGAGCTCCCCAGTCCTGGGGGGGGTGACCTTGGGCCTGGGCTCAGGTGTGGACAGGACCCTCTTAATGACACACAGAGGTGTCCTGGCCAGGAGGCATGGGAGCAGGGAGAGGACAGCGGGAGAACACTGCCAGGCAAGTCTCCAGGAGGAAAAGAACAGCCAAGGGGGCTGGTGAGTGACACACAGTCAGGCGGACTGGGAGGTATGCCTGAGAGGACTTGGCTGGAGCAGTCTGGGATGGATGCAGAGCCAGTTAGGAGGACTGTGGTGGCATAGGCAGGAGAAAGGGGCCGGGAGGTCTGGCAGTACCTTAAGAGGTGGTACTGGGAGCAGTAGCCACAGATAGGACAGCTAGCACCAAAGGCTTCTATTTTTGGCTACACCATAGGGGCCCACAATCCCTGCCTGCAAAGCACCATTATCCAGATTCAGCTGAGAATGTGCTGAACCTGAAACTTATGCTAGCTGGTCCTGTTGTTCTGCAAGAAAGTCTGTTCTGGAGGTAGAAGAGTAAAGTGTGTATATACTGGATGTATATAGTTCAAGTCCTTAAAGAGTTCTACTGATCAAATGGGCAACCCATATCTACCCTTCCCTATTCAAGTTCAATTCCCCTAACAAAAAAACAAAACAAACAAAGCTGCAAGGACTGCTTCTTGTCTCTGAAGTGAATGGAAAATTTGTGTGCCTGGCTGTGCAGAGTGGGGGACAACCACATACACCAGTGGCCCCTACGGGGGAAGTGCTACAACTGCATTAACAACATTGAAGCAGCACAGATCAGAAGCAACATACAGTTGGCAATGTAGAGTGAGTGTCTTGTTTTATTGTTATACATGTCAGGTATTACTTTATGTTCATTTTTCCATAAAGGATTTGTGTGTGAGCGCTGCAGGAATTGTTTACAGAAATGTATTTTGTTCCATTCGTTACTTTCGGATGCACTTGACTCCAGTCAGTATCTTCCTATCTGCTCATCCCATTTCTCTTTGTAGGTTGGACTAGCAGGGATGACAGAGTGCATAATAATCTCCCAAAATAACATATTAACACATTAAAACGAATATACCCAATCTTCCGAAATAACTTCAGAAAATACGAATCAATTTAAACCATCCAAATATACGAAATGAGAACTAAAAATGAATTATTCTAACATAATGAATATGACTAAATTAAATGATTTACATAACACATGAATTTGAAATTATTATTATTATACCCGATTTATATAGCGCCAACAGTTTATGCAGCTCTTTACAATGTATAGGGGGGTCAACACAATTACAGTACAGTTCAATACAAAAGGTACAGGAGGGCCCTGCTTGTAGAGCTTACATTCCAAAGGGAGGGGGTGGTGGTACAAAAGGTAATAGCTGCAGAGAATGATTTGATGGGGGTGGATCGGGGACAGTTGTTGTTGTTAGGTGGGTGTGGGATAGGCTTCCCTGAATAAATGAGTTTTCAGGGATCTCCTAAAGGTGGACAGGGTAGGGGCTGATCAGACATACTGGGGCAGGGAGTTCCAAAGGATGGGAGAGGCTCTGGAGAAGTCCTGAAGACGAGCATGGGATGAGGTAACAAGGGAGCTAGAGAGCAGGAGGTCCTGGGAGGAGCGGAGGGGAAGATTTGGGCAATATCTGCAGATGAGGTTGGTGATGTAGATGGGGACGATGTTGTGGATGACTTTGTATGTTATGGTTAGCATTTCGAATTTTACACGGTGGGGTAGGGGAAGCCAGTGAAGGGATTGGCACAGAGGGGCGGCAGTCACGGATCGATTAGTGAGGTGTATTAGTCTAAAAGCAGCATTCATAATAGACTGTAGGGGAATAGACCTAGTGGTCAAGGTGGGAAATGATCAAGGAGTGAGTTGCTTTGTGGTGTCATTAGTCAGGAAGGGTCTGGAGATGTTGCGGAGGTGAAGGTGGCAGGATTTAGCCAGTTATTGGATATGGTGGCTGAAGGAGAATTCAGAATCTAGGATTACACCCAGGACCCTGGCATGTGTGGAGGGACCTATGGTTGTGTTGTTGATATTAATGGTGAAGTCACGGGGGGGGGGGGGGGACATGAAGGAGGAAATATAACAAGCTCAGTTTTAGAAAGATTGAGTTTGAGGAAGTGGTGTGACATCCATACCGATATGTCATTCAGTAAGTTTGAGATCCGTGAGGCGATCGAGGGGGTGAGTTGAAAAGATCTGAGATAGATCTGGCATAGAGGTGGTATTGGAAACCATGGGAGGTTATCAACTGGCCCAGGGAAGAGGTATAGAGCGAGAATAGGAGGGGCCCAAGGACGGAACCTTGGGGTACCCCAAAAGAAAGAGGAAAAGGAGCAGAGGAGATGGAGTTGTAAGTGACACTGAAAGTGCGCTGAGATAGGTAGGAGGAGAACCAGGATAAAGCAGAATCACGGAGGCCAAGGTAGTGTAATTTGCTGAGGAGGAGCAGGTGGTCAACTGTGTCAAAGGCAGCAGAGAGGTCTAAAAGTATGGAGTAGTGGCCATTGGTTTTAGCAGTTAGTAGGTCATTGGTGAGTTTTAGTAGTGCAGTTTCAGTAGAATGTTGTGGGCGGAAGCCAGACTGTAGGGGGTCGCGAATGTTGTTGTCCATGAGGTAGTGACTCATTTGGTTATGGAGAAGGCGTTCAATGAGCTTGGAGGCAAACAGGAGCAGGGAGATGGGTCTTAAGTTAATCAAACAGGCGGGGTCTAGTGAGGGTTTTTTTTGAGTATGGGGGTAACCAGTGCATGTTTGAGCAGGGAAGGAAAGGTGCCGGAGGAGAGGGAGAGGTTGAAGATGTGGGTTAGGGAGTTGAGGATAGATGGGAAGGTGGTCGCAGTAATTGTGAGGGGACAGGGTCCAGGGAACAGGTAGTGAGGTGGGCCATGGAGAGGAGTTTATCAACTTCATCTGTGGTAACTGGGCAAAAAAAGGAGAGTATTGAGTGTGGTGTTGGACCCGATGTGTTGGGTAGGGGAGGAATTTGAATGCTGGATATCTCCTTGTGAATTGTGTCGATTTTACTATTGAAATGGTTGGCATATAAAACAATAAAAATAAATTAAAAAAAAATAATAAATAAAACAAAACAAACTTTTGCTGTCGTGCACATCTCTATCTGTTGGACTACTTGGTAGAGGTGTAAAGGTATACTTCAATAGCTCTCCTGCATAGGAGGGTCCTGTCTTGTGGGTATCTAATGTTTAATCCTATTGGTATAGCCCAGATCATCCTACCCCTGTAAGAAAACCTCTGACCATTTAACCAGTAGATGCCTTACTGTCTGAGTGGCTGTCAATTCCTTGGTGATTAGTTGTAGGAATGGTGGTATTTGCTCTCATGCCCACTCTCTGTTATGCTGACCACTCGTATCTACTCTTTCCATGTAGTGTTGACCATGAAACAGTTGGAGCTCAATGTGCTCCACCATGGCAGCTATTGCAAACCTATTTAGGTCCAGTTCTACCACTGCTGTTACAGGGAGCAGGCAGAATGAAAGAAACGTGGTTTTGGAGATTCTAACTAGTGCTGGCAAGGGTTCCACAATGACAGTGAAGCCTTGCAATTTATGGCAAGAGCTGACATTTATGAGGACTATGAGCTCTTCATTAGGTGTTACCACAGACTCTGTCCCAAAGGAAATCCTTATGATGCCAGCTTTCTCCCATGCTTCTACAGGGCATACATCAGGACCCAACAGTGCTTCTAGAGCATGCAACAGTTGTCTTCAGGCAGGCCCAAGTGTGCAGGGTGCCCCTTCAGCATCTTAGACCTCAGTCCCCAGATGACACTCATGCCCAATATCATCTGCCACCACCCCCTCCTGGGGCCATGTTTGATCACTGTGCCCTACTTACTGAGATTCTGCCAATCCAGACTACTCTTAGCTCATTGGTAGCTGTCAATTAGCTATATAGTATGTCAGAGCTCATCTTCTCACTGGTAAATTATCCCTGGAACACCGGTTCTGGCAGGATAAGGGCCTGGCAAGCAAGGATCAAAAAGACACTTGCTCTCTTAGGCCTCATGCACACTGGACATTTTTACAGCTGCTGTTTTTTTTTTTCTGCAGCCAGTGTCCCCAGCATGTTATCCTATATATCCATGCACAAATAAGCTTTTATCAGTTTTTTGGCAGGGGAATTTTCTGGCTAGAACCCCAGAACTAGTATGTTTGAAGAGGAGTTTTTCAGCTGTAGAAACTCTCTAACTCTGAAAAACTGTAAAAATAACCACTAAAAAACATGGCTATTTGGCGTTTATGAGCTTCTGTAGGAGTATAGTTTTGCTACAGAAGACAAGGATAATCAAAAAGCTAAAAAATGCTACAAAATGCTGAAAAACTCAATTTACAGCTACAGCTTTCTACAGCTAATGCTGCTGCCGTTTTTATAATGTCCAGTGTGCATGAGGCCTTAGCCATTGAAGCATCCACTCACAAAATAAACTATTACATATTGGTTCTTGGATGAGGAGTCATTTCACTTTGCCACCCCACTGCTTTAACCTGGCAGCAGGGCTTTCTAGTTTATCAACTTACTTTGTGTAAAATTAGGGCAGTCTCTCTGGAGGTGGTGCAACTTGACAGCTCCAGCATGGGGATAGTGACCTTGCTGCCTTCAAGGTGGTGTTTGCCTTTTTCATTAACGGGCATCCCCTACTTGTCCCTTGGGAGAGTATTCTTGGCTGTGCTTCAACTGGCATAATTCTGTCTGGGGATGGGCCATCCTTTCTGCCAATTTCTAAAAGGCCATCTTTTATGGAGCCATCTGTTCAGTTGCAAATGGGTCTATCTATCTTTAAACTACAGTTTGCCTGGGTGCATCCAAGCCTGCATGTCTCTGCTTCTGGCATACAATGGACACTTTTAACAGTTCATGAAACTTCAAATTAAGCTTGCTTATATCTTTCTCTTGCAAGGTTTCTCTGACCTTGTCTGAAGACAATCAATTTACAGTATAAATTGTTCCTTCAGCTATACAGCCAGGAAATGTGGAGCAGGTCATGGAGTGGATAACCAAGCATTCCTCATCTTCCTCTTCCCAGACACAGAGAAGCACTATTTCATCAGAGGCTGCAAATGCCCCCCCCCCCTCCCTCTACAGATACAGTATCTCACAAAAGTGAGTACACCCCTCACATTTTTGTAACACAGTGAGGATAAGAGGATCATGTACACTGGAGGGCAGAAGAGGGAGAGGGGAAGTGGCTTTACCTTCTATGTGATGTCATTGAATGGATGCATGCCAAGAGCGTACACACAAGGGTGACACTGTTGGACACTGATGAAGAAAGACACTAAAACAGTTGACAGCGGCACCAATGCTCAGGGGACAACATGAGTCAGTTTGAAGGGGGATGACATACACACCAAGAGTCATCACATAAGTCATTTTACCAGCATTGAATAAAAACATGGAAGCTTAAGTATCACTGTGAACATAGATGGTTGACCTGTTAACCTGCATTCTGTGTCATTTTTAAAATGCAGCTTAGAAGAGATTGTTGAAATATTGTCTTTACAGTCTGTACAATATTACTTAATTTTACAGTAAAATAGGTAATTTTTTTTTATTTTCGACTGCATGAGGTATGTGTTTTATCAAATGAGGCCTGCAAGAACTTTTTTTCTTTTATTAAAACTATGCAGTGTGCGTACCACATTCCTTCAATTTTCATGAAAAAGATATACACTTTACATTTTGTCTTATGAAGATACATGAGGGATGTGGTTTAGCAAAAATGGCCTACAAGCGACTGATGAAATACTGTGTATATCATGTGTACCATTTTCCTTCTGATTTAATATGAATAGGAATTTTGACTAACTTGTAAATTTCTTATTTTGCAGACCCACAGGAAAAACAAGGTTTAAAGCAACAAATACACTCATAATGACAGCTTGAAGCCCCATTTTGCCTGAAGTTCCCATTGGTCAAGGACTGGTAGAACTTAGAGATTGTGTGAACAGAGGAACCGGTGGAAATCTGGAAAACAGATACTTGATGCTGAAAAGCCAAAGAGACAGTAACATTCCTGGTGGAATAGGCTCTGATAAGAAAAGGAGGAACTCTGTTCATAAGGTAGTAGGCCCTCCAACAGAGGAGTGGAAAGCAGGATACGCACTTGTAAACAGAGGCTATGGCTGCTAGGTAGACCAATTTCTTTGTCATGCCTCCAAAAGCACAGTGACTTAATGAAGTGCAAATAGTGTCAAATTATCTCAAATATGCAATATATGCGCCTATTAACCCATTTCCTACAGCGCTATAGCCGCATGACGACAAGTTCTAGGAGTAGAAATCAAAAGGAAGAACTCCAGACAGCCGCACACCGGGAAAATAAAATCCAAAGGGTTTATTTAAAAGCAAAAAGGCACCACAATCCAAACAAGGCAAAAAGGGGGGTACAGAGCTGACGCGTATCGCACTGTATTTCAGTGCTTACTCATAAGCTATGAGTAAGCACTGAAATACAGTGCGAAACGCGTCAGCTCTGTACACCCCTTTTTGCCGTGTTTGGATTGTGGTGCCTTTTTGCTTTTAAATAAACCCTTTGGATTTTATTTTCCCGGTGTGCGGCTGTCTGGAGTTCTTCCTTTTGATTTCTAATCGTTGTGCTATTAGCCAGCACCTGGGGCTCCCACACAGGAGCAGGAGCATTCGCTTGTAGGGAGAGTCTTGGAGCGGTGGTCGTTTGTTTTTCATCTAGACAAGTTCTAGGAGGGCGTTCTATCACGTCCCCCCATGATTGCATTGGCCGCGTACCCGCTACGGCACGCAGGCGGCACGCTCAGTGATCAATATGTCCTTGGGACACAGCTGATCACAGATCGTGGTAAAGGGCCAATCACAGTGGCTCATGATGTAAACACAAGATGGTTATCGGCATTCCTTTGTTCACGCTAAAAAGATTTCTTTGTGAACCAAAATTCAAGATGGAATCAACACTATCTGTCATTGCTTCTCTTAAACAAGGGGAATTTCTGGCATCAATAGACATACAAAATGCTTATCCACAAATTCCCACCTTCAGCTCCCATCAACGATCTATGTATTTTTCAGAGGGAGATCAACAGTTCCAGTTTGTAGCACTCAGAGGCAAGGGTGTTAGGATTGAGTTCACTTGCTGGTGGCACTGTGCTGCTCTGGGCTGTTTGCTCCAGCTCCATTGTCCAGCAGCAGGTGTCTGCCAAGAGCCAGCAGGCTGAAATAATCAGCCACACCTGGGTTCAGCCATTAAGTGGCTATTTAACCGCTTGCTGATCAGCCGCCGTCCTTATATTGCATCAGGTTGGCACAGCTGCGCAAATCGCCATGGGTGAATGTCGGACGCTTTAAAAGCAATAGGAGGTGCGTGCGCGCCATTGGACCGAAGTGGTTAAGACTGTTCCTCTGTTTCCCCATTGTGTCACTATTCTGATCGCCTCCCTGCAGCCAGTTGTGCCTGTTACCTGTTCTGAAGCTTCATGTACTCCTCTGCCTAGCTCCTGCTCAAGTACCCAGTCAGCATCCCCCCTTCCTTGCTTCCTTGCATTCCCTGTACCCTTGTCCCTTATATTGTATTTTGTATATAGTCAGTTGTTAGGGTCATCAGTTATTTTGTCTTTGGGGTTTTTCTCACTGTTTGCTGTGTGTGTTTATTGGTGTCTGTTCACTGTTAATAAACCTCACTTTAAGGATATATATTTGTTTGTTTGGTCTCAGTTTCTTTATGTAGCTACGTGTCTGGTCTCCTTGCTGTTGAAATCTGACAAAGGGAGATTTAGATGCATGTCTAAACTCTACCCTTATGCCCCTTCCACATGGGACAGACTCTGCTAGGAGTCCACTTGCTCAGTGGAGAATGATCTGCTGATCCCTGCTGTGCAGGAGCATGACTGATCTGTGTCTGCTCAGCTTATGCAGAGCAGACACAAATACAGCCTGCTGTCCTCTATGGGCAGTCGGATGTAAACGGACCGCCTGTCCATTTAAACCTGACTGCCCTTCAATTTACTATATGGATGGGGATGTTTTTAGCAGGTAGAATTTGATGTAGACTAAAGTAAACGGACATAAGTCCGTTTACATCTGCCACTCCATAAAGGATAATGGAGGGTCCGATCGTGTCTGCCTGTCAGTGATCGGTCCACCTGTGTGGAAGGGGCAACACTATGTTTTTCACTTATTTGTTTTTTATTTCATTTATTTGTTTTGTAACTCGCACAATTTTATTTTTTTGTCTTTGGAGATACATCATAATGTCTCTTATTTCAGACAGAGAAGGGTCCTGAAGCCAGTCCCTTTCTCTGCAGCTTCATCTATACTTCATCTGATGAATGAATAGGAGTTTGTTTAGAAACTCCTATTTATTCATAAACTGAAGTATAGTGAACACAGTTTACTATACTTCAGTAATGAATGAACAAAAGCAATCGGTATCGATTGTTGTGTTTATTTGGGAAAGAAAGGAAGCTGGTAAACACATGTTTACCCCCTCACTCCATCCTCTCTCCATCCTAACAGTCAACAATCTTCCGGGCAGCAGCTGCAGTCGGGGGGGGGGGGGGGTTGGGAAAGTCTGTCAGCAGAGCCAGAGGAGTGATTATTTAAGATTATTTTCAGTGATGGTGCACTGTGACTGGATGCAAATGCCGGTGGGAGAGGCAGCGGGAGAAGCCAACAATTGCATCAAGCCACAGGCGATCAGGGCGCCGTATGCCTTACGAGACGTCACACGTTGGGGAGCTCCCCTCCTACTGGTCCTGCTGGCCAAGCATGAACATCAGAAGAGAGGGAACAACCCGGGAGGGGTGAAAGGGCGCGCGGATGCCACCAATGATTGGGTCTGAGGATGAATAAAGGTCAAATTGTAACTTGATATTTTAATGGGTAAAACAATTTAGAGCAACTGCAAGAGAGGTAATGATTAGCCTCAATATGCAGTAGCTCTGACCAGGTGGGATGACCAAGACATGTGATGGTTGGGTGTGTGGGAGGGGGGGGGGGGAAGAGGGGGAAGGAAAAAAAAAAAAAAAAAAAAAAAAATTAATTAATAAAATTGTGCACTTTCTACAGTCTGCCAAAGATACATAAATGCATGAAAAAACCTCCCGGACGTCCCATCGTTTCCGGTAGAGGCAATATCTCGGAAAATCTGAGTAAAGTCATAGATTCATACCTTCAACCATACGTCACGTCCTTGCCTTCCTTTCTGAAGGATACTATACATCTTTTACAGACTATCAACACTACTACCCTATCCACAACATCTATTCTTGTGGCTATTGATGTCGAAGCACTTTATAGCTCGATCCCCCATCACAAGGGGGTCGCAGCTATACGGAGAACCCTAACACGGAACCCGAAATATGAGGATTCATTAAATGAATTCATCATTGATGGGTTGGAATACATACTACAACATAACTGCTTTATGTTCAACAATTCCCACTTCCTCCAGGTACAGGGCGTGGCCATGGGCACCTGTTGTGCCCCGGCCTACGCCAACCTTTACCTGGGGGAGTGGGAACAATCACTCCTAGATGACAGGGACCTCGCCATGTACACTAGCCACATCACCGTCTGGCTACGGTACATCGACGATGTCCTTGTCGTCTGGGATGGACCTGAGGACCTATTATTGGAATTTTTTGTTCACCTTAATTCCAATGAGTATAATCTCAAATTCACTATGACTCACGATCGAAACCAATTGACCTTCCTTGATGTTATGATTGGTCGCTCCTCTGACAGTTCCCCGTATACTACCCTATATCGAAAGGACACCGCGGGAAACACAATCCTCCACGCGGAGAGTTTCCATCCGCCTACACTAAAACAGTCCATCCCATATGGCCAATATTTACGCCTACGTAGAAACTGCTCCAATGACACACTTTTTAATACTGAGGCGAGTCTACTTCAGTCCCGTCTACTGGCACGTGGATATAGCCGGTCATGCCTGCGCAAGGCTTACAACCGTACCCTTGCGCAGTCTCGACCGACTTTGCTTATATCCAAGAGGACCAATAATGATTCAGGTGTGGAACTCACCAGGATCATCATGAGATTTTCCAAACAGCACGATACCATTAGAAGAATTATTCTACGGTACTGGTCCATTCTAAAAGATGATCCCAAAATTAGCCAATTTATCCCTGCCAGTCCTGCAATAACTTTCAGACGGGCCACTTCACTGCGGGATCGACTTGTACAAAGTGAATACAAAAATGAGATGAAAAGGCTAAAACACTGTTCTACTTTAGGTACCTATCCGTGTAGTCACTGCTCAGTATGTAAATACGTAAAACGCGAAAAAACGTTCCCTCTTCCCAATGGGCAAACATTCCATCCATCTCACTTTGCTAACTGTCAAACTAAAGGGATCGTTTACATCATGCTGTGTGAATGCGGTGCGTTTTACATAGGGAAGACGAAACAGGAGCTCCACAGACGAATATCCAAACACATTTACTGCATGCAGATAGGTAACCACTATCTGCCCCTTGGGCGGCATGTGGTGACTGCACATAACTATATTATGCCCACTGTCGCATTCGCCGCTCTCGATCGTATTCATATACCCGATCGAGGCGGCGACTGGAACAAAGTACTCCTCCAGTGCGAACAGAGATGGATCCATAGACTCGGCGCCACACAGACGCCGGGCCTTAATGAATCCATCTCCTTCGCTCCTTTTCTAAAAGGTTTTGTTTCTGGCAAAACACAGTAAAGGTACACATTTACTATTATAGTTCTCCACTTCGTGACTTATTCTAGTCACTGAAGCGATGCCTTGGTCTCTCCGTCTCTGCAGCCCCTGTTTCGCCTTCCCTATCTGATTGCGCCCCTCCCCCCTGTCTGTCTTTCTTCATGATAATATGTTGATTATCCTCTCCTTTCATGATAATATATGAACAAATATCAAAAATATTCATATTTCTGTAGGAAACAGAAATGTTTACAAATTCCCTTTCTTCCCAAGAATATACTCTGTAATCCATAATGTGTTCCATCTTCTCTCCCCTTCTTTTTAGACGGGGACATGAACTGAGACTATACCAATTTAATGTACAGATAGGATGACGTTTTTCTAACCAGAGTCTCATGTATATATACGATGTACATCTAATGAATGTGTCTTATATATATTTTTGTACAAATCTAAGTATGTACTTGATTAATATAATGTGTGAAACCAATGTTGTTTCATTCTATGCTTTCATACTTGAACTTGTCAGAGTTTCTCATCACCCACCATTGTAATCAAGCTTGTTCATTGATCTCCCTGCGGCGATACTGATGCTGTGGCTTATCTTGATTCTTCCCTACCTTTCTTTTCTTTTTCACTCTTGGGGTTCTCTCTCTCTCTTTTTTACCACATTATACTTATCACTCCATTCCAATCATTTCATTACAGTCCACCTTTCTAATTTTTCTGCTTTTACTTTTACCCCAGCTCAATTTATCTATATCGCCCTGTCGCCGCAGGTTAATCGATGTTTTCATGGGAGGGTGGTCGTTCCGCCACTGGGGACTACCGAGGGTCCGCCGTGCCGCCTGGGGCCCCAGGGGGGCGCCCTAACGCCTTCCCGACGAGGGTAAGGAGTGACGCCCTATTCCACCACAAGCGCCTCCTTTCCCTCCACGATCGACGCACCTGGGCTGGCCCCGGGCGATCGATCATTGGAATACCCTCGTCGGCGGCATTCCCGGCACATCTCCGGACGACGCTCGCCATTGCGCACGCACGGGACGCCGTTGGTGCGCATGACGAGCGTACGTCACGCCATTTGCGTCGGAAATGACGTCAGTGACGGGCCACAAGATGGCCGCTGCGAATGCCGGGGACGCCACACGTGGCCTGCCCGTTTGGCGGCCACCCACACCTGGGGGGGGGGTTTGGACCAGCGCGGGGATGCATCCATGGATTGAGCCACCTGGCTCACTGAGGACTTCCGGTGACCCACTTCCGGCCACCGGTACCGCCCTTATCCTTTTAAAAGGACCTAACAGCACCCACCACAACACAGCTACCTCTGCAGGACCAGACTAACATTGGGAATCGACATACGGTATGTACAGGCACAGTAGGACGGATATATCCGTGGCCCTAACCCCACAGACCCGTAGGTGGTCTTCACAAGCCAACCTTATGATTTACTTGGCTATTAGACCCTTGGTCTGATCTGATTGTTTATGATTAATTTTCTTACTTTCAGATTGGGTGCCTTATCTCATCCCAGTGATCCAGCAGTCCCATCACAACATTACCACACAAGTGATACGGGGCTGAGGGTCCTTTTTCATACTGTAAAACACAGTATTGGTTATTATTACACTCTACGGTCAGCAGTCTATGATTGATCTCTATAAATCCAGGTAGGATTATAATCCCAACTCACACACACACACATGATGTCACTAGTTTGATTAGCACTGTTTTCATAGCACGTTCACCACACACTTTTCCTATCACATCCAATCACTTTCCCTTCATCTACTCCTATGTCCCTTCACATCCAACGAAAATACCCCCCCTCCCCTCCCTTCCTTCCCTTTTCCCTATTCACCCCCTCTCTCCCTTTCCCCCCCCCCCCCCGCCCCCCCCCCTCCCGCCCCCCCCCCTCCCCCCGTTCCTTCCCCTCCTTTTTCTTCCCTATTCCCCCCCTTGACCTACCCCCCTTTTCCCCACCCTCCCCCCCCTTTTCTTCCCTTTCCCTCCTCCCTCTCTTTCCCCTCTTTTCCCCATCTCTCCCTCCCCACCCCTCCTTACCCCGTAAACTCCCCAGTGGGAACATCACAATTTCTACTTTCAAGATATACATCACAGTGGTAAATATTAATCCCAATATGCATTGTTACATGTAGCTCTGTATATCATATGAGCTTATGTTTACTCTGTAATTGTACCTTTCATTAACACTGACATTCCATCCCTCTCTGTTTAGCAGACTTTCTTTCCCTCTGAGGAAGACCCTTTGGGGTTGAAACGCGTCAGGGACAATTTCCCATTTACGACAGATTGCTACTGTTGTTATGTGAATATTAGTCTGCCATTGTATATCCATGTTTGCTTTTATGTAAATGTATAGTGATTTGTTATTGTCCCCATTGGAGCTCATGTTTTGACTCAATGATGTTAATCATTTTTTAAATCTAATAAAATAGTCAACTTTTTTACTCACAAACTCTGACTCCCTTCCATTGTACGCTGCCAAAAAACCCCAACGTGGGGGATCGTTTCTTTCCTCTGGTTTTGCCTTTCAGGGGTGAGCAGCACTCTTTTTTGACCTTCGGGTCTGTGTCTTTCCCTTCATGCTATATATTGGGTGGCCAAACACCCCTTCCCCTCTATGACACAAAGAGTTAAAACATGAGCTCTGGGATTTAATCTGTTTCATCCTTTAATCTGTTTATTCTTAATTGGTATACAATTCTCCATTTTTCTTCATATATTGTTTTATGGTATTTTTACTCTTTACGATATGACGAGTATATTTCAAGGTGACGAATGGGCTACTCTCATGTTAGGTTATGAAACAGAATTTGAACAAGGTGATCGGGTGGAAACCACAATTTCCACACTCACCTCAAAACTCTCTAGAATACTTGAACAAAAATCAGCACTATACTGGCATATCAAATCCCTTGACAGATATAGCCAAGAAGACATTAACCCATTGGGACTTAGAGTTCAAATTTTTCCAAATTTGGATCAGATCAGTATCGAGTGTAAACTTGAATGGGAAGACAATCTCAAGAAATGCTCACAGCAAATGATGAGCATTCTTAAAAAAGAATACACTAGACAAATGCTACTCCTAGATATAGGGATTAACAATCTAGAATTGGCCCTGCGTCCTTTTGCACAGCATCCACTGTGCTTAAGTTCACAGGACAAACTACGTAGTGAACTATCAGTTTACAATAAAAATATTCTACAAAAAAAAGAACTCAAATATTGGAGGGATAAGACAGCTTTCCAGGAGGGACGAGCTTACAGGTGGAGTTCCACTAAGAAACCTACAGGGACCACACAACCCATTAACAATAGGAAGCCCCCGAAAACAAAAAGCACTCCCCCTATCAGCCAACACAATGAACATGACAATATAACACATAAAGGAAGAGGTAAATATAAGCGCGGTCGCAATAACAGGGGTTCACCCGAACAAGAAAATAAAAAACGCATCACTGATGGGGAGTCATGTCTTGAACCCATCAGTCAAGATGCTCTTACCAACATTGCTAATCCCAACTGCATCCCATCTACGGAAGCATTGGGATCCATGAACCCCACGCCTTCAACTAGTAATCTCCCCATGACAGAACCAGCTACAGCCATACGTCCACCCCCTTTAAACCCCACACGGGGATCCCCCTTACCCCAACCGAACAGGGGGACAGGGAACCTGGACGCCTTTGTGACAAGGATTCCTCCAAATCACTTAGCGTGATTAATCTCTCTTCGTACCACTTATCAGAAGCGGAATCTCTTGTCCTTACTCGAGGGCTGACTTTTTGCCCACAAAACAATTTTGACCTCTTTGAAACCATCACGGATCTTCAACTCTTTGCGCGCAGGCTCCTACTCAAGAGCCTGCACGCAAAGACTGACATCCCTGAGGACACCACTGACTGGTCCACCTTTTCCATGAGGGAGTTCAAAGCGCTACGCGATCTTACCCTATTATTTCAGGAGAACAACACCCTTGACCTAATAGACCAACTAGACTTAGATAGACTGTTGGACAGTGCCAACTCACCCACAAAAAATCATGATATGAAATTCAAGAAACCCTCCTCGAAATTCCCCCCTCTAAGCTTGAGCTCCAGTATTGACACTTTTGTCAAACAGACCACTCGTGACATATCAAAAATTTCATATAAGAACGCACATCCTAATAATTTAACCAAAAATGAATTCAAAGCCCTCAAAGCGCTTCAGCTTAACACAAATATTACTATAAAATCCTCAGACAAGGGGGGCAACGTAGTTGTCATGGACAATGCCAACTATGTAGAGATGTGCCAAAAAATCTTGGACAACAAGGACTGGTATAAACCAATCCCACTAAAGCTAATCCAAACTTATCACAATCAATTCTACGATTTAGTTGACTTAGCATTCAACAGAGGAGCCATTAGTCAGAATATATACGAATTTATCAGAACTAAACACCCGAAAGTGGCAACCTTCTACAGTCTGCCAAAGATACATAAATGCATGAAAAAACCTCCCGGACGTCCCATCGTTTCCGGTAGAGGCAATATCTCGGAAAATCTGAGTAAAGTCATAGATTCATACCTTCAACCATACGTCACGTCCTTGCCTTCCTTTCTGAAGGATACTATACATCTTTTACAGACTATCAACACTACTACCCTATCCACAACATCTATTCTTGTGGCTATTGATGTCGAAGCACTTTATAGCTCGATCCCCCATCACAAGGGGGTCGCAGCTATACGGAGAACCCTAACACGGAACCCGAAATATGAGGATTCATTAAATGAATTCATCATTGATGGGTTGGAATACATACTACAACATAACTGCTTTATGTTCAACAATTCCCACTTCCTCCAGGTACAGGGCGTGGCCATGGGCACCTGTTGTGCCCCGGCCTACGCCAACCTTTACCTGGGGGAGTGGGAACAATCACTCCTAGATGACAGGGACCTCGCCATGTACACTAGCCACATCACCGTCTGGCTACGGTACATCGACGATGTCCTTGTCGTCTGGGATGGACCTGAGGACCTATTATTGGAATTTTTTGTTCACCTTAATTCCAATGAGTATAATCTCAAATTCACTATGACTCACGATCGAAACCAATTGACCTTCCTTGATGTTATGATTGGTCGCTCCTCTGACAGTTCCCCGTATACTACCCTATATCGAAAGGACACCGCGGGAAACACAATCCTCCACGCGGAGAGTTTCCATCCGCCTACACTAAAACAGTCCATCCCATATGGCCAATATTTACGCCTACGTAGAAACTGCTCCAATGACACACTTTTTAATACTGAGGCGAGTCTACTTCAGTCCCGTCTACTGGCACGTGGATATAGCCGGTCATGCCTGCGCAAGGCTTACAACCGTACCCTTGCGCAGTCTCGACCGACTTTGCTTATATCCAAGAGGACCAATAATGATTCAGGTGTGGAACTCACCAGGATCATCATGAGATTTTCCAAACAGCACGATACCATTAGAAGAATTATTCTACGGTACTGGTCCATTCTAAAAGATGATCCCAAAATTAGCCAATTTATCCCTGCCAGTCCTGCAATAACTTTCAGACGGGCCACTTCACTGCGGGATCGACTTGTACAAAGTGAATACAAAAATGAGATGAAAAGGCTAAAACACTGTTCTACTTTAGGTACCTATCCGTGTAGTCACTGCTCAGTATGTAAATACGTAAAACGCGAAAAAACGTTCCCTCTTCCCAATGGGCAAACATTCCATCCATCTCACTTTGCTAACTGTCAAACTAAAGGGATCGTTTACATCATGCTGTGTGAATGCGGTGCGTTTTACATAGGGAAGACGAAACAGGAGCTCCACAGACGAATATCCAAACACATTTACTGCATGCAGATAGGTAACCACTATCTGCCCCTTGGGCGGCATGTGGTGACTGCACATAACTATATTATGCCCACTGTCGCATTCGCCGCTCTCGATCGTATTCATATACCCGATCGAGGCGGCGACTGGAACAAAGTACTCCTCCAGTGCGAACAGAGATGGATCCATAGACTTGGCGCCACACAGACGCCGGGCCTTAATGAATCCATCTCCTTCGCTCCTTTTCTAAAAGGTTTTGTTTCTGGCAAAACACAGTAAAGGTACACATTTACTATTATAGTTCTCCACTTCGTGACTTATTCTAGTCACTGAAGCGATGCCTTGGTCTCTCCGTCTCTGCAGCCCCTGTTTCGCCTTCCCTATCTGATTGCGCCCCTCCCCCCTGTCTGTCTTTCTTCATGATAATATGTTGATTATCCTCTCCTTTCATGATAATATATGAACAAATATCAAAAATATTCATATTTCTGTAGGAAACAGAAATGTTTACAAATTCCCTTTCTTCCCAAGAATATACTCTGTAATCCATAATGTGTTCCATCTTCTCTCCCCTTCTTTTTAGACGGGGACATGAACTGAGACTATACCAATTTAATGTACAGATAGGATGACGTTTTTCTAACCAGAGTCTCATGTATATATACGATGTACATCTAATGAATGTGTCTTATATATATTTTTGTACAAATCTAAGTATGTACTTGATTAATATAATGTGTGAAACCAATGTTGTTTCATTCTATGCTTTCATACTTGAACTTGTCAGAGTTTCTCATCACCCACCATTGTAATCAAGCTTGTTCATTGATCTCCCTGCGGCGATACTGATGCTGTGGCTTATCTTGATTCTTCCCTACCTTTCTTTTCTTTTTCACTCTTGGGGTTCTCTCTCTCTTTTTTACCACATTATACTTATCACTCCATTCCAATCATTTCATTACAGTCCACCTTTCTAATTTTTCTGCTTTTACTTTTACCCCAGCTCAATTTATCTATATCGCCCTGTCGCCGCAGGTTAATCGATGTTTTCATGGGAGGGTGGTCGTTCCGCCACTGGGGACTACCGAGGGTCCGCCGTGCCGCCTGGGGCCCCAGGGGGGCGCCCTAACGCCTTCCCGACGAGGGTAAGGAGTGACGCCCTATTCCACCACAAGCGCCTCCTTTCCCTCCACGATCGACGCACCTGGGCTGGCCCCGGGCGATCGATCATTGGAATACCCTCGTCGGCGGCATTCCCGGCACATCTCCGGACGACGCTCGCCATTGCGCACGCGCGGGACGCCGTTGGTGCGCATGACGAGCGTACGTCACGCCATTTGCGTCGGAAATGACGTCAGTGACGGGCCACAAGATGGCCGCTGCGAATGCCGGGGACGCCACACGTGGCCTGCCCGTTTGGCGGCCACCCACACCTGGGGGGGGGGTTTGGACCAGCGCGGGGATGCATCCATGGATTGAGCCACCTGGCTCACTGAGGACTTCCGGTGACCCACTTCCGGCCACCGGTACCGCCCTTATCCTTTTAAAAGGACCTAACAGCACCCACCACAACACAGCTACCTCTGCAGGACCAGACTAACATTGGGATCGACATACGGTATGTACAGGCACAGTAGGACGGATATATCCGTGGCCCTAACCCCACAGACCCGTAGGTGGTCTTCACAAGCCAACCTTATGATTTACTTGGCTATTAGACCCTTGGTCTGATCTGATTGTTTATGATTAATTTTCTTACTTTCAGATTGGGTGCCTTATCTCATCCCAGTGATCCAGCAGTCCCATCACAACATTACCACACAAGTGATACGGGGCTGAGGGTCCTTTTTCATACTGTAAAACACAGTATTGGTTATTATTACACTCTACGGTCAGCAGTCTATGATTGATCTCTATAAATCCAGGTAGGATTATAATCCCAACTCACACACACACACATGATGTCACTAGTTTGATTAGCACTGTTTTCATAGCACGTTCACCACACACTTTTCCTATCACATCCAATCACTTTCCCTTCATCTACTCCTATGTCCCTTCACATCCAACGAAAATACCCCCCCTCCCCTCCCTTCCTTCCCTTTTCCCTATTCACCCCCTCTCTCCCTTTCCCCCCCCCCGTCCCCCCCCCTCTCTTCCCTCCCCCCGTTCCTTCCCCTCCTTTTTCTTCCCTATTCCCCCCCCTTGACCTACCCCCCTTTTCCCCACCCCCCCCCCCCTTTTCTTCCCTTTCCCTCCTCCCTCTCTTTCCCCTCTTTTCCCCATCTCTCCCTCCCCACCCCTCCTTACCCCGTACCCCCCCCCCCCCCTCCTTCTTTCTCCCTTCCCCTGGCTCCCCTCCCCAGCACCTCCTTTCCCTTCTTGCACCTCACTTCACGACACCCTTCACTTACACTCCCCCCTTCTTTCACCTTTCAACCATTTCACTTTCTCACACACCACACCCACTCATCCTAACTCTTCCTCCTTCCCCCCTCCCCCCCCCCCCCACACACTGTGCGCCTTCACTTTTCACTTTCTCCCTCTCCCTGCTTTTGGAGGGGAACTTCTGCGATCGCACCTAGTTTTTTGGATTGGTTTTGTTTGGTTAGACTCCCCCAGGAAAGTGCACAATTTTATTAATTAATTTTTTTTTTTTTCCTTCCCCCTCTTCCCCCCCCCCTCCCACACACCCAACCATCACATGTCTTGGTCATCCCACCTGGTCAGAGCTACTGCATATTGAGGCTAATCATTACCTCTCTTGCAGTTGCTCTAAATTGTTTTACCCATTAAAATATCAAGTTACAATTTGACCTTTATTCATCCTCAGACCCAATCATTGGTGGCATCCGCGCGCCCTTTCACCCCTCCCGGGTTGTTCCCTCTCCTCTGATGTTCATGCTTGGCCAGCAGGACCAGTAGGAGGGGAGCTCCCCAACGTGTGACGTCTCGTAAGGCATACGGCGCCCCCTGGCCTAGGTGGGGACTGGTGGAGCCTGTCTGGTGTGCCCCGGAGGTGAGGACGACACCCCTCTCCATGCCATAAACTCCCCAGTGGGAACATCACAATTTCTACTTTCAAGATATACATCACAGTGGTAAATATTAATCCCAATATGCATTGTTACATGTAGCTCTGTATATCATATGAGCTTATGTTTACTCTGTAATTGTACCTTTCATTAACACTGACATTCCATCCCTCTCTGTTTAGCAGACTTTCTTTCCCTCTGAGGAAGACCCTTTGGGGTTGAAACGCGTCAGGGACAATTTCCCATTTACGACAGATTGCTACTGTTGTTATGTGAATATTAGTCTGCCATTGTATATCCATGTTTGCTTTTATGTAAATGTATAGTGATTTGTTATTGTCCCCATTGGAGCTCATGTTTTGACTCAATGATGTTAATCATTTTTTAAATCTAATAAAATAGTCAACTTTTTTACTCACAAACTCTGACTCCCTTCCATTGTACGCTGCCAAAAAACCCCAACGTGGGGGATCGTTTCTTTCCTCTGGTAGTGCAGTAGCAACGGACATATTGTTCTAGACATCGATTTACCCGTTCGGTTTGCCCATTTGTTTGAGGATGGTAGGCAGTTGATAATCGATGGTCAATCTGGATTTTTAGACAGAGAGCTTTCCAGAATCTGGAGATGAACTGTGATCCTCGATCTGACACAATTCTGGAAGGGATTCTGTGGAGTTTGAAAACATGCTGTGTCAAGATCTCGGCCATCTCTTTGGAGTTTAAAGTCATAAAGTCAAGTGAAATGGCCTGCCATGGTTTTTCGGGTATAGGGAGACTTGTGAGGAGATCAAAAGGGGTCGGGATTCATGTTTACAGCGGGCACAAGTCTCGCAGGAGGACACATACTCCCTTACTGACTCCTCCATCTTCGGCCACCAGAAGTGGCGGCGAAGGAGAACAAGGGTCCTGGTGATGCCGGGATGCCCAGCTAGGGGTACGTCGTGAGTAAGTCGAAGAATTTGATGGTGTAGAGGAGTCGGGATGTACAGCCAGTTATTTTTGTAAAGGAACCCTTCTTCATCTGTTTCTAACTGCATTGGGGGGTTTTCTGAGGTTAGGGCTTGCTGCAATTCCTCTTTGAGGGTCAAAATGGTCTATAAGATTTTCTGCTGTGGGATGATTTGGGAATTTCTGCCTGTTTATTATAGCTGCGAGTAGTTTTAAATTACTTTTTTTCCTTTAGAAATGTCATTTTGTGCAGGGACTGTTCTAAACATGGGAAACATGTGCCACTTTAAAGGCATACTATAGACACCCCCAGGTGGAATATATCACTTTTATTGTTTCACTTTAAGCATTATTAAAATCACTGCTCCCGAAAAAACTTCCCTTTTTTTTGCATTGATACATGTTCCCTGGGGCAGGACCCGGTTCCCCAAACACTTTTTATGACAATAACTTGCATATACAGTGGTG
Organism: Lithobates sylvaticus; assembly: GCA_028564925.1. NCBI lineage: Eukaryota > Metazoa > Chordata > Amphibia > Anura > Ranidae > Lithobates > Lithobates sylvaticus. The sequence goes on from CM053030.1 coordinate 410,866,287, forward strand.
TGAAAAAGTGTTTGCCCCCTTCCTCATTTCCTGTTCCTTTGCATGTTTGTCACATTTAAGTGTTTCGGAACATCAAACCAATTTAAACAATAGTCAAGGACAACACAAGTAAACACAAAATGCAATTTGTAAATGAAGGTGTTTTATTATTAAAGGTGAAAAAAAATCCAAACCATCATGGCCCTGTGTGAAAAAGTGATTGCCCCCCTTGTTAAAACATACTATAACTGTGGTTGTCCACACCTGAGTTCAATTTCTCTAGCCACACCCAGGCCTGATTATTGCCACACCTGTTCACAATCAAGGCATCACTTAAATAGGAGCTGCTTGACACAGTAAGGTCCACCAGAAGATCCTTAAAAGCTACACATCATGCCGAGACCCAAAGAAATTCAGGAACAATTGAGAAAGAAAGTAATTGAGATCTATCAGTCTGGAAAGGGTTATAAAGCCATTTCCAAAGCTTTGGGAATCCAGCGAACCACAGTGAGAGCCATTATCCACAAATGGTGAAGACATGGAACAGTGGTGAACCTTCCCAGGAGTGGCCGGCCGCCCAAAATTACCCCAAGATCGCAGCGACGACTCATCCAAGAGGTCACAAAAGACCCCACAACAACGTCCAAGGAACTGCAGGCCTCACTTGCCTCAGTTAAGGTCAGCGTTCATGCCTCCACCATCAGGAAAAGACTGGGCAAAAATGGCCTGCATGGCAGAGTTCCAAGGAGAAAACCACTGCTGAGCAAAAAGAACATCAAAGCTCGTCTCAATTTCTCCACAACACATCTTGATGATCCCCAAGACTTTTGGGACAACATTCTGTGGACCGATGAGACAAAAGTGGAACTCTTTGGAAGGTGTGTGTCCAAGTATATCTGGCGTAGAAGGAACACTGCATTTCAGAAAAAGAACATTATACCAACAGTAAAATATGGTGGTGGTAGTGTGATGGTCTTGGGCTGTTTTGCTGCTTCAGGACCTGGAAGACTTGCCGTGATAAAAGGAACTATGAATTCTGCTGTCTACCAAGAGATCCTGAAGGAGAATGTCCAACCATCTGTTCGTGTACTCAAGCTGAAACGAACTTGGGTTCTGCAGCAGGACAATGATCCTAAACACACCAGCAAGTCCACCACCGAATGGCTGAAGAAAAACAAAATGAAGACTTTGGAGTGGCCTAGCCAAAGTCCTGACCTGAATCCTATTGAGATGTTGTGGTATGACCTTAAAAAGGCCGTTCATGCTCGAAAACCCTCTAATGACTGAATTAGGACAATTCTGCAAAGATGAGTGGGGCAAAATTCCTCCAGGACGCTGTAAAAGCCTCATTGCACGTTATCGCAAACGCTTGGTTGCAGTTGTTGCTGCTAAGGGTGGCCCAACCAGTTATTAGGTTTAGGGGGCAATCACTTTTTCACACAGGGCCATGATGGTTTGGATTTTTTTTCACCTTTAATAATAAACACCTTCATTTACAAATTGCATTTTGTGTTTACTTGTGTTGTCCTTGACTATTGTTTAAATTGGTTTGATGTTCCGAAACACTTAAGTGTGACAAACATGCAAAGGAACAGGAAATGAGGAAGGGGGCAAACACTTTTTCACACCATTGTAAGCCTTTAAAATTAGCACTTTTGATTATTCATGCTCGTGTCCCATAGACTTTAACGGTGTTCGCGTGTTCGAACAAATTGTTTGCCTGTTCACATGTTCTGCTGCGAACCGGGGGTGTTCGGGTCATCCCTAGTTGTGGGTATGTTCTGTAAATTAAATTATGCAAATCCTCAAACAATCCATGTTAATTCCAGGTTATGAGGCAACAAAACATGAAAAATGGGTTAATTTTATGTATATATATATATATATATATATATATATATATATATATATACAGTATATTTTATTATTATCTGCAGTTTGAGGTCCTTATTGACATCAATCATTAATTATGTACTGAATAAATTCAGCCATTGAATATTAATGGTTCGGTACTTTGACACAATAAATCAATATTTTGAATATTTATGTCAAAATAAATGACAACTTATGTTTTGGAAGAAATATGACACAGTTAGGCATACAAAAAAAGAGAGAATGATTTAGTATTATGCAAGCATCTTTAGCAAGCCCTTGCTATTTGTAAATGTATTATTGCAAATATAATATCTCTTGAATAAATCTAAAGAAAACTGCTGCTGAATTTCTGTCTATGGTCTCATGAAAATAATTAAATCATTACCTTGACACTGCTGTCTTTTTGACCAGGATCTGAATGCATAATGTAGACAATTTGTACATTGGAAGGATGACAGCAAACATGCTTTAGCCAGAAGTAAGGCACAGAAGGTTTAACCACTTCAGGACTGCACACCGTCGTTATATGTCGGCTGTTTGAAGGAGGGTATCATTGTTATGACAGCAGCTAGCTGCCATAACCCTGGTATCCTCTTCTTCAGTGACAGGTCCGGTTTAAAATAAAAGTGCTCTTTGCGGCGGATTTGCCGCAAGATCACTTTCATCGGCGGCGGGAGAGGGAACCCCCCCGTCCCGCTGTGCTCCAGTGCCTTCTGCCGCTTACCGGTGCCCTCTGCCGGCAGAGGCGATTGGGTTCTTCTTGTGGCCTGACATGAAGACGAGTGAGGGGGAGTAATAGGCATAAAAGTGACACAATTTTTTTTTTTTTAAACAGTGTAACCTTTTAAAAAAAAGGTAAAATAAATGAGAAAAAAACTGTAACTTAAAACATGCAATCTGTAGAATTTTTTAAACGTCGCCTATGGAGATTTTTAAGGGTAAAAGTTTGTCGCCATTCCACAAGTAGGCGCAATTTTGAAGCATGACATGTTGGGTATCAATTTACTCTGCGTAACATTATCTTTCACAATATAAAAAAAAATTTGGCCAACTTTACTGTTGTCTTATTTTTAATTAAAAAAAAAGTGTATTTTTTCCCAAAAAAGTGCGCTTGTAAGATCGCTCGGCAAATACGGTGTGACAGAAAGTATTGCAATGACCGCCATTTTATTCTCTAGGGTGTTAGAAAAAAATGTATAATGTTTGGGGGTTCTAAGTAATTTTCTAGCGAAAAAAAAACAGTTTTTAACTTGTAAACAACAAATCTCAGAAAGAGGCTCAGTGCTTAAGTGGTTAAAGAATGTAATTTATTTTCATTGTATATTTGGGTCAATTTCAGTGTTTTTGGTATGTAAATAAAATGTGCAGAGTTAAAATAGAATACATGCATAGCCTACTGTCACATTTGAGCACCCCTTTATCAAATCAGGGCTTTTTCCCTCTTGACAAGCATTGATCTCTAGTGAGCACATTGTTATATAAGTGTCAAAAGATCAACATAACAGACCCTCATAGAAGTTTGGTAAACCTGAGAAGCTTGGCAAAGGGCAAGGGCACAGGTAAACAATGCCCTTTTATATTCCTAGTAAATGTGCAAGTAATCTCACTTCAGGACTGCTATAAAATAATATAAGCACTGCATTTTTCTATTATTAGTATTGGATTATCTTTCTAGTTGATGTAGAAATAGTCGTGTCTAGTTGTGTTAACTCTCTAGTTGATGTAGAACTAGTTGTGTCTAATTGTGTTAACTCTCTAGGTGATGTAGAACTAGTTGTGTCTAGTTGTGTTAAAGAGTTTGTTTCCCCGCAAAGGTAAAGCATAATGAACTACTATGCATCGCATAGTAGTCCATTGTGTGTCACTTACCTGACACAGGAGCCAGCGAAGTCACCGCTGTTCCCTTACGGAGCCTCCATCTTCTTGCTGGGTCTTGCGGCTCTGTCGCTGTCATTCGACGACGCCGCGTTGACGTCACTCCCGCGCGTGCGCACGGGAGACGCCACTCGCGGCATATCGCCGTTAAGATCGGCGCAATCAGTGCACCCTGCGCGCCGCTGTCTACGGCGCATGCGCCGCAGACAGCGGTGCCTGTCTTTTGGCAAATACCTCCTAAACGTGTAGGTTTAGGAGATATTTCTTGGACCTACAGGTAAGCCTAGGCTTACCTGTAGGTCAAAGTGGTTTGTAAGGGTTACAACCACTTTAACTCTCTAGTTGATATAGAACTAGTTGTGTCTAGTTGTGTTAACTCTCTAGTTGATGCAAACGAGACAAGTGAGAAAAAGTTGCATATCATTGTGGGAATAACCTGGATAGCTAGGTCCATTTAAAGATAGTGTCAATTTAAGATTCAATATAATACAATGTTTAGTTACAGGTTAACACAGGCGGGTTGATTTAATAATCACAGAGGCTGTCCACTTAAAAAGTACATTTCTCATTGAGCTTAGTAAATAAGAAGATGGGTTCACTTCAGGTAACCAATCATGTTGATTTTTAGTGCTACCAACATAAAGATACATATATTTGCTTTTTTCATTTAAAGTGATATTAACCACTTGACCTATGGAAGATTTACCCCCCTTCAATACCAGGCAACTTTTTTGCAATACCGCACTGCATTACTTTAACTGACAATTGCATGGTCATGCAATGCTGTACCCAAATAAAATGTATTTAATCACCACTGCGTTTTTTTATTTTTTGCGCTATAAACAAAAAAAAGACTGGCAATTTATAAAAAAAAAAAAAAAAAAAAAAACGTTTTACTTTCTGCTATAAAACATATCCAATAAAAAAAAAAATCTAATTTCTTCATAAATTTAGGCCAATAGGTATTCTGCTACATGTTTTTGGTAAGAAAAAAAGGAATATTGATTGGTTTAAACAAACGTTATAGCGTCTACAAACTATGGTATATATTTATAGAATTTAGATTTATTTTATTTTTTTATACTAGTATTGGCAGTGTTCAGCGACTTTTAGCAGGACTGTGATATTGTGGTGGACATTCGCACACTGACACTTTGCGGGAACCAGTGACATTAATACAGTGATCAGTGCTAAAAATATGCACTGTCACTGTACTAACGACACTGGCTGGGAAGGGGTTAAACATCAGGGCGATCAAAAGGTTAACTGTGTGCCTAGCCAGTGCTTTTGTGTACTGTATGTGCTGCTTTAACTAGAGGAAGAGATGGATTCATTCAAAATCCATTGCCTTCCCCCTGTCAGAACAGAACTCTTGTTTACATAGGCAGAGCTCCGTTCTGATTCCCTGCCTGATGATCGGTGGATGCCAGCAGACATCGGGTGCCTGGTACCCGCAGATCGGCAGGAATAATAACATCAAAAGGGGCCCACCAGTGCGCCCCCTGCAGGCAGAAGTGAAGGATCACATATATTTATACGTGATTCGGTGCAGAGCTTCCGCCCTGTAGCAGTAAAACTGCTATGAGGCGGTCAGCAAGTTGTTAAAGGGTTATTATTTTCCTCCTTATATTTCGGGAATGGGGAAACCCATGCAGATGTTGCCAATACTATTTAGCTAAAGCAGGGATATACAATTAGTGGACCTCCAGCTGTTGCAAAACTACAAGTCCCATCATGCCTCTGCCTCTGGGTGTCATGCTTGTGGCTGTCAGAGTCTTGCTATGCATCATGGGACTTGTAGTTCTGCAACAGCTGGAGGTCCGCTAATTGCATATCCCTGAGCTAAAGGAACACTAGTGATTAGGAAGAAATGTGCAGCTGAGATGCTCCTTAAGAACAGTTATCTTGCAGTCTTCTGTTCTACCCTATAGGCATGAGATTCTTGCTACTATATTCAGTTGAAAGCACGTAGAGCTTGCTATATAGAACGCACAGAAAACAAACTTGCAATTTGTTTAATGAATACCAATAGAATAAAGTAAACTGTCCATGTCAATATGATGGAATTATTTTATATCCATAGTGATTTGTTGAGAACACGTTACTATTCTTTAATTGAATGAGGATTGCAAACATTTGCGATTTAGTGACGCTATGAACCATTACCGGTATGTTGTAGTCTTATTTATCAAATTATTTTCACAATGAAAATGGCAATATGGCTTAATGTATTTAATCTTAAAACGTTACTGACTATTTTTCACATGCAGTTAATTAAAGCACCTTCTTATTCTTTAAAAAAGTGCTTGGAGCAATGTGCTAAGTTCAATGTTTAGTAACTCATAACAACCAATCAGAATTGGATGGAATCTGATTGACCTCTGCTCCTAGCACATAGATATTTGCATTGATTTACTGAATAAGCACACAGGAGTTCTTTAATCATAAATAAAAAATAACACTATTTAATTTAGTTTTTTTTACGTATCCAGTCATAACATTATTTGTGAGTCATCATTAATGGACTTACCCAAACTCATCATAAAACAATTAGCATAAGTAATTATTCTGTTCTGTCAAAATAGATTAAGCTGGTGAATGCTGGCCTTCCTCCCTATACCTACTTTATGAGGATAATTTACTAAAGGCAATGGATTGCTAACTTTGCAAGGAAAGTTGCACTTTGCCAGTAAGTTTTCCCCAGAGCTTACTGAATGTGGTGAAATTTTACATTCCAAAGAGTACTCAATCACATAGAGGGAAAATAAGAAAAAAATAAAAACATACTATTTGCTTGCACATGATTGGATGATGGAAGTCATCAGAGCTTCACCTCATTCAGTAACTCTACCCTTGCAAAGTGAACAACCCATTTGCCTTTAGTTGATCAACTCCTGTCCCTATATCTGACCTCACACTATGAAATTATATTTAAAGTGGTTGTATAGTCATTTTTTAAACTTTTACCTACAGGTAAGCCTATAATAAGGCTTACCTGTAGGTAAAAAGAATATCTCCTAAACCTGTACGGTTTAGGAGATATACCCCTTGCAATGAGCCGCTGACTTCAGCGGCGTATGCGCACCGGGGATTCTCCGCTGAAAGTCCAGCAGATGCTGCACCTTGCCGGAAAGAAGTCTCCCGCGCACATGAGTGACAACATCGCGGCTCCAGCCACTCACAGCGCCGGAGCCGCAAAACCCAGAAGATGCACCGAGGCAAAATTTCAGCTCCCTCGGCGTTGAGCAGGTGAGATACCGACGTCTCATTTTAAGGTAAGTATTTCATAATGAACTAGCATGCGGTGCATACTAGCTCATTATGCCTTTTGCCTTACAGGTGTAGAAAAAAAAAAGGCAGTGGGTTTACTACCGCTTTAAAGAGTAACTCTGCTGATGTTGCAAAAAAGTATTATTTGTAGCAAAGTCCTACCTGTTTCTGTTCTTAGGAAAAAGCTACATGTTCAACTATGTCTTTGAAAAATGTATTCTTAAAGCGGAGTTCCACCCTAAAGTGGAACTTCGGCTCATCGGAACCCTCCCCCCCCTCCGGTGCCACAATTGGCACCTTTCAGCGGGGAGGGGGGTACAGATACCTGTATAATACAGGTATCTGCCCCCACTTCCGGGCATAGATATCCAAAGAAACTGTGGGTATTTACGCAACTTCCTGCGGGGCCCCTGCTGTCTGCTGGGAAACACATGGATCCCAGAGACAGCAGGGACAGTCCTTATTACGTAGCGCGACTCGCGCATGTGCAGTAGGGAACCGGAAAGTGAAGCCGCAAGGCTTCACTTCCTGATTTCCATAACGAAGATGGTGGCGGCAGCACCCGAGAGCCGATCGATAGATCAGCTTCGGGTGCCGACATCGCGGGCGTGCTGGAGGGGTAAGTGTCCATATTTTATTTTTTTTTGCAAATCTTTTATTTTTCACAAGACAAGAGGAACACAAAAAAAAAAAAAAGAATACATCTTCCTTAGGTATACAACAATACATGAAATTATAATGTCCCATCGGGTATCTAATATCCTTACTTTCCTATATCTTAAAGTCTACTCTCTCAGATTGTATCCCAGTACCTTCTTGCCTTAAACCTTTTTTCCTATTTTATTAACCCAAACATAAAAGCCTATCTCACCTAAAAAAAAACAAAAAAAAATAAAAAAATAAATAAATAAATAAAAAAAAAATAAAAAAAAGGGGGGGGGGAGAGGCGGAGACCCCGGACACACTCCCATCGAACTGTCGCTGTCCCTACCTTTCCCTATCACCACGCATGTCTGTTTAGATTCCCCTTATTTAGTCCGCTACATCGCCTTCAAACAGGGTCCGTCCCTCACCTGAAAAGATATATATATTCCAGGGTGTCCATGTTTTAGTATATTGTTCCTTTTGGTGTCGTTTCGTGAGGATTAATTCCTCCATTCTCTTAATTTCCTCCACTTTTTTGAACCACATACCAATAGTGGGTACCCGTGTAGATTTCCAGCATATAGGGATGCATGATTTGGCAGCATTGAGAAGGTGACCAAGCACTAATCTTTTATATGCTTTAATAGGTATATTTGATACATGAAGCAAGAACAGTGATGGGTCATATGGAATTGGGGCTTCCATAAGTTTTTGGGCAGTTTGATGTATCGTTTTCCAGAAGTATTCCAGTTTTGGGCATGTCCAAAATATATGGAGGATTGTTCCTTTATCTTCTTGGCATCTCCAGCATTGATCTGTCAGTAATGGGTACATTCTATGTAGCTTTACCGGAGTTTGGTACCATCGGGTCACAACTTTATAATTGGTCTCTTGTATATTAGTGCTTATAGAGGTTCCATGTGTGAGACTCATTATATTTTGTCGCTGTGATTCCGTGAACTTATATCCCATTTCTGACTCCCAGTCCGTAAGGCATTGTAGTTGGTGGTCCTCGGGTGGCCTAATCAGTAATTTGTATACCACCGATAAGGTATGTCTTAATGTCCCCCCCTCCGAACATAAAGTCTCAAATCTGGTAAGATTTAGACTTATAGTATCCGGAGCTGGTAATGACCGTAAAAAATCCGTTAATTGAAGAGCTCTCCAATAGTCTAATCTAAATATATTTGTTCTATCCATGAGTTCTCGCATAGACGGCCATTTATTATTCAACTTAAAGTGTAAAAGCTGGAAATATCCATTTTGTCTCATTATCTGAAAGACTGGATCATAAATTCCTGGAGGGAATAAAGGATTCCCCAGGATTGGATAGACTGGCGAGTATGCTGACGTAAGAGAGTATTTACTAAATAATGATTTACATATTCGCAACGTCGCTCCCACTAATGGGTGATTTTTTGTATCATTTGATGTTGCCAAATTGCACCAAGGTGCCCTAGCAAGTAGAATATTACCCTGGGCCTGTTCCAGTCTTGGCCACAGTTTGATTCCTTGGTGACGATTCCAGTCGATGAGCCTTGTTAAATGTATCGCCTGTTGATATTTCCTTATATCCGGTACCGCCAGACCACCATGTATTTTTGAGAGTACCATTTGTTGTCTATTCAGTCTAGGACGTTTATGTGCCCATATAAAGTCAAAAAACATTTTGGAGACCTGGTCTAGAAATTTAGTGGGGATCGAGATCGGGAGAGCTTGAAGCGGGTACAAGAATTTAGGAAGTAGACACATCTTAATAATGTTACATCTTCCGAGCCACGAGTGTAGTCCTGTTTTCCATTTGTCAAGTAGTGCCCGCGTTTCTCTTAACAGTGGTGGGAAATTTAACTCGAATATTTTGGATATTTTAGATGGTATATATGTCCCCAGATATCTTAAAGCAATTGTTGTCCATTTAAATTTAAAACTGGTCTGGAAATTTGAGAGCTCCGAGTGTTTTATGCCCACTCCCATTGCCTCCGACTTATTGAAGTTGATCTTCAGGTTAGACAAAGTGCCGTACTTATTAAATTCGCTAAGAAGCATCGGTAAGGAAATTATTGGTTTTATGAGTGAGAACATCATATCATCCGCATATGCGGATATTTTCTGTTGGGTGTCCCCTATCGGCACTCCCCCTATATCCGGATTTAGCCGGACCGTACATAAGAATGGCTCCAATGCCAGAGCAAATAGGAGTGGCGATAGGGGACAGCCTTGTCTTGTACCATTCTTGATTATGATAGGCTCTGACAGGACCCCATTGGCTCTAACTCGTGCTGTAGGTTCCGAATATATTGAGCATATACGGGCCATCATAACATTTCCCATTCCCACATATCTTAGCACTGCCATCATACATTGCCAATTGACCCTATCAAAGGCCTTTTCTGCGTCCGTTCCTAGGAAGACGCATGGGATTTGTTTCTTATTTACAACATGAAGAAGGTTTATCACTTTAATTACATTGTCTCTGGCCTCCCGAGTGGGTACGAATCCAACCTGGTCCAGGTGGATTAAGGCTGGAATGTACTCTTGGATTCTACCCGCTATAATTTTCGTAAGTATTTTCAGATCAGTGTTCAGCAGCGAGATTGGCCTATAACTGCCACATGCTGTGGGGTCTTTCCCCTCTTTATGAATCACTGCAATATAAGCCATAAGGGTATCTCGGGGGAGCCTCGTGTCCGGGGTCAGATTATTGAAAAACTTCAGCATAAATTTACCGAGAGGTGCTATTAAAGTTTTATAATAGGCAATGGTATATCCATCCGGGCCTGGAGCCTTTCCTTGTTTTATATATCCGATCGCTTTTTGGATTTCCTCTAGTGTAAACGGTTCATCCAATATTTTACTAACCTGAGATGTGAGTTTGGGCATTTTAGATTTCATTAAGTATTCCTCTGTCTGAGCCAATGGGGGAGGGTCTTCCTGTAAATTATATAAGGCTGAGTAATACTTTTCAAACTCCTTCACAATATCTTTAGGAAGGGAGCATTTCTGTCCATTTGCCTTCACTACAGGTCCTTCTCAAAAAATTAGCATATTGTGATAAAGTTCATTATTTTCTGTAATGTACTGATAAACATTAGACTTTCATATATTTTAGATTCATTACACACAACTGAAGTAGTTCAAGCCTTTTCTTGTTTTAATATTGATGATTTTGGCATACAGCACATGAAAACCCAAAATTCCTATCTCAAAAAATTAGCATATTTCATCCGACCAATTAAAGAAAAGTGTTTTTAATACAAAAAAAAGTCAACCTTCAAATATGTTCAGTTATGCACTCAATACTTGGTCGGGAATCCTTTTGCAGAAATGACTGCTTCAATGCGGCGTGGCATGGAGGCAATCAGCCTGTGGCACTGCTGAGGTGTTATGGAGGCCCAGGATGCTTCGTTATCGGCCTTAAGCTCATCCAGAGTGTTGGGTCTTGCGTCTCTCAACTTTCTCTTCCCAATATCCCACAGATTCTCTATGGGGTTCAGGTCAGGAGAGTTGGCAGGCCAATTGAGCACAGTAATACCATGGTCAGTAAACCATTTACCAGTGGTTTTGGCACTGTGAGCAGGTGCCAGGTCGTGCTGAAAAATGAAATCTTCATCTCCATAAAGCTTTTCAGCAGATGGAAGCATGAAGTGCTCCAAAATCTCCTGATAGCTAGCTGCATTGACCCTGCCCTTGATAAAACACAGTGGACCAACACCAGCAGCTGACATGGCACCCCAGACCATCACTGACTGTGGGTACTTGACACTGGACTTCAGGCATTTTGGCATTTCCCTCTCCCCAGTCTTCCTCCAGACTCTGGCACCTTGATTTCCGAATGACATGCAAAATTTGCTTTCGCTCGAAAAAAGTACTTTGGACCACTGAGCAACAGTCCAGTGCTGCTTCTCTGTAGCCCAGGTCAGGCGCTTCTGCCGCTGTTTCTGGTTCAAAAGTGGCTTGACCTGGGGAATGCGGCACCTGTAGCCCATTTCCTGCACACGCCTGTACACGGTGGCTCTGGATGTTTCTACTCCAGACTCAGTCCACTGCTTTCGCAGGTCCTCCAAGGTCTGGAATCGGTCCTTCTCCACAATCTTCCTCAGGGTCCGGTCACCTCTTCTCGTTGTGCAGCGTTTTCTGACACACTATTTCCTTCCCACAGACTTCCCACTGAGGTGGCTTGATACAGCACTCTGGGAACAGCCTATTCGTTCAGAAATTTCTTTCTGTGTCTTACCCTCTTGCTTGAGGGTGTCAATGATGGCCTTCTGGACAGCAGTCAGGTCGGCAGTCTTACCCATGATTGTGGTTTTGAGTAATGAACCAGGCTGGGAGTTTTTAAAAGCCTCAGGAATCTTTTGCAGGTGTTTAGAGTTAATTAGTTGATTCAGATGATTAGGTTAATAGCTCGTTTAGAGAACCTTTTCATGATATGCTAATTTTTTTGAGATAGGAATTTTGGGTTTTCATGAGCTGTATGCCAAAATCATCAATATTAAAACAAAAAAAGGCTTGAACTACTTCAGTTGTGTGTAATGAATCTAAAATATATGAAAGTCTAATGTTTATCAGTACATTACAGAAAATAATGAACTTTATCACAATATGCAAATTTTTTGAGAAGGACCTGTATATGTGGTATGTAATTCCCGCGGACCTGTTCTCTTAGAGTCCTAGCTAGTACCTTTCCACATTTGTTGCCCGACTCATATGATACTCTCCGGCAGATCTGAATTTGCGCTTTTGCCTTAAATAACATCAGATCTACGATTTTTTTACGTAAAATTAATAATTCAGTCTCTAATGTAGATGTTTGAGCATGCTTGTATTGTGCTTCCACTAGTTTTAATTCATTCAAGAGAAAGGTCAATTGCTTAGAGCGCTGTTTCTTTATACGCGAGCCGTGCTTAATAAATATCCCCCTCATTACCACCTTATGCGCCTCCCATACCATATTCATATTACTATCCGGGGTATCGTTAATTCGAAAAAAAGACTCTAGTTCTCTAGTCACCTCTTCCATTACTTCCCCGTCCTGTAATAGGCTCTCATTTAGTCTCCAGGTTCTTGTCCTAGAAACCAGGTAATCTGACCATGTAATCTGATCAATTAAAACCTCTCGGACCGCTTGCAATTGGGAGTGAGGAATAAGAAAGTAATCAATTCTAGAGTATTGTTTATGTGGGTTAGAATAAAAGGTGTAGTCCCTCTCAGCCGGATGGAAAATGCGCCATACGTCTATCAGCTGTGCCTTATATAGCGCTCTGGAAATTAGTTTCCGTGCGCTAATAGGTATCGAGGAGCTTCCCGAGGAGGTATCTTCAGACGGTATTAATGGTATATTAAAATCACCGCCGAGTATAAGTTGGCCCTTCGCAAATTCATTCAATAGATCTAATGTTTGAGTAATAAAGGTCTCCTGTTGAGAGTTAGGTGCGTATATACTAGCAAGTGTTACCTCAATGCTGCCAATCGTGCCTCTTAGAAAAAGATAATGTCCCCTTAGATCTGCTTTTTCCTCTACACAGGTCCATGGTACCTTAGATGAAATTATTATAGACACCCCGCATGTTTTGGTAAGCTTATTCGTAGAATGGTAAGCTACTGGGAAAAATCTATTTTTTAAGATTGGTAACTTACCATCTTTGAAGTGCGTCTCCTGGATGAAGGCGATGTCCGACTTCTTCCGGTATAGATCTGCCATTAGCATACGTCTTTTTTCGGGGACGTTAAGTCCCTTAGCGTTCAATGAGAGTATGTTCACCGTCTCCATCTCTCGGTTCTACCCCCCCCCCCCCGACTAAAAAAAACAAAAATAAAAAAAAAAAAAAAAAAAAAGGAATAAAATAAAAAAATAAGGGAAAAAAAAAAAAAAAAGGGAGATTGCCCACTTTTAGTGGGAAACAGTTCTATTAGACAGCAAAATTTTGCTATTGCGCTCTCCAGTTCCCACCTGGAAAAGAGCACTAATCTATGTGGGGGTGTAGTCAAAGAGCACCGAGCCCGGGCCCCTTGGCCTCCCAGCTCCCCCACCACCCCCGAGTACCTTCTAGTCGCCTTGTATTTTTGGCGTTTATCCTACAGCGACACTTTATATTCTTCTCTCTTTTGCTACTGGAAGTCTGGACGGTCCATCTCCTTTTAAATATCTCAGTGTTTTCATCATTCCCCCTGAGCCCCTCCCCCCCGCCCCCCCAGCTCATCCCCCCCCCCGCGCCTTGCGATCTGCCATCTGTATTCAGATATCAGTGGAGTGTATGAAAGCACCATCGTCATTAAACTCCCGCCACATGAAAGAGGGATATAGAGGAGGCCGGGAGGCATCCAGGGTGCCCCTGCACTGATGCCTCCCCCCCCTTCCCTTTCGCGGGGGCACATATTCACATCATATATTACTAATTACATTCTATTTGTGTGATTCCCATTCCCCCTTTTAATTAAGAGGGAGACTATTTCCTCCCATTCATCTTTGACCCAAAAAAAAAAAAAAAAATGAAACCCCCGAGATGTATACCTAGTGTGAAAAAAAAAAAAAAAAAAAAAAAGACCCACTGCTGTCCCTACACCTGGGTAGTCTACCTCTGTACTTGGATCCTACCCCCCTTGTGTACTATCTTATGTGTGTATCTCCCTTCAAGTGTTATTCGTTTAAATTTATGTACCAATCCCCCCTCCCCCCGCCCCCCAAGTGATCCCTGCCGACCCCATTTACTAAGTGATATACTAAGTAGTGCACTCTTATCCTTTTGGCCCAATCACCCTGTGTTTCATCTGTTTCATCTCACAAACGTGCCCTCATTCAAATTCCTCCCCTAGTATTTTATATGTGCCCCTTCCCCAGTGGTGTGTAGATGTCAATATATGCTTCCCGCCTGTATTATAGTTTATCTGTCAGGGGTATTTCCACATCAGGCGCTTCGCCCCTGCCCTGTTTAATGAATCGTCAGTAAGTGGCCGCTCATTATGACTGTTTCCCCCCCTTATCCTATTTATTAATTGTTCCCCCACTTTCGGTCGGATATTTGCTGTGCCAATTACTATTTGGTCCTATGATTGCTCTTGTTTATAGTACCCCTTTCTCTCCCACCTCCCTCCCTTGCCCCCAGATCCTCCAATCTCCACCTCTTTAAGGGCATCAGGTTACCATTTATCCGCTATGCTAGCAACCAAGCTTTTTTCTCTATGCCTTCCTCATGGTATCTATATAATATACATACATCAAGTTAAGTACTTTTACATTTTTCCTTCTATTACCTAGGCATACAACTACAGTCTTACCAAGATATATCACCCAAAAAAAAAAAAAAGGGGGGAGGGCAAGAGGGAGAAGAGGGAACCAGGATGAAGCGTGAGAGGGAGAGAAGAAGACGGAAGGGATCCAGGGCAGACTTTTATCCATATTTATCCATATTAATCATATTAGCCATATTAACCATTATTTAACTCTCTTTTTCCTTTTCCCTCTCCCCTCCCCTCTCCCCCCTTTCTTTCTTTAGTTTAACAGCTCTGTACTATAGGCCATGGAGGGGAGAGAAGTGTCCATATTTTAAAAGCCAGCAGCTGCAGTATTTGTAACTGCTGACTTAAAATTAAAAAAAAAAAAAAAAAAAAAAAGGCGAACTCCCGCTTTAACCACTTGACCACTGGGCACTTAAACACCCTTAATAACCAGACCAATTTTCAGCTTTAGGTGCTCTCACATTTTGAATGACAATTACTTAGTCATACAACACTGTACCCATATGACATTTTTGTCCTTTTTTTCACACAAATAGAGCTTTCTTTTGGTGGTATTTAATCACCGTTGGGTTTTTTTATTTTTTGCGCTATAAAAGAAAAAAGACTGAAAATTCAGTAAAAAAAATATTTTTTCTTTGTTTCTGTTATAAAATTTAGCAAATTTGTTATTTTTCTTGATAAATTTTGGCCAAAATTTATACTGCTACATATCTTTGGTATAAATAAGTACAAATTGGGGTATATTATTTGGTCTTTGTGAAAGTTATAGAGTCCACAAGCTATGGTGCCAATATCTGAAAATTGATCACACCTGAAATACTGACGGCCTATCTCATTTCTTGAGACCCTAAGCGCTGGTTCACACAGGGGCGACATGACTTCCAGCGCGACTTTTGGAGGCAACTTGGACACAACTTGAGGAACTACTTCAACACGACTTGGGGCGACTTACAACACGACTTTAAGTCGCCCCAGGCCAGGCGACTTTGGCTGTGGCCAATCAGAGAATAATCAGCTCTGGAGGGAGAACTCCACGCCAAATTTTAAATAAAAAACCGGCATGGGTTCCCCTCCAGGAGCATACCAGGCCCTTAGGTCTGGTATGGATTTTAAGGGCAACCCCCCTACGCCGAAAAAACGGCATGGGGTCCCCCTAAAATCCATACCAGACCCTTATCTGAGCACGCAGCCTGGCCGGTCGGGAAAGGGGGTGGGGACGAGCGAGCACCCCCCTTCCTGAACCGTACCAGGCTGCATGCCCTCAACATGGGGGATGGGTGCTTTGGGGAAGGGCGCCCTGCGGCCCCCCCACCCCAAAGCACCTTGTCCCCATGTTGATGAGGACAAGGGCCTCTTCCCGACAACCCTGGCCATTGGTTGTCGGGGTCTGCGGGCGGGGGCTTATCGGAATCCGGGAGCCCCCTTTAATAAGAGGGCCCCCAGATCCCGGCCCCCTACCCTATGTGAATGAGTATGGGGTACGATGTACCCCTACCCATTCACCTAAGGTGTAAAAGTGTAAATAAAAAAACACACAATTTTTAAAAATATTTTATTGCACTGCTCCGGGGGTCTTCTTCCGTCTTGGGGGGTCTTCTCGCCGGACTCCTCTGCTCTCTTCTGCTCTTTTACCTAGCTCTTTCACGAGCAGAGGAGCCCGGCTTTCTTCGTCGTCGCCGCCGTCGCCTGGGGGTCTTGTTCCGCCTTCGGGGGTCTTCGGGGGTTTTCCAGGGTCTCTTCTGTTCTTGCCGCTGTCACAGCCTTCTGCGCCGTCTTCTTCTTCTTCTTCTTCTTCTTAAGATGTTGACTCGTCGCTCTCTCTGGCTGGAATGGCAGAGACACGCGGTGTTGTGACTTATATAGGGACAAGGGGCAGGGTCACATGCTCATGTCACATGGTGACCCCGCCCACATATGATGTCACAGTCCCAGCATCCTCCAGGACTGTGACATTATATGTGGGCGGGGTCACCATGTGACATGAGCATGTGACCCTGCCCCTTGTCCCTATATAAGTCACAACACTGCGTGTCTCTGCCGTTCCGGCCAGAGAGAGCGACGAGTCAACATCTTAAGAAGAAGAAGAAGACGGCGGCGGCAAGAACAGAAGAGACCCCGGAAGACCACTGAAGACCCCCGAAGGTGGAACGAGACCCCCAGACGACAGCGGCGATGACGAAGAAAGCCGGGCTCCTCCGCTCGTGAAAGAGCTAGGTAAAAGAGCAGAAGAGAGCGGAGGAGTCCGGTGAGAAGACGCCCAAGACGGAAGAAGACCCCTGGAGCAGTGCAATAAAATATTTTTAAAAATTGTGTGTTTTTTTTTATTTACACTTTTACACCTTAGGTGAATGGGTACATCATACCCCATACTCATTCACATAGGGTGGGGGGCCGGGATCTGGGGGCCCCCTTATTAAAGGGGGCTCCCAGATTCCGATAAGCCCCCGCCCGCAGACCCCGACAACCAATGGCCAGGGTTGTCGGTAAGAGGCCCTTGTCCTCATCAACATGGGACAAGGTGCTTTGGGGTGGGGGGGGGGCGCAGGGCGCCCCCTTCCCCAAAGCACCCACCCCCCATGTTGAGGGCATGCTGCCTGGTACGGTTCAGGAGGGGGGGGGGCACTCGCTCATCCCCATCCCCTTTCCTGATCTGCCAGGCTGCGTGCTCGGATAAGGGTCTGGTATGGATTTTTGGGGGACCCCCACGCAGTTTTTTCGGCGTAGGGGTTACCCTTAAAATCCATACCAGACCTAAGGGCCTGGTATGCTCCTGGAGGGGGAATCCATGCCGTTTTTTTTTTTTAAATTTGACGTGGACTTCCCCCTCAGAAGTAGTACAATGAGTTGCGAATTTTTGTTCACAACGCAAACTAGGTGCGAATCAAATGCGTGCCCATAGAAGATAATGGGCCTGAATTCGCACCTGATCCGCACCGCACTGCCCAAAAATCGCACACGTTTTTTCTGCAGTGCGCAGTGCGCATGCAACGGCACCGGAGATATGCGAACATGCCTCATTAAAAACAATGTATTTTGAAATGTCCTGCGAATTCGCAGCGGCCTACCTGGTAGGCCGCTGCAAATTCGCATAGGTGTGAACCCGGCTAACTGTTCAGAGGCTGGGAGCGATGTTATGACGTCACGCCCGGCCTCTGCATTCGAAAAAATGGCGACGCCTCGGCTGGGAAGCTGAGATAGTTTTTTTTTTTATTTCAGGCTTCCCAGCCTAGAGGTGAGATGTGGGGACTTATTGACCCCATATCTCACTATAAAGAGGACCTGTCATGCTTATTCCTATTACAAGGGATGTTTATATTTCTTGTAATGGGAATAAAAGTGCTAAAAAAATGTTTTTTCAAAGCGTCAAACTAGAAAAATAAAAGTTAAATGAACAATAAAAAAAAAAAAAAAAAAAAATAAAAAAAATTAATGCGCCCCTGTCCCCGTGTGCTCGCACCCAGAATCGAACGCATACGTAAGTCGTGCACACATATGAAAACGGTGTTCAAACCACAAGTGTGAGGTATAGTCGCCTCCTTTGTAATGCAAAACATGTAACCAGTAAAGAAATTTTAAGTGTTGCCTATGGGGATTTTTAAGTACCGAAGTTTGGCACCATTCCACGAGCGTGTGCAATTTTGAAGTGTGACATGTTAGTTATCAATTTACTCGGCATAACAGTATCTTTCACATTATGCAAAAAAATTGCACTAACTTTACTGTTTTGTTTTTCTTTAATGCATGAAACTGCTTTTTTTTTTTTCAAAAAAGTTGCTGCGCAAATACCGTGCGAGATGAAAAAGTTGCAATGACTGCCATCTTATTCTCTAGGGTCTCTACTAAAAAAACATATATAATGTTTGGTGGTTCTATGTAATTTTATAGCATCTATTATGATTTTTACAAGTAGGAGAGAAATGTCAGAATGGGCCTGGTAGGCAAGTGGTTAAATTAGAATATGGTTTGTGTAAAAATTGAATATGCTATAGAATTTTTTATTTATTTTTCATGAAAGTGGAATTACCCTTCATCAGATTTTTAGAAAACACAAATTCTTATGTATGCTTCCACAGCTCATTTCGTGATTTTTTAAGATAAGAAAACATCATGTCAGTGCTGTACCTCTTGTTCAATAAATGTAGACGTTTCTTCTACTAGCTGAACTATAGTGGTCTGTCTCTTTTCTCCTATATTTTTCCATATTATTTCTCTACATTTATGTGTTGTTAGTTACACTATTTATTTAATATCTATAAACAAAAACACAAAAAGAAACCGTGACCGCTTACAAGAACTAAGTTCTTTGGTTTTGGCTAAGTAGTTAGCTTAGCTTTCATTTGAGAAATACAAATTGTGAGGTTTTAAATTGTAAACCACAAGCCAATGCCTTTTAGTGCATTGTCTTACATGAATCACATCTTTTATTATTTTGTGTACTGAAACAATTTGACATTTTTAGTAAAGCATGCAATTCCTTTGGTTCTTTTTTTACTTTAAAGGTTTTGTTTTAAACAGCTGGTTATGAAACAAATGTGGGGATTAAGAGAAAACCGAGCAACATAGCTTTTATTTTGGACTTTTATATATGTTTGTTATTTCTTAAACATCTGGAAATAATGTAAATTAAAAACTGAATTTTCCTTTAGTTCTGATGGCCAAACATTAAAGATCTCCAGAAAATTGATCAGAGAGAAGTTCTGGTTTTAGGTAACTTGTGACCATTTTTACAGGTTTTGGCCTTTAAGTGAGAAGATTTTCTTCTGCAAAACTTAAGCCGCGTCGATTTTCCAATGGGATATTTGTGATGACAGGCAGTTGGCGGAATATCCAACCGTTTGTATGCTCCATCGAACAATTGTTGTTGGATTTTCTGCAGACAAATGTTGGATGGCAGGTTTTAAAATTTTCCGCGGACAAATATCTGTTGTCGGATTTTCCGAGCGTGTGTACACAAGTCTGTCCGTACAAACACGCATGCTCGGAATCAAGGACGAGCCAGAAGCGGTTGGTCTTGTAAACTAGCATTGGTAATGGAGAATTAACATTTGTGACGTGGCAAATTATGAAATCTCGAAATGCAGCGTACAATTCTCTTCTTATAATGAAGGATAATAATGAAGCTGCTTTGCTGGTGATACTGATGGAGTTATTGCAAACAAATTTTCAAAGGCTTTTTTTTTCTAGTGATATCAAGAATAATATTATTATGCTTTTTTTTTGGGCAAGTTACCACAACACCATTATCCCGTAGTTTTTAACCACTTCAGCCCCGGACCAATTGGCAGCCAAAGGACCAGGCCCTTTTTGCGATTCGGCACTGCGTTGCTTTAACTGATAATTGCGCGGTCGTGCGACGTGGCTCCAAAACAAAATTGGCGTCCTTTTTTCCCCACAAATAGAGCTTTCTTTTGGTGATATTTGATCGCCCCTGCGGTTTTTATTTTTTGCGCTATAAACAAAAATAGAGCGACAATTTTGAAAAAAATTAAATATTTTTTGCTTTTTGCTATAATAAATATCCCCAAAAATATATATAAAAAAACATATTTTTTCCTCAGTTTCGGCCGATACGTATTCTACATATTTTTGGTAAAAAAAATCGCAATTAGCGATTATTGATTGGTTTGCGCAAAAGTTATAGCGCTTACAAAATAGGGGATTGTTTTATAGCATTTTTATTAATATTTTTTTTTTACTAGTAATGGCGGCGATCAGCGATTTTTATTGTGACTGCGACATTATGGCAGACACATCGGACATTTTTGGGACCATTGTCATTTATACAGCAATCAATGCTATTTAAATGCATTGATTCCTGTATAAATGACAGTTGTAGTGAAGGGGTTAACCACTAGGGGGAGGGGAGGGGTTATGGGCTGTGACGCGTGTGTGTTTTTTTACATTAGGGGGCGGGCTGACGTCTGACGTCATTGATCGGCTTTCCCGATGACCGGGAACAGCCAATCAATGACAGGCAGAGTAGGAAGCGCGGGGAGAGGTTTGTTTACACATACCTCTCCCCGTTCTTCAGCTCCGTGACCCAATCGCGGGACACCAGCGGCGATCGGGTCCACTGGTCCCGCGGCTGGGGTCACGGAGCTCCCGACCGGCTCACGAGCGCGCCGCTGGCTCACGTATATGTACATGAGCCAGTCGGGAAGCGGTTAAGATCAAAGCTACAACTATGTTGGTCTCCCTTGTTAATTTTACATTGTATTTTTTTTTTAAATGTAACTGCCTACTCCCAAACTGTCATTTGAAGTAAAACACATAGCCAAGTATTATTCTCCACAATTTTTTTATTGTGCAGTAAAAAAGAAAACAAATAAAATTAGACATGCTATCTGTCAATAGAACTTATTTAAAAAGTGCATTCTATGCATCCAAAAATATAGAAAATATAACAAATCAAATCATTATTAGTCAACCAAAAAATAAAATAAAAGCCTCATGCATGTGTTCTGCTTCTTAATATAGGGGTCAACAATGCCAAGAGTTGGTGAAAGCAGGGGTCCGTCATCCAGAGATAATTCCGAAAATCATCTGGATTATACTTCTGGAGCTCCCGCAGCAAAGGCATATGACATAATTGGTCACGATTAATAAAGCAACCAATTTTTGGTCCAAGAACTCCTCCTCCTGTTCCTGGACTAGACTTGGGTCAAAGCGATAACTCCAAGGCCAATAATAAATAACACGTTATCTCCTCCAATTCCGCAACATGTCTGGTTGACGAACGGCCGTTCAGAAACTAACTGAAAAGCACGAAATGAAAACCGCAAACTGAAAAACGCAAAAGGAAAAGCGCAAAATGAAAAGCGCAAATCAACACTCACCAAACACAAAGTTAGCAGAAGGAGCCCAAAGGGTGGTGCTAAAGAGCTGAAAGACCACGTAGTACATCACTACGTTCGTGTTTGTTGGCCGACAATTCCTCGCCGTTTGTATGCAAGACAAAATCCAGGCACACGCCTTAAGACAAAAGTCTGAGGTTTTGTCTGCGGAAAATCCGATCGTGTGTACAAGGCTTTAGAAAAGATGGCAAAGCAGGAGAGCTGGAATTTCTTCCCACGTCCCCCTGCTTGCCCTCCTATAATATATTCCCCTATAATTTTCACCTAAAATTCAACAAAAATTGTTTAACCACTTTAAGACCAGCCTCGTTTTGGATTTAGGTGTTTACATGTTTAAAACAGTTTTTTTTGCTAGAAAAAAAACTTAGAACCCCCAAACATTATATATTTTTTTTTCTAACACCCTAGAGAATAAAATGGCGGTCGTTGCAATACTTTTTTTCACACCGTATTTGCGCAGCGGTCTTGCAAGCGCACTTTTTTTGGAAAAAATTCACTTTTTTGAATAAAAAAATAAGACAACAGTAAAGTTAGTCCAATTTTTTTATATATTGTGAAAGATAATGTTACGCCGAGTAATTGATACCTAACATGTCACGCTTCAAAATTGCGCCCGCTCGTGGAATGGCATCAAACTTTTACCCTCAAAAATCTCCATAGGCGACGTTTAAAAAATTATACAGGTTGCATATTTTGAGTTACAGAGGAGGTCTACGGCTATAATTATTGCTCTCTCTCTACCGATCGCGGCGATACCTCACATGTGTGGTTTGACCACCGTTTTCATATGCAGGCGCTACTCACGTATGCGTTCGCTTCTGCGCACGAGCTCGTCGGGACGGGGCGCTTTAAAAAATTTTTTTTTTGTTTTTCTTATTTATTTTTCTTGATTTTATTTATTTTTACACTGTTTTTAAAAAAATTTTTAATTGGCTCACTTTTATTCCTATTACAAGGAATGTAAACATTCCTTGTAATAGAAAAAAGCATGACAGGTCCTCTTAAATATGAGATCTAGGGTCAAAAAGTCCTCAAATCTCATATTTGGACTTCAATGAAGAAAAAAAAAAAAAAATGTCATTTAAAAAAATGACATTTGAAAATTCCTCTTTAAGAGGTATGGGCGGAAGTGACGTTTTTGACGTTGCTTCCGCCCCCCTATGGTATAGAGATGAGTGGCGGCCATCTTAGCGTCACTCATCTCTATGCACAGGAGGGGAAAGGACCCGATCGCCTCCGCCGCTGCTGACGGTTCCGGTAAGCGGCGAAAGGCGCGGGAGAGCGGCGGGAGGGGGGGCACCTCTCCCGCCGCCGATAACGGTGATCTCGCGGCGAATACGCCGCGATGACCACCATTATCGGAATGCCGACCGGCGCCTGAAGAGAAATATTTGATAAGTATATTGATAACACAGGTTAAGTCAGTAAAAATCAGTAAATCCTAACACCACCCACATGTTTTATCTCAGTTTTGGATAGAATTGAGAAAGATTAAAAACCCTTTACTGTGGTTATCTTCCCTGTTGAAGAGATTGTCTATCACCTATCATCCAAGACACACCATGTGTATCAAGGAGTGACAGAGTGTCATAGAACGTACAGGGGACTATCTCACTAAAAAAATAAAATAAAATTATTATTGTTGTTTGTCCATTTACAATATTTCTACTAACTTCCACCTGTAACTGGAACAAGAAGTTATGGTAAATTTATTTTAACGCAATATAAGCATGGCAGAGGTTCTAACCCCCTTACTCTAATCCTGGGTATTTTAACCTTGCAAGGGGTCCGAGGACCCAAAAAATTATTTTTACTATACTCAGAGCCAAGAAGATAATTTTTGCCATAAAATGAAAAAAGCTATATACCAGGGGCGGCTGGTGCTCAACATTTTTTTGGGGGGGGGGGCGCAAACAAACTGAAAAATTCTGGAAAAAAAACTCATCAATTGCAGCCTCAATGTACCATCAATCGCAGGCACTGTGCCATCAAACGCAACCACTGTGCCCATCAATTGCCACCACTGTGCCATCAAATGTGCCATCAAACGCAGCCACTGTGCCCATCAATTGCCGCCACTGAACCATCAAACAAAGCCACTGTGCCATCAAACGCATCTTCACTGTGCCCCATCAAACGCAGCCTCACTGTGCCCCATGAAATGCTCCCACTGTGCCCCATCAAACGCAGCCACTGTGCCATATCATGCTGCCAGTGTGCCCCGGCCCACCGTCTGTACTTACCCTGTCTCAGTGGTGGGGGGACAGATCCTCGATGTCTTCTCCCATCCTCTCTTCCCGTCTTCTGCTATGATTGGACACCTGATAGGCGTCCAATCACATCGCCTGTCGTTTCAGCCAATCAGGTGACGGGTAACAGATCCGATCACCTGATTGGCAGAGAGGCGGTTTAGTGATAGGAAAGTAAATATTCATTTGATTTTCTAACACAGCTGAGTGACCTGCAAGTGACCAGCATGGCGCTCGCAGGTCACCTTTTTTGATGCCTATTAGAGCCTATGGCTCTAATCAGGTGCTTAAATAAAACCCTGCCACTGTAATTCAGGCGCCCAGTGCGCCTGAATAGTGGGTGGCAGCGCCGGCCATAGATAGAATTACGCAATGCATGAATCTATCTATTGGTGCTAGAGGGGTGGCAAGAGAGAGGAAGTGGCGCACTTACCAGCTTGCCTGGGAAAGAAAACGAAAAAACAAGTTGACCTTACATAGTAGGTGAAGTTGAAAAAAGACACAAGTACATCAAGTCCAAGCTATGTGTGTGATTATAGGTCAGTATTGCATTGTATATCCCTGAATGTTGTGGTCGTTCAGGTGCTTAACCTCTTTTTTTATTGAAACTATCGATGCCCCCCGCTGAAACCACCGCGTGTGGAATGGAATTCCACATCCTTACTGCTCTTACAGTAAAGAACCCTCTACGCAGTTTAACCACTTCCCGACTGGTACACGACGATGTACGTCAACAGAATGGCACGGACAGGCATACGGGCGTACAGGTACGTCCCCTTTAAGATGCTGCCGTGCCATCGAGCTTGCGCCGGTCGGGACCCCCCTGAGGCCGGTCGCGGGTCCTGTGGACTCGATCGCTGCGGGGATACCCGCGATCATCTCACGGGAAGGCTGAACGGGAAAATGCGGAAATAAACAGCATCTCCCCGTTCTGCCTAGCAACTAGTAATGCCGATCTCTGCTCCCTGTGATTGGAGCAGAGATCAGCATTCACTAGCTGACAGCGACGCCCCCCCACAGTTGGAAACACGCCTCTAGGAACATGTAACCCCTACACTGCCACCTAGTGGTTAACCCCTTCACTGCCAGTGTCATTTACACAGGAATCAGTGCATTTAAATAGCACTGATTGCTGTATATATGAAAATGGTCCCAAAAATGTGTCAAAAATGTCCGATGTGTCCACCATAATGTCGCAGTCACAATAAAAATTCGCTGATCGCCGCCATTACTAGTAAAAAAAAAAATTATTAATAAAAATGCTATAAAACAATCCCCTATTTTGTAAACGCTATAACTTCTGCGTAAAACAATCAATAATTGCTTATTGCGATTTTTTTACCAAAAATATGTAGAAGAATACGTATTGGCCTAAACTAAGGAAAAAAAAAAGGAAAAAGCGAAAAAAATAAAAACGTCAAATACCACCAAAAGAAAGCTCTATTTGTGGGAAAAAAAGGACGTCAATTGGGAGCCACGTCGCACGACCGCGCAATTGTCTGTTAAAGCGACGCAGTGCTGAATCGCAAAAAGTGGTCTGATCTTAAGCCAGCAAAATGGTCCGATCTGAAAGTGGTTAATGTTAAACCTCTTTTCTTCTAATTTTAGTGAGTGGCACGTGTCTTATTAAACTCCCTTCCGCAAAAAAGTGTTATCCTTATTGTGGGGTCACCAGTATGGTATTTGTAAATTGAAATCATATCTCCTCTCAAGAGTCTATTCTCCAGAGAGAATAAGTTCAGTGCTCGCAACCTTTCTTCATAAGTAATATCCTCCCTACCCTTTATTAGCTTTGTTGCCCTTCTTTGTACTCGCTCCATTTCCAGTACATCCTTCCTGAGGACTGGTCCACAGAACCGGAAAGCATACTCCAGGTGCGGCCAGACCAGAATCTTGTAGAGTGGGAGTATTATTGCTTTATCCCTGGAGTTAATCCCATTTTTAATGCATGCCAATATTCTGTTTGCTTTGTTAGCAGCAGCTTGGCATTGCATGCTATTGCTGAGCCTATCATCTACTAGGACCCCAGTTACTTTTCCATCCTAGATTTTCCCAGAGGTTCACCCCCTATTGAGTAGATTGCATTCATATTTTTGCCACCCAAATGCATTATTTTACATTTTTCTAAAATAAACCTAATTTTCCATGTAGTTGCCTACCCCATTAATTTGTTCAGATCTTCTTGCAAGGTTTCCAGATCCTGCAGAGAAGTTATTGCCCTGCTTAGCTTAGTGTAGTGTGCAAATACAGAGATTGAGCTTTTTAGCCCATCCTCCAGGTCGTTTATGAAGGAAAATTTGTAATTTCCCCACTTCCCACCCCTGACCATTCCGAGTATTCCCCATTTATCACCACCCTCCGAACTTGCCCCTGTAGCCAGTTTTCAATCCATGTACTATGGCCCATGCCAACGGACCTTACTTTGTACAGTAAACATTTATGGGGAACTGTGTCAATTGCTTTTACAAAATCCAGATACACCACATCTACGGGCCTTCCTTTATCGAGATGGCAGCTTGCCTCCTCATAGAAGGCTAATAGATTGGTTTGGCAAGAACGATTCTTCATTAATCCATGCTGATAACTGCTAATGATACCGTTTTCATTACTAAAATCTTGTATATAGTCCCTTATCATCCCCTCCAATAGCTTGCATACTATTGATGTTAGGCTAACTGGTCTGTAATTCCCAGGGATACATCTTTGCCCTTTTTTAAATATTGGTGCTACATTGGCTTTTCTCCGATCAGCTGGTATAATAATTGATGGTAAAAACAGGGGTTTTAGATTTGCAAATACAACATATGTGGAATCTGCAGTGCCTAGGTCAAGGCTCCTCTGTGCACTGTAGTCCTAAATCTAGCAGTGGATAAATTAAGGGCAGGTTTGCCTGGAGGGAGCCTACTCCTTCTTAACCACTTCAGCCCCAGAATTTACCCCCTTCCGGACCAGAGCACTTCTTGTGATTCGGCACTGTTTCGCTTTAACTGACAATTGCGCGGTTGTGCAACGTGACTCCCAAACAAAATTGACGTCCTTTTGTTCCCACAAATAGAGCTTTCTTTTGGTGGTATTGGATCACCCCTGTGGTTTTTATTTTTCTGCGCTATAAACAAAAAAAGAGCGACAGTTTTGAAAAAAAAATTTTTTTATACATTTTGCTATAATAAATATCCCCCCAAAAATATATTAAAAAAAAAAATGTTCCTCATTTTAGGCTGATGCGTATTCTTCTACATATTTTTGGTAAAATTGATTGGTTTGCGCAAAAGTTATAGCGGTTACAAAGTAGGGGATAGTTTTATGGCATTTTTATTAATAATTTTTTTTTTTACTAGTAACGAGTCAGCAATTTTTATTGTGACTGTGACATTATGGTGGACACATCAGACATTTTTGACACATTTTTGGGACCATTGTCATTTATACAGCAATCAGTGCTATACAAATGCACTAATTCCTGTGTAAATGACACTGGCAGTAAAGGGGTTAACCACTAGGTGGCAGTGTAGGGGTAAATGTGTCCTAGGGGCGTGTTTCTAACTGTGGGGGTGGGTGGCTGTGTGTGACACGTCACTGATCTCTGCTCCGATCACAGGGAGCAGAGATCAGTGACACTGTCACTAGGCAGAATGGGGAGATGCTTGTTTACATAGCATCTCCCCGTTCTTCCTCTCTGTGAGACGATCGCGGGTATCCCTGTGGTGATCAAGTCCACAGGACCCGCGACCCGACTCACGGAGCTTGCCGCACCTGGAAACCGCCTCTTATAGGGCAACATACAGGTACGTGATTCTGCCTGTACGTGCCCTTCTGCAGCAGTATATCTGCGCGAGGCGGTCGGCAAGTGGTTAAAGGCACAGGGGCACATTGGATGCTGAGCAAGAGCTGAGTGGCAGCTGGAGGCATTCAATGTGTCAAAAGTTATACAGAAAAATGCAAACAAAAATGCTCTCACGCAAAGGAATATACTAAGTACTACTTGCTGATCTCAATGGGGTATGAATGTACACACCATACAATGAAAGTTGGATAAAAGAGCTGTGCTTACACCTAAAAATACAGTGAATTCCCAATATGAATATCAAGTGCAATGTACATCCACTATGATAATAAATACATCAATTATAATGCTTAAACATTAAAAGTATGAAAGTGCTACATGATAGTGCCGGCATAAAGTCCATCACAAAGTGCTCCAGCATAAAGTGCTTCTCAACAGTGCTTAATTCAAGTCCATCATACAATTCTTCAAAAATCTTCAAATTGTAAACGTGTATAAATACAGTATCTCTCCAAATTAACTATTCACAAGTGAGGACAACTTTCTCAATAGAACTGTGTAGCAGACTGTACAGAATAGAGCAAAATCCCTTTGTAGTACGAAGAATTTTGTGGATCTTGCTTCTTCAAGACACCAGCCGGTGTTCCCTTTAGCCTATTTAGGATAAATTAAGGGCGGATTTGCCTGGAGGAAGACTACTCCTCCTTAAAGCCCCAGGGGCACATTGGACATCTAGCAAGAGCACAATGGCAGCTGGAGGCATCAAATGTGTCTCCATGCCAAATCCAGCTTACCTCTACATACCCCACACTCCTATTATCCTGATCACCTCTGCAGCCATCTCCTGCACTCCTTTTACACTGATAATCTCCATACCCCTCCCCCATACCAATCTCACCTCTATAACTGCACCTGCAGTAATCTTGCACATCTTATATTTGCAATCCTTCTGCAGTACTCTTACCCTTCTCCCCTCTGCAAACCACTTACAGTGCTCAGGGATTCTCCTGTGATCAACTCTTATGTTGGACATAACAAAAAGCTGCTCACCTTGGAAGTTTAAATTAGCTGGCCTAATGACTAGGGCACAATCAAGGTTGTAAACCATAGTTTACAAAACATGGTTCTAATCCAAAAGATAATTGGAGTTAGTCTCCAGATATCATTGTAACAATATCATATACTGGACACACAAAAACCTGTAGCTAGTGGCCATGTTGTTTGAGAACCTTAGGGCAGCCATGACAGCTTGGCTAACAGTTTAACATTGCAGTAGAAATCTTAACACATTCCTTCCTCCCTTATTTTCAGGAATTCATAGGCTTATACTTCAAGAGCTGTTATCTCAACATAGAGAAGCAGACCCAGGAGAGGTCTGTAAAAACAGCTAATGTCGGCCTGGCAGGATGTCCAGGCCTATCGTAAAACTGTCACCCTCTTAATTCAGAGAACCAGCAGATACCGGTCGTAAATACCTTAGTGAAGTGCTCAAAATTTCAAGTCCTGAGCTACTAGCCAGGTCTCAAGGGTTACTCGCCACCAGTTGCCCCACCCAACCCTTACCCTGCCCCGCCCCTAATCACACTATCATAAATTATCTCATGAAATAACACTGTAATGTTTTATGCAGAGTTAAGTTACAAAAATACATTTTAACAACAACTTTATTAGTTCCCCTCAGCACAGCCTCACCAGTGCCCATCAATGCAGCATGACCTGTGCCCATCATTGCAGCCTCACCATGCCCAACATTGCAGCCTCACCGTGCTCCACATTGCAGCCTCACCATTCCCCACATTGCAGCCTCACCGTGCCCCACATTGTAGCCTCACCGTGCCCCACATTGCAGCCTCACTTTGCCCCCATTGCAGCCTCACTTTGCCCCCATTGCAGCCTCACTGTGCCCCACATTGAAGCCTCACTGTGCCCCACATTATAGCCTCACTGTGCCCCACATTGTAGCCTTACTGTGCCCCACATTGTAGCCTTACTGTGCCCCCATTGCAGCCTGACCGTGACCAACATGGCAGCCTGACCGTGCCCAACATGGCAGCCTCATAATGCCCCACATTGCAGCCTCACTGTGCCCCCATTGTAGCCTCACTGTGACCCCATTGCACCCTCACTGTTCCCCCATTGCAGCCTCACTGTACCCCCAATTGCAGCCTTACCATGCCCCACATTTCAACCTTACAGTG
Source organism: Lithobates sylvaticus (assembly GCA_028564925.1). NCBI lineage: Eukaryota > Metazoa > Chordata > Amphibia > Anura > Ranidae > Lithobates > Lithobates sylvaticus. The sequence goes on from CM053030.1 coordinate 410,896,252, forward strand.
CCCCCATTGCAGCCTTACATTGCAGCCTTACATTGCGAATTAGAGGAGAGCCGCGGGATCACCGAGTGGTAAAACAATCTGTAACAGCTTACACTGAAACTGTCTCCACTCTGCTCACTCTCACACAGCACCGCCTCCTCCTATGTCAGGTCATATGGGAAACCAAAAAACACAGTCACTTCCAGCACTAATAGGTCCAGTGGAAAACCACTGGTACACCTTATTCCTCCTAGGTAAACTAGGCCTTGGAGACGGACATGTGTGCATTTGTTTTGAATTACCCAGCTCATCGATCGAACTCTGATCAACCCTCGGACATTAATTGCAAGTATTCATCTTCCCCGATTCTACCTTATTTCTTTGTGGCTGTATATTGTCGTTATCTCTTTGAAACATCTTTTTTCTCTAAATGTTTTATTTGCACCAACTTTGACCTTTTCATAATAAACCCTATGTTGAAAAGTGTTAACCTTGTCTCTTAAGCTCTTAATGCAAGCTATAAATGAACCCGCCTCTTGAAGAGTGCTACTATTGTAAAGTAAGGCCTCTGAGCAGACCTGTCTGTGGTTGCAGTGTGTGTTGCAGGCGCTTATTCTAAAATTATAATTGGTATTGCTAAAATTACGAGTCTCCCCGTCTCGGTCTAAACGGGGATGGTGGCAGTTAAAGGGTTAATTGCGTAATTAGCCCAGTGACAAACGCTCTTAAGCTTCTGGCACCTAGATTGTGGTCCTGCAAGGTAGAAAATCTTTGTGCTGGGCACAGCTGAGAGTGGCATTTTTTACGTAAGTGACAGCATGGTGTGAGGTTGGTTGGTCCTTCGTCGCAAGTTAGCGAGGAGGGAAGGGATCTGACACCCGCGTCCGTCACAATCAGTATTGAGTTTTTAACTCATAATGACATATTTGCAAGCCTTTCAGCTGCAAGGTGATTTTTTTACAGATCCCGGATTATAAATATGAGACCTGCATTCTGTGTATATTTGAAGCAGTGACTTAAAAATATGCAAATATTATAAATATACATATGCAAAATTATTCCTTTACAGAATTCCTCACATATCATTTGAAAAATGTGTAATGAGTATACAGACATTGTAAAATAATAAAGTTCAAAGCCCAATTACCATGGGAGCATCCAGTTACTTGAAAGACAATTTTGCTTACAAATCCTAATGTTATATCTGTGCATACAATATTTAACATCAATAATGTTGTTGTAAAAATGAGCCCTGGAGAAATAAAGATTCCTAGAAAATTGTTTCTTATGAGGGATTTGAATTTCTTGGTTTAAGGCTTCTAATTTGGCTTCAAAACAATGTTCCAGAAATATATTTAACTAGCCAATTAGTAATTACATAAGCAAACTTTCCAATGTCAAACAAGTCTATAACATTATTTGTGTACACACGATTGGAATTTACAACAACAGATTTTGTTGTCGGAAAATTTGAGAACCAGATCTCAAATTTTGTTTGTCGGAAATTCCGATGGAAAATGTCCGATGGAGCCTACACACGGTCAGAATTTCCGGCAACAAGCTCCCATCAAACATTTTCCGTCGGTGACTGGTGTGGCGGTGATCAGGGACACTGAGGCTGGTGTGGCGGAGATCAAGGGGACAGGAACGGGTGTGGCGGTGATCAGGGATAATACGACTGGTGCGGTGGTGATCAGGGACACTGGGACAGGTGTCGCATAGATCAAGAGGACTGTAACCAATGTGGTGGTGATTAGGTACATATGACTGATGCAGCGGTGATCAGGGATGCTGGGACTGGTGTGGCGGTGATCCAGGGGACTGTAACTGGTATGGTGGTGGTTAGACATATTATGACTGGCGCGTCAATGATCAGGCACACTGTAACTGGTGTGTCATCGATCAGTGACAATATTACTGGTGCGGCAGTGATTATGGACAATAAGACTAATTTGGCAGTGATACTTGCACTATTGTGGGGGTGATTAGGGATAATATAACTGGTGTGGTGGCTATTAGGGACATTGTAACTGGTGTTTTTGTGATCAGTGACAATATGACTGGTGCAGTGGGGGCTATTGGCAATATGACTGATGTGGCAGTGATTAGGGACACTGTAACTGGTGTGGCAGTGATCAATGACAATATGACTGGGGCGGCAGTGATTAAGAACAATATGACTGGTATGGCTGTGATCAGGGGCACTGTAACTGGTGCAGCGGTAATTATGGACAATTTGACTGATGTGGCAGTGATCACGGACACTGAGACTGGTGTGGCGGAGATCAAGGGGACTGTAACTGGTGTGGCAGTGATTAGGGATAATATGACTGGTGCGATGGTGATCTGTGAAAATATGATTGGTGTGGCAGTGATTAGGAACACTGTAACTGGTGTGGTGGTGATCAGTGACATTATGACTGGTGCGGCAGTGACAAGGGACAATATGACTGGTGTAACTGGTGCAGCTGGGATTATGTGATCAGGGACACTGGGACTGGTGTGTGGCCATGATTAGGGATAATATGACTGGTGTAGCAGTGATCAGGGACAGTGTAACTGCTGTGGAGGTGGTCAGGGGCTATGGCCAGACAGGAAGCGGGTTATTCAACTGTAGAAATAACATCCTGATATTTTGTGGGAAAGACATTTTTATGAAGCACCTGCCGAAACTGTTATTCAAACGTATATTAAGAAAAAAAGATGCACTGGTAAACTGTATCTTTCCCTTTTTTAAGACTAATGATTTATCCATTTCCTGCTTTCTTAGTATTGAAAAAAATATAATAATTGACTCTAGCACTGGTCAAAAGTTCTGCAAAAAAACTGTAACAGCAGAAATCTTAGAATTGTTTCTATATGCACCATTAAGTAGTTTAATAATTTAATGATTTCTCAGCAGAATGACAAGTTCACCCTAAGTTTGATGTACAACGTTTCTAAATCCATTAACATACATTGACTTTCAATAAATCTAAGCAATCAAACACCCTAAGGCTATAAGAATATAATGTTTTCCATATTATACAGCAGTGTAGAACAATTTAATATAATCCTGTTTCAGCTCTGCTTTTTATGTAAATTAGTTTTGTTATACCTTTTTTTTTTTTTTTTATAACAGCAGGTAGTCAAATCTATGCCTATAAACTGCTGTGGTTAAGTGCTTTAGTTAGTGATTATTAGAGAGATAACTATTACAGTAAGCTAAGGTTAAGTGCTTTCATTTGTGAATGACATTTATCAAACTTTTGAATTGACTGTAATTAATCATTAGAACAGTCAGGCTTAGTGTGGATTGACACTTATCATGGACTTTTAATTAATTTTCACATTGGCATTTTTTTGTGTATGCTTTCACATGTATGGTTGTACATATACATTTTTGGTTGCGCATTTAACTTTTTTACACACGTTTATGAGCTGAAAATTTAGGTTTTTTTAGTTACAGCACCTCACATTGCTTGTTCACAAAATATATATATTTGTATATATATTTAAATGTGTATCTTGTTTGAGTGGATAGCGTGGATTTTCCACTTTATACAGTCAGGCTTAGTGGCATTGTGATGTATTGTAATTATACAGATGTTGCTAGTCATCCATTGTTTAAGGAAACATAAAAGAAATGCTCAAAGTTTATCATATTCAGAGGTGTTCATGATACGCCAAGGAGATAATGTATATGATTTTTCCAACACAGAAAATAAATACACTGATAGATTTCCTACAATGGAGTTTGTATGCACAGATTTTCATAGACCTTTGGGGTTTATAAATAAAAAAAAAAAACACAGGAAAGTGCACGTAACTAAAATATAATTCCTCTACATTTGTTGTAAGATGTGTGTTAGTACCTTTATCTCTTCCCTTTTTACACAGGAGGGGTGTTAAAAAACAAACAAAAAACTGAAGGTATTGGGGGAGATTTACTAAAACTGGAGAGTGCAAAATCTGGTGCAGCTCTGCATAGAAACCAATCGGCTTCCAGGTTTTATTGTGAAAGCTTAATGGAATAAGCTGACATTAGAAGCTGATTGGCTACCAAGCACACTTTCACCAGATTCAGTGTGCTCCAGTTTTAGTAAATCTCCTCCTATGTAAGCCATGATAAATCAGCATCAGCGGTGAGCAAATTTATCTGGGTTCAGTTTGTGAACAGTTTTGTAAATTTAGTTTGAATCCGCAAAACCGCACTGATATCTATATTGGGGGGGGGGGGGGTATTCTCGTTATTCAATTCTGGTCAATTGTAGGGCTTATAAGCAAGTCATTGCCAAACAACTGGCACGGACTTCAGAGACATGCCAGTTCCTAAAATGAAAAAAATAAGTAAATAAATAAGTAAAAATAAAAAGCATTATCTCTCCCCTTACATCATTTCCAACTCTTTCTAAAATCCCCAACAGACAGTGACAATATGGCCATTGTGAGCAAACTTTTCTATAGAAAGAGGGCTGGATTATCTATTCTTGAGCAGAACAACCAACTCTGACCCTATGTGATTTTTTAAATTACCAAATCAAATTGAAACTAATACATTTTGCTGGGAGTTTTTTTTTATCAGCACAATCAAACTCAGAACAACAGAGACAAAAACTTCAGTAAAACAAAGAAGGAAATTCCATATTAATTTTAGTCCCTCTCAAGCCCCATACACACGGTCGGACAATCCGCGGACCAGGTCGGTCGGATCCTGTCCGTCATACTTTGTCTGATGTTGGTTTTGCGTACACACGGTCGGACAAAGTTGTCGGAAAATCCGATCATTCTGAACGTGGTGACGTTTGTTGCCTACAACGGGACTACGTAGAGGCTAGTAGCCAATAGCTTTGGTCTTGTAATGTGATGTGAGCATGCGTAGCACTTTGTCCGGTCGGACAACCGTACACACGATCGGATTTGGTGTGATCGGACCGTGTTGTCGGCAAATCTTTCCAGCAGGAGATAAGACTTTGTCCATCGGACAATCCGACGTACACTGTCCGATGGTGCATACACACGGTCTGATTTTTCAACAACATTGTCCGATCGGACAGAATCCATGAAAAAGTCCACCGTGTGTATGGGGCAATAATCTTGTAGTAAAGTCCAAGTGAAGTCCATAAAATAAAATAAAAAAGAAAATATAAGCAAAAGATGAAACTGCAGTCATTCCAGTGAAGATGAATACAATTCACTCCAAAACGTGCCACGCAGCAGTTATCAAATAAGTGATTTGCAAACCACCACCGCCACCTTTGGGTGCAATGCAATGCCTGATGACCTCAAAGAAAGACCCTCATGCCGCGTACACACGGCTGGAGCTTAGTCCGTCGGCATTTCCGACGGAAAGATTTAGAACATGTTCTACACCTAAGTCCGTCGGAAATGCCTGCAGAAAAAGTCCGATGGGGCATACATACACGGTTGGAATGTCCAAGGAAAAGCTTTTTTCTGCTGGAAAGTCCGGCCTTGTGTACGCGGAATCATCCTGTGTTGCTCAAAGTAAATAAGAGAGATTCATAGAGCAAAAATGGTAATATAGAAGTGCTTACTATACACATAAAAATGCCCACTCACAAATAGTACATCTTTAACCACCTCAATACAGTGCACTTACACCCTCTTCCTGCCCAGACCAATTTTCAGCTTTCAGCGCTCTCACAGTTTGAATGACAATTACTCAGTTATGCAACACTGTACACATATGAAACTTGCGTTCTTTTTTCACACAAATAGAGCTTTCTTTTGGTGGTATTTAATCACTAGTGGGTTTTTTATTTTTTGTGCTATAAATAAAAAAAGACCGCAAATTTTGTGAAAAAAAAATGCCTTTTTCTTGGTTTCTGTCATAAAAGTTTTCTAATTAGTCATTATTCCTTCATAAATTTTGGCCAAAATTTATACTGCTACATATCTTTGGTAAAAATAACCCAAATTAGTGTATATTATTTGGTATTTGTGAAAGTCTACAAACTATGGTGCCAATCACTGAAAATTGATCACATCTGAAAAGAAAGTTCTATTTGTGCGAAAAGTTTTTCACGACCGCACAATTGTCAGTTAAAGTAATGCAGTACCGTATCGCAACAAATGGCCTGGTCATGGGGGGGGGGGGTTAAATCATCCAGAGCGAGTGGTTAAAACAGTATTAAACCCAAAAGCAAATATTTTTCTTAGTGCAGCTTACCACTTCTGAGATGTGATGGCTGCATTTGTTTCCTTTTTTAGGATTTCTGTCTTCTATTTTCATCTGGTGATCCAGCCGGCAGTCTATTGTTTTTCACAAGCTCAAGCTCTCCAGCAGAATGTATCAGTTTACATAGATGAGACAAACCACTTAACACTGGCAGGGGTGATTAACCGCTTAAGTCCTGGACCATTTGGCTGGCCAAAGACCAGACCATTTTTTGCGATTCGCCACTGCATCGATTTAACTGACAATTGCATGGTCGTGCGGCGTGGCTCCCAAACAAAATTTACGCCCTTTTTTTCTTACAAATAGAGATTTCTTTTGGTGGTATTTGATCACCTCTGCATTTAAAAAAAAATTTTTTTGAAAAAAACACATTATTTTTTAAAAAAAATATATACATTTTTTCCCCCAGTTTAAGCCTATACTTATTCTTCTACATATTTTTGGTAAAAAAAAATCGCAATAAGCGTTTATTGATTGGTTTTGCGCAAAATTTATAGCATCTACAAAACAGGGGATAGTTTTATGGCATTTTTATTAATACATTTTTTTTTACTAGTATTGGCACAGATCAGCAATTTTTATCGTGACTGTGACATTACGGCAGACGCGTTGGACAATTTTGACACATTTTTGGGACCATTGGCATTAATACAGCGATCAGTGCGATTAAAATTGCATTGATTACTGTAAAAATGTCACTGGCAGTGAAGGGGTTAACATTAGGGGCAGTGAAGGGGTTAATGTGTATCCTAGTACGTGTTATAACTGAAGGGGGATGGGACTGTGCAGGGAAACTAACAGATCGCTGTTCATACTCTGTATGAACAGACGATCTGTCAGTTCACTCCTCAGAGAACCGGAAACTGTGTGTTTACACACACAGCTTCCGGTTCTCCATGTGCCCCGAGCGATCACGGGGGCACCCGTCGGTGATCAAGGCCGGCACACTAGCGGCCCAAGTGGCCGTTTATGTTACCAATGTAACATAACGGCGATTCGCGCAGCCGAGCCATGTAGCCACAGTACAACTGCTGCGGCTACTCAGCTAGCGGTTAAAATTAAGCTTTTATTTATACATATAAAACCTTTATCCCAAAAGAAAAAAAACTGTTTGCTGTAACTGAATATAAAGTATTAGCTGGAGTTTGGCCTAAATTTGTTAGTGTGTCTAAATCTGCTAATACATTTAACACAAACACCCCCCCCCCCCCCCCTCCGACCGGCAATGATGCTGTCTGCTATGCAACCTGTGCCTATTCATCCAGAGTGGTGTCTTACTAATAAAGGAGGTGTGTTACTGGCAAGATCACCAGCTGAAAGTAAAAGGGAAAAAAGCCCAAAAAAAGGAAGCAGCCACCACATCTAATGAATGGCAAGCTGGAATAAAATAAAATTTTTGTGTTGAGTTTAATACAGCTTTAATACTGTGTATGACAAGTTTAGGAGTCATTAGAGCTGAGTTTGATATAGCTCACTGTTATTAAAGATCATTTGCAAGCCTGGTAAATGTCTCATCTAATATGGCATTTGTTTTGTGATACAGCAAATAATTATAAACAAGGTAAGTAAATAATTTAGTCATTAAATGTCAGGAATGAAAACTTCGGAAACAAGATTACCTTTACAAGGATGAAATATCATTTTTATTAGGAATATTATGTTCTCCCTGTATGCAGGAATATTTACAGCTCAGTGAAAGGTAGAGTTTTCCCTATATCAGAAACCTTTTTCAACAAATAGAATTAGGCATTTAATACACAACACAGCAATCATGCTGATTATACACTAGGCATTATGATTTGTTTAGATGCTATAGTGGACAGGGCTGTCTAGTCACGCAAAACTCTCTGGTACTCATATCCTGTTCCTGGATAGTGGTGGTTGTCAGCGATCGCTGCTGGAACGCACGCCGCTCTGCACCTCATACAGATAGAACAGGATCTCCACGCCATACACTACTCCTACATGCAAGTAGCCCCAGTGCCGGGCAGGCACCTTACCTTGTAAGTAGCCACTTGGCTATGTTTATTTTTTAATTTTTAATAAATCCAACAGTATTATACTATGTAGCTGTTCCTTTTGCCTTTTTATATATACCCTGCTTGAATCCAATTGGACGAGGAATTGTCATTATCATCTCCTGCCTATCGTATGTGCACAGGCACTAACCTGTGAAAGCCTGATTGACTTTCTTTTTAATTAAAGAAGTCCAATACATCTGGTAAGGAGCCAGTTAACCTATTCACATTGGGTGATTTATAGAAGAAAGTGGTGAAGGTCTTGTCAAATAGAATTTGACTTTTATCAAGACAAAACCAAAATTCTACACTCCTGCCAATCGTATGTTTTGTATTTATTCAGCCAGTTGTAAGATAGTGGTGCCTTGTGAATTATTATTAAGAAGGGGCTAGGGGCAGTTCTAATCAGTAGCGGCCCATACATAAGGGGCACATGGGCAACGCCCCCTAATCATACTATGATGAACCAATTGACACGTACAATAGGTTTGAATCCTTGGGTAACTGTGGAGATGATTGGGGTGATGATAGCTGCATAACACAGCACCCCCATGGTTAGCCTTTTCAGAATTTTCGACAGCAGAAATATCCACCTAGAACACCCAAGTCCTACCGCAATAGTTTTTTTCCCAGGGGAGGAAACAAAACCAAAAGGGATATAGAAAAAAATGAGGCACCCGAGGGGGTAGGAGGAAGAACAGATCTAAAAAGAAGGAGAGTGTGAGTGATGGAGGTCTCGTCAACTTAAGTAAGGTGGTGTTCACGGCTGAGGAAAAACATTTATTAAGTCAAGGCTTGAAATTTGCCCCTTCCGCCCACTTAATAAGTTTGATATGTTTATTAACATTCAGAAGTATGTTCGAAAATTAAACATCCAAAGATATTTAATCACCAACCCCTTTTGGAACATTCTGGCCAATACTGATGGATTTAGGAATTCATTAGCTAATGCTTCCCTTTTTAATCCACCAGGCCAGTTGGCACCCTTGTTATTAGGGGTCTTTAGAGACCTTGTTCTCAAAGACTTGGAAACCGTAAAGGTCCTAAGTAGGATTTTGTCTGATGTAGTAACCTATTTTATGATTCCTACTAGTCCCACCTATAAATTTAAAAAGGAGCTGCTGACTATCATTGAGGATGGTTTTAAGGGCAACATTCTCAAAAAAAAGGTGAAGAATTTTTTGGTTCCAATGGCCTTACGTGTGCTAGTAATGAATAACTTACCTAAGGTACACAAAAATCCTCTTCAACCACCAGGTAGACCCATTATCAGTGGGATCGACTCCATTACATCTAGGGTGGGTCATTACATTGATAATTTCTTACAACCATTGGACATCAGCACCCCCTCCTATCTGAATGATTCCACCCAAGTGATTAATATTCTTGATGGAGTGGAGTAGAAGGAGAGCTACATCTTAGCTACCACCGATGTGGCTTCCCTTTACACCCTCATTACCCATCAGTATGGAAGAGAAGCAGTGGAATATTTTTTGGGTAGGAATTCTTCTCTACCCTTTTTACAACAGGAATTTATTTTGCGGCTATTGGATTTTTCCATGGGACGTAATTATTTCTGGTCTCAAGGTTCCTATTATTTGCAGTGCCGTGGAGTAGCCATGGGTGCCAAATTCGCACCCAGTATGACCAATTTATTTATGGCAAAGTGGGAGGAGGACATCATCGATGCCCCTCGGAGACCAGAATTGGTCCTCGGGACAGCAGCGATGCGAGGGGGGGCCGCGGTGGAAGTGAGGGGGAGGTTTGTTTGCCACCCCCCCAAAATATTGAGCACCAGCCTCCACTGCTCCTAATACCTTTCTGTAATAAGGTGACAACATTTCTTCTCTATAGGTAAAATACGGTGAGTGAGTCTTGTCACCCACAGGCAGTTTGTTCTTTACAGGTTCCTCAGGTAAAAATTAAGTGAAAAAACCTGAAAAAAACAAACATTAAGCACTTGTTGAGCAGCCGCCGCAGTTGTACTGCGGCAGAATGGCACGGCTGGGCGAAACGACATTATGTAATGTTGCTTCGCCCTGTGGCCACTAGGGGCACACGTGCATGACTCCTGCTTGCCCACGGAGCCGATGCGAGTGCCCGGCAGTCGTGATCACCACCAGGCTCCCGCGATTGCTCGTGGCACACCAAGAACCGGGATCTCTGTATGTAAACACACAGTTTCCGGTTCTCTAAAGGGGAGAAGAGACAGATCGTCTGTTTATACAGTTTATGAACAGCGATCTGTCATCTCCCCTACACATTCCCCTCCCCCCTTCAGTTAGAACATGTACTAGGGAACACAATTAACCCCTAGTGTTAATCCCTTCCCTTCCCCTGCATTTTTATAGCACTGATCGCTGTGTAAATGACAATAGTCCCAAAAATGTGTCAAAATAATGTTGCAGTCCCGATTAATAATCGCAGATCGCCCCATTACTAGTAAAAAGAAAAAAAATTATAATAAAAATCCCATAAAACGATCCCCTATTTTGTAGACTCTATAACTGTTGCGCAAACCAATCAATATATGCTTATTGCAATTTTTTTACCAAAAATATGTAGAAGAATACATATCTGCCTAAACTGAGGAAAAAAAAAAATTGATGTATTTTTGGGGGATATTTATTATAGCAAAAAGTAAAAAATATTGAGTTTTTTTTTCAAAATTATTGCTCTTTTTTTGTTTATAGCGCAAAAAAAAATGCAGAGGTGATCAAATACTACCAAAAGAAAGCTCTATTTGTGGAAAAAAAGGAACTCAATTTTGTTTGGGTGCAACGTCGTACGACCGCGCAATTGTCAGTTAAAGCGACGCAGTGCCGAATCGCAAAACGCGCTCTGGTCAGGAAGGGGGTAAAATCTTCCGGGGCTGAAGCGGTTAATAAACATTACTGAAAGCTCCACATATATCACATATATAAACTGGTAAGCTGTAATATATTATTTATTATTATTATACAGGATTTATATTTGTGCCAACAGTTTGTGCTGAATTTTACATTTTAAAGGTAGACAGTAGAGTTACAATACAATTCAATACAAGAGGGTCAGGAGGTTCCTGCTTTTGAAAGGTTACAATATAATAGGGAGGGGTGTGTGGAACAAAAGGTAATAACTGTGAGGGATCAGATGAGCTGACGGGAGAAATAAAAGCTTCAGTTGTTAGCTGAAAGCAGAATAGGCTTCCCTGATAATATGAGTTTTCAGGGATTGCCTAAAAGTGATATCACGTATCTGGTAGCAGAGCCTAATATGATAAGGAAGGCCTCTCTTACACCTCTGACTCAGGGCCCATGTAGACAGGAGGTGCAGGAGTACAGAGTGGCAGGAGCGCCTGTAAGTCTTGCTAGCAGCAGGGCAGGTGTCCATGCTGGACAGGACAAGTGGTCAGATGGCTCCAGTAAGCAGGCGAGCAGCTTGTACTGGTGACAACAGGCAGAGTAGCAGAGTCAGGCAGGCCAGGTCATACACAGACAGGATGGATCGGGTAAAGGGCCCAGGAAGGAGCATGGTCAGGAAACAAGCCAGGTCTGCAACCGATCAGTAAAGCAGATGCCAATGGAGCAGACATAAGCAGAGGTCAGGGGAAAAGCCAAGGTCGATGCAGGGGAAGTTTAGAGAATGATCAAGACAAGCCGGTTCAGCAATTGAAAGCAGCATATAGATTTACAGGGTCACAGGGTACACAGGAGGCTGAAGACAAAGCAACGCTGATCCTGAGCACTGGCATAGTTTAAATAGCCCATTTGGCTCCAGCATCTAGTCACAGGTGCACGCAAGTGTTGGCATTGCATATCCATTAGCCAGTGCCCAGTTGTTGCACAATTGAAGCAACTCCATGACTTCAGATCAACTTTCTTTGAAAACATTCTGAATGTCTGCTGCAAGTTATGGTTCAGTTATGTTTTGCTATAGTCATCCCACCACAGGGGTCACTGTGGCTGAATTTGGAAAAGTGTCAACTAGAACTTGTGTTTCAAGTGCTCTGCAAGTGTACAACTTGCCAGTGAAAATCTGCAGCAAGTTATCAAGACTTACAATTCATAAACTGCCATTGCCAATTTGTGGCAAGTTATCCTTGCAATCTGGGGTAATGCTAGTCTGCCCCTGATGACCAAAGGAGACAGACTGCTAAGGAGGGAGCCAGAGCAATGACCCCCTTGATCCTGGAGGGCCTGTCACTAAACAAGGTACCTCGCCAACGCAATGGTTGCTGTAGCTGTTCTTCCCTTTAGTTGCCCATAGGTGATCTTTTGTAGAGATGTTACTCATACTCCTTGGTGCTTTTACAGACCCAGGTTCTTTAGGATATGCCAAAGCTCAGCATGCACCCCTTTGAATAACTTCAGACCAGGCTCAAAGTGGTTGGAAAAACTGCAAACTTTGCATAACAATTACAACAGAGCAAAATGTTGTTTCCCTAACTAAACCTAACGCTGGCTTCCCCAGCATACCTGCACAGGAATAGTCCTTAAGGACAGTCCAGAAAGGCAGTGTCCATAATGACAGTATCCCAATGAGTTGGCACTCCCTGAAGCAGACAAGTCCCATCGACTTTCTTGTTCTAGCCTGTCACTTTTGCATTCCCCCAGGAACCCAGACCCCTCTCCCTTTTATATCACACAGGATGAGATACAAGACCCCAGAACACCTACGGACCTAGCATGGAGAGGGTGGTAAAAACCTTAACCGCTTCTCCCAGACTTGGGTAGCCAAAGCAAACTAACTCACAGTAGGCAACCTGACTACAAATGGAAGGATTGGCACAGAGGGGTAGCGGACACTTGGTGGTTGGTAAGGTGGATGAGTCTGGCACCTTACTTTTATATCAATATTACATTTTGTTCTAGGATTTATACACAAAAGAAGCAACTGATTTCAGAAATGTAGGTCATTGAGAGAGAGAGAGTGAGAGAGAGAGAAACAAATTATGGTCTGGCAGCTTTGCAAGTTGACCATAAACATTTGTCTTTGGAAACTGGATTTATAGTCAATCACCCTGTTATATGAAATATGAACTGTGTAATTAGTGGCAAACAGGCTAGGATTTCGTTTTATTTTTTATACTTGCCTGTTTGTCTTTGCACTTCTTGGATGGAAGTCATTCACCAGTGGGTGTTAGCTAAAGGTGTCGGCTGACACCGAATCTTCTTAAATACTGCTAGTTGGATGACAATTCACTAAAAGCTATGCATTGATATACTGTATTCTGACTAATGAGAGTTCAATTCTGCAGTTGTTTACTGCACGCTTGTTGTCTTCATGAAAGCAGATCTACTTCATAATGTAAGACAGCACAGTGGCTAAGTAGTTAGCACTTCTACCTGCCACTGCCAGCCACAAATCCCAACCATGGTACTACCAGCCTGGAATTTGAATTTTCTCCCTGTGATTGTGTGGGTTTCCTCTGGGTGCTCTAGTTTCCATCCACACCCTTCCAAAGACATGCTGCTAGGTTAATTGGCTCCTGTCTAAGTTGGTCCTAGTATGTGTATGTATGAATGGAAGTTAAGGACCTTAGATTGTAAGCTCCTTGAGGGCAGGTACTGATAGACAACATACAATTGACAGTGCTATATACAGTGGTGTGAAAAAGTGTTTGCCCCCTTCCTCATTTCCTGTTCCTTTGCATGTTTGTCACACTTAAGTGTTTCGGAACATCAAACCAATTTAAACAATAGTCAAGGACAACACAAGTAAACACAAAATGCAATTTGTAAATAAAGGTGTTTATTATTAAAGGTGAAAAAAAATCCAAACCATCATGGCCCTGTGTGAAAAAGTGATTGCCCCCTAAACCTAATAACTGGTTGGGCCACCCTTAGCAGCAACAACTGCATCCAAGCGTTTGCGATAACGTGCAATGAGGCTTTTACAGCGTCCTGGAGGAATTTTGGCCCACTCATCTTTGCAGAATTGTCCTAATTCAGTTACATTAGAGGGTTTTCGAGCATGAACGGCCTTTTTAAGGTCATACCACAACATCTCAATAGGATTCAGGTCAGGACTTTGGCTAGGCCACTCCAAAGTCTTCATTTTTTTTTTTTTCAGCCATTCGGTGGTGGACTTGCTGGTGTGTTTAGGATCATTGTCCTGCTGCAGAACCCAAGTTCGTTTCAGCTTCAGTACACGAACAGATGGTCGGACATTCTCCTTCAGGATCTCTTGGTAGACAGCAGAATTCATAGTTCCTTTTATCACGGCAAGTCTTCCAGGTCCTGAAGCAGCAAAACAGCCCCAGACCATCACACTACCACCACCATATTTTACTGTTGGTATAATGTTCTTTTTCTGAAATGCAGTGTTCCTTCTACGCCAGATATACTTGGACACACACTTCCAAAGAGTTCCACTTTTGTCTCATCGGTCCACAGAATGTTGTCCCAAAAGTCTTGGGGATCATCAAGATTTGTTGCGGAGAAATTGAGACGAGCTTTGATGTTCTTTTTGCTCAGCAGTGGTTTTCTCCTTGGAACTCTGCCATGCAGGCCATTTTTGCCCAGTCTTTTCCTGATGGCGGAGGCATGAATGCTGACCTTAACTGAGGCAAGTGAGGCCTGTAGTTCCTTGGACGTTGTTGTGGGGTCTTTTGTGACCTCTTGGATGAGTCGTCGCTGCGCTCTTGGGGTAATTTTGGGCGGCCGGCCACTCCTGGGAAGGTTCACCACTGTTCCATGTCTTCGCCATTTGTGGATAATGGCTTTCACTGTGGTTCGCTGGATTCCCAAAGCTTTGGAAATGGCTTTATAACCCTTTCCAGACTGATAGATCTCAATTACTTTCTTTCTCAATTGTTCCTGAATTTCTTTGGGTCTCAGCATTATGTGTAGCTTTTAAGGATCTTCTGGTGGACCTTACTGTGTCAAGCAGCTCCTATTTAAGTGATGCCTTGATTGTGAACAGGTGTGGCAATAATCAGGCCTGGGTGTGGCTAGAGAAACTGAACTCAGGTGTGGACAACCACAGTTATAGTATGTTTTAACAAGGGGGGCAATCACTTTTTCACACAGGGCCATGATGGTTTGGATTTTTTTTCACCTTTAATAATAAACACCTTCATTTACAAATTGCATTTTGTGTTTACTTGTGTTGTCCTTGACTATTGTTTAAATTGGTTTGATGTTCCGAAACACTTAAGTGTGACAAACATGCAAAGGAACAGGAAATGAGGAAGGGGGCAAACACTTTTTCACACCACTGTAAATACCTGTACTAAATCATGTATGCAAGTAAATATTAGAAATGTGCAATTTGTTTCGGTCCGAATACAAATTTGGATGAGTTTTTGGTTATTTGGAGACTTGGATATATCCGAATCTCGGAATGAAATAATAACGAATAACAACGAATTTCAAAAGTGGGGTTACCACTTTAAGTGATAAAATAAACATTTTAAATGTATTTAAATATAGTGCCTGGGGGTCATTTAAATTGTCTCGAGGTTGCAATTGCAGTCACCCAGCTATTTAAAAAAAAAGGTGGCATGAGGTCCCCCCCAAAATCCATAACAGACCCTTATCTGAGCCTGCAAACTGGCAGGCAGGAAAGGTGGGGATGAGCAAGCGCCCCCCCCCCCCTCCTGAGCCATACCAGGCCACATGCCCTTAACATGGGGTGTTTTTTTTTTTTGATGGGGACAAGGGCATCTTCCCGACAACCCCGGGTGGCAGTTGTGGGGGTCTGTGGGCAGGGGGCTTATCGGAATCTGGAAGCCTACTTTAACAAGGGTTAACCAGGATCCCGCCCCCCATGTCCCTTAGCCATATAATAAATGTCAGACGGAGGAGCAGAAAATCCGCACAAAGTGTTTTCGATAAGGTTTTTAAAATATTACTGGGTTTGGCAGTGTGCGGGTGGCGTGAAATAGGTCTAAATCGGAGGGGGTATTAATTTTTATTTTTTAATAAAGGAATTGTCAAAAACTCGTTTACTGTCTTTCTTCACTTTTTACACATTTTTGGTGAAAGGGTAGGCCATACTCATTCACATGGGGGGGCGGGATCTAAGGGCCCCCTTGTTAAAGGGGGCTTCCAGAATCTGATAATGAACAGCCAAAAACTGTCTGGCGCCAGGAAACTGGGACATCAATTGCACTAAGAACCTTGTGAATGTCCTGCAAGTGCCCAAAAGAGCAGCCGTGTGGATGAGCACACCAGGAGGCATGTGAATACAAGTAAAAACATTCAGGAGTGAGCGCCCCCCTCCTGAACCATACCAGGCCAAAATGCCCTCAACATGGGGGGGAGGTGGGTGCTTTGGTGCAGGGGGGTAATACACAATAGAAAAAAAACTAAGTTTCAAGGTATTTGAAGGTATTTGAAGGTAAAACCTCTTCTTCAGGGATAATGTCCCAATGAAATTTATATATATATATATATATATATATATATATATAGGTACTGACCGTGTATGTTACATAAAGACTTTAAAAGCATCCACAACAGCCAAACGGAAATCGGTCAGCTGCAGCTCCACAACAGCCAGGGAAAGGGGGGCAAAAGAACAGCAGGGACAAGAAGAGGAGGGAGAACAGAGAGGGAAAAATGGCAAGGAAGAGCCCCCAAGAGTGGGCGCAATATCCCTCAGGTGGACAGGGATCCCAAACCACCCCAGCAGCTCCACAAAGGGCACCCCCAATGGCAGACTTCTCCACTCCACAGAGGGGTGAGACAGGACCAATTCAAAAGAAATGGTCCACCACCGCTCACAATCACTAGAAAAAATAAAAAAATAAATTACAATATACAAAAGACTGTGTTATTTTCCTTAAACAGTGATCTCTATAAATAGTGCCACCGGCACCGCACGCCGCTGTACTCGGGGGGCGCTCATCCAATGGCAACACGTCTCTCTCTGCACCTCCCTCTTAGAATAGTCAGTCTATCATAGGGCGGATTAATGCATGACACATATTTAAACAGTAAACAACAAAACTCTTTTCTTGTTAAAAAAAACAACAAAACTCTGTGCTTAGGAATAATAGCAGAGGTATGCAGCCTCCCCTAATTAAGAGCTGAAGTGAAATAATAATAATAGTACATTTATACATATTTATTCCTATACAGTCCCATCATCCCCATCCCCTGTACTTCTATACAGTCCCATCATCCCCATCCCCTGTACTCCTATACAATCCCCATCCCCATACAGCATGTGATGGCTCTGTACGGCATGTGATGACTCTGTATGGCATGTGATGACACTGTACGGCATAAGTAGATGTGAATGGAAAGTTCCATTGTCTCATATAAAAATCCAGTCAATAAAATGATTCATTCACAATGTTAGCTCTGATTTTATTTCATTTTACTATACTAGTAATGCCTGTGTGCTGTCACATCCATATGTGTATTCCCGCTTTCATATATATTGTTTTCACTCTGGTAGATAGTAATATGTAGAGGACATTTACATACAGAGCACAATGACTTCCACTACCTTAGTCACTGAAATGCTGATATCTCTGCAGATTCTTCTGACCATCAGAACAGCCTGCAGGGGAGGAGGGAGAGGGGAGGGGGAGCAGCTATGCTCTGTGAAGTCTCGGTAACAAGCAGAGAGAGAACATCAATCAAGCAAGATGACAGGAAAGTGGGTGGATCCAGACTCCAGAGCCAGACCATTGTCGGTTTACACTGTATGAAAGTGTGTAGACCCTCCCACAGGTATTTAGCTACATTTTAACAGAATGGGGGCACTTCTGAGAGGGCTGTAAAAATTTTTAGATATCAGCAGCTCAAATAGAATAGGTGTAAGCAAAAAAAAAGGAAACCCATACTTCTCTTTTAAACTGCATAGAGAGTTCTTTACTGTCAGAGTGGTAAGGATGTTGAATTCTCTTCCAACAAGCAATGGCATCAGCAGGGAGCAAAAAAACTGTTACACACCACAACATGCAGGTGTATTACAATGTACTATTGACATAAACACATACACACACACACATCATAGGTTGAACTGAATGGACTGGTGTCTTTTTTCAACCTCACCAACTATGCAACTATATAATTATATATCACAAAAAACACACATGAGCCTGGGTTCAGACCTGTGCGGTGCGAATTGAAGGCCCTGCGTGACTGCGCACTGAAACGTCGGCTGTTCTGCGGTTTGTCCGCGTTTTAGGTGCGAATTCATTAGTAACCCTTCCTGTCTAATTAGAATTGCTAATTTTGAGCTTACCAAGCACTTTTTCTGAATGTCTGGCTGCTTATAAAACCTGGGATGTTTGTGTACACTTCCTGGTTGTCCAGCAGTCTGTAGTGTGTTTTTGGTGTTTCTTTGCAAAATGTGTGCTGCTCTGCCTATGATAATGCCAACAGTTGTTACTGCAACAGCAGCAATCTTGCTTGAAGAAGAGAATAGGAGAAGGATGAAGAGAAGAAGAAGATACTGGGTTCATCCCATCATTGCAAATCATGAAGAAAGAGGCCAGTTCACGATCTTGTATGGGCACCTCCGTGGGCACGAAGGAAAATTTTCAATTTCACACGCATGTCAATAAGTAGGTGAGTAATTTTTCATCCAAACCATACTTTATTTGTAGCCACTGATGTATAGTGTGTTTTATATTTTCAAGACACAAGTCCATCCAGTCTAACCTATGTGTGATTATGTCATTCTAAGATTATTGTAACTAATAAGCGTTGTCCCCCCCCCCCCCCCCAAAATACAAACTGTACATTATTTGAGCATGCAGCCTAAAGGGCACAAAATGAGCGTCAGCTAGCACCCCCCTCCTGGTGTAAACCAGGTCATATGCCCTTAACATGTTTTTTTGGATATTTTACCCCCCAAATACCTTGGCTTAAATTTGCTGGTGACAAGGTGCTTTGTGGGTTGTGGTGTTGCCACGCAGCTTTGTTTAGCATTTTTGGATCAGACAATTGTTACTGTTAAATTAAAAGGCCAGTGGCTTCTTCTCTGTTGAAATGAGGACCCATATGCTTTTTTTTTTTTTCATGCCACTTATTTAGCCATAATTATATTGGAACTAAGGATGCCAGCCTTGTTACCATAAATATCGTCCTTAACCACTTACCTTACTCTTTTTTATACAGTAGGCCCAAATGTTTTTCCCACATGTATTTATGAATTTAATATTTTTTTACTCAGTTTTGACGAATTGCTTGGCTTAATCTCCCCTCGCTTGGAGCGTCAGAACACGTGCTTCGGAACAAGCATCCAGCCTTCTGAAAGATTGTTGATCACATTAAGGTAAGTTTCAGCACTGTTGTCATTTGTCATGCGATTTATTGACCATGTCATTTTTTTTTTTTTATGTTTTTTTACCTGGGTATTTGTAAAAATATGACGGCACAAAAAATGGTGGAATAATTATTTATTCACGTATCATAAAATATGATAAAAATATTGTGTATAGAACATTAATTAACTCTGAAATAACTTAAAAAATAAACTTGCCTGTCAAGTAGGCCTCTTCCCTGTTGTTTTATCAAAATGTGTCATGTTGGTCCTTAAACGGGACATAAAAATGCATCCACCTTTGCGGTCATGTTTTCTAACATGTCTAATAAGCGCTCATTTAGGTCAGGTTGGGATAGTGCATGGCGCCTCCGTGGCACTTTGCCAGGCTGAACAATGTGTGCAGGAGCAGAGGTAGTCCTAGGGACAGCCTCCTCTGCCTCTGCACATTCTTCATCTGGATTAGTTTCCCAGAGACTGGAAGATGTTTGGATTAGTGATAAATCCTCTGTGTCTTCTGGAATATCAATGGGTGCTTCCTCCTCTGTTTGTTGTTCTGGTTCTTCATCCAAAACATCTTGCTCCTCCCAACTAGATTCTGTCCTGTTTTATATTGTAAAAATGTCAACAATTAACTAGGCATATTAATTATTAACAGATTGTGCGTTACATAGATGATGTACATGAAAACTTACTCCCTCATCTCCACAATGGGTTGGAGAAAATCCAAGTCCCTGGCAAACATATAGGGTACCCTAGGCGCTGCCCCTGAGCCACTCCTTGATTCTTTGAGGTGCCGCATATATTTTCTGTAAGCATCACGCATGCTACACCATCTTGTCTGTAAGTAGTGCACTGAAAAATATATAACAACATAATTATTTTTTTTTTCTAGGTACTTAGCAACAGGAAATTCCTTTGAAAGTTTGCACTATGAATTCAAGGTTGGAAAATCAACGATTAGTGGCATTGTTCATGCTACCTGCCTAGTCATATGGGAAGAACTGAAGGATATTGTTATGAAGAAGCCCAAAAAACAAGAATGGCTGATGGTAGCCGACTTATTCTGAGAGCGATGCAACTTCCCCAACTGTCTTGGAGCCATTGATGGCAAACATGTACGCATCCTCAAGCCTCCAGCTAGTGGAAGCCAATATTTTAATTATAAAAAATATTTTCCGTTGGTATTAATGGCAGTGGAAGACGCAAATTATAAATGTATTTATATTGATGTGGGTTCTTATGGCAGCAGCTCGGATTCTAGTGTATTTTCACATTCCTAATTTGGCCGCATGCTGCGTGACAATACACTAGACTTGCCCAATAATTTTCCCCTCCCAGGGACTACAGAGCCTCTCCTCCCACATGTATTAGTCGGAGATGAAGCTTTCGCACTTTCCCAGAACATGCTCAGGCCTTTTTCAAGTCGCTCTCTGACAACTGAAAAAAGAGTGTTCAATTATAGGCTGACTAGGGCACGATGAGTAGTAGAATGTGCATTTGGAATTCTTTGCAATAAGTGGAGATTCATGCATACTTCTATTAACCTCAGTATTGATCATGCGATCGGTGCGATTAAAGCAGCCTGTGCACTGCATAACTATGTGCGTGAACGAGATGGCTTTCTTTTTGAGGATTCCCTGACCCATAACATGGAGGCAGCACATTTCAATATTCCTAGGGCAGCACTACTGGTACACTTATTCGAGAAGAATTTAAGAATTTTTTTTTGTCACCAGCTGGGGAGGTACCTTGGCAGATAAATTCTATTGACTAAAAAAAATTATGTATTTGTTTTCTTTATGTAAAGGCATGATAATATAATGCTAAGTGTGCTGTATGAAAAATGTTTTCTGTAATTTTGGCCATAACAAATAAAACTTTTTTATCTCACATTTGTGATGTATGTCATA
This sequence comes from Lithobates sylvaticus, assembly GCA_028564925.1. Classification (NCBI taxonomy): domain Eukaryota; kingdom Metazoa; phylum Chordata; class Amphibia; order Anura; family Ranidae; genus Lithobates; species Lithobates sylvaticus. The sequence continues at coordinate 410,917,548 of CM053030.1, forward strand.
TTACTAACCTTACAAATTCTAAGAATATGCATTTATTTAGGGACTCCTCCGTCACTAGATAAAGCTGGTAGGTGCACAATGTTTACAGCATGTGGCCTGGTACAGATTTGGGGGTGACCAAATGCTGTTTGTTCAAATCTAATAAATTAAATTAATGTACACCATATAAAAAATACAGGACAGCATCTACAGGTAGTGAAAGGTAATAAAAAAACTTACATTTGTCAGCCTGAACTTGGGAAAAGCACCTGCTCCACTCTGGCAAGAGGTCTCTGGCAATGTCCTGCCATGCACGTTTTTTTATAACGTTGTCCATATATTTAGGATGCCGGGTGTCATAAATCATCGGTTTCTCCCTCACAAGTCTGATCAACTCCTCACAATCCACAGATTCTTTCGCCTTTGATGACGCTTTTCGCCCTCTTTTCGCCATGCTGGTTCCAGTCCGGATTTCAAAACACACAGGGGAGGAACAGGAAGAGGGGGAGGTGTTGGAGTGGCGCGAATTTCTGTTCACAACGCAAGCCAGATGCAAATCAGATGCGTGCCCATAGAAGATAATGGGCCTGAATTTGCACCTGATCCACACCGCACCGCACCAAAGTTGGTTGCGGTTTTTCTGCAATGCGCAGTGCGCATGCACCGGAGATATGTGAACATGCCTCATTGAAAACAATGTATTTTGAAATGTCCTGCAAATTCGCAGTGTTTTCGGCCACTGCGAATTCGCATAAGTGTGAACCCAGGCTGAAACATAGTTTTCTATTTAATGTGTATCTAAAACCAAGTGCAAACAAGTAATATGTTGTAGTATATCATTTCTCAGATGTTGTTGCATTCCTTTTCTTTATTCTGGCTTTTTACTTTACTTGGTGATCTTGCCAGAAACACACATCCTAGCCTGGGATGACAGCTCTCACTCACTCTATTTTAACCATGGAAAAATCAATATTGCCAACCTAGGACATATGTTATAACCACAGAACACCTCCACATCTATTTATCTCCATGACATGGGAGGACTACCACAGAGATAGATTGGACTAAAATGGTAAATGATAACAGTCAGCAGAGGTAGACAGCACAAGAAGTCATCAGCTATGAAGATTTCTGGGTAGATCAACAGGTATTTTTTTTACACTTATTAAATAGATAGAAGAAAATGGTTGTAATATTATATGTATTTAATAGATCAAAAGGGAGCAAATAAGAGACTAAAAGGCCACCCACTCAGAGCTAAAAAGTGCACTGTGGTCTTTGTATATAAACTAAAAGATGCACATTAGATGTACTGCAATCCGCTTATTGTCATTGTATTGCATAGAATCTATCACAGTGTTTATAACAAATTCGAAAATTAAATACAAACATATTTTGCTAAAACTGTCAGAAAAGCATGTGGTTTATTAAGTTGTATGCATTAAAATATATATATTTTTTTTCATAGAATATAACAACTGACTACAAATACAAAAAGCTTTCAGGTTTATTTCACCAAAAGGGCATATAAAAACATTCAGAGAAATGTAATTTGTTCAAAAAAAACAAAAAAAAAACAGAATGTGTTTTCATTTAACAGCACACACAATGGTAACCACATATAAACCTATATATTTGGAACCTGTACGAAAAGAAAACTGTGCAGTGTGAATTAACATCACAGATAACGTACAATGCTCCAATACCACTTGTCTTCTCATGAGTCATACTCTGCTTATTCCCTTGTTGTCTAGCCAGGTTAGGAAAGAAAAAAAAGGAACAAAGTTGACAAGAGGAAGAGAAAAAGATATAAGGAGTACCAAGAAGCAGAATAAAAGGGAGGAAGTATGTGCATTAGTCTGGTATAGCAATAAGCAAAGGAATCATGTGGAAAAAAATATAGGGTGCTCATATGGCTCTATTGGCAGTGTGTACCTGAAATAATTTTGAACACAAGGACGCATGTGTGGCCTTGTCCACTCTCTTAACATATCATAAAACAGTATGGCTCTCACTGACTTCCAATAATCATTAATAAAGGACAAGGGCAGATCATAAACACATCAAGGATCATCACACCATTCTTTACTTTAAAACATAAGCTAATTTGCACATTTCCAGCTTTTGCAGCTTCAACATGTTTGCTCATTTCTCAGTTCTTCATTTGAATAAAAGTAAATCCAAACTCTAAAATCCGATATAAGTATTAACATGTTAATGTTAACATATATTTTCCTATTTTATTGAAAACTGCAGATTTAAAAATATTAAGAATAGCTATTCATGTAAGTTAATAGTTATTATCAGCATTTTAAAATCTGCAGTTTTAATTAAAATATTACCTGATGATCCTTGGTGGTCCTTGTTCACGCACCTAATGTTATAGGGCAGTGATGGCGAACCTTGGCACTCCAGATGTTTTGGAACTAGATTTCCCATGATGCTTATCCACTCTACAGTGTACTGGAGCATCATGGGAAATGTAGTTCCAAAACATCTGGGGTGCCAAGGTTCACCATCACTGTTATAGGGAGACAATGCTCCATTCCTGTCTCTCACTTGTGCTATTGAGTTGTCACCTTGTCACAGTGGATTTCAATAGCAGATTAAAAAACCATTTCAACACACATTATGGACAAATGGGCCACTGTGGTCACCATTGCCAAACCTGCCTGTGTATGCTGTGTAGACAGATAATGATTTAAAAAAAGGCTGCAAAAAATCAGCAGCACTGGAATGCCACAAAGAATGAAAAAAGATGAAAACATGTATAGTTGGTTATGATACACAGTACTTTAGCAAACAAAGTAACTAATTTAAAGGGCACCTGCTCAGACTTTGAACATTAAAGTATTTACACATGTACGACTTAATCGCTTCCCGACTAGCCGCCGCAGTTATACTGCAGCAGGTTGGCTCCCGTGACCTAAACGTCGGCTCGCGGGGTCAGGATAGCAGGCGCACGTGCATGCCCGCTGCACAGCGGGGGTGCCGATGCTCGTGGCCAACGGTCGCGATGACCGATGGCCACAAAGGATCATGAGCAGGAGACAAAGAACAGGGACGAGTGTGTGTAAACACACACTTCCCTGTTCTGTTCTGACAGGAGTGACAGATCGTGTGTTCCTATTAGCTTGGAACCACGATCCGTCACTTCCTATAGTCAGTTATACTTCAGTTAGAATCACCTCCCAGGGAACACAGTTAACCCCTTGATCGCCCCCTAGTGTTAACCCCTTCACTGCCAGTGACATTTTTACAGTGATCAGTGCATTTTTATAGCATTGATCGCTGTATTAATGCTAACGGTCCCAAAAATGTGTCAAAATTGTCCGATGTGTCGCCATATTGTCACAGTCAGGATAAAAATCGCAGATCGCTGCCATTACTAGTAAAAAAAATAATGCTATAAATCTATCCCATATTTTGTAGACGCTATAACTTTTGCGCAAACCAATCAATAAACGCTTATCGCAATTTTTTTACCAAAAATATGTAGAAGAATACATATCAGCCTAAACTGAGGAAAAAAATTGGCTTTTTTTTTTTTAAAAAGAATGGGGATATTTATTATAGCAAAAAGTACAAAATATTGTGTTTTTTTTTTCAAAATTTTCGCTCTTTTTTTTTGTTTATAGCGCAAAAAATAAAAACCGCAGAGGCGATCAAATACCACCAAAAGAAAGCTCTTTTTTGTGTGAAAAATTTTGTCAGTTAAAGCGACGCAGTGCCGAATCCCAAAAAGTAATCTGGTCAGGAAGAGGGTAAATTCTTCGGGGGCTGAAGTGGTTAACAGGTAGTAAAATCATTGAATGGGCTATCCTTGACCTCGCTAATTGCTTGTACTTTTAAAGTGCTATTAAACCCAAAAGAAAACTTTTTCTATATTGAAGGATGACAATTCTTAGATATGTTGGTTGCATTAGTCTTCTTTTTTAGGAATTATTTCCTTTAGTTTCACATGGTAATCTAGCCAGTAGGTCTCTTATTTTTCAACAGAACAAGCTTTGTTGCAAATGTATCAGTTAAGAGTATTGAGACAAACCATTTACCACTGGCATGGGTGCTTGCAATGATCATCTCATTTATTTATTTAAAACCTTTATCCCGAAAGAAAAAAAAAAACTGTTGCTATAACTGCTTGTATAGCTGCAGTGTGAGCTGTAATATGGCTTCAATTTGAAATTGTATCTAAATTTGATAACCCAGCTGACGCTATCTGCATGATTAACAATGCTGCTCTTTGTTGTGCCCCTGTACCCCTTCATTCAGACTGGGGACACACTAAGGCTCCATGCACACTATAAACTAAAAACAAATGCCAGAAAAACACTGGATGAAAAACACTCATAATAGCATTTTTGTGCCAGCTTTTACCAGCATTTTAGCAGCAGTTAGGAGCATTCAGTATTTATTTCTGCTGATGAAGTTGAAGCTTCAAAAACATTTCTAGACTAAAATAGTGTGCATGGAAACCTAGGATAACACTATTTGCTTCTAGAAGCAGATAATGCTCAAAAGCTGGTGCTAGGAGAGTATATTTTTTAATGCTAGTGTGCATGGAGCTGAATACAGGAGGTGTGTTATTGGCCAGATTATCAGGTGAAAGCAGAGGGAAAAGGCCTAAAACTAATGCAGCCACCACATCTAAGGATTGGTGAACTTCGATATATAACATTTTTGGTTTTAGGTTTAATACGGTTTTAAGTAATTTTTATTAAAATACCCGCAGAAATCACAACAAAGCCTTTAAAGCAGTTATAAAGGCAGAAGGTTTTTTTATCTTAATGCATTCTATGCATTAAGATAAAAAACCTTCTGTCTGTAGCAGCCCCCCCAGCACCCCCTAATTACTTACTTGAACCCTTTCTCTCCCCAGTGTTGTCCACAATCCCCTCAGACATCCAGGACACTCCTCCTGATTGGCTGAGACAGAGCAGTGGAGCCATTGGCTCCCACGGCTGTCAATCAAAGTCAGTCAAGCAACCAAGGGAGAGAGGGGGCGGGCCAGGTCAGGGCTCAGTGTCTGAATGGATACACGGAGCTCTGACTCGGCTTGGGAGCCCCCTGTGCCCCCTGTAGCAAGCTGCTGGCTGAGGGGCACTCAAAAGAGGGAGGGGCAAGGAGCAGCAAAGAGGGACCCAAAAAGAAGAGGATCGGTGCCACTCTGTGCAAACTCTGTGCAAAACCAACTGCACAGAGGAGGTAGGTATAACATTTTTGTTATAAAACAAAAAGCAAGCCTTTACAATCACTTTAAAGCTAGGTCTCAGTGATTTTCTAATCACTTAAAGCGGTGTTCCGGACGAAATTATAATTTTTAAATAAAAATACCCCTGTAATACACAAGCTTAATGTATTCTAGTAAAGTTAGTCTGTAAACTAAGGTCTGTTTTGTTAGTTTTTAGCAGTAGTTTGTTATTTTATAAACTTGCAGCAGGCCGTGGCCATCTTAAGTGTGGACATCTGAAGCCAGACTGTATTTCTTTCTGGATCTCATCCTTGCAGATCTCGTACATGCTCAGTGCAGCATAAGCAGTGTAATAGGTTTCAGGGCAGGTTTCCATAGCAACGGTAGTTTGAGAGGAAGTTGTTGCCCCTTCCCAGGAGGCATTGCAAACAGGAAATGATGCGATGGGCCGCGGCCAGGGAGGAGGAAGTGCAAAATGAATACAGCAGATATACAGTCTGTGCTGAAAAAAAAAATAATAACTATCCAATTTGTTTACAGTGCACAGTTTAGTGAGGGATGCTGAAAAGTTGTAAAAGTGGGTGGAACTCCACTTTAAAAACATTTGCTGCTTGTTTACATTAGAGGGCTGGTAGGGTACCAAGATACTGGTAAAACTAAAAGTAATAGGGAACAAAATTAACATTTCATTGCCTTTGTTGTAAATTTTGAAGATTCATTTCTTCACAATGTCTATAGCTATGAAGGTGAATGAGGGCTTGTTTTAAAGTGTTTTTGCTACAGAATATGTACATTATTTAGTGTGAATAGTCTAGTTTATTTATACGTATGCAATGAATCTAAATCCTAGTAACTAACTAAAAATGGAAAGCTGATCATATTCCAATTTATAGAATAAATGTTCATGTAAAATATTAGAGATTAATTGTATATACATACGTGGTAAATAATATATACTATACAGTAAATGTATATAGTGTATACTGTAAAATAAGTTGAGATCATATTAGATAGTAAGATAGATAACCAAATCAAACATTTTTTTTTCACAATACAAATTGAGACGTTTTGCCAAATTTCTTTATTTAACTATTAATTTTTCCCATTTTTCAGTAACAGCATAAATGCTGATATAGTTAAGCTCATCCATAAAATTGTTAAAAATAGAAATGTATTACAGCCTTTATAAAACAACCGTAAGGAATAAACAAGGTCTCGGAGGAACTCCTTGTACAGTCGGAGCAGTACAAGATATATTTTTTAAGAATCCTTTCACATTTGTGTTAAGGAATTCTGTTTACTTTTGAAGAACAAGGTGCCCTTTATTTATCAGACAGACGCTGCAGCCGTTCTTGACTCTAAATTCATCCCTCATTTGTGATTTAGCTAGTGCTGGTCTCTTTTTACAATCTGTTAGCATTTCCTTAGTGGAAGAAGAAGAAAAAAAGTTACATACTTTAAGTAATGTAAACAGCAGTTACAGGGTTGTTTAAGGCAACACTGTAATTTGGCTCTAGAAAGAACTGACCGGTTTATGGTCACAGAAATGTATTTGCTCCTACACTGATGCTTTTAAGAGCAGTTTTGGTTTATTCACCTACAGTACAGTTTTACAATGAACTAAGCATTTGCTAAGCGGTAAAATAGTAGAGAGCAGACATACATCAATACCTAAGCTAAGTCTTTATTTGTGTATCTTATAACTGAAGCATAGCATACTGACAGCATAACATCGCACAACATCAAATGCAAGGTCATTTATACAAGATAAAGAAAATGCACACAATAGAAAAAAAAATGTTGCAAAAAAAATTCCTTTCATTTGGTGTAAGGGAAACAATTTGACTAATGTGAATTAATCTGTTACATTAGATTCAGGTGTTATCAATAAAGCTATTCCAATTCATTGCATGGAAATGAGTGAAAAAAAACAGTCCTAAAATATACTCGACTTTTAAATCTGAGTTCCACCCATAAGTGGAACTCCCGCTCATCTGATTCCTCCCCCCCCCCCCTTCGGTGCCACAATTGGCACCTTTCAGGGGGGAGGGGGGTGCAGATATCTGTCTAATACATGTATCTGCAACCACTTCCGGGAATATACTCCCGCGGGAGTCACGCCTCTTCCCGCAACCCCTCCGGTGTCTCCTGGGAAACACACAGCTCCCAGGAGATAGCGGGGACCATTTAGGACACGCAGTGCGACTCGTGCATGCGCAGTAGGGAACTGGGAAGTGAAGCTGTAACTCCTCACTTCCTGATTCCTGATTCCTTCACCGAGAATGGCGGCGGCAGCAGCTGAGAGCCGAGCGATTGATCAGCTTCGGCTGCTGACATCGCTGGACTCCAGGAAAGATAAGTGTACATTTATTAAAAGTCAGCAGCTGCAGTATTTGTAGCTGATGGCTTTTAACATTTTTTTTCTTAGGTGCACGACCGCTTTAACTTCAAATGGTTATCTTCACTTAAAGTGGAACTTTAGTTAGAAAATTAAGTCCCTCTAGATCACTTCAGGCTGGCCCCCTTTGCAGGTATAGCTATGTAAAACATTAAAGTGGAACTTTACCCATAGAAACTTGATAAAAGATAATGGGGTTGATTTACTAAAGGCAAATCCACTTTGCACTACAAGTGCACTTGGAAGTGAAGTCGCTGTAGCTCTGAAGGGGACATTCAAGGAAAATAAAAAACAGCATTTTTGCTTGTACATAATTGGATGATAAACTCAGCAGAGCTTCCCCTCATTTCAGATCTTCCCCTCAGATCTAAAGCGACCGCACTTCCAAGTGCACTTGTAGTGCAAAGTGGAGTTGCCTTTAGTAAATAAAACCCAATGTTCTTTAGCAAGGAACATACATTCCACATTATTAATTATGACACAAAAATGAGTGTGTTCTGTGAATTGCCTCCATTGCTCCTGTTTCTTCTTGCTGGAGGCCAGAGCTCCTGAACAGCAATAAATCATAAAGCTGAACTAAACCCATCGATTTAACGATCTTTGGACAGACCATCTCCCCAAGGACCAAGGCCAAGAGCCTCAGAGTCATTTTTGACTCAGAAATGTCAATGGATGCACAAATAGGATCGGTAGTTAGCGGATCTCACCATCTCCTTCGCCTGCTACGCAGACTCATCCCCTTCATTCCAAAGGAGGACAAAGCAGTGGTAGTTGGAACAGTCATTAATTCATGACTTGACTATGCAAACTCCCTTTACATAGGGTTACCCCAATATAAACTTGCGCGCTTACAACTTATCCAAAACACGGCGGCAAGGTTAATAACGGGAAAAAAAACGTGGGAATCCATCTCCCCTTCCCTGAGAAGCCTACATTGGCTAACTGTAAAGAATCGGGTCATTTTCAAGACCCTCTGCCTCACCCACAAATGCACCCATGGAGATGCTCCTCAATACCTTCTCGAGAAAATAAAACACTACACACCCAATCGCAGTCTTCGATCGTCCGACCAAAACCTCCTCCTCATCAATGTTGTTCATTGCAACAGTACTTTAAAAAAAAATTCACAGGCATTTTTCAAATTTTTTGGTCAGGTAATATATACTGCACTACTAACACGCCAGACCCAATTTGTCTGCAGCTGTTCCACAGTTGCAAAGAATTAAAATATTTTGGCCAGGTAAGATCCTGTGTTCTGCACATATATTTCTGTGGGATTACAATGCTTTAGCACCACTAACATTAACCAACCCAATCTTTCTGAAAATGTTTCACAGTTGAAAGGATTACAATTTTTGGCCAGGTAACATCCTGTGCTCTGCCTGAATATTTATGCAAGATCTCTGTGGTTTAGCACCAATAACCACCCCAAATCCAATTTTTATGCACCAATTTGTATGCAGTTTTATGTTTTTGGCCAGGTAACCTCCTGTGCTTTGCAAGAATATTTGTGTTGCTTTACAGTGTGTTGGCACAAATAAAACTCAAAACCTACTTTTAAGAAAAACGTTTACATATTTTTGCTGGGTGAATGCTGCATTGGCCATTAATGTTTCCATTTCATTATGGTGCATCATCATTAAAAATAGACCTTATGGTTCTGCATTGTTCTCTTTAGTTTGGAAATTATTTTGACTTTCATGCAGGCTATATAATGCTGTTTGTATTGATCTTTTGACCATACTTGAGTAAAATTACAATATTATTTAAGATAAAATGTGACCTAGCTGTAAATCTTAAAATAGAAACCATCCATTCTCATTCTTAGCTCAGAATTTTGTGCATTTTGGCAGCTATCTTGTACACATTTTCTCCTTTTGTCACAGGAGGGTTTTTTTTTTTAAATAAAGATGGAGTCTGCCTGTTCTCTCCATTTTTATTTGCCTCCTATGGAAAATAGTTTTATTTTGTGCCGCTGATCTGTATAATTTATACATTATGTATCCAGAAAATAATGATACAGTTGAATATTTTGGGCTAAAATATGTCTTCTCTCTCTAAATGTAATCCTATTAAAAAGGATGATATTTTGTGTTTGAAATCATTACAAATTTTAACCCATCTCTAAAAAATATATTACTGTGTAATTTAATTGATATGGCTGTATTATAAGTACTCTTTCCTATTAAAAAAAAAGAGATACGATGCAGCACATCATTAGCATTCTAAAGGGTTGCCATCCACGCGCCTGCAATGTACTGCAGGAGAGCAGTCGCTGTAGGCAAAGCAATGTACCTGTACGCCGCTGCCTACTTACAGGTTTAGGGTGCATGCATATGTACCCCCCGCCTGGCACCCATTGTTATTGTACACAGCGGGAACCTGTCATCAAGTCCTGACCAATGATTCATGCCCAAGACCTGCTGATCAGCTGTGTGCAATCACAGTGTATAGTATTATCACTGATCACTGTATTAATGTCACTGTTTATGTCAATGGCAGTTAGTCAGTTCCCCCCAGTGTTAATTAGTGTCAGATTGCCCACTGCACTATCACAGTCCCATTATAAGTCGCTGATTAGTAGTATAAAAAAAAAAATCCAGTAAATATTCCATAGTTTGTAGGCTTTGGGGGATCCGGACGGATTTTTTTCCCCTGCTGTAGCAAAGTGGATCTTGCTTTTCTGGGGTTTTTCACCTTCCTCTGGATCAACTGTGGGTATAGGATTGTGTAAATGGGATTGTATAATATACATTTTTATTTATTTATTTCTTTTTATGGTTGAGCTAGATGGACTTGTGTCTTTTTTTTAACCTGAATAACTATATAACTATGTACAGTAAAGCCCCATACACACGGTCGGATTTTCCGATGGATTCTGTCCTATCGGACAATGTTGTCGGAAATTCCGACCGTGTGTAGGCACCATCGGACAGTTTCCATCGGATTGTCCGACGGACAAAGTTCTATCTCCTGCTGGATAGATTTTCCGACAACAAAGTCCGATCACACCAATTCCGATCGTGTGTAGCGAATTCCGACGGACAAAGTGCCACGCATGCTCAGATCACATTACAAGACCAAAGCTATTGGCTACTAGCCTCTACATAGTCCCGTCGTAGGCAACAAACGTCACCACGTTCAGAATTATCGGATTTTCCTAACTTTGTCCGACCGTGTGTATGCAACACCAGTGTCGGACTAAATCCGTCGGACCAAATCCGATGGATTTGGTGGTCGGATTTTCCGACCGTGTGTATGGGGCTTAAATATGTAGGCACTAGAATGTTCACACAAACCAATCAATATACAATTATTGGGATTTTTTTTATTAAAGACATGCAGCAGAATACATTTTGGCCAAATTTTAATTTTCTTTTATTGGATATGTTTTATAGCAGAAAGTAAAAAATTTGTTTTTGTTTTTTCAGAATGTTCGGTCTTTTTTTGTTTAAATAACAAAAAATAACAAAACACAAGTGTAATCAAATACCATCAAAAGAAAGCTCTATTTGGGTGAAAATAATTATATAAGTTTTGTTCTTTAGAACTTTACTTGCAATTAGACTGGGACTGCCAAGTACAGATGTGGACTTTCCATCTGTTGCTGCTACGCTTAAGGTTTGGTCTGAAACTCCTCTACATCACCTTTTCCCCTCTAACACTAGATTTATTCCTGTGCCCATCGAGACCCAACAGAAATTTATCCTGAATCTTCCTATTTCCTCTTGGAATTATAAGGGTTTGACTTACCTCTCCCACCTGTATGCTGGGCGGACTATCCACTCATTTGAATCTCTGAGAGAAAATTTTTGGTTAACATTTTCTGATTATTTCACATACCTTGGTATACGTCAATTACTCTATAAACATTCACTACCTTTGCGCATTGAAATATATATATATATATATTTGGGAATCTAAACACCCCAGATGTTCTGCTCAACCTCCTACATAGACCACTAAAAAAAGGTGGAGCCACTCTCCCTCATATACACCTATATTACATCTCCACCCTACTCAACCAGATGTATGTCTGGTGACACCCAACTAAAGAAAAAACTTGGTCACAGATGGAACCACCAATACTCAACCCACGTAACTTTCTCCTCCTAAGATCTACCTACTTTAAACACCACACCGTGAACCACCCGTGCATGCAATCATCCCTTGAAGCTTGGACCTCATTATTATCTTTCAAATTTCCAATACTTAGATCTCTACCTCTATCTATGGATATACTTAAAGCCATAATACCTGACCTAAATGTAATGCCCTGGACAAGCACAAAGTTATACAACCTCCAAGACCTTTATAAAGACACCTTTGCCTTACCCCCTCTGAATTCTACACATATATAAGAATTTATCACTATCTGAGCACCTCCACAATCTCTCCTAACATCATCCTTCCAACCCCTATTTTGCAGTTCTTTATGTAGCACTTACCCCCGAATGAGCTGCTGGTAATTGAATGGGACTGTACTCTGATTTTCCACCCCCAATGATTTGTCTCAACCCGCTTGACACAGCTGTGTAACAGTGTTATTGCGAAACCCAATAACAAAGAACAACTCAATAATAACAGTTTACATACATCGTACCTTTGTTGTTACCTGGGTCTCCGCTGCTCCACCTGCTAGGAGAATGAACAAGCCTCACAACTTCTGTACTTAAACCAAAATATGAGTTTACTGAAGCAGGTTTAAACAATAAGTACAAAAACTGTATTGGCACACAGTATTGACACAATACTAATATGAGTATATGTAAATGGATATCACTCAAGGGTTACCTAAACAACCCCTGCAGACGCGTCTCCAAGTGGGACTAATGCTCAGAGTGATAAGATCCTGGCTCTGGGCACCTTCCCACTTCCAGCACGGCAGCAATACACACTATGCAAAGTAATTAGACAATTCAACACAGACAGTATAACTGCTCGAAGATTCCCTTAAGGTATAATACAGTCCCTCTGCTTATAACTGAAACACAAGGTCTCCCAGTGATTGGTATAGTCTCTTGTCTTCTTTCTTCAGCTAGCTAGTATACTGCAGTATTTGTATTCCATAGGATTTGCAGATGGTAATGTAATGTAAAATAATGAACAACAGCAACTTCAGTTATGCGCTGCACTTATAACTTCCTCTCTTGAGAATGCACCTTTACCGTCAGTGAGTTCCTAGTGAAGTACAGGTTTTGAGGCCTGATTGAGCACAGTCTATATGGAGAGAACTGTTCCGTGGGACTGCAGGTCCCAGCAGCACTGTAATGACTAGTCTATAGTGTGTTAAGTGCTTTGTATAAATTCCAGGCAACAGCCCTCTCACCACACCAGGCCTGGATAACTGGGTGCCTCTGATGCGGGGGTCTAAGTCCTGCTGTCAGCCAGCTCCGTCACGCTGCACCACTCCGAAAGATGACCGGGACCCTCGTTTGGTGATGCTCTGGATACTCCGACCCGATCACACCGCTATTGTCACGTACCTGGTGGTGCGAGCCCGAAATTGCAGAGAGAGACCTCCCTTGCGTCTCCCACTCCTGGTTCCCTGGTGTGGGGACAGGAGACCCAGGAGTGAGGAGGAGCACGGGTGCCTGGCAGGATCAACAGACCGGTAGAGTGACCAAGTCAACTTAGCGGACACGGTGGAGGCCTGGATAGCAGGGAAGGCTGGATACAGACTGAAGAGCTGGACCACTGGTAAACAGGTTAGCAGAGTAGACAGGAACTGGACGGGCAGCTTAGCAGACTGGTTAGCAGAGTAGGCCGGAACCGAACAGGTAAGCAGGCTCACAGGTAAACAGGATAGCAGAGCTGGCTGGATCTGGACAAACAGCTTAGCAGACTGGTCAGCAGAGTAGACTGGAACTGAACAGGTAAGCAGGCTCACAGGTAAACCGGATAGCAGAGCTGGCTGGATCTGGACAAACAGCTTAGCAGACTGGTCAGCAGAGTAGACTGGAACTGAACAGGTAAGCAGGCTCACAGTTAAACCGGATAGCAGAGCTGGCTGGATCTGGACAAACAGCTTAGCAGACTGGTCAGCAGAGTAGACTGGAACTGAACAGGTAAGCAGGCTCACAGGTAAACCGGATAGCAGAGCTGGCTGGATCTGGACAAACAGCTTAGCAGACTGGTCAGCAGAGTAGACTGGAACTGAACAGGTAAGCAGGCTCACAGGTAAACCGGATAGCAGAGCTGGCTGGATCTGGACAAACAGCTTAGCAGACTGGTCAGCAGAGGAGACTGGAACTGAACAGGTAAGCAGGCTCACAGGTAAACCGGATAGCAGAGCTGGCTGGATCTGGACAAACAGCTTAGCAGACTGGTCAGCAGAGTAGGTAGGATCTGTGCAGATGATCAGACTGGGAACAGGAAACAGAACCACTGAATGGGCTGGAGCAATGCAGGTGGTCAGGTTCGTTACAGGGATCAGACTGCAGACTGGACAGGGAACATGCAGATAATCAGAGTTCATCAGGTCAGGAATCAAACTGGTGTTGAGGTACAATGGATGAGACAGAAGGATGGTCACAACAAGCCGGGGTCGGGTACAGGCAGATAGCTGGGTAGTCACAGGTAAGCCGGGTCAATAGGACAGATAAATCAGGATCAGATAACACACACCACAACGCTGTAGAGCAGACAGCAAAGGGCATCTGCTCAGGTCAAGTTTAAATAGGCTGGTTGGCGCTAACTAGAGCGCGCGCCCGTCTCCCTGTGCACGGCTGCACACGTGCACGCGCCCAGGCGCGCATGCGCATGCGCAATGGAATCTGAGGGCCGGGACGGCCCGGGTTTAGGTTTCTGGCAGGATCTTCATGACATTGCCCCCCTCCTAGGGGCAACCTCCGGGTGCCCCTCTGGGCAAATCTCTCAGGATGGGCTCTCTTAAAGGCTTGAACTAGACTCTTAGCGTGGATATTGCACTCGGGCTCCCAGGAATTTTCTTCAGGGCCATAGCCCTTCCATTTAATCAGGAACTGATTCTGATTTCTCCTTCTCCTAACATTTAGGATGGCCTCCACTTCATATTCCTCTTCGCCATCTATCAGGACTGGATCCGGGGGTACTGTTCTCCTGTTGGGAAAAGGGTTAGGAGTGGAGGGTTTCAGCAGGGAAACATGGAAGACCGGGTGGACCTTGAGGGAGTCTGGGAGTTCCAATTCATAGGCTACTTCATTTATCTTCCGTTTAACTGGAAAGGGACCTAAGAACTTCGGGCCCAGTTTCTTCGAGGGACAAGCCATCCTTAGATTTAAGGTAGAAAGCCATACTGTGTCACCTGGTGCCAGTACCAACTCTCCGCGCCTCTTTCGGTCAAAAACTGTTTTATTATGTTCCTGGGTCTGGGCCATGGTGTCCTGCAGGAGTTGGTTATTGGAAGCAAAGAAGTCAATCTTTTTCTGAACTGCGGGCACAGTACATTCAGGGAGAGAATTGGGCAAGAACGATGGGTGAAAGCCATAATTGGCGAAGAAGGGCATCTGTTGGGTGGCAGAGTGGATGGCATTGTTATATGCAAATTCGGCAACTGGTAACAGGGAGATCCAATCGTCCTGGGTAAAGGAGGAGAAGCACCGTAGAAATTGTTCCAAGGTCTGGTTGGTCCTCTCGGTCTGCCCATTGGTTTGAGGGTGATAGGCGGATGAAAATGATAGTTCAATATTGAGGGCCTTACAGAGCGATTTCCAGAACCGAGAGGTAAATTGTACCCCTCGGTCGGACACTATGTTGGCCGGTACCCCATGGAGTCTGATGACTTCTCGGATAAACACCTGTGCAGTTTCTGAAGCAGAAGGGGTGCCCTTCATAGGAACAAAGTGTGCCATCTTTGACAGGCGATCAACTATTACAAAGATCGTAGTGTGGTCTTCTGCTGGGGGCAGTTCCACGATGAAGTCAATGGACAGCATCTTCCAGGGACGGTCTGGGACTGGCAACGGCTTGAGTAGACCCCAGGCTTTGGTCCTGTAACTCTTGCTCCGTATACATACAGTGCATGTCTCTACGAACTTCCTGCAGTCTTCTCTTAGCTGAGGCCACCAGAAGGTACGTTGTACCAATTCAGTAGTTTTAGTGACACCAAAGTTGTCCGGCAAGTCTATGGTCATGGCATAATTCCAGAATGGTTACCCGCAGACCCTCGGGAATGAAAATGTTATCCCTATGCCACAGTAGACCATCCTTGGCCTGCAACCCAGGTCCAGGAGTGGGTATGAGGCCACTGGAAGCCCGCCTGAGCTGGGACAGCAAGTCTTCCTGTAGCAGAAGGAAATTTCCAGGGGCAAGGATAGTGTCTGGAGGGGAACCACCCTGGGATTTGTGGTACATACGAGACAAAGCGTCCGGCTTCGCGTTCTTGGAACCCGGACTATAGGTCACGTGAAAAGTAAAACGAGAGAAAAATAAGGCCCATCGAGCCTGTCTAGGTTTCAACCTTTTGGCAGTCTTCAGGTACTCTAGGTTCTTGTGATCCGTGAAGATCAAGATTGGGTGAGTAGCCCCCTCCAGCAGGTAGCGCCATTCCTCAAGGGCGGTTTTTATTGCCAATAACTCCCGATCTCCCACATCGTAGTTCTTCTCGGCTGGGGATAGATTTCGTGAGAAGAATGCCACGGGGTGCAGCAGGGCCTTGATGCCCTGTCTCTGGGACAGAATTGCTCCTACAGCTATCTTAGAGGCGTCCACTTCCAAAACGAAGGGTAGTGAAGGGTCCGGATGCTTCAGGATAGGAGCTGAGGTAAAGAGCCTTTTGAGGGCCTCAAAGGCCCCCTGGGCTTCGGGAGACCAATGGAAGCGGGTACCTTGTTTGGTGAGCTGTGTAATGGGTGCCACTATGGCCGAGAATCCTCTAATGAATTTGCGATAAAAATTGGCGAAGCCAATAAATCGCTGGATACCCTTCTTATCTGCGGGAATAGGCCAGTCCAGGATGGCTGTGATCTTCTGGGGGTCCATCCGAATGCCCCTACTGGAGATGATCAAGCCCAAGAAGGGTATGCTTTCCACTTCGAAGAGGCACTTTTCGGCCTTGGCATAGAGGCCATGTTGCCGGAGGCGACCCAGAACACTTTTGACATGTCCACGATGCAACTCTAGGGAGGAAGAGAAAATTAGTATGTCATCAAGATAAACAACAGCAAAAACATCAAGAAAGTCCCGAAGCAGATCATTAATGAAGGACTGGAAAGTAGCGGGGGCGTTACAGAGTCCGAAGGGCATCACCAGGTACTCAAAGTGCCCAAACCGGGACCGAAACGCCGTCTTCCATTCATCCCCATCCTTTATGCGAACTAAATTGTATGCCCCTCTGAGGTCCAGTTTAGAAAAAATGGAGGCCGTGCCAAGCCTCTAAAACAGTTCTGGAACCAAGGGAAGAGGGTAGCGGTTTTTGACAGTGACCTCGTTCAGGGCACGATAGTCCACACAGGGTCTGAGGGAATGGTCCTTTTTTTCTACAAAGAATATTCCCGCACCTGCAGGAGATGTGGACGGGCGGATAAAACCTTTTTTTAAGTTATCGTCAATGTAGTCCTTCAGTTTCCCCTGCTCCACCTCTGTTAGGGGAAAAACCCTGCCGAAGGGAATCTTGGCCCCGGGAAGAAGTTCAATCGGACAGTCATAAGGCCTGTGGGGTGGCAACACATCTGCCTTTTGTTTGCTGAACACATCCAGGTAGGCATGGTAGGCTTCGGGGATAGACTGACGTAGACCTGCCTCAGTTTCCAGGCAGAGCAGGGCAGAGGGTCCTGCGGAAACCATGGAGCTGCAGGACCTTCGGCAATAGGGTGAGGAAAAGGCCACTTCTCCTGTGGCCCAGTTGATAGCTGGATTATGTGCTTGCAGCCAGGGAATACCCAAAATGACCGGAAACAAGGGAGAAGAAATTATGTCCAGCCGTAAAAGTTCCTGGTGTGATTCAGAGATCACTGTGTGCAATGGGGCAGTCTCCTGGGTTACCGGGCCAGATTTAATGGTGGATCCATCTGCCAGATGGACGGACAATCCCTGTTCCCTCGGAAGAAGAGAAATCTGATGCCGGGCAGCAAAAACAGAGTCCATGAAGCAACTACAGGCCCCAGAGTCAATGATGGCGGTGGTCCGCAGGGTCCTTCCTGGGAGCTGGAAGGAGACAGAAAGGGCAAGATGAGCCGAAACCCCCGGTCACTGGATCAACATAACTGGAAAGAATAGTGGGAAACTTACGGAGTTTAGCCGGGCAATTTCGGACATAGTGACCTGGCTCTCCGCAGTACAGGCACAGATTGTTGCTGCGGCGTCTCTGACGTTCTGCTGGGGTGAGAGAAGGCCGCAGGAGTCCTAGCTGCATGGGTTCCGATGTCGTGGAGGTATGAACAGGCTCGGCAGAGGAAGCAGAGCGGAAATGGCTTGGAGCCCTGGGGAGCATCCAGGTAGGTCTTGGGGACCCCAAGGTTCGTTCGGCCCTACGCTCCCGTAGGCGCCGATCGATCTGGATACTTAAGTCTATGAGGGAGTTCAGGGTCTGAGGAACCCCTACCCTGGCGAGCTCGTCCTTGAGCGCGTCTGAGAGGCCCATGCGGAATTGGTGACGAAGAGCAGCGTCGTTCCAGTCAGTGTCGGCACCCCAACGCCTGAACTCAGCCACATAGTCCTCTGCTGGTCGCCGACCCTGTTGAAGGGAACGTAGGGCGGCTTCCGCAGTGGTTGAGAGTTGGGGGTCCTCATATAACTGCGCCAATGGCGTCAAAAAAGGTGGTGAGACTGGCCAATGCTGCATCCTTCTGTTCCACGAGACGGTGGGCCCAGATTTGGGGATCCCCAGTCAGTAGGGCAACCACAAAGCCCACCTTGGTGGTCTCTAAAGAGAAGGTCCTAGGTTGTAGAGCAAAATGGAGTTCGCAAGAATTGCGGAAAGTCCTGAAACTACCACGGGCACCTGAAAACTTCTCTGGAGTGGGGACCTTAGGCTCAGGTGGTAGCATCACTATGGTTTGGGCAGGTGCAGGCCCCGTTGGGGGTGTTGCCGGGTGTGAGGTTCCTTGGGTACTGGTAGAACCGGACAGGGCCAGTACCCGTTCCTCCAGCCGGGTATACCCCTGTTGGAGATTCTTCACCGCCTCGGTCAGTCCTGCCAGGTGTTGGCATAACCCCTCCATGGCGGGGGCTCCCTGCTCGGGCTCAGACATGGCTGTCTGCTACTGTCACGTACCTGGTGGTGCGAGCCCGAAATTGCAGAGAGAGACCTCCCTTGCGTCTCCCACTCCTGGTTCCCTGGTGTGGGGACAGGAGACCCAGGAGTGAGGAGGAGCACGGGTGCCTGGCAGGATCAACAGACCGGTAGAGTGACCAAGTCAACTTAGCAGACACGGTGGAGGCCTGGATAGCAGGGAAGGCTGGATACAGACTGAAGAGCTGGACCACTGGTAAAGAGGTTAGCAGAGTAGACAGGAACTGGACGGGCAGCTTAGCAGACTGGTTAGCAGAGTAGGCCGGAACCGAACAGGTAAGCAGGCTCACAGGTAAACAGGATAGCAGAGCTGGCTGGATCTGGACAAACGGCTTAGCAGACTGGTCAGCAGAGTAGACTGGAACGGAACAGGTAAGCAGGCTCACAGGTAAACAGGATAGCAGAGCTGGCTGGATCTGGACAAACAGCTTAGCAGACTGGTCAGCAGAGTAGACTGGCACTGAACAGGTAAGCAGGCTTACAGGTAAACAGGATAGCAGAGCTGGCTGGATCTGGACAAACAGCTTAGCAGACTGGTCAGCAGAGTAGACTGGAACTGAACAGGTAAGCAGGCTCACAGGTAAACAGGATAGCAGAGCTGGCTGGATCTAGACAAACAGCTTAGCAGACTGGTCAGCAGAGTAGACTGGAACTGAACAGGTAAGCAGGCTCACAGGTAAACCGGATAGCAGAGCTGGCTGGATCTGGACAAACAGCTTAGCAGACTGGTCAGCAGAGTAGACTGGAACTGAACAGGTAAGCAGGCTCAGGTAAACCAGATAGCAGAGCTGGCTGGATCTGGACAAACAGCTTAGCAGACTGGTCAGCAGAGGAGACTGGAACTGAACAGGTAAGCAGGCTCACAGGTAAACCGGATAGCAGAGCTGGCTGGATCTGGACAAACAGCTTAGCAGACTGGTCAGCAGAGGAGACTGGAACTGAACAGGTAAGCAGGCTCACAGGTAAACCGGATAGCAGAGCTGGCTGGATCTGGACAAACAGCTTAGCAGACTGGTCAGCAGAGTAGGTAGGATCTGTGCAGATGATCAGACTGGGAACAGGAAACAGAACCACTGAATGGGCTGGAGCAATGCAGGTGGTCAGGTTCGTTACAGGGATCAGACTGCAGACTGGACAGGGAACATGCAGATAATCAGAGTTCATCAGGTCAGGAATCAAACTGGTGTTGAGGTACAATGGATGAGACAGAAGGATGGTCACAACAAGCCGGGGTCGGGTACAGGCAGATAGCTGGGTAGTCCCAGGTAAGCCGGGTCAATAGGACAGATAAATCAAGATCAGATAACACACACCACAACGCTGTAGAGCAGACAGCAAAGGGCATCTGCTCAGGTCAAGTTTAAATAGGCTGGCTGGCGCTAACTAGAGCGCGCACCCGTCTCCCTGTGCACGGCTGCACACGTGCACGCGCCCGGGCGCGCATGCGCATGCGCAATGGAATCTGAGGGCGGGACGGCCCGGGTTTAGGTTTCTGGCAGGATCTTCATGACAGCTATCCAGCACACTGTGGTGAAACACTCTCCAGTGACATCCACTTCTTCCGCACTGAACAGGCCACACTCTTCGGAAACTCCCACACAGATCCCTGCAGGCAGGCCACGCGTCTCAGCAAGGAGAGAAGAAACCCAGTAGGAAGTGAAAAATGGTGGCTTCTCCTTTTTTTACATACCCAGCATGCATTTTAGTCACCTAGGGTTCATGGGTAGATAGGTGAGGCACTGTGGGTAAGTGAGTCCTTTCACAGCATAATTAAGTCACTTCCTGTTCATCTCCTATGTGGAAAATAAACAAGTCTTATTCACATTATATACCACTAGAGGGAGCCAACGCCATTCTAACAATATTATAACATTGCATAACATTAGATGGCAAAAATCCCAGCACTACATTTGAAAACCCCAAATACCTAGGGCATGGAATATCCTTTTTCTATTTGAATCTTAATAATGTAATATTCATCATTAGGACACCTTCACTAAACAAATGGCAAAGTACACTTGGCAGTAATATACCTGACCTCTTTTGGCAAAAAATATTCTCACAATCCACCAACGCCTCCAGATGTATGAACCACTGGGAGTCTTATGTAAAAATTCTTCATTTCTGGTACTTTACACCCTTGAAACTCTCTAAAATGTACCCCCAATACCTCGCTCCTTTGCTGGTGCCAATGCGGAGACCAAGGTTCCCTGACAAATATTATGTGGTCCTGCAAATCCCTCATATCATATTGGAATAAGATATTCAAACTAATAGCAGAAGTGACACATAAAGTAATTAACCCACACCCCAAAATGGCCTTACTCCACAGAGGAACTTCCCTTCAAATCCAGAACAATTATTATCCAGATACTCCAAGCAGCGAAATTGATGACTGTGAAAAACACCCAAAATACCCACTGTATCCGAAACAGTCACAACAATCAATCATCAATGCAATATAGAATGCAGATTTGCCATGCGGAATCTTTCATACTTCAAATTTGACCAAACATGGTGACTATTGCTAAACAATCCTAATTGCACACTGTTATATTGATGGTATACGATAAGCTTGAGTGTAACTTGTCCACATCTATATTATACGTGACTGGTGCTCTATCTACCTGACTATCCTGACCTGCTCCCCCCCCCCCCTCCTGTTTCGCTTCACCCTCCTTCTTCTTCCTTCCTGTTGCTTGCATACACAATAATTTACTATATTGGATTGTACAATACTTATTTGTCTAAGAACTGACCCATATAGAAAAAACTGTATCTAAGTGTGATCTCATGTACTCACAATGTTATATTTCTATGTTTAAACTCAAAAAAAAACTATTTGAAATAAAAAACTCACTTTGCATTGTTTTGTCTAGGGGTTAATGACTGTGGTGAAAATACTACATTTTTTCACTCTCCTGCAGGCCACCCTACTCCAAGGTGTATTTTTAACGATAGCTGGAGTTTAGCTGTAATGTGTTTACAAAATGGATAGCTGAATGGGGCCCAATGGATTATCCCAAAATGCACCTGCATTTGGGGCTTTAGTAATTTTCCTTCAATAATTATTGAAGTATAAAGGGCAAAGCTTTAATTATTGGTGCTATATAACATTTACAGTTAGAAACATTACAACAAACAAATGGTGAAATGAATGGACAGAAAGGCTTGACTAGTTTTGTAAAGCTTGCTTCCTAAAGTGGAAATGAACTATAGTTAGTTGTCACATCCACAAGGACTTTTTTTTTATTATCAATAGATATTCTCCAGTATGAAATCAGTATGAAATTTAAATTGGAAATTTTTACACTTTTGAAGAATAAGAATATCTAACTCATGCAATATGTTAGGAATACATTCAAAGTATGTTATTAATATCCTTTCGTTTTTTAAAGTCTCCCTGACTAATAACTGCAATTTTATTTTGTTGCATGCACAAGGGAATTTATTAAGCCAAGAAGCTCACATGAAATTAATGAAATCATTTATGCATTTCAGTGAAAAGTAATTATAGGGACATTTTTAATATTAAATGGGTGTTTTGTTCTTTTAAAAATCCAGATTTGTTTTAAAAGCTTTATTTAAAAAATAATTACAGGTCACAGTAGAAAGTTATCACGCACTGTACTAATACCTATAAACTGTGATTAGTGAATTCTTTATGTACATTATCTTCATTATTGATTGTGGAAAGTGTGTTTAACCCTTTACTGAGTATACAGTACAATTAAATATAAGTGGCCATTATGGATTATTGCACATCATCTTTGCAAATTGTGCTTCTTTATTAAATATGTTTGTATTAAGCAAATTAAGTTTCAGATTTTCACTGCATAGGAAACAAAAAGGATATGCTTCATTCTGTACTTTTGCCTGAGGTTTCACACAGGGTTCTTAATGATGTTCTTTTATTAAATGAAAATGTATATAGATTGATTAAAAAGATGACAAAACTATTGCCATGCACTAGAATTTTTTTCTACATTTTTCCTCTAGAGTCACAACATAAAAGAACAAACACAGCTGCGTGTTTTCTCACAGTCCTCCTTGTAATGTAATTTAAGATTCTAAAGAATTCAAGATGTTCAACTTATTACAGAAGGGAATTTGAATTGTAATGCCAAAATTCAGCGTTTTTGTTAGAGTTTAACTATATACTTATCTGTCAATTTGTTATGACTTTGCTACAAACCAAAGAATCTGTTTTAGCACTTGTACACTTTTATAATATTTTCTACCTATCACATATTTTCTGTGTTTTTTGTGTTATTAATTTTCCCAGCTATATTTAATTGTGTATCTTCTCCTTTTTCATAACTTTGAATATTTGCTGTTCTTCTGCCCTTTTGCAAATGTGTTGTTTTGCCATAAGTAATTAAAAATAAAATAACTAAACTTTCAGTCAGTGGCATAGCAGATAAGTAGCAATATTTCACCTGTAACTGAGTCTCTGCTCCTGTGATACTATAGGTCCTACTTAGACATATCCATGCACCATTGATATCTCTATTATCTAGAGGAAACGTGGAAGTGGTTATGGAGTCGGGGAGGAGCTTTGGAGGTTTTTGGTACTGGAGGTAACTTGGTGGTAACTTTCACTACAGGGTGAACCATAGGAAATGTGAATGCTAATTAAACTGTGAATACAAAATGAAAGCTCAAGGGCTTCTACTCATTTCCTGTGCCACAATCTCAGTGGGGCTGATTTGCTAAAGGCAATTTGGCCTTTCACGTTGACAGAGAATTTTCCCTTTGCTATGGAATTTTTCAGTGACTTAGTACATGTAGTGAAAATTTTCTTTTTAAAGAATACCTAATCATGTGCATGAAGAATATAAATATATATATATATATATATATATATATATATATATATATATATATATATATATATATATATATATACACACTGTGTGTATATAATTATTTTAGGTTTGTGGTAACCCATAGAAAATTATAAGCACATTATTGCACATTATTTACATTATTTACAGATGGAAAAGGATATAGTAAATTAAATGTATTAGTGCAAGAAATTCTCCTATGCTTCTATGTTTTATACAGCTAAGGTAAATGTACACTTTATCCCTTGCTATTCTTGTATGAATATCAGAGGAAGGAATTTAATCTCTATCTGTGTTCCCAGTGGGGAGATTTCTATCAATTCCTAAACACTATATACACTCACTGGCCGCTTTATTAGGTACAGGGGAAAAAAGAGAAAATATCCAGAGAGTGGCAGTTTTGTGAACGAAAATGCCTTGTTGATGTCTGAGGTCAGAGAAGAATAAGAAGAATAGGTTCCAGATTATAGAAAGGCAACAGTAACTCAAGTAACCACTCATTATACCCAAGGTATGCAGAATACCATCTCTGAAAGCACAACACAACGAACCTTGAAGCAGATGGGCTACAGCAGAAGAAGACCACACTTGGTGCCAGTCCTGTCAGCAAAGAAGAGGAAACTAAGGCTACAATATACACAGGCCCACCAAAATTGGACAATAGAAGATTGGGAAAATGTTGCCTGATCTGATAAGTCTCAATTTCAGCTGCGACATTCAAATGGTTGGGTCATAATTTGGCGTAAACAACATCAAAGCATGGATCCATCCTGCCTTCAACGGTTCAGACTGTTCAAAAGTGGGAAAACTTACAAATTCTTCAGGGGATCAAATAATTATTTTCCCCACTGTATATGTATATATACTGAGCAAAATTATAAATGCAACACTTTTGTGTTTGCCCCTATTTATCATGAGCTGAACGTAAAGATCTACGACTTTTTCTATGTACACAAAAGGCCTATTTATCTCAAATATTGTTCACAAATCTGTCTAAATCTGTGTTAGTGAGCACTTTTCCTTTACCGAGATAATCCATCCACCTCACAGGTGTGGCATATCCAGATGCTGATTAGACAGTAGACATGTGCCTTCGTTTTCGTCCAAATTCATTTTCGTCCAAATTTCGGGTATTTTCGTTATCGTTTTTAGCAAACGATAACGAACGTGCAGAATCCGAAAACCGAAAGATCTGACATAAACAAATGCTTTATTTTCATTTTCATTGCAACAGTTCGATATAGATAGGAGATTCGACATGACGCTGACAATAAAGATCTGTGTCCATCGTACCTGTGGTCGAATGTGCCTAACCTTAGCTCTATTAGTTCAAGATTGTTCTACATAGAGAGAAAAGATTCGACATAGAGAGAAAAGATTCGACATTATAGAGACAATAGCAAAAAAGGTTGAATGTGCCTAACCTAACTCTGTTAGTCCAAGATTATTCGACGTAGAAAGAAAAGATTCAACATGAAGATTCGACGAAGCAGTCGCCACGAGCGGACATTTATGGTCAAATGCTCCGCCCATAGGCTATAGAAGAATTCTAATGTTGGTTGACTAGTAATTATAATTAATAAATATAATTATTACTAGTGTCATACAACTTTAGAATTCTACTATAGCTTGTAAGCGGAACATTCGACCGGAAAAGTACGATTGTGGCGTCGTACAGTTTAGCTGCTCCATCAAATCTTCTTAGAACATTCGACAGACACCATGAGCCTTCAATGACAGATTCAACCTTAATTATTTCGTCTTTTTGGATGAATGCATTTTTTAACGAAACAAAATAAATAAAAACGACATTCGGGAGTAACTAAATACATTTATTTTTCGGACAAAAACGAAATTCCAAAACAAAATATTTCAGTGTGCACATGTCTATTAGACAGCATTATAATTGCACAGGTTTGCCTTAGGCTGGCCACAATAAAAAAACACTCTAAAATGTGCAGTTTTACTGTATTGGGAGGGTCCAAAAACCAGTCAGGATCTGGTGTGACCACCATTTGCCTCATGCAGTGCAGCACATCTCCTTCGCATAGATTTGATCAGGTTGTTGATTGTGGCCTGTGAAATGTTGGTTCATTCCTCTTCAATGGCTGTGCGAAGTTGCTGGTTATTGGCAGGAACTGGAACACGCTGTCGTATACGCCGATCCAGAGCATCCCAAACATGCTCAATGAGTCACATGTCCGGTGAGTATGCTGGCCATGCAAGAACTGGGATGTTTTCAGCTTCCAGGAATTGTGTACAGATCCTTGTAACATGGGGCCGTGCATTATCATACTGCAACATGGAGGTGATGGTCGTGTCGGAATGGCACAACAATGGGCCTCAGGATCTCGCCACGGTATCTCTGTGCATTCAAAATGCCATCAATAAAATGCACCTGTGTTCATTGTCCATAGCATAGGCCTGCCCATACCATAACCCCACCGCCACCATGGGCCACTCGATCCACAACATTGACATCAGCAAACTGCTCACCCACACAATGCCATACACACTGTCTGCCATCTGCCCTGTACAGTGAAAACCAGGATTTATCTGTGAAGAGAACACCTCTCCAAAGTGCCAGATGCCATTGAATGTGAGCATTTGCCCACTTAAGTCAGTTATGATGACGAACTGCAGTCGGGTCAAGACCCCCCGATGAGGACGACGCACATGCAGATGAGCTTTCCTGAGATGGTTTCTGACAGTTTGTGCAGAAATTCTTTAGTTATGCAAACCGATTGTTGCAGCAGCTGTCCGGGTGGCTGGTCTCAGACGATCTTGGAGGTGAAAATGCTGGATGTGGAGGACCTGGGCTGATGTGGTTACACGTGGTCTGTGGTTGTAAGGCCAGCTGGATGTACTGCCAAAAAAATGCCTTTGGAGACGGCTTATGGTAGAGAATAGAACTTTCAATTCAAGGGCAACAGCTCTGGTGGACATTCCTGCAGTCAGCATGCCAACTGCACGCTCCCTCAAAACTTGCGACATGTGTGGCATTGTGCTGTGTGATACAACTGCACATTTTAGAGTGTGAAAAGTCATAGATCTTTGAGTTCAGCTCATGATAAAAAGGGGCAAACACAAAAGTGTTGCGTTTTTATAATTTTGCTCAGTGTATATATATATATATATATATATATATATATAGTGCAGCGCTACTGACGTGATAACTCTCAATATCAAACCTTGTGCAAATTATATTCATAAATTAAACATGTTTAATTTATGAATATAATTTGCACAAGGTTTGGTATTGAGAGTTATCACATCAGTAGTGTTGCACTATATACATTATATATATATATATATATATATATATATATATATATATATATATATATATATATATAAAGATTTTGTTAAAAAAAAGACCCTTTGTTGATTGCCTGAATAGCCTATGGATTCCTATATCTTTTTTTTAACCACTTGACCGCGAGAAGATTTACCCCGCTTCATGACCAGGTCATTTTTTTCATAGTGTCTACAAACTATGGGATATGTTTATTTATTTTTATGTATTTATTTTACTAGTAATGGTGGTGATCACTGACTTATAGGGATACTGCAATATTGCACTGTCACTGTACTAATTTCACTGGGTGGGAAAAGTTTAACATCAGGGGCCACTAAGCTGTGGGAGGTGCCTTTACTAGGGGAAGACATGGATCCATGTCCCTGCTTTGCAGAGACATAGGATCCATACCTTAACTCCTGTCAGAACAGCGACCTGCCTTGTTTACATAGACAGACCACTATTCTGCCTCTCTGCTCAATCATCAGCGGGTGTTGGCAGACATCGAGTCCACGGTACCTGCTGCTGGGATCCCACTGTGTGTGATCAGTTTCCGATCGTGTGTATGCAATTCTGACGCATGCTCGGAAACAATTCAACGCATGCTCAGAAGCATTAAATTTCCCTTTTATAGTGCAGTCGAACGTTTAAGGCGTGGTGTTATTGACCGTTGGAATTTGGTGTGACCGTGTGTAGGCAAGACAGTTTGGAGCGAAATTCCGTCGGAATTCCGACGGGAAAACCATCAGAGCTTTTTCCGCCGAGAATTCCGACCGTGTGTACGCGACATTAAGCATGAAAGGGATAATCAATAGCTTTTTATATTTTTTTGTCTTATTATTCAAAAACAGGAATTTAAATATTGCCCTCATAGTTTTCACTGTGTGTATACCACACATCATTTTCAGTAATAATAAACAAGCTGCAAATGATATCTCTGACATGGGAGTTTGATATTTTGTAGTTGATTGATAGTGTCCAACTGCAAGAAACTTATGTTCTAAGCTCCTGTGAAATACCAGTTCAAATATTTGTGATGGTTTAGATTCTTTGACATTGACAGATGTTTGCCTATAAATTCATACATGGAGCAGAAAATGTTCAGGAATTATTCACAGGAACACAGGAAATGCAGTGAGATCATTTAAAACGTTAGCATGCATAAATCTAAACTGTGACATTTTTTGTTATTCCATAGGAATTTGAAAAAGTTAAAATAAAAAAAAATGTCAACATAGTATAGGGAGAAAATAATCCAGATTCACTTACATCCTACATCTTTGTTGGTGGTAGGTGAGGTTTAAACATAAGTCACATGAAATTATACCTGATTAGAAAGTTCAGTCTGAGCACTGCACACATCAACAGCTGTTTCATGACAGACAGACTAAGCTGCAAAGCTAAATGCATTTATAAAGAAATAGCATCCTACACTGTATCCAGTTATTTTATCATTTGCTAGATATGCATTCTCTCACGGTGTCCTATTTCCAGAATGTATTTTGCTCCAACATATTACACTGTGCTTTACAGAGTATGTTGTACAATTCATGAAAGTGCTGTCAAACTTAAACTTATACACAAAAGGCAGTTTAATTTGAAGTCAGACAAAGTTTAATTCAGGTAAAAAATACTGCATAAGTACCAGCATCTTTATAGTTATTTACTGCAATCCCCCACACAGCAAATGTGGGATCGGGAAGGGGAACAGTGCTCTCAATCTAAAGCTGCCCATAGATGATACCGTTTTCCTTCCTGCAACCATGGGTTGGAGCTATCTCTGCTATGATTATTGCTAGTCACTAGAGCTGCTGACAATGATTGCATTCGAAAAATCCGACATGCTGGTTGTATCCAAGTCGATCGATGGATCGACTTGGGTACAATCAGCCTGCCCACACATGCCTCGAATCTTGGCCTGTCCCTGCTGAACCAGTTGAGATTCAAAAAGTCTATGGCTGGCTTAAAATGGTTGTAAACCCTTTTAAAAAATTCCATAAAAAAAAAAAACCCTGCAAGACAAAGGCATAATGAGCTAGAATGCATAGCATACTAGCTCATTATGAATTACTTACCTGAGTTTGAAGCCTCCGCAGCGGTCCTCGTTCACCACTCTGACGGCCGACATCTCCCCGGGGGGTTCCGGTATCGCGGCTCCAGAACTGTGATTGGCCAGAGCCACAATGACGTCACTCCCGTATGTGCCATTGCTTCAGTTTGCTTAAGTGGGCATGTGCCGATGACGTCGGCACATGCAAATACAGGGATATCTCCTAAACCGTGCAGGTTTAGGAGATATCCAGTGCAGCTACAGGTAAGCCTAATTATAGGCTTTCCTGTAGTATAAAGTCGCTGTAAAGGGTTTACAACCACTTTAACATCAGGAGCTTACTAGCAGTCATCAGCAGTGTTGGTCATCTTACTTTAAAAAAGTAATTAGTTACGTTACAAATTACTTCTCCCAAAAAAGTAATTGAGTTAGTAACTCAGTTACTACATTGGAAAAGTAATTAGTTACTCAGAAAAGTAACTGTGATTTTTTTTTTTTATATTCTTAGGGGCGGGTCTAGTATTACTGTAAGCAAGGGGCGCGTTCCCCCTGCACGTCTATTTCCCCTCTGCACCCCCCTGCACGTCTGTTCCCCCAACACATATATCTGTTTCCCCTCTGTACCCCACTACACATCTGTCCCCCCACACACGTATATCTGTTCCCCCTCTGTACCTCACTACACGTCTGTTCCCCCCCCACACACATATATCTGTTCCCCCTCTGTACATCTGTCCCCCCCAAACTCACGGATCGGATCGTTGCTTGGATCAGAGTCACGGATCGGATCATTTTTTCGGATCAGCAAATAATAATTGAATTTGCAAAAACCTGTGAAAATTCCACCACCATAAAGCCCCCACTGTAATATCCACAATCTCACCCACTGTAATATCCACGTCATCTCCTCAACTGCAATATTGGCTGAGTATGGCTGGGTATGGCTGAGCATGGCTGGCTATCGCCGAGTATGGCTGGGTATTACCGTGTATTGCAGAGTATGGCTGGGTATTACCGAGTATTGCAGAGTATGGCTGGGTATGGCAGAGTATTGGCAGGGTGTTGCAGAGTATTGGCAGGGTGTTGCAGAGTATTGGCAGGGTGTTGCAGGGTGTTGCAGAATATTGGCAGGGTGTTGCAGAGTATTGGCAGGGTGTTGCAGAATATTGGCTGGGTATCGCAGAGTATTGGCTGGGTATTACCGAGTATTGCAGAGTATTGCAGAGTATGGCTGGGTATTACCGAGTATTGCAGAGTATTGCAGAGTATGGCTGGGTATTACCGAGTATTGCAGAGTATGGCTGGGTATTACTGAGTATTGCAGAGTATTGCAGAGTATGGCTGGGTATTACCGAGTATTGCAGAGTATGGCTGGGTATTACCGAGTATTGCAGAGTATGACTGGGTTTTACAGAGTATTGCAGAGTATGGCTGGGTATTACGGGGTATTGCAGAGTATGGCTGGGTATGGCAGAGTATTGCAGAGTATGGCTAGGTATTACGGGGTATTGCAGAGTATGGCTGGGTATGGCAGAGTATGGATGGGTATTACGGGGTATTGCAGAGTATGGCAGAGTATGGCTGGGTATGGCAGGGTGTTGCAGAGTATTGGCAGGGTGTTGCAGAGTATTGGCAGGGTGTTGCAGTGTGTTGCAGAGTATTGGCAGAGTGTTGCAGAGTATTGGCAGAGTGTTGGCAGAGTATTGGCAGAGTATTGGCAGAGTGTTGCAGAGTATTGGCAGAGTGTTGCAGAGTATTGGCAGAGTGTTGCAGAGTATTGGCAGAGTATTGGCAGAGTATTGGCAGAGTATTGCAGAGTATTACCTGGGTATTGCAGGGTGTTGCAGAGTATTGTCAGGGTATTGGCTGGTACTGCAGAGTATTGGCAGGGTATGTGCTGGCATCCGATCTCTCCCCTCCACTGTACAGATCTGTACACAGAGGGGAGAGAGGAACCGGCGTCATCTTGACGCCGGTTTGTTTACAAGTGATCGCTGCGTCATTTGACGGAGCAATCACATTGTAAACGGCCGAGATGGCCGCCACTCCGGAGCTAGGCCGAAGCCGCGGCCTTTCCTAAGGCCGAGGCCGCGGACGGCTCCGCGGATCGCGGCGAGTAATTGCGGTAACGCCGCCCCAGTAATGGGAATGGCGTTACCGCGAGGGGAAGAGTAATCAGTTAGATTACTCGTTACCCTCTAAAGTAACGGCGTTACATAACGCCGTTTACTTTAATCGCATTTCTTACATCACTGGTCATCAGTCACTCATGGTGATGTTCCTTTATTGTTTAATCTTTAGGCTGTAGGCAGATTGGTGACTAAGTTGTATTGCTTAATTATAATAAGGGAAAGTAAATTCACTGACATGACTTGGCTGTTCAGAATTGTAAATCTTTTTGCACTTATTCCAGTTTTATATAAGTATTATGCTGCGTACACACGATCAGATTTTTTGATGGGAAATGTTGGATGTGAGCTTGTTGGTGGTAAGTCCTTGATTCTGAGCCTGCGTGTTTGTACTTTTAGGCTGTGGGCAGATTGGTGACTAAGTTGTATTGCTAAATTATAATAAGGGAAAGAAAAATTCACTGACATGACTTGGCTGTTCAGAATTGTAAATATTTTTGCACTTATTCCAGTTTTATATAAGTATTATGCCGCGTACACACAATCAGATTTTTCGATGGGAAATGTTGGATGTGAGCTTGTTGGCGGTAAGTCCTTGATTCTGAGCATGCGTGTTTGTACTTTCGACTTTTGTCCGACGGACTTGTGTACACGCGATCGAAAAGTCCGACAACACACATTTGTTGGCGGGAAATTTGAGAACATGCTAGCCAAAATTTGTTGGCGGAAAGTCCAACAGCAATTGTCAAATGGAGCATACACATGGTCGGGCTTTCCACCAACAAGCTCACATCCAACATTTCCCCTCAGAAAGTCTGATCGTGTGTATGGGGCATAACAGAAATTTAGGACATTAACATTTTCATTTATAATAGTTTTAATTTTATATAAAAATAGAAATGTTATGTTAGTTAGTTTAGTAGTCCTAAATAAACAATTTTTCTGGCATCAATAGTTTTTGCCTCACCAATAATTATATAAAATAATTGTAAGCATTTTTTTTTTTTTAAATCAAGTCACTTTTTATTAACATTTTGTACAATATAACATACAAGTACACACAAAAAAGAAATCCCATTCACAGAATACAGTAAGTTCCAGTGTGTATATCTAGATAAAGTACAGTTGGTTATACATTTCAGAGACTGCTTATTAAAGATACAACATTTAAAGCCTCTAATAATGCCTCCTTAATAATTGCCCAGGAAGTTGAGCTGGTTAATCTGATGGCATGCAAAACCTCAATTTTACAAAGTATGGGACCATGTTGATCATTGTAGAGCAACAACATTATCATCTACAGCCATGGCCAAAAGTTAGTAGAAAGACACAAGTATGAAATTTCACAAAGTCTGCTGTCTCAGTTTTTATGATGGCAATTTGCATATACTCCAGAATGTTATGAAGAATGATCAGATTAATTGAAATAAATTGCAAAGTCCCTCTTTGCCATGAAAATGAACTTAATCCCATAAAAAAAAAAATTTCCACTGCCTTTCAGCCCTGCCACAAAAGGAACAGCTGACATCATGTCCGTGATTCTCTTGTTAACACAGGTGTCATTCTTGTCTAGGACAAGGCTGGAAATCACTCTGTAAAGCTGATTGAGTAAGAATAACAGAATAGAAGCTTTAAAAGGAGGGTGGCGCTTGAAATCATTGTTCTTCCTCTGTTAACATGGTTGTAAACCCTTACAGACCACTTTGACCTACAGGTAAGCCTAGATTAAGGCTTACCTGTAGGTCCAAGAAATATCTCTTAAACCTACACAATTTAGGAGATATTTGCAAATGACGGGCACCACTGTCTACGGCACATGCGCCGCAAGTGAAGCCGAACATGCCGTCAGTAAAGACTCCCGCACGCATGGGAGTGACATCATCGTGGCTCCGGCCAGTCACAGCGCCGGAGCAGAGGTACCCGGAAGTCACTCCGGGTATCATGGCAGCGGCGGAGGAGGTGGCCACGGACCGATGCGGGGGCTTCGATCTCAGGTAAGTCGTTCATAATAATGATTCATTATGCCTTTGCCTTTTTTTTTTTTTGACTTTACTTCCTCTTTAACAATGGTTACCTGAAAGGAAACACATGCAGTCATCATTGCTTTGCACAAAAGGGATTTACAGGCAAGGATAATGCTGCTACGAAGATTGCACCTAAATCAACCATTTATCGGATCATCAAGAACTTCAAGGAGAGAGATTCAATTGTTGAGAAGAAGGCTTCAGAGCACCGAAGAAAGTCCAGCAAGCGCCAGGACTGTCTCCTCAAGTTTACTCAGCTGCAGGATCTAGACACCACCAGTGCAGAGCTTGCTCAGGAATAGTAGCAGGCAGGTGTGAGTGCATCTGCACGCACAGTGAGGAGAAGACTTTTGAAGGATAGCCTGGTGTCAATAAGGGCAGCAAAGAGGCCACTTCACTCCAGGAAAAACATCAGAGTTATAATCTGCAAAAGATACAGGGATTGGACTGCTGAAGACTGGGGTAAAGTCATTTTCTCTGATGAATCCCCTTTCAGATTATTTGGGGCATCCAGAAGAAACCTTGCCCGGAGAAGAAAAGGTGACCGCTACCATCAGTCCTGTGTCATGTCACCAGTAAAGCATCCTGAGACCATTCATGTGTGGGCTTGCTTCTCAGCCAAGGGAGTGGGCTCTCTCACAATTTTGCCTAACACAGCCATGAATAAAGAATGGTACAAAAACATCCTCCCTACCATTTAAGAACAGTTTGGTGATGAACAATGCCTTTTCCAGCATGATGGAGCACCTTGTCATAATACAAAAGTGATAACTAAGTGGCTTGGGGAACAAAACATCGGCCAGGAAACTCCCCAGACCATAATCCCCTTGCGAACTTGTGGTCAATCCTCAAGAGGCAGGTGAACAAAAAAGTCCCACAAATTCTGACAAACTCCAAGCATTCACAAAAAAAGGGGTGTTTATATTTTCTGCCCTCCTATTTAAAACACCGCTCTGCGCTCCTTGGGTTTGTGTACTAGTATTTGGGATGGTGGGTGATCAAGATCCCAAAAAAGTGCTCATATATATAAATAAATAAATAAATATATATAATATGTGATAATAAATATATAGGTAAATGAAAATATATATTTAGTGAAAACCTGTGTATATTAAAATATAATTAAATAAATGAATATCAAAGGTGTGTGTGTGAGTGATAGAATTGGATACTCAGGTTGTCTGTGAAGGACAATTCAAGTAAAAATGTGAGGGTATAGGAGATCTATATACACATTTTGAAGCAGCTGCTTATGCAAACAAGAGTATTGGAAAATGTACAAATATACGGCTTGACAGATAGAATGACTTTAGGTTGTGTCCGCCCGGTATTTGTAGCAGCGCTATATGGTATTTTCACAGTTTAATGTGAATAAATTATTGGAGAGAGTGCATATTCAAAAAATTCATATCTAATAAATAATGTGGAATACTTATTGCAGAATAATAAATATTTGAATAAAAAAATAATATATTATATTAAAGTAACGCCCTCGAGAAGAAGTCGGAAATGACGAAACGCGTCAGGGCGTAGGTCAACAGGAAGTGACGTCAGACGTATTTGCGGTCCACGGTGCGCTCCACGGCTATCCGGACAGGAAGGACGCTGTTTGCCTCGCTGAAGGCACAGAAAAACTCCACATCCGGCCAGAGCAGGCACAGTACACCGCTACACTTATTCTTGAATGCTGTTTTTTATCTGGTTTTCGGTACGCAGAACCCACTAGGGGGGATTTGTATAGATACCATATAATTTTTAATAATTTTTACAAATTAAAGGGAAATTATTTCAATAAATATTTTAAGCAATATTACGCTATGTGGCCCAATATTTGTCTCCACACATGTACATATAAATAAACCACGCTGAGGATGATATGATTGACTGATACTGGAGGAAAAGGCTGGTCCCTGGTTATATCTACCCACAAGGTTTTATTTGCTGATGTTGGAGGAGAAGGTCCACACAAATTTTTACTACAGGCGCATATAAAGTATATTTCTGGTGAGTGTACCCCCAAAAGGGGACAGTCTTCCCACACGGTGAAATCTATGGTGGAAGTCACGGAATCTCAGCACAAGAATTTATAACTTTAGAACTGTCACAAATTATTGCTCATACTTACGTGATTGGATGATCTTGTGGAACACGTGGACTTTTTAGCACTCTGTTGTTTTGGAGACACGCTTGTTTTATCCATATATTCATTTATTGATTCAACTCTTTTACATAATTTAATATTCATATAATTTAATATTTTTATTCACGTGCACTTTTAATATATTACTTTAATATAATATATTATTTTTTTATTCAAATATTTATTATTCTGCAATAAGTATTCCACATTATTTATTAGATATGAATTTTTTGAATATGCACTCTCTCCAATAATTTATTCACATTAAACTGTGAAAATACCATATAGCGCTGCTACAAATACCGGGCGGACACAACCTAAAGTCAAACTCCAAGCATTGATTATGCAAGAATGGGTTGCCATCAGTCAAAATGTGACCCAGGCTTGGATTGACAGCATGCCAGGGGGAATTGCAGAGGTCTGGAAAAAGAAGGGTCAACACTTCAAATAAACCTTAAACCTAATGTAATTGTCAATAAAAGCCTTTGACACTTATGAAATGCTTTAATTATACTTCAGTATACCATAGTAACATCTGACAAAAAGATCTAAAAACACTGAAACAGCAGACTTTGTGAAAATTTATATTTGTGTCATTCTCAAAACTTTTGGCCACTGCTGCGGATTAATTGAAGAAAGCAAGAGTGGAGGAGTCCAACCCTGGAGAGGATAGCTAGGGGGACTAAATGTTTTAATTTATTATTATTTTTGGACGGCCCCTATGTTAGTAGATTCATTTTTTCCCTTTCCAGTACAGTACTTACTGCATTACACCACTGTGCAAAGGTAGGGGAGCGGAGTTAGGTGAAATCCAGCGTTATGCTATTAATTTGGAGGATAAAAATAACAAACGGGTCATTAAAATTCTATGTGCAGGAGATAATCCGTCAGCAGGAAGAAATTTGACTGGCTACAGCGGGCAATGCATCAGTAATGGGGTCTGGAAACAGCAGTCTGAAGCTCCTTTAAAGTAATGGGAGAATCTAGAAAATTTTGATCTTCCTCTGAAAAGTCTGGTGACATTATGGAGCTCAGAAATTGTTGTAAGGAAGGATCCTGAAACAATAAGGAAGCATAGAAGTGTTTTTGTTCCAACCAGACAGCTTGACGTTCTTTAGAGGGATTTGTAATGTATCTAGAGGTACTGCCTCGGTTATCCTGGTTTCCCATTCCCTAGACTTCTTCTTAATCTTAGAAATTTGAGCAATGGAGGTACTCCATAAAAAGGCCTTTGAAGAAACCCAGACTATGAATATGTGTGTGGATTGTTTATTGATTAGCAGGAACTTTTGAAGGGCAAGCACTATACTTTTAGGAGAATGGAGAAGGTTCAATCAGTATGGATTAACCTTTCAGTAGTGTGGAGTTGGTACAGTCATAGTAAGAACCAAAAGGAAGTGGTCTAAGAGCCCTCTAGCAGAATATTCAGCCTTTTCTAACAAAAGAAGGTAAAGGGGGACTTCCAAGTGCTAAATCAATTCTTGATGAGACCAGGTGGGTACGAGAAAAGCATGAAAAATATTTTTCCTTCTGCTGTTTCAACCTCCAAATGTCAGTAAGGTCTATTTTTCTTATTATATAGAGCTAAGGGGTATTAGGATTTGGATGGTTAGTAGCATTATATTTATCCATTGCAGTATTCAAATAATTGTTAAAATTCCCTAAAACCAGTAAGGGGAGGTCTGGTTTATCAGCTATGAAATGCAGTAGATCCCAGAGTACCCCAGATGAGTATGAAGGATTAATGTAAATATTGGCCAGGATGCCTTGCTGTGTAGTACACAGAACAAAAAGACACACTGACCCAATTTCTCCACCTTGGCCTGTCTGCAGGTGAATTCCACACCTTTAACAGTGAGTACGGACACTACTCTAGAATACATCTACTGTATGTCTTTTAAATACAGTTTCCATATGCTTCACCTTGTTTGTTTTGATATACAATTATGTAAGTGTTGTTTTACCTTTTAACCGCCATTTCTACATATTTTTACATTCTTCTATTTATTTGTTTCTGTACATTCTTTTTTTTCTCTGACAGCCCTAAGGAAGTGAGGAGGGGGGGGTCACTGTTCCCCCGAAACGCATTGACCTGATCATATGTTGCTACTTTCAATAAAACGATAATTGGATATCGGGCACCTCTTTTTTATCTACCTTTAAAAGTACATGCGGAAACAATCTCAAGGCCATACCCAGAGGTAGCACCCCAAGCCCCAAAAAGGGCTTACTGACACCTTTCTCTTAAGTCGGGCAGATATCATCAGGAGAGAACTCTCCCAACCCACCCCCACCATTAACCACCCATAGACCCACAACTGAGTGAGTCAGTCCAGGGCGATCTCCAACCCTAAAGAGCTAGAACAGGAGATGTAATTGGAGTGGAATTGAGTTTGATATTGACATTGCTTCAAGTAGTAAAGTGTTTTGGGGTGGAGATATGTCTCCTTCAGGCAGACCAGAGAGGGAGAGAATCGTTTTCAAGAAATTACAACACTGCCCTTAGTCATTAAATAAAGATATGAAATTCAGAAGAGGAACATTAGCGAGGGAGTTCTGTAGGACACTATAATGCCAAGAAGAGTCATAGGAAATGTAGTCTGAAGCATAGTTACCCAAACCTAAAGTTCAGAGTGAGGTGACAAGGAGGATATCACAGAGTCTGATACAGCTGGAACAAGTTCTACAGAAGACTAACAAAAAACTGCAAAAAACATACAAAAACAGTATATGGAGTCTAGGTTGAAACCAAACAAACAAGCTGAAGAGGTGTGCTACTATATTTAAAAAAAAGATGAAGTACCTATCTTCTATCAAATCAAGACTAACAAAAACTAATAAGAGGCAAAATAATTGACTTTCATGATACTGTATGAACTTACAATACTCAGATATATTATAAAAGTACAAATTTTTAACATAGAATCAGTAAAAATTACCTAAAGGGACACATTTATACATAACCACAATACTGCAAAGGTCCCATGAGGGACAAAAAAAAATTATTAAAATTGTGTGTTATGTATATATGTGTGCCTTACATTTGTACTTTATAATATATCCGAGTATTGTAAGTTCATATCGTACCATGAAAGTCCATTTTTTTTGCCTCTTATTAGTATTTGTTATTCTCAAACAAGCTGCTCATGGGAGCTACCACAAGGGGGCCATGCTGTAGGTCAGCACAATTGAAATTTGTGTAGGGTTGTGACATTTGCAGCAAATGGTGAAGCTGACTCCATACACTGAAGATCTCCTACTGTAATTGGAAGACAACATGGTGGGTGAGGCACTTCTTGAGCAAATATCGTAAACAAAGTGCTGCTCACAGGGATCCTGCCATTTAGAGGCCACTGTGGGTGTGCCAAAGAACTGAGTATTGCATTGTGCCACTATGCGCAGCTTTGCAGGGTACATCATAGAATAGGATGTGTCCAGTTTTGTAGGTGTTTTCTCACATTAGAGTATTTTGCAGGCTGGCACTGGACCTTAGCAGAAAAGTCTGTAAAGAACTATAGCTTTGATCCCACCACCTTCAGGTCAGTACATTGCCTAGCCTTCTGAAGTATAATGTCCTTATCTTTATAATTCAGTAATTTAGGAAGAAATGGTCTAGGAGGAGCGCCAGCAGGTGTTTGTCTAGAGGGGACCCTGTGTGTATGCTCCACAAAAAGGAGAGGGGTAAAGCTGTCAGCCCCAAAAGTGTCCTTTAACCATCCTTCAATAAACTTCCCATAGGGCCTTCCCTCGGAATGTTCCAGTAGCCCCACAATGCGGACATTATTCCTCCAAAGTCTATTCTCCAAGTCTTCTAATCTCTGGTAATGAGAGCAGAGTTTCTGAGCTGTGGGTTTGGAGGACTGTAACAGAGGTTAACACTGTCCTCAAGCAAGATGACCCTGCTCTGCTATGACCCTTTCTCTGAAATTTCTCATGTCTTGTCTAATCAGTTACACATTTTCCCTAATGCTGTTCAGGTCCTATGTTAGAGTAGATAGTGATGTGTTGCAGGTGAAACCACCATGAGGATATCAGACAGAGGAGGCTTGTTATCACTGGTGGCATGTGTAGCATGTGCAGGGTCTGTGTCATGGCTGCTGGTAAAACTGAATGTTTTCTGCAGAATTTACCCATGTGTCTGTATCTTTAGCCACAGAAAGAGAGTCCCCTGCTTCAGGCATATCGTGTGAAGCAGGAAGTGCAGTGAAGCTGTTTGTAGCGACTTAAAAAAAAACAGGGTTGCTACAGGGTTTGTAGGGGATCAAAGTCTTGCTGTCTGGCTGGGTTTGGATGAAATGTGCCCTTTGTAGGATGATGGAAATTAGGATGGGATCAGAGAGCTGCTGTGGATGCGACCACTTACATCTTCATCCAGCCACATCCCCCAAGTGTAAGCTTTAATTAAACAATCCAAAGTAATCCTGACCTGGCTAAAATGTGTCTAAGGTAACAAAAGGCTTAATGTATATGTACCTTTTCTGTGCCTGTAAGTGTCTCACAAAGCACACCTTTATCTTTACCCTTGACTCCAAGAACACAATTAGGTGTCTTGACTGTGTTATGTAGCTTTG
The DNA here is from genome assembly GCA_028564925.1 of Lithobates sylvaticus. Lineage (NCBI taxonomy): Eukaryota > Metazoa > Chordata > Amphibia > Anura > Ranidae > Lithobates > Lithobates sylvaticus. The sequence goes on from CM053030.1 coordinate 410,957,387, forward strand.
CAGTTCTTGTAGGTAGAGGATTTAACCATTTTTTTATTGCATGTTATCTCATATTCATGATTGTACATTGGTATAATAATGCAACAATACATGAGCAAAGCACAGACTTACAACTGCTAAATATTTTAGAAAGGATTACTTATTCATGATAAAATAAACATTGCTATTATATTTGACACATATAACATCAGATTTCCATTTATCTGTGAGTGAAGAGGCACTTAAAGCTTTATTTGGCACATCCCAATTTATAGCATTAATATGGATTATGTTTAACAGGAAAAAATATAAAATGTATTATACTGTATAAAACATTTAACAATAATTTATTAATACCTTATTAGCGTATTAATACCATTGGGAATTTCATGGAATGGTATATGTGACATATCCCGGCAGAAAACCTTTAAATCTGAAAGGTGGGAAAAGGCATAAATTGATATTTGCACTTTAGTCTATAGTAGTTGACATCCATAAATTAACTGTTTTGTGCTGAGAAGCAGTCACAGTGCCATTAGGACCTACATGCAAGTACAAGTAATGTCCCATTTCACATGAATTTGAGTGTATTTTCTAGTATTTTGATTTTGTGCCTGTACAATCCAAGCTATGAGTACAGAAGTAATCCAGACTATTTGAAAAATAGGTGGGCCAACCATTAAGGAACATTTGTATAATACAGAAAAGGAGTTTGGAAGAAAGTAAGGCAAACAATACAATTTTTTCAATATGTGCAAAGTATACCGCATTTTTGTAGAACATGAAATAAAACGAAATAACACATTAATAATTCAAGTATATACTAACCAAGGACATATATTTCATAAACAGCAGGAATATGCAATTATCGGACCTCCAGCTGTTGCAGAACTACAAGTCCCATGAGGCATAGCAAGACTCTGACAGCCACAGGCATGACACTCAGAGGCAGAGGCATGATGGGACTTGTAGTTTTGCAACAGCTGGTGGTCCTCTAATTGCATATCCCTGCTGCAGTCATTCATTGGTTTAATTTTTTCCTTTATGTTCACTTGGTAATTCTGACAGTAACACACTTGCTGTTCTAGAGGAACAGCACTTACCCACTGTACTGTACTTTTGAGGAGCAGCATTGTCACTATAGGATACTTCATTAGGACTACAGAACCCCAACCCCTCTCCTAATCTCTATAACATAGTAAGGATGGCATTCTCTAGTTCACAGAGGTAACCTGGGCAGGAAGATAAGACTGCTTGAGACACCATTGCAGAGTGCACAGGACCCAGAATAAAACTGAATTTATGACAGGATCAACAGCCATTTGTGCAGTTACCTAACAGGTATAACAAAACACTTATTCTAAATGGTTTATAACAGACTAAAAGGGAGCACGTAAGAAAAGTTTACATATACTGTACATTAAGCAGCAATAATGGAAAACAAAACAATTTACAAACAATGCAAATAACAATTCCATGGTAATTACTATCAAACAACACATTACACTGACCATGAAATACAATCCTTCATAGAAAAATACAAAGAATAGCCAAACAGAAAAAAAAAAAGAAACAATTTACAAAAATATAAAAAGCAATGGATCCAGGTAAGCATAAACCAATTGTATATAAATTGTGTAGAAAAAGATTAAAACTCACGCTCAGTGTATGGAACTGCAGCACACAAATATCTGCATACAGGACATAAAAAATTTAATAAAACAAAAATAGGTGCACGTGTGCCCTTTAATTGCAATCACGAAGTGAAACAAAACCAGAAAAATATAAACATTAATAATAAGAGCAAAACATAAATGCATATGTGCCAAAAAGTCAAAAAATTATATAAAAAGTCAAAAAAATTATATAAAAGTCCACCAGTGACTCATGGTGATTTACGTGACATTCAAATGAATATAAATGCTTTCAGTGTTCAGGTGCCACACCTCCATGCACAGCCAGTTAGCAGAAAAAAGATCACAGAGCACTTTGAATAATACTGAAGGTCCTGTCAATCAGCTCCAGTGTGATAAAAACAGAGGCTAACTGTTTCCTTAGCCTACACTCTAATCCACATATAATGGCCGAATGAAACAAAGGAGAAGTCTCATAGTGCAGTACAGCTTAAAACATGAATGTATTTCAAAGTATTGAACTCACATGTTCAGTAGAGTTGGACGAACGGTTCGGGCCGAGCAAAGGTTTGGCACAAACATTGCCTGTTTGTGGGCGCACGGTGGGATGTTTGCCCGCCGAGCACCCCACAATGCACTGCGTCCTGCACAGTGCATTCTAGGGCCCTAACTGGATAAAGCCTTGCACCTGACCACTGGCTAGGTGCAAGGCTTTGCCAATTAGGGCACAGAGCACTGTCAGAGCCCTGACTGGACAAAGTGATGATCACTTTGTCCAATCATGGCTCAGTGCTCATAGTCCCACCCCACATTATAAAAGGTTCCTTCCCTCAGGAAGCTTTTGCAGTGTGTTGGAGTGAAGATGGATAGAGCAGGGCTCAGTTTGCTACTAGCGAGTTAGTGTGAGTATAGTGTAGTGTCAGTGTAGTGTGTTAGTGTAGTGCAGTGTTTAACATAGCATTACATAACATTTAGTGCTGTATACAATGTTATATGTCAACACAGAGTGGTACTGTGGACATAACTTCATACAGTGTGCCTCATCCTAAATTGCAGTAGTAGTAAAAGTATAAGTAGAATGTAGTACTAGGGCACTTTATTTACTAGTTAAATCTTTTGGAGCAATATCTTACACCAACCCTCGCTGTCATCTGTAGGTGTGCCTTGACTACCCCCATATCTACCTGCCTTTTCAGTACATTGTATACCATATTGTGAGTACTGCCACTGCTTTTGGCAATTTTGTACACTATTTGTTAAATGCAATAGTGATTGTGATACTAATTGCACTATTCATATCTTGTTCAGAAAAAAATTCCCTTTTTTAAACTCTTAAGCTCTTGAAGAAGCATGTCTGTCACAAAACATGTCAAGCAGGACTATGAACTGTACATCATCCCCCCTTTAAGAAATCACCACTGGGTACTAGGAGACTAGGAATATCTCTCCCATGACTCCTGTTGTCTTGTACTATCTTGGGAGTCCTCTCCCAATTATGAGGGCTGATGGTGATACCAGTAATATGAATTGTTGTATGTTAAAAAAAACTGTGATGGTAATTTTGTATACTCAATAAAATATTTACATTTTAATTATTATTCGAATAGTGTTGGCCCATTAAATTCCATTTTCCTTTCCTCTATTAACACAAGCAAAGGTGGACGGGGTCCATCCTCAGGCAGGGCACATTTGTCTCTGTTTAGTGATGTTACCCATGCTATCCTGGCACAGCATGCAGAGGAGGTGGTGGACTGTCTTACTAAATCATCTTCATCCTCCTCATCCTCTATGACCCAAGCTGACACTAGTGCAAAGTCCACCGCAGCTGCCAGAGCAGCGTATTCTACCTCCTTGTCCACAGCTACTCCTACAATAGCCCCAGCATCATGAATGGAGGAGTCAGCTGAATTATTTGAACACAGCATCAGCCACTTGCTTCTTGAGGATGCACAGACATTACTTGATTCTGATGTTGGTTCTGAGGTAGAGGAAGGGAGTAACATGAGCCCACAGAGAGGGGAGAACACTAATAAACAACAAATTGGCAGTCATGTCCCCCAGCCACAGCGTATTGCCAAGTTGGCTCCAGTGATGATGAGGATGGAGGGGATGATGATGATGAGATTACTGATGCGACTTGGGTGCCAGATAGAGCAGAGGAGGAAAGTGAAGGGAAGGCACAACCCCAATGAGGCAGGATGTCCTCCAAAGGCAGTCATCATGCAAGAGGAGAGAGCAGCTACCCTATTCCATCAGATTGTGGAGCTTATATCTCCCGGCCCACTTCCCACAGCTCAGCTTTGTTGGCCTTTTTTTGCACGTGTAGCCGATCACACTGTTGCAGTTTGCAATCTCTGCCGCAAGCAGATTAAGCATGCCAAAAACACCAGCCATTTCTGTACCACATGCTTTACAAGGCATTTAATCTCCCAATACTCAGCCTGTTGGCAAGAGCACCTGAAAGCCACACACAAGGGACACAATTCTTCTCCTCCTCACTCCTCACCTTTCACGTCTACCCCCGCTATATCTCATGACCTCTCAGCAGCCTCCACTCACAGGGATGATGGTATAGCGCAAGGTGTCACAGGTCCTTGCAACATGTCTGCCAACAGCACACCACCAGCTGTAGAGTATAGCAGGCAAAAGTCTCTGTCCCAGCTGCTGTATCAAAAAAAAAAGACACTCCCTGCACGCACATGCTCAGGATCTAAATTCCAAATAAAGAAAGTTTTGCACGGAAATTATTTTTTTTTCTTTAAAATGTCAGTTTTGCTGCAGCAGGTTCTGCACACAGTGCAGATGCGCCACTTTATAGGTAGACTAAGGGGATCTCCCAGTCACTATATAAAAATTATTTTTTTCATTTTTATAGTTTTACTTTAAGCATCATTAAAATCAATACTTCTTTAAAAATTATCTTTTTTAAAAGTATTTTTGCATTATACCAATGTTCCCCAGGGCAGTACCTGCCCCCCATACCCTTTTTATGGCCAATAACTTGCATATAAGCCTTCAAAATGGGAACTTTTTTCTTTTCCTAATTTGGGTCCCATAGACTTTAGTAGGGTACACGGTTCAGGTCTAAACTTTTGCGATGTTCAAGAGATCTGACACGAACCGAACTGGGTGCTATTCGGCCCGTCTCTAATGTTCAGTAGGAACAAACAGTAAAGAGTATACACAGCGCTGCCACAAGACCGACTGGCGCGCTTGATGACATCACAGAGCAGCTCCACCCGACATGTTTCCCCCAAACTGGCGCCCTCAAGAAAAGATTTGTCCTGATAGCATTTAAAGGGGACACTTATTATTGTTTAATTTTATTTTATTATATAAATTGTGTAATTGTTTAATATTGCATTGAGCTAATTGAGAAAGTCTACTAGCTAGGTAATTGAAACAACTGACTTCTTTGCACAGAAATAAGCTGCATTAATGCACAGAGTACAGAAATCAAAAGCTATCTCTGAGATTGTTCTAATCATTGCTGACTGGTTGCTATGACAGCATTTTACACATTTCTCACATTACACGTTACACTTTTTCACCTTACTGAATATGTCTGGATGTATTTAAAGAGAAACTATAATAGTTTTGGGTCAATACAACCATAATTGTTGTTTTATTAAGTGTATACACTTTTTAAATTGCTATTTGATATCTCGTTTTATGTGTGCAAATAAACATGTAGTACATGACAAAGGATTCCTATAGAACTATGGATTGGCTAAATATTACTTTGTGGTTCCTGTTGTCTAATTAAAACCTCCTAATGAGCCTTCTTACCAGTGGCGGCTGGTGCTCAAAATTTTTGGGGGGGCGCAAATAATTCTGAAAAAAAAGCCCATCAAAACGCAGCCACTGTGCCCATTAAAACGCAGCCACTGTGCCCATCAAAACGCAGCCACTGTGCCCATCAAAACGCAGCCACTTTGCCCATCAAAACGCAGCCGCTGTGCCCATCAAAACGCAGCCACTTTGCCCATCAAAACGCAGCCACTTTGCCCATCAAAACGCAGCCAATTTTTGGGGGGGCGCAAATAATTCTGAAAAAAAAGCCCATCAAAACGCAGCCACTGTGCCCATTAAAACGCAGCCACTTTGCCCATCAAAACGCAGCCACTTTGCCCATCAAAACGCAGCCACTTTGCCCATCAAAACGCAGGAGCGCCATGTTGGCACCTCTTAAGGCTTAGTTTGCACCTATGCAGGTGTGACAGCATGAATGGGCCATTCATTTCAATAGGCTGCCCTACACATGACAAATTGCAGAAAAGAATTGCAAACAGTTTTTTTTTTTTTTTTTCTTTTAAATTTGCACCACACTGAAACAAGTGGCACTTTTGTTAACATGATGATGGAGGACTGCCCTACCCACCTAATCCAGTATTCCAACTGCCACAGGGCAGTTGGGCAGTGCAAAGGATGCACCCTTTTGCATCCTTTGCTGTGGATCTCCTCCAGCCTCTTTGCATCCACTTCTTGTTTACATGTGCCCATCAAAACGCAGCATTATTGACCACACCATCTGTGTGCTGGCACAACTGTCCAATGGTGACACGATTGATAGATCGGTGGAATTGTCAGTTTGTATTTAAAAAAAAAAAAAAAAAACCTGTTATACTATCTCCTCCCCCCCCCCCCCCCCCCCCCCCCTTCCCCTCCTCTGCTCTTCCAGCAACCACAGGAAATACACCTGTTACTGTTACCTGCAAGATCACCAGCCGGTGACATGTCTTGGAGCCCCCCCCCCTCGCCCTGCACTTACCTTGTCTCAGATGACGGCGGCATCGTGTCCTCCATTTCCTCTTCTGCCCGCTCCTCCTCTCATCCTCTGCTATGATTGGACGCCTGATAGGCGCCCAATCACAGCGCCTGTCGTTTCAGCCAATCAGGGCACAGGTCACACGGACCTGTGCTCCTGATTGGCTAAGGGGCAGTACAATGTTAGCAAACCGAATTCCTTCGGTTTGCTAACATCAGTGCTGAGTGACAAGGAACGCACAGCGTTGCGCCCGCTTGTCACCTTTTTGGACGCCTATTAGCGCCTACAGCGCTAATCAGGTGTTTCCAAAAAACACCCCCACCACTGTAATTCAGGCGCCCGGTGACCGCAAAGGGGCCGGACACCTGAATAGGGGGTGTCAGCAGAGACCATAGATAGATTCATGCAATGCATGAATCTATCTATGGTATATAGAAAGTGACAGGAGAGGGGGGGCGAGTGCACATAAAGACTTAAAAAAAAATGTTTTATTTTTTTTAAAGGGACAGGTTTAAATATATTATTTTTTTTTTAACATTTTTTTTTTTTTTTAACATTTTTTTTTTTTTTTAAACATTTTTTTTTTGTTACTGCATGGGGGGGGGGGGCGGCGCCCGGGCGCCCCCTATGGACGGGCCGCCACTGCTTCTTACAAGGGGTGAGTAAAAGCTTTGATGGCTCATTGAATCATATAAATAAGGGGCATCTTTCAGCAAAGATAAAAACTAAAATAGCCAACCACATAATATTTTTTATTGATCATAATACAAAAATATGTACAAAATGATATTTTTTACCTTGCATTAGAGTTAACAGGGAATTCATGATGTGTATTCTGCCTTCTCCTTCTTGTTCTTTTCATTCTCTGTTGGCTGCATCACACTCTATTACACACACGCAGACAGATCATATGCCCTGTGGGCAATAGACTCACTATAATTCTCATTATCCTCAAAACATTCTGACATTTCCATACATGTGTAATCTTTTTACAGATGATGTTACAGGTGAAATGCAAGAAATACATTTGCACCAAGTCCTAAGATGCAGTTTGTCCTACATTCTTGCACAAGTTCCTAATATCAGCTATAGGAAATGGTATCTGTAAACTAATGCCGCGTACACACGGTCGGACTTTCCGACGGCAAATGTGTGATCGGAGTCGGAAATTCCGACCATGTGTAGGCTCCATCAGACAGTTTCCATCGGAATTTCCGTCGCACACAATTTGAGATCTGGTTCTCAAATTTCCTGACAACAAAATCCGTTCGCGTAAATTCAATCATATGTAGACAATTCCGACGCACAAAGTGGCACGCATGCTCAGAATAAATTACGAGACTGAATCGCTCAGTCTGGTAAAACTAGCATTCGTAATAAAGATAGCATATTCGTCACGCTGCAATATTTTAAATAGTTTAACCACTTCCCGACCGCCCCATGTAGATATACGTCAGCAGAATGGCACGTACAGGCAGAATCACGTACCTGTACGTGCCATTCTTCCGGCGGTTGGGGTGTCCGATCGGAACCCCCTCCGCCGGCGGGGACGGTCGGGATGGCTCCAGAAGCGATGCGGGACGAGGGGACGGCCAGTCGTTTCTGGCCACCCCCTCGCGATCGCTCTGGCCAATGAGATGCTTCCCCTTCCTTCCCCTTCCTGTGTAATTGTAAACACAGGCAAGGGAAAGTGATGTCACACTCCTCGTGCCGGTCTTTCTGACCGGGACGCCGAGCGGAGAAGACATCAGGTTAGTGCACAAACACTACACTGACACCAGGCACACATAGGCACATATTTCACCCCCCTGTCACCCCCTGATGACCCCCCAGATCACCCCCTGCCCCCCCAGTCACAGTGTCACTGATTGCAGTGATCATTTATTTTACTGATCACTGCATTTAGTGTCAGTGTGACTGCAATAACTGTCAGGGCAGTTAGTTTTAGGCCCCTTTAGGTCCTAGGTAGCCCCCTACCCCCCCCCCCCAATAAAGGTTTAACCCCTTGATTGCCCCCTAGGTAACCCTTTCACCCCCTTTTGCCAGTGTCACTAAGCGATCGTTTTTCTGATCGCTGTATTATTGTCACTGGTGCCGCTAGGTAGCCAGTTTTTTTTTAGGTAACCGCCAGGTTTATATAGGATTATAAATAGGTTTATAGGTCAGGTACCCCCATATTACAACCTAAAAAAAGGTTTTAACCCCTTGATTGCCCCTAGAGTTAACTCTTTCACCAGTGATCACCGTATAAGTGTCACTGGTTAGCCAGTTAGTTATTTAGTTATTTAGGTTCCCCGTCAGGTTTTTATATATCGTCAGGTACCCCCATATATTACCTAATAAAGGTTTTAACCCCCTGATTGCCCCTAGTTAACCCTTTCACCAGTGATCACCGTATAACTGTTACGGGTGACGCTGGTTAGTTAGTTTGTTTTTTTATACTGTCAGGGCACCCGCCATTTATTACCCAACTATCGGTTTAACCCCCTGATCGCCCGGTGGGTGATATCAATTAGGTTTTAGGGTCAAATAAGGTCTGCGTCGCCCCAGGTTAGTGCCAGTACCGCAAACACCCACGCGCAAAGCATACACCTCCCTTAGTGGTATAGTATCTGAACAGATCAATATCTGATCTGATCAGATCTATACTAGTGTCCCAGCAGTTTAGGGTTCCAAAAAAACGCATTGTTAGCGGGATCAGCCCAGATACCTGCTAGCACCTGCGTTTTCCCCCTCCGCCCAGCCCAGCCCAGCCCACCACAAGTGCAGTATCGATCGATCACTGTCACTTACAAAACACTAAGCACACATAACTGCAGCGTTCGCAGAGTCAGGCCTGATCCCTGCGATCGCTAACAGTTTTTTTGGTAGCGTTTTGATTCAGTCGCCAGCAGCCTAGGAGCTTTTTTTCCTGTGAATCTCACTAGTGTACTACTAAATTTAGAGCCCAAAATGGCAAATCGCAAGTACACTAGTGAACAGGTCTACTTGTTTCTGAGTATGTCAGATAGTGAAGAGGAGGTCACTCATCTGTCACAATCAGGCTCAGAATACGATCCAGTAGACGACAGCGGCTCCATGACAGATAGCTCTGGCGACGAAGGTGTGGTCCCTGCTAAGGTCAGGCGTACCCGATCCCGATCTTCTGATGTTGTTGAGGTGCAGGAACCGCAGGTCTCTCGTATGGAGCAGAGAAGTACTAGCGCCGCTATTCCTTCTGGTGAACTGGCAAGCACCAGCGGCCTAGTACACCCTGGACGTAGTCAAACCAGCACTGCAGTAACACTTGGTGACGTGGCGAGTCCCATAAGTGCAGTTCAAGCTGGCGAGGTGGCAAGCACAAGTAGTGTCCCGCTGCCACCAAGAAGAAGACAAAGGCAGGTCCGTCGATCACATAGTGTCCTTCCTGCAGAATTCGCCAATCCTGATTGGGTGCCCACCACTTCTGCAGAACCCGTACTTCCCCCATTCACTGGCCAACCCGGTATTCAGGTGGAAACAGCTGATTTTAAGCCATCCGATTTTTATTCGCTGTTTTTCACGGAAGATCTCTATAGATCTATTGTGGACCAAAGTAATATATACGCTGGTCAATACATCGCCGCTAATCCCCAAGTGCCTTCCCTTGCCAGAGATTGGAAACCAATTACGGTTTCCGAATTTAAGACCTTTCTGGGCCTTTCCCTCAACATGGGCATACACAAATTCCCGACTCTGAGGTCTTATTGGTCCACCTCACCGCACCACCAAATGCCCGTGTTCTCTGCCTCCATGTCCAGGGCACGATACGAGATGATTTTGCGGTTCATGCACTTCAGTGACAATGAACTTTGTCGTCCTCGTGGAGACCCTGAATTTGATCGGCTCTACAAAATTCGGCCCCTCATAAACCACTTCAACCAATGTTTTGCAGCCTTGTTTACGCCCAATCAAGTTGTCTGCGTTGACGAGTCCCTGATTAAGTTTTCTGGCCGCTTGTCTTTCAAACAGTTCCTTCCCAGCAAGCGTGCCAGATACGGGGTCAAGCTCTACAAGCTCTGTGACAGGGCAACAGGCTATACGTGGAGCTTTTCGGTTTATGAGGGAAAAGATAGTCACGTAGAGCCGGAGAACTGTCCAGATTACATAGGGAGCGCTGGCAAGATAGTGTGGAACTTGGTGTCACCCTTATTCGGAAAGGGGTACCACTTGTACGTGGACAATTATTACACGAGCGTGCCACTGTTTAGTCACTTGTTTGATCATCAGATTGGAGCATGTGGCACTGTGCGACCTAATCGCCGGGGCTTTCCCCAGCGGCTTGTAGGTTCCCGTCTTAGGCTGGGGGAGAGAGCCTGCTTCAAGTGTAATAATTTGCTCGCTGTGAAGTGGAGGGATAATAGGAATGTTTTCGTTCTTACCTCCCTTCATGCAGACACGACAGTCCAAATTCGTACGGCGGCTGGTGTTGTGACGAAACCCCTCTGTGTCCACGAATACAACCTTAATATGGGAGGGGTGGACCTCAACGACCAGTTGTTGGCGCCGTACCTAGTTGTCCGTAAGGCTAGACGCTGGTACAAAAAAGTGTCTATTTATTTGTTCCAATTGGCTTTGCTGAATGCTCATGTGCTATACGGAGCTTCAGGCGGGACGTTACCCTTCCTTGAATTCCAGGGAGCGGTTGTCATGGAACTCCTGTATCCAGGCGGTTCCACACCTCAACATCCCCTACCAAATGCAGTAAGCCGGCTGCATGAGAGGCATTATCCTTATGTCCTCCCGAGTACCCCTACCCAACGAGCCCCCCAAAGAAGATGTCGTGTCTGTAGCAAGCGCGGATGTAGGCGTGACACCCGTTATTATTGTCCACTCTGTCCTGACAATCCTGGTCTCTGCGTTGGTGAATGCTTTGAACGCTACCACTCACTAGTGAGGTTTTAGCGTAGGGTACAGCATTTCACAGGCTAGGATACACTTTCACAGGGTCTCAAGAATGCCATCGCATTTTGAGACCCGACCGTTGCAGTTAAAATTATAGTTACAGGGTCTCAAGAATGCCATCGCATTTTGAGACCCGACCGTTACAGTTAAAATTATAGTTATAGTTTAAAAAAAAAAGTGTAAAAAATAAAAATAAAAAAAAAAAGTACAAAAAAAAAAAAACCCCCCAAAAAAATATAAAATAAAAAACCAAAAATAGTTGTCGTTTTATTGTTCTCTCTCTATTGTTGCTCTTTTTTACTCTATTCTATTCTGCAATGTTTTATTATGTTTTATCATGCTTGCTTTTCAGGTATGTTTTATTGTTAACCATTTTTTTGTTTTCAGGTGCGCCATTCAGTTGCAGCGCGGATTTATTTATCTTGACAGCAACAGCGTTTGCTCCCACGATACATAAAGCCGCGACTCCAACACTGTAGGAGGTGATTTCACCACCACAGTTAAAAAAAAGAGCATATATGCCGAAGCATGGGGGCAGCAGAGGGCGGAGGAGCGATTTTGCTCCTAATGCCACGTACATACGGTCGAAAAAAGTCCGACCATGTGTACGTGGCATAACTTTTTTGCGGGAGGATGCCCCCATGCTTCGGCATATATATATTTTAGGCACCGGTTGCGTTAACAAAATGTTTTATTTTTTACTATGTTTTTTTTTTGGTATTTGCTTTGCAGGTATGGTATGGTAAGGTCTTACTGTTATACTCTAATGTTACTTTGTTTTAATGTTAACCATTATTTGCTTAGCAGGTACGCCATTCAGTTGCAGCGTGGATTTATTTATCTTGACAGCAACAGCGTTTGCTCCCACGATACATAAAGCCGCGACTCCAACGCTGTAGGAGGTGATTTCACCACCACAGTTAAAAAAAAGAGCATATATGCCGAAGCATGGGGGCAGCAGAGGGCGGAGGAGCGATTTTGCTCCTAATGCCACGTACATACGGTCGAAAAAAGTCCGACCATGTGTACGTGGCATAACTTTTTTGCGGGAGGATGCCCCCATGCTTCGGCATATATATATTTTAGGCACGGTTGCGTTAACAAAATGTTTTATTTTTTACTATGTTTTTTTTTTGGTATTTGCTTTGCAGGTATGGTATGGTAAGGTCTTACTGTTATACTGTAATGTTACTTTGTTTTAATGTTAACCATTATTTGCTTAGCAGGTACGCCATTCAGTTGCAGCGTGGATTTATTTATCTTGACAGCAACAGCGTTTGCTCCCACGATACATAAAGCCGCGACTCCAATGCTGTAGGAGGTGATTTCACCACCACAGTTAAAAAAAAGAGCATATATGCCGAAGCATGGGGGCAGCAGAGGGCGGAGGAGCGATTTTGCTCCTAATGCCACGTACATACGGTCGAAAAAAGTCCAACCATGTGTACGTGGCATAACTTTTTTTGCGGGAGGATGCCCCCATGCTTCGGCATATATAAATGGTGCATGTATGCCCATCATTAGAAGTGGGTGGATGAAGGGAGGTATTCTAATGGTGGGCATACCCACCGCGCCATTGGGAAATTGGGAAAGCATTTTATCACACCGATATTGGTGTGGTCAGATGCTTTGAGGGCAGAGGAAAGATCTAGGGTCTAATAGACCCCAATTTTTTCAAAAAAAGAGTACCTGTCACTGCCTATTGCTATCATAGGGGATATTTACATTCCCTGCGATAACAATAAAAATGACAACTAAGAAAAAAAAAATGGAAGGAACAGTTTAAAAATAAAATAAAAAAGCTAAATAAAAAGAAAAACTAAAAAAAAAAAAAAAAAAGCACCCCTGCCCCCCCTTCTCTTGCGCAAAGGCGAACACAAGCGTTGGTCTGGCGTCATATGTAAACAGCAATTGCACCATGCATGTGAGGTATCACCGCGAAGGTCAGATCGAGGGCAGTAATTTTAGCAGTAGACCTCCTCCGTGAATCTAATGTGGTAACCTGTAAAGGCTTTTAAAGGCTTTTAAAAATGTATGTAGTTTGTCGCCACTGCGTGTTTGTGCGCAATTTTAAAGCATGTCGTGTTTGGTATCCATGTACTCGGCCTAAGATCATATTTTTTATTTCATCAAAAATTTGAGCAATATAGTGTGTTTAAGTGCATTAAAAAAAAAAAAGTGTATTTTTTCCACAAAAAATGCGTTTGAAAAATCGCTGCGCAAATACTGTGTGGAAAAAAAAAATGCAACACCCACCATTTTAATCTGTAGGGCATTTGCTTTAACAATATATATAGTGTTTGGGGGTTCAACGTAATTTTCTTGCAAAAAAAAAATATGTTTTCATGTAAACAAAAAGTGTCAGAAAGGGCTTTATCTTCAAGTGGTTAGAAGAGTGGGTGATGTGTGACATAAGCTTCTAAATGTTGTGCATAAAATGCCAGGACAGTTCAAACCCCCCCCCCCCAAATGACCCCATTTTGGAAAGTAGACACCCAAGCTATTTGCTGAGAGCAATGTTGAGCCCATTAAATATTTTTTTTTTTTGGTCCCAAGAGATTGAATAATGAAAAAAAAAAAAATAATATTTTTTTTTACAAAAAGTTGTCACTAAATGATATATTGCTCAAACATGCCATGGGCATATGTGGAGATACACCCCAAAATACATTCTGTTGCTTCTCCTGAGTACGGGGATACCACATGTGTGGGTTTTTTCGGGAGCCTAGCCGCGTACGGGACCCCAAAATCCAAGCACCGCTTTCAGGCTTTCTAAGGGTGTAATTTTTTTATTTCACTCCTCACTGCCAATCACAGTTTCGGAGGCCATGGAATGCCCAGATGGCACAAACCACCCCCAAATGACCCCATTTTGGAAAGTAGACACCCCAAGCTATTTGCTGAGAGGTATGGTGAGTATTTTGCAGATCTCGCTTTTTGTCACAATGTTTTGAAAATTGAAAAAAGAAAAAAAATTTTTTTTCTTTTTTCACATGAGAGCTGTAAAATACTCACCATGCCTCTCAACAAATAGCTTGGGGTGTCTACTTTCCAAAATGGGGTCATTTGGGGGGGGTTTTGTGCTATTTTGGCATTTTATGGCCTTCGAAGCTGTGATAGGTAGTGAGGAGTGAAATCAAAAATTTGCACCCTTAGAAATCCTGAAGGCGGTGCTTGGGTTTCGGGGCCCCGTACGCGGCTAGGCTCCCAAAAAGTCCCACACATGTGGTATCCCCATACTCAGGAGAAGCAGCAAAATGTATTTTGGGGTGCAATTCCACATATAACCATGGCATGTGTGAGCAATATATCATTTAGTGACAACTTTTTGAATACATTTTTTTTATTTATTTTTTTTGTCTTTATTCAATCACTTGGGACTAAAAAAAAAATATTCAACAGGCTCAACATGCCTCTCAGCAAATAGCTTGGGGTGTCTACTTTCCAAAATGGGGTAATTTGGGGGGGTTTTGTGCCATCTTGGCATTTTATGATCTTCAAAACTGTGATAGGTAGTGATAGGTAGTGAGGAGTGAAATCAAAAATTTATGCCCTTAGAAATCCTGAAAGCGGTGCTTGGTTTTCGGGGTCCCGTATGCGGATAGGCTCCCAAAAAGTCCCACACATGTGGTATCCCCGTACTCAGGAGAAGCAGCAGAATGTATTTTGGGGTGTAATTCCACATATGCCCATGGCATGTGTGGGCAATATATCATTTAGTGACAACTTTGGGCAAAAAAAAAAAAAGTTTGTAATATTCCCGCAACTTGTGGCAAAATATAAAATATTCCATGTACTCAACATGCCTCTCAGCAAATAGCTTGGGGTGTCTACTTTCCAAAATGGGGTCATTTGGGGGGGGGGTTGTGCAATTTTGGCATTTTATGGCCTTCGAAACTGTGATAGGTAGTGAGGAGTGAAATCAAAAATTTGCACCCTTAGAAATGCTGAAGGTGGTGCTTGGGTTTCGGGGCCCCGTACGCGGCTAGGCTCCCAAAAAGTCCCACACATGTGGTATCCCCGTACTCAGGAGAAGTGGCAAAATGTATTTTGGGGTGCAATTCCACATATAACCATGGCATGTGTGAGCAATATATCATTTAGTGACAACTTTTTGAATACATTTTTTTTTTTTGTCTTTATTCAATCACTTGGGACTAAAAAAAAAAATATTCAATGGGCTCAACATGCCTCTCAGCAATTAGCTTGGGGTGTCTACTTTCCAAAATGGGGTCATTTGGTGGGGTTTTGTGCCATCTTGGCATTTTATGGCCTTCAAAACTGTGATAGGTAGTGATAGGTAGTGAGGAGTGAAATCAAAAATTTATGCCCTTAGAAATCCTGAAGGCGGTGCTTGGTTTTCGGGGTCCCGTATGCGGATAGGCTCCCAAAAAGTCCCACACATGTGGTATCCCCGTACTCAGGAGAAGCAGCAGAATGTATTTTGGGGTGTAATTCCACATATGCCCATGGCATGTGTGGGCAATATATCATTTAGTGACAACTTTGGGCAAAAAAAAAAAAGTTTGTAATATTCCCGCAACTTGTGGCAAAATATAAAATATTCCATGTACTCAACATGCCTCTCAGCAAATAGCTTGGGGTGTCTACTTTCCAAAATGGGGTCATTTGGGGGGGGTTTTGTGCTATTTTGGCATTTTATGGCCTTCAAAACTGTGATAGGTAGTGAGGAGTGAAATCAAAAATTTGCACCCTTAGAAACCCTGAAGGCGTTGATTGGGTTTCGGGGCCCCGTGCGCGGCTAGGCTTGTCTTTATTCAATCCCTTGGGACTAAAAAAAAAAATATTCAATGGGCTCAACATGCCTCTCAGCAAATAGCTTGGGGTGTCTACTTTCCAAAATGGGGTCATTTGGGGGGGTTTTGTACTTCCCTGCCATTTTAGCACCTCAAGAAATGAGATAGGCAGTCATAAATTAAAAGCGGTGTAAATTCCAGAAAATGTACTCTAGTTTGTAGACGCTATAACTTTTGCGCAAACCAATAAATATACGCTTATTGGCATTTTTTTTACTAATGACATGTGGCTGAATACATTTTGGCCCAAATGTTTGACTAAAATTGAGTTTATTGGATTTTTCTTATAACAAAAAGTAGAAAATATCTTTTTTTTTCAAATTTTTCCGTTTATAGCGCAAAAAATAAAAATCACAGAGGCAATCAAATACCATCAAAAGAAAGCTCTATTTGTGGGAAGAAAAGGACGCAAATTTCGTTTGGTTACAACATTGCATGACCGCGCAATTACCAGTTAAAGCAGTGCAGTGCGAAATTGAAAAAAGACCTCTGGTCCTTTGGCTGCCAAATGGTCCGGGGCTGAAGTGGTTAATGCAGTGCATTCTCTTCTTCTTTATAATGCTAGAAGAATTAAGTTGTTTTGCTGCTCATATTCACACAGGGTTCTGACAAACTGATTTCTTTATTATTTCTCGTGATTTCATGAATATAATATTTTTTATTTTCGTCAGATCTCCCGAATAATATTTTTTTTTGTTTTTATAGTTTTTTTTGTGGTTGTTTTTTTTAATCAAGATCTCCTGTTTTTTTTGGTGATCTCCCTAATTTTTTTGTGGGTTTTGTGTATCAAGTTACCACAACACCATTTTTATCTTGTATTTTTTAACCTCAAGGAAGTTGTTTGGTGTTGGTGTCCCTTGTTAATTTGACTTTGTATTTTAGAAATGTACCTGCCTACTCACAAATAAACTGTCCTTTTTTAAGTAAAACACATAGGCAAGTATTTGTGAAAAATACGTATCCCTTTATTATGGGTCATAACAAAATAAAGAGTAAGGCAAGGCTGGAGAAACTGCTAAAATTGGCGAAGCCTTTGTACCCCAGGGCACACATCAACTATTTTAAGGCAAAATTGGTGGCCTGAGGAGTCCATATATAAGGGAGTACAATCTGGTTCAGAAGTCCAATAGATCAGGAATAGGGATGGGCCCGGTGCTCGATGCGAACCCATGTTCGCATCGAGCACTGGGTGTTCGCTCGCTCGGCGAGCCCAGAACTATTTTGGCCGCTCGCATCACGTTCGTGTGATGCGAGCAGCCCCGCAATGCATTGCGGCCGGTGCGGCCGGCGCAGTGCATTGCTGGCTGATGATTGGCCAAGCATGCACTGTGACCCCGCATGCTTGGCCAATCACAGCGCCGGAAACTCGAAGAGCCATAATTGGCTACAGGAAGGACGCCTGTAGCCAATTACAGCTCAGGGGCTTTAGCACACGCCCCCTCTTATAAAAGGCCGCCACGCCGTCGGCGCCGGTCACATGCGTTCCGGCGTTAGAGAGAGCAGGATCATTCTGTGTCACTCTGCTAGATTCAGTTAGAAAGATTTAGTTAGAGAGATTTAGTTAGAAAGATTCATTTAGAAAGATTCATTTAGAAAGAGGGGCTTGTAGTGTGTTCGTGGCAGGCAGGCACTGGCAGGCAGTGGCAGCAAACAGAGCTCCTATATTTTGTTCCCAGAAGCACCTATAGGACTTGTAGTGTGTTCGTGGCAGGCAGGCAGTGGCAGCAAACAGAGCTCCTATATTTTGTTCCCAGAAGCACCTATAGGACTTGTAGTGTGTTCGTGGCAGGCAGGCAGTGGCAGCAAACAGAGCTCCTATATTTTGTTCCCAGAAGCACCTATAGGACTTGTAGTGTGTTCGTGGCAGGCAGGCAGTGGCAGCAAACAGAGCTCCTATATTTTGTTCCCAGAAGCACCTATAGGACTTGTAGTGTGTTCGTGGCAGGCAGGCACTGGCAGCAAACAGAGCTCCTATATTTTGTTCCCAGAAGCACCTATAGGACTTGAAGTGTGTTAGTCCCATCACACAGAGCTATATTTTCTTCCCAGAAGCACCTATAGGACTTGAAGTGTGTTAGTCCCATCACACAGAGATCATATATTTTGTTCCCAGAAGCACCTATAGGACTTGAAGTGTGTTAGTCCCATCACACAGAGCTATATTTTCTTCCCAGAAGCACCTATAGGACTTGAAGTGTGTTAGTCCCATCACACAGAGATCATATATTTTGTTCCCAGAAGCACCTATAGGACTTGAAGTGTGTTAGTCCCATCACACAGAGCTATATTTTCTTCCCAGAAGCACCTATAGGACTTGTAGTGTGTTAGTCCCATCACACAGAGATCATATATTTTGTTCCCAGAAGCACCTATAGGACTTGAAGCGTGTTAGTCCCATCACACATAGATCATATATTTTGTTCCCAGAAGCACCTATAGGACTTGTAGTGTGTTAGTCCCATCACACAGAGATCATATATTTTGTTCCCAGAAGCACCTATAGGACTTGTAGTTTGTTAGTCCCATCACACAGAGCTATATTTTGTTCCCAGAAGCACCTATAGGACTTGAAGTGTGTTAGTCCCATCACACAGAGATCCTATATTTTGTTCCCAGAAGCACCTATAGGACTTGTAGTGTGTTCGTGGCAGGCAGGCAGTGGCAGCAAACAGAGCTCCTATATTTTGTTCCCAGAAGCACCTATAGGACTTGTAGTGTGTTCGTGGCAGGCAGGCACTGGCAGCAAACAGAGCTCCTATATTTTGTTCCCAGAAGCACCTATAGGACTTGAAGTGTGTTAGTCCCATCACACAGAGCTATATTTTCTTCCCAGAAGCACCTATAGGACTTGAAGTGTGTTAGTCCCATCACACAGAGATCATATATTTTGTTCCCAGAAGCACCTATAGGACTTGAAGTGTGTTAGTCCCATCACACAGAGCTATATTTTCTTCCCAGAAGCACCTATAGGACTTGAAGTGTGTTAGTCCCATCACACAGAGATCATATATTTTGTTCCCAGAAGCACCTATAGGACTTGAAGTGTGTTAGTCCCATCACACAGAGCTATATTTTCTTCCCAGAAGCACCTATAGGACTTGTAGTGTGTTAGTCCCATCACACAGAGATCATATATTTTGTTCCCAGAAGCACCTATAGGACTTGAAGCGTGTAAAGCCCCATACACACGGTCGGACTTTTTCATCAATTTGGTCCGATCGGACAAGGTTGTTGAAAAATCAGACCGTGTGTATGCACCATCGGACAGTGTTCGTCGGTTTGTCCGTCGGACAAAGTCTTATCTCCTGCTGGAATGATTTGCCGTCAACCCGGTCCGATCACACCAAATCCGAGCGTGTGTACGCTTGTCCGACGGACAAAGTGCTACGCATGCTCAGAAGAAATTCTGTGACGGAAGCGCTCGGTCAGGTAAAACTACCTTTCCTAATCGACACAGCACATTCGTCACGCTGCAATGTTAAAATGTCTTTAATGCAGCGCATTCTCTTTTTCTTTACAATGCAACAAGAATGACATGTTTTAGCTGCTCCTATTCACCCGCACTTCTCACAAACTTACTTCTTTATTACTTTGCAGCATTTATACACTACATGTTTATTTTTACTCTGAACGGAAAAGAATCTTTGTTATTTTTTTACCATGATTTGTCTTTTTTTTTTTTTTTTGGGGAATACATATTTGAATGTTTTTTTTTTTTTTTTTTTGGAGGGGGGTTGTGTGTCTCAAATTACCAAAAACACATTATTTACATTTGTATTTCTTGCTTAAATTTACTAGGAGGTTGTTTGTTGTTGTTGCCCCTTGTTAATTCTACTTTAGGATTAGTGAAATGTACCAGCCTACTCAAAGAAAAACTGTCATTGTAGCAAAGTAAAACACAATAGTCAATGATTATTTCAAATCAAAAAAAACCTTTATTTAGGTCACACCAACAAACCAAAGAGGAACGCAGCCATGGTGAAACTTGGGGAATTTGCAAAGTCTAGGCCCCCCACGGCAACCATCATTGTCCAAGCGTAGAAAATTGGGGGCCTGAGGAGTACGTATATTAAGGGGAGTGCAATCTGGTCGTGAAGTCCAAAGTATCCGGAACTGCAGCAGATGCCATCTAGGTCCCCAGGCTCTGGTACTACAAGAGGCTCCATCTTCTCTCACACCAGACTGATTGCAGGTCGTCACTCTCAGGTCTTCCTTCCACGCTTCCTTCCACGCTGTGGCTGTCGTGCTGGTGGGGTGGCAGAAGGAGGAGGAGGAGGAGGAGGAGGTGGAGCATGGTAGCTATGGCAAACATGTGTGACTGGGGTCATCTCCCCAGCCCTACCCTTATTTAGGACATGGAGGATGAGCCCCTCACACATGTTGCGTTGCCTCACCTCCATACCCATCATTTTTGTGACAACCACCGAGCCAAAGGTCTCCTCGTCGGCGGGTGTGGCATGTAGGGAGTCTGAAGCCTCTCTGATCATCCGGAGCGCTGACTGTGCCGCATAACCCCCCCTTCTCGCCCTTCTGTACGGAAGGCGGAGGAGAGGGATTTGGGAGTCAGTCAGGCTCCGAGGCCTAGCCCCCTCTTGGCTGCCACTACCCAGCTGGTGGCTGCCACTAACCCCTGCCTCCTCCTGACTGCCACCTTCCACAGCCACCTCCTGGCTGAGGTCTTCCTGTGTAGGAAAAAGGGACATAGTTTCAGTTATTTGTTCATCAAACACACACAATTCTCATCTAGTGACTGGTGCAAAATGTTTACAAATAGAAAACCATACAATTCTCAGCCCAGCAGTTTAGATTCTGGCCCCAAATGTCTCCCACACCACTGTCTGTTGATATGTCAAACACGTTAGGAACTAAGCAATTGGCGATCCTGAATTAAGTGAACATCATTCATTATTCCCATAAATGGTAACAAAACTACTATACCTGGAACAAGCTGGGCTCCTCCACCTCTTCCATACTGGAAGGCCCAGGTTGCTCCTCGGAAGCCTCATCAGGGGTGGGCTGTGCGCAAGGAAGCGTGGAAGGAGGAGTTGAGGTTGGCTCCGTGACATCAGCCTGGTCCTTCAGAAAATGGAGACTCTGATAGTACCAGAGCTTGGGGACATAGACCTCATCTGCTGAAGTTGCAGTTTCCTCAGACTTCACGACCTCCTTCCTCTGCCTGATATACGCACTCCTCAGGCTGCCAATTTTCTTTCTAATATCATCAACAGTTGCCGTGGGGAACCTTGGCTTGACAAATTCCACAAGTTCCTCCAGGGCTGCGTGCCTCTTTGGTTTGTTGGTGTAATGTGGGTGTATACCCTGCCACAATATGGGAAAATCCCTGTATTTGGCAATGAAGAGGGGGAGAAAACTCATGTCGTTGAATCCCTTCATATCAATCTCTGCAAGACACAACAACACACCAAACCCTATAAATTATGTCAGGCTAAACTCTCCTAATCTTCTCCATAAAGAAGCCTCAAGTTCAAATCAGTCTAGGCTAGTTATGTACCAACGTTAAATTGTACCTTCGTTTGTAGCGATCGTCTCGTGTGAGTTTTCTCTCCCCTCGTCTCCCAGATCGTGGCTACGACACAGGCGTGTGACGTTTTATATACACTGCGCATGCTTCAAACTCCGCCCGCCCCTGACGATCTTTCTCGTCTATTCCCCACCCCTTCTCTTTACGGCGTAGTGGGGAGAGCACATGGCGGGGACACAGCAGGTGCGCCACAAATATCCCACCAACGAGGAGGAGGACGAGGAAAGTCCGGAGGCAGAAACGTCCCGATCCCGGAACCTGAAATTCAAGGCCTCCAATATGTCATTTGGAGAAATGTTGGAGATGGTGGACATATTAAAGAGGAGCGACTATGATGGGAAGTATGGGCCTTACCTCAACCCCAATGTCCGCAAGGCCAAGATCATGTCTAAAGTTGTGAGAAGGCTGTACAATAATTTTGGGGTACAACGATCCAAGGAGCAACTCAGGAAACGCTGGTCAGACCTGAAACTGAGGGAGGCCGATCAGTACAGAAAGATCAAGAGAATTCTTCAAAAAAGTAAGTAGTTGTGTTTTGTGTTTGATTTCTTGCTTGCATACTGCTCCATTGTGTTTTGATTTTTACCAAGTTGTACATTCCAAAATGGCCACTTTCAGGTTCGTCTGTGCATTCGATCGTACTCAGCCTCGATCTTTCTGCCACTGTCATGGTCGTGTGTGTGTGCATTCGATCGTACGCAACCTCGATCGTTCGGCCACTTATAATACGATGTTTGGTGTTTTTTTGGGGAAAGGAAGTTTGTTCTCACTAGAAATGTCATCAAGAATGTAAAGCCAATTTATTCAATGTAAAGGAGAGGTCACTCAGTAGCTGTTTACCCATCTGGACTCTAGAGCACTAGTGCTGGGACACCCAAACCCCCTTTTTATTATGCTTTTCCACACATGTGCTCCAGTGGATACTAGAGGGGGGTCTCCATCACACAAACTTCTACCAAAAAGCTAGTCAGTTTAGCACCTTTACAAAGTGACTTAATTCATGTAGTTGACATTTGTAACTGGCCAAACTAAAATAGTGTCCGTCACTTTCAAGCAATGTTTGTCATTTCCTATTTCTGCCCTCAATAGCTTGTGTTGCTAAATCTTCCTTTTGGACATTCTCATAGGGGAGCGAAAACTTGGGCCGTCTGAGGAAACCCCCAAACCAACACCTACCAAAAAAGGGGAAAGAGCAGAAGCAGAGGAGGAGGAGGAGGAGGAAGGAGAGATCATCGAACTTGGAGAAATTGTCACCACAACAGGTGAGTGTGGGAGAACACAGCTACTGGTAAGCTAATCCATGTATGGCTGCCTCATTTCCAACACCCCATTTTTGTTTGTTTGTGGTTTTTAGGTGACGTGGATGTTGTGGAAGAAAAATCGCACTTTACCACAGAGAGTGCCCACGTACTCATCGGAGAGATAATGGTCTGCAATAGAGATCTAGATGACATAAAGCAAAACATCAATGATGTTCAACAAAAATTGAAGAACATCATTGATATTTTAGGAAAAATATGAAAACGCACCAAGTAATTAACACACATTTGTGCCAGCTTCAGAACACATTTGCAACTTAAAAACTGTCTGAAATTTGGAACATGCACACATTGTGTCCACATGTGCTAGCTCCCACCATGGTGGATGAATGGCAACGTTTTTTTGGGGGTGCAAACACTTTACGAACTACGAAAGTGGTTGTGGTGAAGGGGTTGCACCCCCAAAAAACGTCCATTCATCCCCATGATGGAAAATGGCACTTTTGAAGCTTCTAGGCATGTGTTTTACCATCTAATGACCATTTTCAGTCCCAAATTGTGTGCATGTTCCAAATTTCCACTTTTCGGGGGTGACCCCCCCATGTGATGAAGGCAAGATCAAACACACTTTGAACATATAGTCATGTCTGATCTTGTCTTCACTTTACAAAGTTGAACTTTCCAAGTTCCTAGGTTCTGTTTTGCTCCATGCCTGGTTTTACCAATTGCGGAATGTTTGTAAACAATGTTGTAAATAACCAAGATGTTGTCAGTTTTGGCGTGAAGATTGTAAACGCACTTGGGAATGTTTTCCTAGTAAACTTTTATTTTTCTAAATGTGTGGCTTCCTTATTTAAAAAACACAATGCATTATGTATGTAAAATGAAAAGGATATGGGGGGCAATGGGTGTTATTTACTAAAGGCAAATCCACTTTGCACTCCAATTTTCTTTCCCGGGGAACTTTTTCAATGCACTTGTAGAGCATAGCGGATTTGACTTATGTAAATGACACCCACAGTGCTTTGTACGAAAACACGGAGCACAGCATTTTGGAGAATACACACATGTCAGACCTGGTGATGAAAAGGAGTATTTTGGGTGTCAGTTATGCAGTACAAACCTTCTCTAGACCAAAGATTAGGTAGCAAACACACAACATGAGAATAATCTTTTTGGGAAGAAGAGACTGTTACCTCCTTTTGCCCAGAAAGTGCATTCCCACTGTCGAAGGCAAAGGGAAAAAATGTCAAAGTAAAATAAGCTAAAAAGAAGACTGAAATGACATGAAATCATAGGTTGGTTAAAATATCAGATTTATTAAAAAATGCCTCTCACACATCGTCAGGCAGAGCAATGGCCCCCCTACCCACAAAGTACTGCATATATTGGTCCCGGACCACACGGGCATTTAGAGGGGGCAAGCCTGGACGTGCCACTCGAAGGGCTGTGAGTTCGGCATTTGGAGGGCCCTCCACATCTGGGCCAACGGGCACCACATAGTTCCTGTTATGTCTTTTGAGGAAGTTGTGCAATATGCAACAGGCAAGAACTATGTGGTTCAGTTTGTATTCCGCCAAGTTAAATGCCGTCAGGAACAGGCGGAAGCGGCTGGCCAGGATGCCAAAAGCGTTCTCCACAACTCTTCTGGCTCTGGACAGCCTGTAGTTGAAGACCCTCTGGTCCGGGGTGAGGGTCCTCATCGGGAACGGCCTCATCACATGGGGAGTCAACGCAAACGCTTCATCTGCGACAAAGACGAAGGGGAGTCCTTCGGCATTCTCCTCTGGAGGTGGCAAGCACAGACTGCCACTTTGGAGACGCCAGTAGAACTCCGTGTGCGTAATGGCCCCACCATCCGATATCCGGCCGTTCATCCCCACGTCCACATACATAAACTCGTATGTTGCCGACACCACCGCCAACATCACTACACTATTAAACCCTTTATAATTATAATAGTAGGACCCCGAGAAAGTCCCAACGGCTGGCAAAGTGGGAGGCCACAGTCTGCCATTCCTGTGGCGTGGAAGGGAACTGTGGAGTGAAACAAGAAAAAAAAAATAGTCACTTTGCACCTAAACATTGCAAGCAGATTAGACAATCAACATCTTGGAACAAGAGCATTGTCTAAAATTGGAGGCTGGAAAGTATTTGCACAGAAAAGTAGAGGCTCCCCTTCACAGATTACTCACCCCCCCATCAATCCCCCCACTTCTGATGGGCCATTGGCAATAACTAGGGGTTTTGGGGGGGGGTGGTGGACAGCTAACCCTCTGCACTTCATTGATTGGCAAATGGCTCAATAATGTGGGCTAGTTTGGCCAGACCCTCTGTACTTAACACTATTGGCAGGCCACAGGAAAGATCAAATAACATTTCAACCCCCCCCCCCAAAAAGGCAGGCACAGTGTGACATTATTAAATTACAAAGCAAGCTAATAGGAGGGAAAGAAGACAAAAAAATAGGAAATGGAATGTATGGAGGCAGTCCCTTGCACTACATGCTTTGCTGAATTCATCCCTAAAGATGCGCACTATAAAGAGGTAGGTATATAGTGTGTATGGACCTTGGGAAAGCCAGCAGATAAAGGATTGGTACCATCTGACAGAGCAGTTGGGGGAGGGGGTTCCTAATGAGTTTGCCTCCCCCCCCCCCACCAAAAGAACAAAAAAAGGGGGCTCTACATGAAGTAAACCACACAGCAAACATTTGTGCATATTTTAGGGGGTGTTTTGGGGCAAACAATACTATGCAGCAGACAAAAGACATTGCTTAAGTGACTAGGCCATAGGTGTCTATTGGGGCAGAAGAGCATGCTGGTGAGGTAAGTGAAGGGAAAAATGCATGAAGGAGAAAAGGGGCACAGCATATTAGAACATATTGCAATCATGGTAATTAGGGAAGGAGGTCAAAAATACAAGTCATTAGCAAACAGAGCATACATAGAAGGGAATAGTAAAGTAGAAATGTTACCTTAATATAGTCCTCCTGCAGGACCTGAATGATGGCAGAACAGGTCTCTGGAATAATGATTCCCAGGGCCTGGGGAGAGATACCTGAAGAGAACTTCAAATCCTGAAGACTTCTCCCTGTCGCCAAGTACCTCAACGTGGCAACAAGCCTCTGCTCCGGAGTAATGGCTTGTCTCATGCAGGTATCCTGCCGGCTGATAAAGGGGGTCAGCAAAGCCAAAAGACGGTGAAAATCGGGGTCCGTCATCCTGAGAAAGTTCCTGAAATCATCAGGATTATTCTCCCGGATCTCACGAAGCAAAGGCATGTGCGAGAACTGGTCACGCTGAAGCAACCAATTCTTGGTCCACATACTCCTCGTCACTCTGTTCATGGACGGGTCTTGGGTCAAAGCTAAAAGCCCGACACCAATTCCGCGTACAGCACGAACTCGGCGACGAGTACGCACGGGAAACATCGCTCAGAAGGTCACAAAAGGTCGGCTGGTCAGAACGGACAAACAGAAAGCACCGATAAACAGCAAGGCCTGAAAGAACGAAGTGAATACCAGCAACGAGCAGACAATAAGCAGTGCAAATCAAAGCGTCCTATATCAAGATATAGGCCGCAATGACCAACAAATGCGAACTGACTACACGCACTAATAAACAGATACGCACGACAAGCACAAACTGAAGAGCAGTAACGATCTGAGTCAGAAATCTGAGAAGCGCGAATCTTAAGTCACCAAACTTCCACTAACTCTCGATAAACACGGGATCAGCAGAAGGAGCCCAACGGGTGCCTGACGTGGTGCTGAACTTCCCTTTTGTAATCTCGTGGACGACGACTTACGTCACGACGTTCTTCCGGACCGGATATTCCGACAACGTAGTCCGACCGTGTGTACGCAACGCCAACATCGGACAAAGTACGTCGGACAAAGTCCGACTGACCTGGTCCGCGGATTGTCCGAGCGTGTGTATGGGGCTTTAGTCCCATCACACAGAGATCATATATTTTGTTCCCAGAAGCACCTATAGGACTTGTAGTGTGTTAGTCCCATCACACAGAGATCATATATTTTGTTCCCAGAAGCACCTATAGGACTTGTAGTTTGTTAGTCCCATCACACAGAGCTATATTTTGTTCCCAGAAGCACCTATAGGACTTGAAGTGTGTTAGTACCATCACACAGAGATCCTATATTTTGTTCCCAGAAGCACCTATAGGACTTGTAGTGTGTTAGTCCCATCACACAGAGATCATATATTTTGTTCCCAGAAGCACCTATAGGACTTGTAGTGTGTTAGTCCCATCACACAGAGCTATATTTTGTTCCCAGAAGCACCTATAGGACTTGAAGTGTGTTAGTCCCATCACACAGAGATCCTATATTTTGTTCCCAGAAGCACCTATAGGACTTGTAGTGTGTTAGTCCCATCACACAGAGATCATATATTTTGTTCCCAGAAGCACCTATAGCACTTGAAGTGTGTTAGTCCCATCACACAGAGCTATATTTTCTTCCCAGAAGCACCTATAGGACTTGAAGTGTGTTAGTCCCATCACACAGAGATCCTATATTTTGTTCCCAGAAGCACCTATAGGACTTGAAGTGTGTTAGTCCCATCACACAGACCTATATTTTCTTCCCAGAAGCACCCATAGGACTTGTAGTGTGTTAGTCCCATCACACAGAGATCCTATATTTTGTTCCCAGAAGCACCTATAGGACTTGAAGTGTGTTAGTCCCATCACACAGACCTATATTTTGTTCCCAGAAGCACCCATAGGACTTGTAGTGTGTTAGTCCCATCACACAGAGATCCTATATTTTGTTCCCAGAAGCACCTATAGGACTTGAAGTGTGTTAGTCCCATCACACAGACCTATATTTTCTTCCCAGAAGCACCCATAGGACTTGTAGTGTGTTAGTCCCATCACACAGAGATCCTATATTTTGTTCCCAGAAGCACCTATAGGACTTGAAGTGTGTTAGTCCCATCACACAGACCTATATTTTGTTCCCAGAAGCACCTATAGGACTTGAAGTGTGTTAGTCCCATCACACAGAGATCCTATATTTTGTTCCCAGAAGCACCTATAGGACTTGAAGTGTGTTAGTCCCATCACACAGAGCTATATTTTGTTCCCAGAAGCACCTATAGGACTTGAAGTGTGTTAGTCCCATCACACAGAGATCCTATATTTTGTTCCCAGAAGCACCTATAGGACTTGAAGTGTGTTAGTCCCATCACACAGAACTATATTTTGTTCCCAGAAGCACCTATAGGACTTGAAGTGTGTTAGTCCCATCACACAGAGATCCTATATTTTGTTCCCAGAAGCACCTATAGGACTTGAAGTGTGTTAGTCCCATCACACAGAGCTATATTTTGTTCCCAGAAGCACCTATAGGACTTGAAGTGTGTTAGTCCCATCACACAGAGATCCTATATTTTGTTCCCAGAAGCACCTATAGGACTTGAAGTGTGTTAGTCCCATCAGACAGAGATCCTATATTTTGTTCCCAGAAGCACCTATAGGACTTGAAGTGTGTTAGTACCATCACACAGAGCTATATTTTGTTCCCAGAAGCACCTATAGGACTTGAAGTGTGTTAGTCCCATCACACAGAGATCCTATATTTTGTTCCCAGAAGCACCTATAGGACTTGAAGTGTGTTAGTCCCATCACACAGAGATCCTATATTTTGTTCCCAGAAGCACCTATAGGACTTGAAGTGTGTTAGTCCCATCACACAGAGCTATATTTTGTTCCCAGAAGCACCTATAGGACTTGAAGTGTGTTAGTCCCATCACACAGAGATCCTATATTTTGTTCCCAGAAGCACCTATAGGACTTGAAGTGTGTTAGTCCCATCACACAGAGATCCTATATTTTGTTCCCAGAAGCACCTATAGGACTTGAAGTGTGTTAGTCCCATCACACAGAGCTATATTTTGTTCCCAGAAGCACCTATAGGACTTGAAGTGTGTTAGTCCCATCACACAGAGATCCTATATTTTGTTCCCAGAAGCACCTATAGGACTTGAAGTGTGTTAGTCCCATCACACAGACCTATATTTTCTTCCCAGAAGCACCCATAGGACTTGAAGTGTGTTAGTCCCATCACACAGAGATCCTATATTTTGTTCCCAGAAGCACCTATAGGACTTGAAGTGTGTTAGTCCCATCACACAGAGCTATATTTTCTTCCCAGAAGCACCTATAGGACTTGAAGTGTGTTAGTCCCATCACACAGAGATCCTATATTTTGTTCCCAGAAGCACCTATAGGACTTGAAGTGTGTTAGTCCCATCACACAGACCTATATTTTGTTCCCAGAAGCACCTATAGGACTTGAAGTGTGTTAGTCCCATCACACAGAGATCCTATATTTTGTTCCCAGAAGCACCTATAGGACTTGAAGTGTGTTAGTCCCATCACACAGAGATCCTATATTTTGTTCCCAGAAGCACCTATAGGACTTGAAGTGTGTTAGTCCCATCACACAGAGATCCTCTATTTTCTTTGCAGAAGCACCCATAGGACTTCTAGTGTGTTAGTGGCATCACACAGAGCTCCTATATTTTCTTCTCAGCAGCACCCACAGGACTTCTAGTGTGTTAGTGGCATCACACAGAGCTCCTATATTTTCTTTGCAGAAGCACCCATAGGACTTCTAGTGTGTTAGTGGCATCACACAGAGCTCCTATATTTTCTTCTCAGCAGCACCCACAGGACTTCTAGTGTGTTAGTGGCATCACACAGAGCTCCTATATTTTCTTTGCAGAAGCACACATAGGACTTCTAGTGTGTTAGTGGCATCACACAGAGCTCCTATATTTTCTTCTCAGCAGCATCCACAGGACTTCTAGTGTGTTAGTGGCATCACACAGAGCTCCTATATTTTCTTTGCAGAAGCACCCATAGGACTTCTAGTGTGTTAGTGGCATCACACAGAGCTCCTATATATTCTTCTCAGCAGGACCCCATAGGACTACCGACTACAATGGCTGGAAGACCGCCAAGGGGAGGCAGAGCGTGCAGAGCCAAGAACACAGGGCAGGCAGGCTCTGTTTCTAGTGGCCGTGGCCGTGGCCGTGGACGTGGTCGTGCATCGTCATCAGCACGTGGCCATGGGACACGCGTGTCTTTGTTTTCGGCAGCTGGACATGTGGAGCCGCATCATGCTGAAGGCTTGGTAGAATGGATGACCAAGCCCTCCTCATCCTCCTCATCCTCTCTCACCCAGGCTCAGGGTACTGGCAGAGCAGCTGCCAACGCGTACTCAATGGCATCATCAGCCACCCCTTCCCTAGACCCACCATGTCCTCCTGAGGAGTCCCCCGAACTCTTTGAGCACAGTGTTGGGTACATGCTCCAGGAGGACAACGATTCGAAGGCTCGGATGATGATACCCAGCTTGAGGAATCTGGCAGTACTGTTCCACCAGCTGCAGCTTACTGCCAGGTTTGCTCTAGTGGTGAAGAGGGAGGGGATGATGAGGTCACTGACTCCACGTGGGTGTCTGAAGGGAGAGAGGATGAGGAGGAGGACGAGGAGGAGGAGGATGCGGCGTCACATGTCCAACGAGGCAGGATGCCCCCTGGAGGCCAGGTAGAGGCCAGCACAGCAACTGTACAACACCGCAGAGCTCCGCCTGTGCAGGGCGCTGCCTCTGCACGTTATCAGAAAAGTTCTTTGGTGTGGGCCTTTTTTGAGACGAGTGCATCAGATCGCACCACTGCTATTTGCAATATTTGTCTCAAGCGTATCTCGCGTGGCCAAAACATCAGCCGCTTGGGCACCACAAGCATGACCAGACATATGTCGACCTGCCATGCAGCTCGTTGGCAGGCACACATAAAAGACCCACACCAAAGAACTAAGCGGACCTCTCCTTGCTCCTCATCAGCTGGGATCTCCATCCCCACTACACCTTCAGTCCTCTCTGAAAGCTGCTCTGAGAGGACTGAAGGTGTAGAATTAGGTGTGTCACAACCAAGTACTTGCAGTACACTGACGTCCGATTGCAGCAGGCAAATTTCCCTGCCCCAGCTGCTGGACCGTAGAAAGAAGTACACTCCCAGCCATCCACATGCCCAGCGGTTGAATGCTAGCTTGGCTAAATTGCTAGCACTTCAACTGCTGCCTTTTCAGTTGGTAGACTCGGCCCCCTTCCGTGAGTTTGTTCAATGTGCGGTTCCTCAGTGGCAGGTTCCCAAACGCCACTTTTTCTCACGGAAGGCGATTCCGTCTCTCTACCGGCATGTGGAAGGCAATGTCCATGCCTCGCTGGACAGGGCGGTCAGCGGTAAGGTGCATATTACCGCTGACTCATGGTCCAGCAGGCATGGACAGGGATGGTACCTTTCTTTCACGGCCCATTGGGTCACTCTATTGGCAGCTGGGAGGGATGCAGGACAAGGTGCAGTAGTGTTGGAGGTTGTTCCGCCACCACGCCTCCAAAACGCTACTACTGCTACTGGTTGTGACACACCTCTCTCCTCCACCCCCTCCTCTTCTTCTTCCTCCAGTGCTCTGTCCTTGGAACCAGCGGTGCTCCATAGGCATACAAGGGGCTACGCAAGTACGCAGGCAAAAAGATGCCATGCCGTGCTTGCGCTGGTGTGTTTGGGGTACAGGAGCCACACTGGGCCAGAGGTTCTGGCAGCTCTGCAGGGGCAGGCCGAGAGGTGGTTGACGCCACGTCAGCTTAAGCCAGGAATGGTCGTTTCTGACAATGGCACCAACCTCCTCTCCGCCCTGCGACAGGGGCAGCTCACCCATGTGCCCTGCATGGCTCACGTCCTCAACCTGGTGGTGCAGCGGTTCTTGGGCAGGTTCCCAGGCTTACAGGATGTCCTGAGGCAGGCCAGGAAAGCCTGTGTGCATTTCCGCCGATCTTATAATGCCAGTGCTCGGCTGACTGAGCTGCAAAAGGAGCTGAACCTGCCCAAGAACCGCCTAATATGTGACATGCCCACCAGGTGGAACTCAACGTTGGCCATGCTGCAGCGACTGCACACGCAGCAGAGGGCCATCAATGAGTACCTTTGCGACTACGGCACCAGGACAGGGTCAGGGGAGCTTGTTTTTTTTTTCCCCACGTCAGTGGAGCATGATCAGGGATGCATGCACTGTCCTCTCACCATTTGAGGAGGCCACGAGGATGGTGAGCAGTGACAGTGCATGCATCAGTGACACTGTACCTCTTGTCCACCTGTTGGAGCATACGCTGCGTGGGATAATGGACAGGGCACTTGAGGCAGAACAGAGGCAGGAAGAGGAGGACTTCCTTGCCTCTCAAGGCCCCTTTATCCGGACAGTGTTCCTTCTGTCCCACCCATCACACAGGAAGAGGATGAGGAGGAGGAGGAGGAGGAGGAGGATTGTGTGAGCATGGAGGTGGAGCCTGGCACTCAGCATCAGCAGCAGCAGTCTTTTAGGGATGATGTACAGTCCCAACAAACCAGTGGACTTGTACGTGGCTGGGAGGAGGTGGCTGGCGATCATGTCATCCTCAGTGACCCAGAAGACTCCGGACCGAATGCCTCAGCTAACCTACGCTGCATGGCCTCCCTGATCCTGCAAAGCCTGCGGAAGGATCCTCGTGTTCTTCGGATCAAGGAGAGGGACCATTACTGGCTGGCCACTCTCCTTGATCCACGGTACAAGGGTAAGGTTGCGGACCTTATCTTGCCGTCGCAGAGGGAGCAGAGGATGAGACATCTCAGACATCTCAGGGAGGCCTTGCAGAAAGGTCTGTGCAACGCGTTCCCAACTCCTGGTCCTGGGCGACGAGTTGCTGAGGCTTCGGTCAGTAGCAGAAGGAGCGGTGGGGAAGGTGGACGTCTGACCCATGCGTTCAGACAATTTTTTAGTCCGCAGCCCCAAGGTATGATCGGTTCCAGCAACCATCGCCAGCGTCTGATATACATGGTGCAGGAATACCTTGGGGCAAGGTCAGACTTGGACACCTTTCCCACCGAAAATCCTCTGGCTTACTGGGTCCTGAGGATGGATCACTGGCCAGAGCTTGCACAGTATG
The DNA here is from genome assembly GCA_028564925.1 of Lithobates sylvaticus. Taxonomy (NCBI): domain Eukaryota; kingdom Metazoa; phylum Chordata; class Amphibia; order Anura; family Ranidae; genus Lithobates; species Lithobates sylvaticus. The sequence continues at coordinate 410,990,324 of CM053030.1, forward strand.
CAATTGAGCTACTGGCCTGTCCTGCCTCCAGCGTTCTTTCCGAACGCACATTCAGTGCTCCTCTAGGATTTGTCACCGATCATAGGGTGCGCCTGTCCACCGCCTCGGTTGATCGACTGACCTTCATCAAAATGAATCAGTCTTGGATCACCACCAGCTACCAGGCACCTGAAGCGGATATAACGGAATAATTTATAATGTCACATCCCTTCAAGACTGCCTATGCTGATGCTGAGTGACTGTCCTCTTATGTTCACTGACTATCCTCTTCCTCCTCCTCAATGATCCATGCCACCACACCAGTGCCTAAGGCACAATTTTTCAGCCCCTGTTTAACAGGGGCGTGTACATACAATTTTTATAAAAAAAGCTTCGCAACACGTGTGACTGCTGTGCTCCAAGTACAGTATCTGTGAGGGGTTGCAGTGTTGTGGCACCAGCACCAGTGCCTAAGGCACAATTTTTCAGCCCCTGTTTAACAGGGGAGTGTAATTACAATTTTTTTAAAAAATGCTTCGCAACACGTGTGACTGCTGTGCTCCAAGTACAGTATCTGTGAGGGGTTGCAGTGTTGTGGCACCAGTGCCTAAGGCACAATTTTTCAGCCCCTGTTTAACAGGGGCGGGTAATTACAAATCTTGATCTAATAGTTCACAGCAGGGCCCATTCCTGCGCCCACCAAGAGTAACTATGAGGGCCTACAGTCTTGTGGCAACACCGTCCACCACCACCGCCAAAGGCCCAATTTTTCTGCCCTGTTCATCAGGTGCTTGCAATTACAAATCTTGATCTAATAACTCACAGCAGGGCCCATTCCTGCGCCCACCAAGAGTAACTGTGAGAGCTTACAGTCTTGTGGCAACACCGTCCACCACCACCACCACCCCAATTTTTCTGCCCTGTTCAACAGGTGCATGCAATTACAAATCTTGATCTATTAACTCACAGCAGGGCCCATTCCTGTGCCCACCAGTCTTGTGGCTACACCAACATCTAATAGGGCAAATTTCTGCAGAGTATATACGCCAGGCCCCTACTTTCAAACATCCAACTTACAAACGACTCCTACTTGCAAATGGAAAGAGAAAACAGGAAGTGAGAGGAAATCTACCCCTAGGAAGGGAAATTCTATCCTGTTAGATTTAATTTGGGAAAAAGGTATCTCCTCTCTACTGATACTTTATCACCAATCCTTGTTTCAATTAAAACCCCACTTTTCCAAAAACATTTGTCATTGGGACGGAAAGTGAGGTGACATGTTCTGAATAAGGATGGGCCCGGTGCTCGATGCGAACCCACGTTCGCATCGAGCACCGGGCGTTCGCTCGCTCGGCGAGCCCAGAACTATTTTGGCCGCTCGCATCACGTTCGTGTGATGCGAGCGGCCCCGCAATGCATTGCGGCCGGCGCGGCCGACGCAGTGCATTGCTGGCTGATGATTGGCCAAGCATGCACTGTGACCCCGCATGCTTGGCCAATCACAGCCCCGGAAACTCGAAGAGCCATAATTGGCTACAGGCAGGACGCCTGTAGCCAATTACAGCTCAGGGGCTGTAGTACACGCCCCCCCCTATAAAACGCCGCCACGCCGTCTGCGCCGGTCACATGCTGTTCCGGCGCAGATTGAGCAGGCTGTTCCTGTGACACTCTGCTGCATTTAGATAGATAGAGAGAGAGATTCACTTGCAGAGATTGAGTTAGATAGATTCAGTTACAAAGATTGATTGACAAAGAGGGGCTTGTAGTGTGCTCGTGGCAGGCAGGCAGAGCTCCTATATTTTGTTACCAGAAGCACCTATAGGACTTGTAGTGTGTTCGTGGCAGGCAGGCAGAGCTCCTATATTTTGTTACCAGAAGCACCTATAGGACTTGTAGTGTGTTAGTGGCAGGCAGGCAGAGCTCCTATATTTTGTTACCAGAAGCACCTATAGGACTTGTAGTGTGTTAGTGACAGGCAGGCAGAGCTCCTATATTTTGTTACCAGAAGCACCTATAGGACTTGTAGTGTGTTAGTGGCAGGCAGGCAGAGCTCCTATATTTTGTTACCAGAAGCACCTATAGGACTTGTAGTGTGTTAGTGACAGGCAGGCAGAGCTCCTATATTTTGTTACCAGAAGCACCTATAGGACTTGTAGTGTGTTAGTGACAGGCAGGCAGAGCTCCTATATTTTGGTACCAGAAGCACCTATAGGACTTGTAGTGTGTTAGTGGCAGGCAGGCAGAGCTCCTATATTTTGTTACCAGAAGCACCTATAGGACTTGTAGTGTGTTAGTGACAGGCAGGCAGAGCTCCTATATTTTGTTACCAGAAGCACCTATAGGACTTGTAGTGTGTTAGTGGCAGGCAGGCAGAGCTCCTATATTTTGTTACCAGAAGCACCTATAGGACTTGTAGTGTGTTCGTGGCAGGCAGGCAGAGCTCCTATATTTTGTTCCCAGAAGCACCTATAGGACTTGAAGTGTGTTAGTCCCATCACACACACAGAGCTATATTTTCTTCCAGAAGCACCTATAGGACTTGAAGTGTGTTAGTCCCATTACACACACAGAGCTATATTTTGTTCCCAGAAGCACCTATAGGACTTGAAGTGTGTTAGTCCCATCACACACACAGAGCTATATTTTCTTCCCAGAAGCACCTATAGGACTTGAAGTGTGTTAGTCCCATTACACACAAAGAGCTATACTTTGTTCCCAGAAGCACCTATAGGACTTGAAGTGTGTTAGTCCCATTACACACACAGAGCTATATTTTCTTCCCAGAAGCACCTATAGGACTTGAAGTGTGTTAGTCCCATTACACACACAGAGCTATATTTTCTTCCCAGAAGCACCTATAGGACTTGAAGTGTGTTAGTCCCATTACACACACAGAGCTATATTTTGTTCCCAGAAGCACCTATAGGACTTGAAGTGTGTTAGTCCCATTACACACACAGAGCTATATTTTCTTCCCAGAAGCACCTATAGGACTTGAAGTGTGTTAGTCCCATCACACACACAGAGCTATATTTTCTTCCCAGAAGCACCTATAGGACTTGAAGTGTGTTAGTCCCATTACACACAAAGAGCTATACTTTGTTCCCAGAAGCACCTATAGGACTTGAAGTGTGTTAGTCCCATTACACACACAGAGCTATATTTTCTTCCCAGAAGCACCTATAGGACTTGTAGTGTGTTCGTGGCAGGCAGGCAGAGCTCCTATATTTTGTTCCCAGAAGCACTTATAGGACTTGAAGTGTGTTAGTCCCATTACACACACAGAGCTATATTTTCTTCCCAGAAGCACCTATAGGACTTGAAGTGTGTTAGTCCCATCACACACACAGAGCTATATTTTCTTCCCAGAAGCACCTATAGGACTTGAAGTGTGTTAGTCCCATTACACACACAGAGCTATATTTTCTTCCCAGAAGCACCTATAGGACTTGAAGTGTGTTAGTCCCATTACACACACAGAGCTATATTTTCTTCCCAGAAGCACCTATAGGACTTGAAGTGTGTTAGTCCCATCACACACACAGAGCTATATTTTCTTCCCAGAAGCACCTATAGGACTTGAAGTGTGTTAGTCCCATTACACACAAAGAGCTATACTTTGTTCCCAGAAGCACCTATAGGACTTGAAGTGTGTTAGTCCCATTACACACACAGAGCTATATTTTCTTCCCAGAAGCACCTATAGGACTTGAAGTGTGTTAGTCCCATCACACACACAGAGCTATATTTTCTTCCCAGAAGCACCTATAGGACTTGAAGTGTGTTAGTCCCATTACACACACAGAGCTATATTTTCTTCCCAGAAGCACCTATAGGACTTGAAGTGTGTTAGTCCCATTACACACACAGAGCTATATTTTCTTCCCAGAAGCACCTATAGGACTTGAAGTGTGTTAGTCCCATTACACACAAAGAGCTATACTTTGTTCCCAGAAGCACCTATAGGACTTGAAGTGTGTTAGTCCCATTACACACACAGAGCTATATTTTCTTCCCAGAAGCACCTATAGGACTTGTAGTGTGTTCGTGGCAGGCAGGCAGAGCTCCTATATTTTGTTCCCAGAAGCACTTATAGGACTTGAAGTGTGTTAGTCCCATTACACACACAGAGCTATATTTTCTTCCCAGAAGCACCTATAGGACTTGAAGTGTGTTAGTCCCATCACACACACAGAGCTATATTTTTCTTCCCAGAAGCACCTATAGGACTTGAAGTGTGTTAGTCCCATTACACACACAGAGCTATATTTTCTTCCCAGAAGCACCTATAGGACTTGAAGTGTGTTAGTCCCATTACACACACAGAGCTATATTTTCTTCCCAGAAGCACCTATAGGACTTGAAGTGTGTTAGTCCCATCACACACACAGAGCTATATTTTCTTCCCAGAAGCACCTATAGGACTTGAAGTGTGTTAGTCCCATTACACACAAAGAGCTATACTTTGTTCCCAGAAGCACCTATAGGACTTGAAGTGTGTTAGTCCCATTACACACACAGAGCTATATTTTCTTCCCAGAAGCACCTATAGGACTTGAAGTGTGTTAGTCCCATCACACACACAGAGCTATATTTTCTTCCCAGAAGCACCTATAGGACTTGAAGTGTGTTAGTCCCATTACACACACAGAGCTATATTTTCTTCCCAGAAGCACCTATAGGACTTGAAGTGTGTTAGTCCCATTACACACACAGAGCTATATTTTCTTCCCAGAAGCACCTATAGGACTTGAAGTGTGTTAGTCCCATTACACACACAGAGCTATATTTTCTTCCCAGAAGCACCTATAGGACTTGAAGTGTGTTAGTCCCATTACACACACAGAGCTATATTTTCTTCCCAGAAGCACCTATAGGACTTGAAGTGTGTTAGTCCCATTACACACACAGAGCTATATTTTCTTCCCAGAAGCACCTATAGGACTTGAAGTGTGTTAGTCCCATTACACACACAGAGCTATATTTTCTTCCCAGAAGCACCTATAGGACTTGAAGTGTGTTAGTCCCATCACACACACAGAGCTATATTTTCTTCCCAGAAGCACCTATAGGACTTGAAGTGTGTTAGTCCCATTACACACACAGAGCTATATTTTCTTCCCAGAAGCACCTATAGGACTTGAAGTGTGTTAGTCCCATTACACACACAGAGCTATATTTTCTTCCCAGAAGCACCTATAGGACTTGAAGTGTGTTAGTCCCATTACACACACAGAGCTATATTTTCTTCCCAGAAGCACCTATAGGACTTGAAGTGTGTTAGTCCCATTACACACACAGAGCTATATTTTCTTCCCAGAAGCACCTATAGGACTTGAAGTGTGTTAGTCCCATTACACACACAGAGCTATATTTTCTTCCCAGAAGCACCTATAGGACTTGAAGTGTGTTAGTCCCATTACACACACAGAGCTATATTTTCTTCCCAGAAGCACCTATAGGACTTGTAGTGTGTTCGTGGCAGGCAGGCAGAGCTCCTATATTTTGTTCCCAGAAGCACTTATAGGACTTGAAGTGTGTTAGTCCCATTACACACACAGAGCTATATTTTCTTCCCAGAAGCACCTATAGGACTTGTAGTGTGTTAGTGGCAGGCAGGCAGAGCTCCTATATTTTGTTACCAGAAGCACCTATAGGACTTGTAGTGTGTTCGTGGCAGGCAGGCAGAGCTCCTATATTTTGTTCCCAGAGGCACCTATAGGACTTGAAGTGTGTTAGTCCCATTACACACACAGAGCTATATTTTCTTCCCAGAAGCACCTATAGGACTTGAAGTGTGTTAGTCCCATTACACACACAGAGCAATATTTTCTTCCCAGAAGCACCTATAGGACTTGAAGTGTGTTAGTCCCATCACACAGAGCTCCTCTATTTTCTTTGCATAAGCACCCACAGGACTTCTAGTGTGTTAGTGGCATCACACAGAGCTCCTATATATTCTTCTCAGCAGCACCCACAGGACTTCTAGTGTGTTAGTGGCATCACACAGAGCTCCTCTATTTTCTTTGCAGAAGCACCCACAGGACTTCTAGTGTGTTAGTGGCATCACACAGAGCTCCTCTATTTTCTTTGCAGAAGCACCCACAGGACTTCTAGTGTGTTAGTGGCATCACACAGAGCTCCTCTATTTTCTTTGCAGAAGCACCCACAGGACTTCTAGTGTGTTAGTGGCATCACACAGAGCTCCTCTATTTTCTTTGCAGAAGCACCCACAGGACTTCTAGTGTGTTAGTGGCATCACACAGAGCTCCTCTATTTTCTTTGCAGAAGCACCCATAGGACTTCTAGTGTGTTAGTGGCATCACACAGAGATCCTATATATTCTTCTCAGCAGCACCCACAGGACTTCTAGTGTGTTAGTGGCATCACACAGAGCTCCTCTATTTTCTTTGCAGAAGCACCCACAGGACTTCTAGTGTGTTAGTGGCATCACACAGAGCTCCTCTATTTTCTTTGCAGAAGCACCATAGGACTTCTAGTGTGTTAGTGGCATCACACAGAGCTCCTATATATTCTTCTCAGCAGCACCCACAGGACTTCTAGTGTGTTAGTGGCATCACACAGAGCTCCTATATTTTCTTTGCAGAAGCACCCATAGGACTTCTAGTGTGTTAGTGGCATCACACAGAGCTCCTATATTTTCTTCTCAGCAGCACCCACAGGACTTCTAGTGTGTTAGTGGCATCACACAGAGCTCCTATATATTTTCTTTGCAGAAGCACCTATAGGACTTCTAGTGTGTTAGTGGCATCACACAGAGCTCCTATATTTTCTTCTCAGCAGCACCCACAGGACTTCTAGTGTGTTAGTGGCATCACACAGAGCTCCTATATTTTCTTTGCAGAAGCACCCATAGGACTTCTAGTGTGTTAGTGGCATCACACAGAGCTCCTATATTTTCTTCTCAGCAGCACCCACAGGACTTCTAGTGTGTTAGTGGCATCACACAGAGCTCCTATATATTCTTCTCAGCAGCACCCACAGGACTTCTAGTGTGTTAGTGGCATCACACAGAGCTCCTATATTTTCTTTGCAGAAGCACCCACAGGACTTCTAGTGTGTTAGTGGCATCACACAGAGCTCCTATATTTTCTTTGCAGAAGCACCTATAGGACTTCTAGTGTGTTAGTGGCATCACACAGAGCTCCTATAGTTTCTTCTCAGCAGCACCCACAGGACTACCGACTACAATGGCTGGAAGACCGCCAAGGGGAGGCAGAGCGTGCAGAGCCAAGAACACAGGGCAGACAGTCTCTGTTTCTAGTGGACGTGGCCGTGGACGTGGACGTGGTCGTGCATCGTCATCAGCACATGGCCATGGGACACGCGCGTCTTTGTTTTCGGCAGCTGGACATGTGGAGCCGCATCATGCTGAAGGCTTGGTAGAATGGATGACCAAGCCCTCCTCATCCTCCTCATCCTCTCTCACCCAGGCTCAGGGTACTGACAGAGCATCATCAGCCACCCCTTCCCTAGACCCACCATGTCCTCCTGAGGAGTCCCCCGAACTCTTTGAGCACAGTGTTGGGTACATGCTCCAGGAGGATGCCCAACGATTCGAAGGCTCGGATGACGATACCCAGCTTGAGGAATCTGGCAGTACAGTTCCACCAGCTGCAGCTTACTGCCAGGTTTGCTCTAGTGGTGAAGAGGGAGGGGATGATGAGGTCACTGACTCCACGTGGGTGCCTCAAGGGAGAGAGGATGAGGAGGAGGACGAGGAGGAGGAGGATGCGGCGTCACATGTCCAACGAGGCAGGATGCCCCCTGGAGGCCAGGTAGAGGCCAGCACAGCAACTGTACAACACCGCAGAGCTCCGCCTGTGCAGGGCGCTGCCTCTGCACGTTATCAGAAAAGTTCTTTGGTGTGGGCCTTTTTTGAGACGAGTGCAGCAGATCGCACCACTGCTATTTGCAATATTTGTCTCAAGCGTATCTCGCGTGGCCAAAACATCAGCCGCTTGGGCACGACAAGCATGACCAGACATATGGCGACCTGCCATGCAGCTCGTTGGCAGGCACACATAAAAGACCCACACCAAAGAACTAAGCGGACCTCTCCTTGCTCCTCCTCAGCTGGGATCTCCATCCCCACTACACCTTCAGTCCTCTCTGAAAGCTGCTCTGAGAGGACTGAAGGTGTAGAATTCGGTGTGTCACAACCAAGTACTTGCAGTACACCGACGTCCGAATGCAGCAGGCAAATTTCCCTGCCCCAGCTGCTGGACCGTAGAAAGAAGTACACTCCCAGCCATCCACATGCCCAGCGGTTGAATGCTAGCCTTGCTAAATTGCTAGCACTTCAACTGCTGCCTTTTCAGTTGGTAGACTCGGCCCCTTCCGTGAGTTTGTTCAATGTGCGGTTCCTCAGTGGCAGGTTCCCAAACGCCACTTTTTCTCGCGGAAGGCGATTCCGTCTCTCTACCGGCATGTGGAGGGCAATGTCCATGCCTCGCTGGACAGGGCGGTCAGCGGTAAGGTGCATATTACCGCTGACTCATGGTCCAGCAGGCATGGACAGGGACGGTACCTTTCTTTCACGGCCCATTGGGTCACTCTATTGGCAGCTGGGAGGGATGCAGGACAAGGTGCAGTAGTGTTGGAGGTTGTTCCGCCACCACGCCTCCAAAACGCGACTACTGCTACTGGTTGTGACACACCTCTCTCCTCCACCCCCCTCCTCTTCTTCTTCCTCCAGTGCTCTGTCCTTGGAACCAGCGGTGCTCCGTAGGCGTACAAGGGGCTACGCAAGTACGCAGGCAAAAAGATGCCATGCCGTGCTTGCGCTGGTGTGTTTGGGGGACAGGAGCCACACTGGGCCAGAGGTTCTGGCAGCTCTGCAGGGGCAGGCCGAGAGGTGGTTGACGCCACGTCAGCTTAAGCCAGGAATGGTCGTTTCTGACAATGGCACCAACCTCCTCTCCGCCTGCGACAGGGGCAGCTCACCCATGTGCCCTGCATGGCTCACGTCCTCAACCTGGTGGTGCAGCGGTTCTTGGGCAGGTTCCCAGGCTTACAGGATGTCCTGAGGCAGGCCAGGAAAGTCTGTGTGCATTTCCGCCGATCTTATAATGCCAGTGCTCGGCTGACTGAGCTGCAAAAGGAGCTGAACCTGCCCAAGAACCGCCTAATATCTGACATGCCCACCAGGTGGAACTCAACGTTGGCCATGCTGCAGCGACTGCACACGCAGCAGAGGGCCATCAATGAGTACCTTTGCGACTACGGCACCAGGACAGGGTCAGGGGAGCTTGGGTTTTTTTCCCCACGTCAGTGGAGCATGATCAGGGATGCATGCACTGTCCTCTCACCATTTGAGGAGGCCACGAGGATGGTGAGCAGTGACAGTGCATGCATCAGTGACACTGTCCCTCTTGTCCACCTGTTGGAGCATACGCTGCGTGGGATAATGGACAGGGCACTTGAGGCAGAACAGAGGCAGGAAGAGGAGGACTTCCTTGCCTCTCAAGGCCCCCTTTATCCGGACAGTGTTCCTTCTGTCCCACCCATCACACAGGAAGAGGATGAGGAGGAGGAGGAGGAGGAGGAGGAGGAGGAGGATTGTGTGAGCATGGAGGTGGAGCCTGGCACTCAGCATCAGCAGCAGCAGTCTTTTAGGGATGATGTACAGTCCCAACAAGCCAGTGGACTTGTACGTGGCTGGGAGGAGGTGGCTGGCGATCATGTCATCCTCAGTGACCCAGAAGACTCCGGACCGAATGCCTCAGCTAACCTACGCTGCATGGCCTCCCTGATCCTGCAAAGCCTGCGGAAGGATCCTCGTGTTCTTCGGATCAAGGAGAGGGACCATTACTGGCTGGCCACTCTCCTTGATCCGCGGTACAAGGGTAAGGTTGCGGACCTTATCTTGCCGTCGCAGAGGGAGCAGAGGATGAGACATCTCAGGGAGGCCTTGCAGAAAGGTCTGTGCAACGCGTTCCCAGAAACTGGGAGGCTACAAACTCCTGGTCCTGGGCGACGAGTTGCTGAGGCTTCGGTCAGTGGCAGAAGGAGCGGTGGGGAAGGTGGACGTCTGACCGATGCGTTCAGACAATTTTTTAGTCCGCAGCCCCAAGGTATGATCGGTTCCAGCAACCATCGCCAGCGTCTGATATACATGGTGCAGGAATACCTTGGGGCAAGGTCAGACTTGGACACCTTTCCCACCGAAAATCCTCTGGCTTACTGGGTCTGAGGATGGATCACTGGCCAGAGCTTGCACAGTATGCAATTGAGCTACTGGCCTGTCCTGCCTCCAGCGTTCTTTCCGAACGCACATTCAGTGCTGCTGGAGGATTTGTGACTGATCATAGGGTGCGCCTGTCCACCGCCTCGGTTGATCGACTGACATTCATCAAAATGAATCAGTCTTGGATCACCACCAGCTACCAGGCACCTGAGGCGGATATAACCGAATAATTTTTAATGTCACATCCCTTCAAGACTGCCTATGCTGATGCTGAGTGACTGTCCTCTTATGTTCACTGACTATCCTCTTCCTCCTCCTCAATGATCCATGCCACAGCACCAGTGCCTAAGGCACAATTTTTCAGCCCCTGTTTAACAGGGGCGTGTACTTACAATTTTTTAAAAAAATGCTTCGCAACACGTGTGACTGCTGTGCTCCAAGTACAGTCTCTGTGAGGGCCGTGTTGCAGTGTTGTGGCACCAGCACCAGTGCCTAAGGCACAATTTTTCAGCCCCTGTTTAACAGGGGCGTGTACTTACAATTTTTTAAAAAAATGCTTCGCAACACGTGTGACTGCTGTGCTCCAAGTACAGTCTCTGTGAGGGCCGTGTTGCAGTGTTGTGGCACCAGCACCAGTGCCTAAGGCACAATTTTTCAGCCCCTGTTTAACAGGGGCGTGTACTTACAATTTTTTTAAAAAAATGCTTCGCAACACGTGTGACTGCTGTGCTCCAAGTACAGTCTCTGTGAGGGCCGTGTTGCAGTGTTGTGGCACCAGCACCAGTGCCTAAGGCACAATTTTTCAGCCCCTGTTTAACAGGGGCGTGTACTTACAATTTTTTAAAAAAATGCTTCGCAACACGTGTGACTGCTGTGCTCCAAGTACAGTCTCTGTGAGGGCCGTGTTGCAGTGTTGTGGCACCAGCACCAGTGCCTAAGGCACAATTTTTCAGCCCCTGTTTAACAGGGGCGTGTACTTACAATTTTTTAAAAAAATGCTTCGCAACACGTGTGACTGCTGTGCTCCAAGTACAGTCTCTGTGAGGGGTTGCAGTGTTGTGGCACCAGCACCAGTGCCTAAGGCACAATTTTTCAGCCCCTGTTTAACAGGGGCGGGTAATTACAAATCTTGATCTAATAGTTCACAGCAGGGCCCATTCCTGCGCCCACCAAGAGTAACTATGAGGGCCTACAGTCTTGTGGCAACACCGTCCACCACCACCGCCAAAGGCCCAATTTTTCTGCCCTGTTCATCAGGTGCTTGCAATTACAAATCTTGATCTAATAACTCACAGCAGGGCCCATTCCTGCGCCCACCAAGAGTAACTGTGAGAGCTTACAGTCTTGTGGCAAAACCGTCCACCACCACCACCACCACCACCACCACCACCAATTTTTCTGCCCTGTTCAACAGGTGCATGCAATTACAAATCTGGATCTATTAACTCACAGCAGGGCCCATTCCTGTGCCCACCAGTCTTGTGGCTACACCAACATCTAATAGGGCAAATTTCTGCAGAGTATATACGCCAGGCCCCTACTTTCAAACATCCAACTTACAAACGACTCCTACTTGCAAATGGAAAGAGAAAACAGGAAGTGAGAGGAAATCTACCCCTAGGAAGGGAAATTCTATCCTGTTAGATTTAATTTGGGAAAAAGGTATCTCCTCTCTACTGATACTTTATCACCAATCCTTGTTTCAATTAAAACCCCACTTTTCCAAAAACATTTATCATTGGGACGGAAAGTGAGGTGACATGTTCTGAACAGATGTGCAAAGACAGCAAATGTTACAGGGGTGATAACCCCTCCCTATGTTCTCCAAAAAGCTTAAAAATAGATTTTTTTGGGATGGAGCTACACTTCATAATGTACCTGTTCAGATTCTACTTAAGATCAAACCTAAAGCCGCAAGTGGTTTTAAATGGCTTCTTTTTTTCCTTTACAAATGTCATTTTGTGCAAGGACAGTTCTAAACACGGGAAACACATGCCACTTCACAGGCATACTTTGGACACCCCCCAGGTACCATATTTAAAGGAAAATGTCACTTTTTTTTTTCACTTTATGCATCATTAAAATGACTGCTCCCGAAAAAACGTTAGTTTTTAAAAAGTTCTTTTTGCATTGATATATGTCCCCTGGGGCAGGACCCGGGTCCCCAAACCTGTTTTATGACATTAACATGCATATTGGCCGTTGTAATTAGCACTTTTGATTTCGAACGTTCGCGTCCATTATAACGTATAGGGTTCGAAAATTCGCGCGAACTTTCGGTCCGTTCGATGGTTCTGGTTCGAACCGAACCCGGGGGTGTTCGGCTCATCCCTAGTTCTGAACAGATGTGCAAAGACAGCAAATGTTACAGGGGTGATAACCCCTCCCTATGTTCTCCAAAAAGCTTAAAAATAGATTTTTTTGGGATGGAGCTACACTTCATAATCAGATTCTACTTAAGAACAGCAGCAGATGACATATAAGTCCCTAGGCTGTGGTCATACAAGAGCCTGCATCTTTAATCAGACCAGACTGAACTCAGGCCATCACTTGTCTTCCTTACACTCTTCTTTCCAGGCTTACATCCAGGCTGTGGTGTTGGAGGTGTGGCAGGAGGAGGAGGAGGATGGTCGAACTCACACAAGTGGGTTTTGTTGGTGAGTTGTCCCCTCAACCCCTTATTTAGTGTGAGGTACATGATTTCCTCACACAAAAGGCATTGCCCCTCCTAAATGTCCTGTAGTTTGCATGCAGCCATGGAGGCAAAGGCCTCTTGAAGAGTGGGGGTGGTTCTGAGGGCCGCAGAAGCCTCCCCAATCAGCCTAAGTGCTGACTCCTGATTGTTCCTCTCCTTCCTGGGCCTTTTTGGTGGAAGGCGGAGGGGAGGGACTTGTGATTCTGTGAGGTTCCTGGGCCTGGCCACCTCCTGGCTGACACTACCCCTGCCTGCTCCTTGCTGCCACTTACCCCTGCCACCTCCTGGCTGCCACATTCCACAGCCACCTCCTGGCTGCCACATTCCACATCCATCTCCTGGCTGAGGTCTTCCTGTGTATGAAAAAGGGACATAGTTTTAGTTTTTGGTTCATCAATCACACACAATTTTCAGCTCATGACTGTTGCAAATTGAATGTTAACAAATAGAAAAGACTATCATTCTGAGCCCAGGGCTTCGGAAGCGTCAGGCGTCGGAAGCCTCAGCTGGGGTGGAAGGAAGCGTGGAAGAAAGGGTGGAAGGAAGAGTGGAGAGTGATGGCCTGACTTCAGTCTGGTCTGACAGAAAATGCAATCTCTCATAGTACCACTGGGGACATAAATGTTATCTGCTGCTGCTCCTGATCTCTGGGAATCCTGGACCTTATTGCGCTACCTAAGATAGCTCCTCAGGCCACCAATTTTTTTTTTAAATAGTTGATGTCTGCCATGGGGACCTGCAGCTTCACCAACTCCAGCAGTTTCTCCATCACTGCCTGCCTCTTTAATTTGTTGTTATAATATGGATGTTTGACCTGCCACAGACAGGGAAGCTCCCTGTACTTATCTATGAAGATTGGGAGAAAGCTGTGGTCTTTGAACCCATCCATTTTCTCTGCAAGACACAACACAAGACCAACCCTAATGTCAGTCTAATCTCTCCTAATCTTGACCCAACATAGGCCTCAATCTATAAGCAGTATAGGCCAGTGATGCACCAAATTAAAACTGTACCTTCGTTAGAACGATCGTCCCTTCCGTTTCTTTGTCCTCCGCTCACAGATCGTACGTACGATGCACGCGTGTTACGCTTTATATACACTGTGCATGCGTGAAACTCCGCCCGCCCCTGATGTTCTTTCTAGTCTATTCCCCACCCCTTCTCTTTTGGCACAGTGGGGAGAGCACATGGCGGAGACACAGCAGGTGCATGATAATCTCAGCAACAAGGACGACGAAAGCCCGGAGCCACGAACGTCCCGATCGTGCAGGAGATTTAAGGCCTCAAATATGTCCTTTGTAGAGATGTTGGAGATGGTGGACATCTTGAAGAGAGCTGACTATGATGGGAAGTATGGACCGTACCCAAACCCAAATATAAGAAAGGCCAAGATAATGGCTATAGTTGTGAAAAGTCTGCCCCGGAATTTTGGGGTACGACGATCCAACGATCAACTGAGGAAACGCTGGTCAGACCTCAAATTGAGGGAGCAAGATCAGTACAGAAGGATCAAGAGAGTGCTTCTAAAAAGTAAGTAGTTGTCCTGTGTTCCTATTAATATTATTACTTGCATGCTGGTCCATGTGCTTTTCTTTACTGTTGTACAGTTTAAAATGGCAACTTTCATGTTCATGGGCGCATTATTCGGTCATAGGAAACATTGTTTGTTCGCCCACTAAAATACGATGTTTTGGGCAGATGCAGGTTAACTACATTTGTTCAGGCCTATTTGTATTAAAAGAAGTTTGTTGTCTAGATGGGTTTGTAAATAGAATGAAATGCAAACTTGATTCAGTGTAAGGAGAGGACACTCAGTAGTTGTTTACACATCTGGACGCAGGAGCACTAGTGTGGGACACCAGAACACCCTTTTTCCCACACAGGTGCTCCAGTGTATGCTAGGGTTGTCTCCATGTGTAAAACTTGTACAAAAAAGGTAAGTATTCCAGCTTTAGAAAGGAAATAAAAATGTCTTCAGCTTGGAACTCGGCCAAGCAATGTTTCATATTTCTATTTCTGCCCTCAAATATCTGTGTCTTAAGTATACCTTTTTTTATTCACATAGGGGAGAAAATACTTGGGACGTCTCAGGACACCAGGGACCCCACACCTCCAAAAGAAGGGGAAGTCACCAAAAGCAGAGGAGGAGGAGGGAGACATTTTATAAGTGGGCGAAATTGTCATCACAACAGGTGAGTGTCTGAGACCACAGCTTCAGGGGATCAGGAGGGAAATCCACATTTTGACTCTCAATTTGTGTGCATCCTCAAAATTTGGCTTTTACAGGGGTGACTTCACCCCTATCTGATGAAGGCAAAATCAACACAGTTTTGACATACTAATGTCTGATATTGCCTTCACTTTATCAAAGTTGAACGTTGTAAGTTCCTGAGTTGCGTATGTTATGTTTTGAAACATGCCTGTTTAACCAAAAAAAGGCTATTTCTAATTAATGTGACAAAAAATAAATGTTATACACCAAAGCTGTTGGTTTGTTCAAAAACCCTTTTAAAAAAACGCACATGTGAATGTGCTTTGAGTAAAAAGTTTTCTACTCAACAATGTGTGGCTTCTTCTTTCAATGCTCAAAATCTGTTTTTGGAGTAAAGTTGGTGTTTACAGTGACAATAAAGGCAAATCCACTTTGCACTACAAGTGCACTTTGAGTGCAGTTTCAAGTGCACTTTTGCAGTGCACTTGTAGTGCAAAAAGGATTATCCTTTAGTAAATAACACCCACAGTGCTTTATAATTTGTCACAATCACGCCATTTTCATAACTCCCCAAATTTCAGTCATGGTGCTGAAAATTATGAATATTTTTATCAGTAATGCATTACATACATTTACAACAAAAACAAGGTGTGTGTGTAGCAGACCCACAACATAATAGTTCGCTGAAGAAGAGATTGTCACCTCATGTATCAAATAAATTTAGTTTGCACTGTTGAAGAAAAAGGCCAAAAAGAAAAGACCATTAGATAACCTAGGAGACAGCTAAAAGAAACCCAAGCAGTAAATCAAAGTAAATATTAGTTCTGATTCAAAAATATATTTATTTAAAAAACGTCTCAGACATTTGCTGGCATATCAATGTCCCCCTACGCGCAAAGTATTCCATGTATTTTATACGGACCTCATGGGCGCTTTGGGGGGGCAAGCCAGGACGGCCAGCTTCAAGCGCCGTCAGGGTTTGTTCGTTACTAAATCCGGCCTCAGGCCTAACTGAGGCAACACATAGTTCAAAGAATTTCTCTTTAAAAAGTTGTGGAGAACACAGCAAGAAAGAATTATATGATTGAGTTTATATTCCGCCATGTGTATGGGTGTAAGAAATAGGTGGAACCGTCTGGCAATTATCCGGAAAGTGTTCTCCACTTCTGGCTCTGGCCAGCCGGTAATTAAAAACCCTCTGCTCCGGGGTGAGGGTCCCTTATCGGGAATGGCCGCATCAGGTGTTCACCCAGACCAAATGCTTCATCAGCAACAAACACAAACGGGAGTCCTTCCAAGTTCTTTTCCGGAGGTGGCAATCCCAGGCCACCACTCTGGAGATGCCTGTAGAACTCCGTCTGGGTGATGACTCCACCACCCGACATCCGGCCATTCTTCCCCATGTCCACATAGAGGAACTTATATGTTGCCGACACCACCGCCAACATCACAATACTATTAAACCTCTTATAGTTATAATAGTATGACCCCGAGTTGGGGGGTGGAACTATGTGGATGTGTTTCCTATCAATTGCCCCTCCAAAGTTGGGAAAGTCCCAACGATCAGCAAAGTGGGATGCCACGGTCTGCCATTCCTGTGGCGTTCAAGGAAACTGTGGAGTCAAACAAGAAAAAAAAATAGTAATTTTGCACAAAACATTACAAGCAGATTAGACACAAACATTCTTGGCCAACATCAGTATAACATTTATTTTAAGGAGTATTTCAAGACAAAGGTATAAGGTCCACTTATCCGATCCCCCCCCCCCCCCTGTTGGCCCATTGTAAAAATTTTAGGGGGGGGGGTGTTTTGGACAGGTGACCCTCTCTACTTATTTGAGAGCTGAATGCATACATAATGTGTGTTACTTTGGCCAGCCCCTCCTTACTTACATTATTGGCAGCCCACTGGACAGGTAAGAAGTGTCATAATACAAAAATAAAAATACACACTGTACAAATGGAAGCACATTTTTACATTCTGCAATTACCTATCAAGATAATAGGAAAACAAAACTTTAAACAGTACCATTTGAAAGTATTCAGGCAGACCCTTTCACTACATACTTTGGGGAATTCATCCATAAATATGACCACCAAAGAGGTAGGTATAGTGTGTATGGGTTTGGCAAAATCAGCAGCTAGAGGATTGGTATCGGTTGACTTAGCGGTTGGGAGGGAATGAGGGTTCCAAATGATTTTGGGACCCAAAAAAAGCCTCTGGCACTCTGCGTGAATTTAAATTCACAAGTAACATTTGTACACATTTTAGGGGTGTTTAAGGTAAAGCACTACTATGGAGCTGATAATATACATTGTTAAGTGACTAGGCTAGGTGGGTATGGGCCCAGGATAGCATGCTGGGAAGGTTAGTGAAGGCAAATATGCATGAAGGACAAAAAAGGAGCATTAAAAGCTTCCAGCATGCATGAGGATAAAGAGGACATTCACAACATATTATAATCATGGTAATTAGGGAATGATGATAGAAATACAATACACTTACCTTAATATAGTCCTTCTGCAGGACCTGAATGATGGCAGAACAGGTCTCTGGAATAATGATCCCCAGAGCCTGGGGGGAGATGCCTGTCGTGAACTTGATGTCCTGCAGACTTCTCCCAGTCGGCAAGTACCACAACGTTGAGACTAGCCTCTGTTCAGGAGTGATGGCTTGCTGCATGCAGGTATCCTGCCTGCTAATATAAGGGGACAGCAAAGCCAACAAACAGTGAAAAATGGGGTCCGTCATCCGAAGATTATTCCTCAAATCGTCAGGATTATTCTCACGGATCTCCCGCAACAAAGGCATGTGAGAGAATTGGTCCCGTTGGAGCAACCAATACTTTGTCCATGAACTCCTCCCCACCCTGTTCATGGATTGAGCTTGGGTCAAAGCAAGAACCCCAACACCAAGCCCCTGCACAGCACAAATTCTACGACGAGTACATAACTGCAACAAGGCTTCAAAACGATCAGCTGGTCAGAGCGAACTAACAGAACGCACTGAAAAACAGCAAGGCTTGAGAAAAACAAGCTGAAAATAAGATACAAACGGACAAGAACGCACTGAAAAAACAGATACGAACTGACTACACGCACTGAAAAGCAGATACAAACCCACAAGCACAAACTGAAGATCAGTAACGATCTGAAAAGCACGAGTCTATAAAGCACGAATCACCAAACTTCTACTAACACAAGATAAACACGAGATTAGCAGAAGGAGCCCAAAGGGTGGCGCACATGGTATTGAACGTCCCTTTTATAGTCCCGTCGTACATGTTGTACGTCGCCGCGTTCTTGATATTCGGAAATTCCGATACTTTGTGCAACCATGTGTATGCAAGACAAGCTTGAGCCAACATCTGTCAGAAAAAATCCCATGGATTTTGTTGTCGGAATGTGCGATCGTGTGTATGCGGAAAAAGAGTGCATGGGAATGATTACTATTTGTTCCCACAGAAAATGTGAACAAGGGCCATATCTCCTTATTACGAATACCCCCTTTCACTTTTACAAATATCTCATACACATTTGTGAGCATGAAGATCTTTTAGAACCCATGAACTTGATACTCTTTTTTTACACAATAAGAGGGTAAAGGTTTAATAGGGTGTAACATTTTTCAGATATATTAGATCTCTGAGAAATAGAGAAAGGGAAAAAAACTCAAAAAAATATTTATTACATGAAAACCAAATAATAAGCAGTGTATAAATAAGTTTGCTGATCTGCATAATTGATTAGTGAGTTCCTGTGCCCAAGCAGGATAGCCAGACACCTCAGCAGGTTCATGCCTGTTCATGCCATACTTTGAAAGTTTGGAATAATTATAACGCTAAATACCAGCTAACAAATCGTTTTTCCTATTTCAGTACATTTTAGAAAGTCTTTTGTACTCTTGAGTATAAAGTAATTAAAAAACATAATTAATATCTATATCATTTTATATCTCGTTCTAGCATCCAGCAATACATTATCTAGAATCATCGGACATAATCTAGGTGATAGGGAAAGTTTTCAATTTCAATATAAATCACACTTTAAAAAAATATCCCCTCATACAGGTGATGTTCTCACATAGCTAAGTATCTCTGCAATTATTTGATTTTATTATCCAGTCTATAATTATGACACCTACTCAAATGATTAGAACAAACAGTACTGTATTTTTCTTTTAAGTTATCCAAAATTCAGCTTCAAAGTATTTTGTTCTGTGAAACATACCCGTACATAATGCTTGTTACCATGTAATATAAAAATGAAATTACCATATTGTTAAGTATTCAACTTGCATGTGAAAAAACTATTGCTAAGTAGTGATAAATAAGGAACAAACTTGGATGCCATATCATGAGATAAAATAATAACATGAAACAGTTTCCTGCAATTATATTTTTACTTATGCATGGTTGGGTATTTGTTGCAAAGTGAATTTTCAACACATTCCCTTGCAAAGTTCCTTTCTCTACTTCTTTACTAAACCAATCCCAATTACTTACTTAGGGCTAAGCTAGTTTGGCAACTTGAATCTGTTCCTTACTGAGAAATTTAACTAATTGTTGGTAGTCACATCAGTAGGTTAAAGCTACACAGGGAATTTTTCATAGTTCAGTTGTGTTACTAAAATTGATAGGGTTTAATAAATAGAAGTAGCAAGCTGTAGCTAAACAGATAGAAAGAAATGGCTCCCTATGGAATAAACTACAAAAGCTCCATGTAGTAGCATTTTGTAGCAATCAATCACACTCTGGAGTACAGTGTGATCATGTGAGATTGATGCTACTCGTGTAGCTTACTCCCTAGAGAGCCAGTTGTTTAATTTTTACTCCCAGCAGGTTAATCACTAGCGTATTTAATAGCAACATTGAGATACTAAAAATCCCCAGTGTAACTCTAGCCTAATGATGTGCCTGACTACAAATGATTAAATATCTCCATAGGAAGAGATTAAAGTTGCCTATGTAGCCTAGTCATATGCCAGCCATTGCCTTAATGTCATACCTACTGATGTAATTGTCAGCAAGAGATTAAAGCCTCGTACACACGATCGGATTTTCCACAGACAAAACCTCAGTCTTTTCTCTAAAGGGCGTTGGCCCCAAACTTGTCCTGCATACAAATGGCACACAACCACGAATGTAGTGACGTACTACATGTTTTTTCAGATCTTTAGCGCAACCCTTTGGGCTCCTTCATATAATTTCATGTTAGTAGAAGTTTGGTGAGTATTGATTCATGCTTGGTTCGGAATCGGAGGAGATAACGTGTTATTTATTATTTTCCTTGGCGTTATTGCTTTGACCCAAGCCCAGTCCAGGATCAGGAGGATGAGGATTTCTTGGACCAAAAAATTGTTTGCTTTATTAATCATGACCAATTATGTCATATGCCTTTGCTGCGGGAGCTCCAGGAGAATAATCCAGATGATTTTCTGATTTATCTCCGGATGACGGACCCCTGCTTTCACCAAATCTTGGCATCGTTGACCCCCTATATTAAGAAGCAGGACACATGCATGAGACTTTTATTTTATTTTTTGGTTGAATAATAATGATTTGATTTGGTATATTTTCTATATTTTTGGATGCATAGAATACACTTTTTGGTTAAGTTCTATTGGCAGATTGCATGTCTAATTGTATTTGTTTTCTTTTTTTAATGCACAATAAAAAAATTATGGAGAATAATACTTGGCTATGTGTTTTACTTCAAATGACAGTTTGGGAGTAGGCAGTTACATTTTAAAAAATACAATGTAAAATTAACAAGGGACACCAACATAGTTGTATCTTTTGATCTTAAAAACTACGGGATAATGGTGTTGTGGTAACTTGCACCAAAAAAATATATACAATAAGCATAATAATATTATTCTTGATATTACTAGAAAAAAAAAAAGCCTTTGAAAATTTGTTTTCCATAATTCCATCAGTATCACCAGCAAAGCAGCTTCGTTATTATCCCATTAAATAAAGAAGAAGAGAATGTGCGCTGCATTTAGAGATTTCATAATTTGCCACGAATGTTAATTCTCCATTATGAGCGCTAGTTTACAGGACCGACTGCTTCCAGCTCGTCCTTGCGTCAGACAACAGACATTTGTCAGCGGAAAATTTTAAAGCCTGCCATCCAACATTTGTCTGTGGAAAATCTGACAACAATTGTCAGATGGAGCGTACAGTCGGATTTTCCGACAACAGCCTGTCATCACACAATTCCCTTTAGAAAATCCGATTGTGTGTACGAGGCTTTAATCTTTCAGTAGCAAAAAAAAATCTAAAATCTCTAGTGTAGCTTCAAATGAATTACCTAGGTGGGCTAGCACAGGGTGTGCTGGTTCTTGTTACTCACCTTCTTTACATGTGAGCATTTTGTAAAACATGCAGTGATCCTCTAAAATCCTCTCTTAGGCTATGCCGTCAATGAAACTTCAGTAGCAGTTGCATAACTGAGACACCAAGAATTGAGAGCCTCTGCTGACGGCCTATCCAACAAGGGGGAGAAGGATCAAAACTGTCACTTGACTGCAGCTTTAACCACTTCAGCCCCAGAAGGATTTACCCCCTTAATGACCAGGTCCTTTTTTGCGATACGGCACTGCGTTATTTTAATTGACAATTGCACAGTCGTGTGACACTGTACCCAAATAAAATTGATGTCCTTTTTTCCCACAAATAGAGCTTGATTTTGGTGGTATTTGATCGCCTCTGCAGTTTTTTTTTGTGCTATAGACAAAAAAAGACAGAAAATGTTGAAAAAATATATATATTTTTTACTTTCTGCTATAATACATAGCCACAAAAAATATATAAAAAATCAAATTTCTTCATCAATTTAGGCCAATATATATTCTGCTACATATTTTTTGGTAACAGTATCTTTTGCACTAAATGATGTACATGTATGTTGTTTCACGCAATAGAGCCACCCCGCCACAGTATACATGCTGTGGGTGGTCTTCAAGTGGTTAAGGTAAATGTTTCAAAAGCATGCATTCACCAGAAGGATGGGAAGGGGCAGGGTAATAGAACTTAGAGTGTTACTAAACCCACAACAGTAAAATCAGTCTGTTTGTTATACTCACTGTGGAACCTAAGGGGTTAATCATCTGCATTGTGTAAAAAGGCTGTTTGATCCTGTATGCACAGATCCTCCTCTTCTTCCACTAACTCCAAAACAGGTCCAGATAAGACGCAGTTAGGGGAGTCAGGCTGCACATGCTAAGTTTGGTGTGTATTGCTAGAGAGTTTTGTTTTTCTTTGGAGGGTGCATGTGATCAGCACAGGGCCAATCAGCACCGTCCAGACGATAGGACAGCCAGTGCAGTATTAAAACTCCTCCTACAAGCTTTAACCATGTACCGATAGAAGTGACAAGACTGCTATATACTGGTGAGGAGAAAATGTATTTAGCAGTTAATATTTAGTAAAATGATTGCATTTCCATGCTCTGTGTACTGTGGGAGATAAGATATATTGAATGAATGGTCCTGGGTTTAGTAACACTTTAATTGCTGACTGAATTTCCATTTCAATATTGTGAAATATAATAAACAAGGCTATATGGAACATCCCCTAAAACATTTGGAACTGATACTATAGGACTATCTTTTTTATAGATTTATCCTCAGTTCTGTCACTGCACAGGCTCTTTTTGTTAATAATATCATTCTCTGTTTAAAGTTACAATGAACTCCATACTTTCTAGGCTTTGAGTTGTCTATTTATGAGCACTCAAGAGGAATTATATAAATAACATACATATGTGCCAGTGATTACCTGCTTTTCTCCCTCTCTCTTTTTCCCTACACATGATTATGGTATCTTCTTACAATTAAGCACAATTTATTGCCCACAGAGCTGCACTTACAATGTTTTTCATTCCTGACCTCCTATGTCAGCATTGTTCAGGAAAGAGGCTGTCCAGATAGCAGGAACATTACACAGATAGTGTACAGATGTTCTATAGTTTTTGTACGTGCACACAGCTCACACCAAGCTTCATATATTGATCACACGCAAGGAAATATATTTAATTTAGCTGGTTGTAAAGCACAAGCTACACAAAAAAGATCTTATGCAGTTTGACAAAATGTACAATAAGCAATGATAAAATACTGTCGTAAATAGTTTTTTAAGGTTTCAATAATCCCCTACACTCCGAAGAAGTTGTCAAACAAAATGCTACTGCAGTGTGATTTTTTTGACTGAAATCATCAGTAGAAGGAAATTTGCACGGAAGGAAAATAGCTGTTATAGACACCGTCTGGTGTGTGATACTACTGGGAGTATTACATAAAGAAGTAAAAAGCAAAATGACTATGGGCAAAGTATACAACCACCAAATTATAGTTTGCTGCTGTTAGATCCATAAAGAATGTTTTATTGTTTTCTATGGGTTATTGCACATTGAACTACCCAATTCAATAAGCCTCAGCATGTACAAGTACCTGTTTTTATGAAAACAGGAAAATAACAGAAAATAAAATGTAAAAAAAAAAAAAAATCATACGTCCAATGCATCACTAAATGTAGGCAAACAAGGGACATAAACTGGACTAAAACTGGACTAAAACTGCAAAACCTTTCATAATAATCATTTTGTGTAAAGTTTGTCTTACAATAAGATACACTAGTACCATTTTTTATAAACAGACTGATCAATTTATCTTTCATTTATCACTATTTTGCTGTTGAATACCTTTTGTAATATTTTCCACACAGCCCATTTAGGGTTAACCGATTCCCGACCGCCTCACGCAGATATACTGCGGCAGAATGGCACGGGCAAGCAAAATCACGTACCTGTACGTGGCCCTTTAATTGCCTGCCCATGGATCGCGCGCGCGCCGCCAGCGGTGCGCTCGCGACCCGGTCGGGAGCTCCGTGACCCAGGCCGCGGGACCAGCGGACCCGATCGCCGCTGGTGTCCCGCTATCGGGTCACAGAGCTGAAGAACGGGGAGAGGTCTGTGTAAACAAACCTCTCCCCGCGCTTCCTACTCTGCCTGTCATTGATCGGCTGTTCCCGGTCATCGGGAAAGCCGATCAATGACGTCAGACGTCAGCCCCGCCCCCTAATGTAAAAAAACACACACACGTCACAGCCCATAACCCCTCCCCCTAGTGGTTAACTCTTTCACTACAACTGTCATTTATACAGGAATCAATGCATTTAAATAGCATTGATTTCTGTATAAATGAAAATGGTCCCAAAAATGTGTCAAAAATGTCCGATGTGTCCGCCATAATGTCGCAGTCACAATAAAAATCGCTGATCGCCGCCATTACTAGTAAAAAAAAAATATTAATAAAAATGCTATAAAACTATCCTCTATTTTGTAAACGCTATAACTTTTGCGCAAAACCAATCAATACCAATCAATTTTACCAAAAATATGTAGAAGAATACGTATCGGCTTAAACTGAGGAAGAAAAATGTTTTTTTATATATTTTTTGGGGATATTTATTATAGCAAAAAGCAAAAAATATTGCATTGTTTTCAAAATTGTCGCTCTATTTTTGTTTATAGCGCAAAAAATAAAAACCGCAGGGGCGATCAAATACCACCAAAAGAAAGCTCTATTTGTGGGAAAAAAGGACGCCAATTTTGTTTATGAGCCATGTCGCACGACGGCGCAATTGTCATTTAAAGTGACGCAGTGCCGAAGCGCAAAAAGGGGCCTGGTCCTTTGGCTGCCAATTGGTCCGGGGCTGAAGTGGTTAAAGCCTATGTAGCACCTCCTAGTTAGGTGGCTGTCAGTGGAACAGGATTTGATTATCTCTGGCTGTTTTGGGTTCTGCTGTCTGCAGGTTTGACTGCTTCTCCCTGCATTTCAGTTAGTTCTGAAGTATAGTGGGTTGGGCAGAATATACATGCAGCCTCAGTCAATCCTTGGTTGAGAGGATGGCCAGAAGGGAGCTGTGGTGTGCATAAATAGTCTGGAGCCTAGAGCAGCAAGGTCCTTGTCCTGGTGGAGAGGTCCCAGTCAGCTGAAGCCTGCAGGAGGTCCACCACACTCCGAACTCAAGGAGAGATGGGGGACTGACTTCTGAAGCTGTGGGAACAGTCTTGAGAAAAGTCTGCTGAGTCCACAGGTCCAGAATCCTGGGGTAAATTCCTCCCTAGTCTTTGAAAACAGCAGTCTTGTAAAGTATGTAGAGCCATATATGGGTCAAAAGCTTGTAGCCGGAAGGCTGATGGTACAGGGTCTGGCTGATACCTGGAAAGTGGCATTCGTATATACAAGGACACAGTGAGTAAAGGTCTAAAAGAAATCCTGGAGAGAATGTCGCTTTTTTTGTCTTCTTTTGTGAAGAGACTTCCAGATTTGCTGGCTTGGGTTTGCTTCCAGTGTGGGATCCTCCTAAGCTGTATGTACACAACCACTTATCCTAGAAGCCTACTTTGAAGAATATAATCCTCACTAGAGAGTGTCCTTAGTTAAAGCTACACTGGTTCTGGAGTACCCCAAAGCTTACCCTATCCCCAATCATGTTCTATAAACAATACAACCCCCCCCCAAAAAAAACTTCTGCCTGGTTATTGTGTGGAGAGACTAAAAATTGCTATGTGCCTGGATGCCGTGCACCCAATAGGGAATAGAACCTGGGATACACTTAAATATATGCCAGACCCTCAAGGTGCCGCCTACCTAATTAATATGTCAAAATGGATGAAACAATACTAACATATTGGGATTGGATACCCTCAAAAACGTTAGAGTAAAAATAAAAATAAATTAAAAGGGGGAGAAGGAGAGGATGGGAGCTCACGGGATAGATATTAAATGACAAACTTGAAATAAAAACCTGTAGTAGCTCAACCAGCCCTGTGGTAGCACATATCTATGGAACTTCACTCAACATACAAACATGATTAGCAAAAAAGATTTATTGGTGTCAAAAATAAGAAAAAAGACATTTAAAATACATTATACGTACATTAGCATTGCAGCTATAAAAACAAAAGGACCATCTCTGGACAGGTGGTACAATTCCACCCAAGTTGCAGGAGTTGTAAAAATGCTGAAGTACAGCTGGGATGATATCCCCAGGTCTAAACGACCTGTGAAGAGTGACTCAAGTGTTAAATCAAGGTTTAACTTATATTCAAAAAGAGGATAAATTAAGTCAAATCACAAAAGTGGAGGCTATAAGATGATATAAATGGTTCATCCTGATCTGCATTGGAAAATCTGTGGACAAGTAAATGATTGTATTAGGGTAGAAGGTAGCGGTGAAGAAATGGGGGAGCAGGGGTCAAGAGGAGGTGTGCAAATGGAATGGTAATGAGTATAAGCGTCCAATAAAGTGTCGTTTACCGTTGGGGATTCCCATCCAAGTTGCTAGTTACATGGGAGCGTAAGAATTACACAGCGCTTACAGTGGAAGAAGGAATGCATCTAGTGAGGCTGTGGGGCCTATTGCCCACAGAACAACAAAGCCAGTCAGATGGTGCTTCACCAGCAATAGTTGATCCTTTGTGGAACACAGTTCCCGGTTGAACATATCAGTTTTGTCACTTTAAAGCAGGAAGGCTCCCATGTGAAATATAAGGGAACCCTGTGGCTCTGATGTGCTGGCACCCCCACCCTAAAAAAGCAGTAGTTACTGCTTCAGATGATTTGTTATTTGTTTTTTTATACCTTACCTTTTCAGTTAATGTTTACTTTTCTTTTATTTCTTCTTTGACACCACTGATGCCAAGTACACCTCCAAGAAGCTTCCAGATCCACAGCCAAACTGCCTACTATAAATTGTATGTTAAGTGCCGCGCTTAGGTGGATTATCAAAAGGTTGCCGCCACCCAGGAAATAAAGAAGAGGGGTGTACCTCACTGAGGGGCCCCTATACTTTAGAGAGATGTATAGTGATACTGGGTACAGGCGCTACCTATATCACAAGTCAATAGTCAGCCTGTATGGATGTGTGCATCCGTATATACATGTACTCCCGTGTATCTAAAAATCACTGTGCTCAATTACGCAGAGCACAAGGAGGCTATGTGTGTGCCTAGATCAGCTGTTAAGAGTCTGTTGTACTAGGCTGTATAGAAGACAGTAGTCCAGATTATATCTGTTTTAGTATATCAGGTAGATGCATAAGTTGATACGTTAAGTGGTAATATTGTTAAATCAGACCAGTGTATTGTGAAACCCAATATAAAATATATATATATAAAAGAAGTGTACCAAAAATGGCTAAAGAGGTATAAAGTGATATAGATGAAAGAATTTTTTTGTGTATGTGCTTTACATAAGCTCATCCATGTGGGCTAACGGAAGTCTCACAAGCTATGTAAAATGCACAATGTTAATAAGAAGACTCCTCAGGGTATACTGAAATACCTAGTAGCGACACTGGTCACCATACACCCTAGCAGTCTCAACCCCTCACTGGGGTGTGTTTCGTGATTTCAAAAAAAACACATTAGTTATACTCATGCATGGATATGTATATCTATATACGTGCTTATATAAACTTGTGTGGTGTCACTGCAAAAACCATAAATATGGAAATGTGCCGATATTGATAGATAGTGGTGTGATCATATGGCGTGGCAGGAATAAGGTATTGGGGTTTACAGGTTAATGCATAAAAGATGATAGTATTGCATGTCAGACCCAATTACAAATAACATATAAGACAGACCCAGTTACAAATAGCAAACATAAAAAAATATAGACTTTTTGCCTTATATGCTATTTGTAACTGGGTCTGTCTTATATGTTATTTGTAATTGGGTCTGACATGCAATACTATCATCTTTTATGCATTAACCTGTAAACCCCAATACCTTATTCCTGCCACGCCATATGATCACACCACTATCTATCAATATCGGCACATTTCCATATTTATGGTTTTTGCAGTGACACCACACAAGTTTATATAAGCACGTATATAGATATACATATCCATGCATGAGTATAACTAATGTTTTTTTTTTGAAATCACGAAACACACCCCAGTGAGGGGTTGAGACTGCTAGGGTGTATGGTGGCCAGTGTCGCTACTAGGTATTTCAGTATACCCTGAGGAGTCTTCTTATTAACATTGTGCATTTTACATAGCTTGTGAGACTTCCGTTAGCCCACATGGATGAGCTTTTGTAAAGCACATACACAAAAAAATTCTTTCATCTATATCACTTTATACCTCTTTAGCCATTTTTGGTACACTTCTTTTATATATATATATTTTATATTGGGTTTCACAATACACTGGTCTGATTTAACAATATTACCACTTAACGTATCAACTTATGCATCTACCTGATATACTAAAACAGATATAATCTGGACTACTGTCTTCTATACAGCCTAGTACAACAGACTCTTAACAGCTGATCTAGGCACACACATAGCCTCCTTGTGCTCTGCGTAAGTGAGCACAGTGATTTTTAGATACACAGGAGTACATGTATATACGGATGCACACATCCATACAGGCTGACTAATGACTTGTGATATAGGTAGCGCCTGTACCGAGTATCACTATACAAACTGCCTACTATGTCCACACTGCAGGAGGATGCTGAGAATAAACTTCCTACCAGGTACTTTTTGCAATATATCTTTGAGACATGGCTCTTAAAAGTATTTCCTTAAATGCCCACGGGCTCAATAGCCCATACAAACAGAAGGCTATGTGGCAAGAGGCCAAAAATCTCAATGGGGGCGTAATTTGCTTACAAGAGACCCACTTCGCAGCCACCAAACGCAGAAGTAAAAAAAAGAGGAAATTTAATAGCGATCAAAAATTCTGTCTCCTTTAAACTTCATTCATCAGTAATGGACCCAAACGGAAGATACATTGTCCTAGAGTGTGAAATTATTAACATCACTTACACCATAGCAAATGTATATGCCCCAAATACACACCGAATATAATTTCTGCGCAAAGTTATTAAGAAAATCCACCAGAACCGTAAAGGTTCCCTTCTCATATGTGGAGACTTTAACACTATTATTGATCATAAGCTGGATTCCACTGCAAGGACACAAACCTGTTCCACACTGCAACCCTTACTACACAGCGAAGATCTGTACAACATATGGCATTGCCTTAATCCAACAAAGAAAGATTACACTTATTATTCGGCCCCACATAAGGTTTACACACAAATGGACCTTTTTGTTTCTGACTTGCAATTGTTGTAGCAAAAATCCATTCTATTCTCTGGTCGGACCATGCTCCAATTTCAATATCGCTTACAGAACTAAATGCTTCAAGGCCCACTTACATGTGGTGTAATAATGTAAATCTCTTTTCCAGGCTGCCATTTAAAGAGGAATTAAAAAAAATCCAAGAATTTTTTATCAACAACATCACTCCAGATGTGTCCTTTTCCTCGGTCTGGTGTGCTCCAAGGTCTTTACTAGAGGCCTATTGATTGAAATGGCAGCCAAGGAAAAAAGGTGCAGACTACAAGCTATGTCTGACTTGTTTCTATGAATTAACATGAATGAACAGCTTGAATCTCAACATAAATCTACCTTGGCAGAGGACAAACTACAAGAGCTGATACACTATAGAAACCAATTTAAAGCGGAGTTCCACCCAAAAAATGGAAGTTCCGCTTTAAGGGAGGTGACCCCCTGACATGCCACATTTGGCATGTCATTTTTTGGGGGGCGGATACCCTCTTTTTAGAGGGTCCCAGCTCCCACTTCCTCCCGGCGCACCGCCGCACCAGAAGGGAGATCACCTCTCCCCCTCCCTCTCGGCAATCATCTGGGACAAGTCACAGATCCCAGATGATTGCCTGGGCAGTCACGGGATGCAGCTCGCGCATGCGCAGTGGGTGCCCAGCTGTGAAGCCACAGCCAGGCGCCCACGGTTACAATGCCGGCACCGCAGAGAGGAGGGGGAGACGAGCAGGGCTTCGTTCCCCCACATCGATGGACCCTGGGACAGGTAAGTGTCCGATTATTAAAAGTCAGCAGCTGCAGTATTTGTAGCTGCTGACTTTTAATTTTTTTTTAAGCAGAACTCCACTTTAAATCTCTTATGGAAGCAAACCACGAGAAAGCCCTGAGGAGATTTAAAGCCTTACACTACTCCCAAGGCAACAGAGCAGGTACATTTCTAGCCAGTTATATCAGACAAAGACAAATTAAATTAAAATAAGCTTCCATTATTGACACGGAAACCCAAACTAAAGTATTCCATCCTGAGCATATTGCTTATGCTTTCCGTAAATACTATAATGACCTGTATAACTTAGCTAACGACCCAGCAACCCCTCAACCATCGGAGTCGTTAATATCTGATTTCCTAAATTCTGTCTCTCTTCCAACGGTCTCTAAAGAGGAACTTGATGCTTTAAATTTCCCTATTAGAGATGATGAGATTCTAGCTGTTATAAAATCATTACCAAATAACAAATCACCAGGTGCAGATGGGTTTACAGCTGAATATTATAAAACTTTTCAGGATATATTAACACCACATTTGAATGCACTGTTCAACCTATCAGCCTCTACAGCTTCTTTCCCATCAGAAATGTTACAAGCCATGATAGTGACTCTGCCAAAACCAGAGAAGGCTCCAGATTGCCCACAAAATTTTTGCCCCATATCACTGTTTAATTCAGATCTTAAAATATACGCGAAGGTATTAGCCAATAGACTTGCAATCATCACCCCAACCTTAAATAAGTCAGACCAAGTGGGATTTGTTCAGGGTAGGCAGGCTCCATATGGTACCCATCGTATGCTTAATCTTATATGTATAGCTGAATTGCGAATCATCATCAGCATTCTTAGCTCCCCATGCCTTCAATCTGGTGCATTGGGGGTACTTACAGGCTACCCTGCGCAAGTTCGGACTTCAACGATTTGCTTTATCTGCTATCTCTGCATTATATTCTAACCCATTCTAAAGTATCTTTACATCCAATGCATTATCTGAGACTTTTCAAATTACTAATGGTACAAGACAAGGGTGCCCCTTGTCCCCCTACTATTCACTCTAATAATGAAACCCCTGGCTGAATCAATCAGAACCAACCAAGCAGTCACTGGTATTACAGTAGCAGGTCAAAATCATAAAATAGGACTATATGCCGACGACGTAGTCCTCACCAGGGTCGATCTTAGGCAGGGTGCGCGGGGTGCTCCACACCCAGGTGCCGCAGAGGTGGGGGCGCCGAAGCTCCAGAGTGCTGCTCCCCTCCCTCCTCCTCAGCTGTGTCCAGAGGCGGAGCGCATGTAGTGGGTGCTGCGGTTCCCCATCCTGCTGGCAACTGACAAGAGCGCATACCGCTCCTGCTGTCCCCGGAATCC
The DNA here is from genome assembly GCA_028564925.1 of Lithobates sylvaticus. Classification (NCBI taxonomy): domain Eukaryota; kingdom Metazoa; phylum Chordata; class Amphibia; order Anura; family Ranidae; genus Lithobates; species Lithobates sylvaticus. Next base: position 411,021,717 of record CM053030.1, read on the forward strand.
GTGCTGTCTGAGTACTGCTGTGGAGCCTAGTACCGGAACACATTCTGGTACTAGACTCCACTAATCTTTCTGTCCATTGCGCATGGAGCAGTCTCTTGTCTGCCCCGCCCCCTCTGCGTGTGTCAGGTCTTCTCTTCTGGGTTGGTCGGAGCTACTGCCAATCATCCAGTGCACTCCCAGAAATGCTGTTTAAGTGCCACCCTCCTAGTAACCAAAGATGCCAAGTATGCTCCGCCACCTGCATCGTGCACGGTGCTTCTTCTTCCAGCGCGCCCGAGCTACAGGGATCTATTGGACAGGTACTGATCTATAGGGACACTTACTGTGGAGGGGCTCTGATGGGGGAACACCTTCTGTGGGGGGGCTCTGATGGGGGAACGCCTGCTGTGGGGGCTCTGATGGGGGAACACCTGCTGTGGGGGGCTCTGATGGGGGAACACCTGCTGTGGGGGGGGCTCTGATGGGGGACACCTGCTGTGGGGGGGCTCTGATGGGGGACACCTGCTTGGGGGGGCTCTACTGGGCACTTTGATATCAGCTGTGCGTGCCGCAGGTCACTCTCTCTCCCCAGAATGTCCCTCATTCTCAACTTTAAAAGTACGCAGGAGCGGATCAGGGGAGGAGAGACTGTGCCACTGCCGTCCCTGTTATCAACGGGAAGAGGGTTCTCTGTGTTTACTGCCCATCCCCCTCCCTCCTCCTGTCAGAGGAGGAGAGCGAAGCAGCCGGAGATCGGAGCACCTATGTCTAAGTGGAGAGAGAGAGAGAGCAGCTGCGGGCTCTTAGACCCCCCTCCATCTCCTCCTCGCACTGCTGTACTAGTGAGCTACGCTTGCCAGGTCAGCTGCCCGCTATGTTTCTTCTCCCTTCCTTCATATTGGCCAGGGAAGAAATACAATAAAAAGGGAGCAGAGAAGAGGATTGTGGGACATGTAGTCTCAAGGACTGGTGGCCCCATTGTGACCCGGAAACTGCTACCCACACAGCATGCTCAGCTGAATACGAGAGGGGGAGAGAGAGAGAGAGCACCAGGAGCCCGGGAAAGCTTTCGGGGAAGTGGACCCAGGACTCCAGGGAGAGGACAGTGCTGAGGGGACACCATCAGAAAGAGAACCCTGCTGCCACCAGAGGGAAAGCCGCACAGCCTGGCGCCATCTCTGGTGAAGAAAGGAATGGAGTCATTGCCAGAATACAGATCTGAGCACTACCCAGCGGAGTCGCCACGGGCAACCCAGAGTGAGCTGACTCCTGATCAGAAGAACTGATGTTGCTGTACCGCCGGGTCTGGTGAGAAGGCTGGTCGGTCATTATCTACTGCCATCCTTAGGAACTGCAGTCTCTGACCATCTCTTGCAGTATGTCTGCAGTCTCTGATCATCTCCTGTATTATGTCTGCAGTCTCTGACCATCTCTTGTAGTATGTCTGCAGTCTCTGACCATCTCCTGTATCAAGTCTGCAGTATGTCTGGGGGCTCTTATTAACAGACTATCTAACAGAAGCCCTCTCTGTGTGCATTAGAGAGCCCCCCCTCCAGGTCCCATTAGTGTACTAATTTTCCTTTTTTTGTTAAAAGATTATGGGAGGATCCCAGGGTAATGAAGACTTCTTAGGGGAGCATCTCTGTGTTTGAGTCGTAGCCATAGAAACATTTGTAAAGGGGGGGCGTTAGTAAGATGACTATGCCCATGTCGGGGCGCCAGAAATATTTCTGCACCCAGGCGTCTGGTCCTCACTCTCACCAACCCGGAGTCTTCCTTGGCAGCAGTTCAAACCGGAGTGAGGGAAGCACTGCGCTAACTCAGAAAGTGATGATAATGTAATCAATCCAAAAATGATACTGTGATCAAAAGTGTACTGTGAAAAGTAAATATCCTGAAAATATATGTGAAAGCAGCCAACACTCTAACAAACAAAGTCAAACAAGCAAATAACCACAATGTGTAGCGCTAACAAAAAATACAGCCAATAAACTCATAAAGTGAAAAAAGTCCAGTGCAATATAATATAGTGAAACAATGATAAAGTCCTTTGTTCAAAGAAAATTAATCATATGGCATAAATCATCCTTGCACATGAGATGTTTGTGGAGAAACTCAAGAAACACAGATTCTAATGTGTATAAACTAGTGTATAAACCCTCCAATGGTTATGGAATGCATACGCTTACCAGCGATGTTGGACCCACATATCATACGGCAGTGGGTCAGTAAGGCTTATGGTAACTCCTGTAGGTGGTGCCCAAGAGATGAAGGCTGGATTCTGGCAGCACTCCTCCAGGTCTGGAATGGACTCTCAACTGGATATTCCGGAATCCTCCAAGACCACACACGTGTGGGACACGACACCAGGAACAACCCAAGATGCAGGAAACGGAAAAAGGAAAAAAGGAACTCCAATAGTGTGATTCCACCACTAATTTATTGGGTATGGGGTATAAATAATGGTACAAACAGGGGAATTCACCCAAGCAGTACAGAACATATACTGATAGAATTAAAATAAAATAAAACAAAGTAAAAGCAGTATAAGGGTCTCAAAATCAGCAAAGTCCGACGCATTTCGACCAATAGGTCTTCTACTGGGGCATCATTTGATGGCTCATACTGCTACTGGCTTTATACTGTGTTCACTAGGGAAGAATTGGCGCCAAAATTTCACAAACAGGAAGTGGTCACAAGGTTTACTGGCCAAGCCTCTTTGTGGTGAACCACTTCCGGGTTGATGTAAACAGTGACAAACCATGATTAGCGTTCATAATTGGAACATATCCCTAATCAAACATAATTATATTAAGACTATGTACTGTATCAAAAGGTGTGACACTAATGAAGAGTTATAAGCCGTCCATTGGATAAGGGAAGAGGTGAACGGCCGAAGCCGGCAGGAAGTGCAGGGCTCACTTGCGCTCCACACCTCCTATCCAAACGGAGGGCGGAAGCGCATTAACCATCTCCGTCGCTCCGTAGTAGCCAGAGTGTCAAGACACCACCTACGCCAATTGGTTAAAACCATTATTAATAATTTCAGCAGAATCTCTTATTACAAACTGAATACTACTAAGTTCACAGTTTTACTAATTAATATTCCCAGACCATTGCTAGAATCCTTAAAAAAAATATTTCCCTATATCTGGGCACAGGGTAAATTATCTTACCTAGGTATAGTCCTAACGTCCCCTTCAGTCAACACATATAAAGTTAATTTTCTACCACTCATGCAAACAGTCTCTGAAGATCTTTTACAAATTGCAAAATTTTAATTAAATTGGTTAGGCCGCATAACAGCATTTAAAATGATGGTGCATCCTAAGATCCTCTATCTTTTTAGGACAATTACCATCATAATACCAGCAAGCTTTTTCCAAAAGATCAATGCCCTCCTTAAAAGTTTTATATGGCAAGGGAAGATACCAGAAATAGCTTTTTCTACACTAATAAGCCAAAATCAAAATGGGGGGGTGAGTCTCCCAGCATTAGAAAGCTATCACAAAGCAGTATTATTAGAACAGCTACGTGCCTGTTCGACTCTCCTTCCAATCGACACTGGGTTTCTTTAGAGAGGGTCTCCACTGACTCCTCAGACCTTATCTCCTTATTATTAGTTTCAAAAACAGGTCTCCCAGTAAATATGCCAAATCTCCTAGCAATCCAGGCATCTGTGTACGCCTGGAACTCGATCCATCAAAAACAATGTAAAAAAATTGCAAACCTCCATATCACCGCCCCTGTTTCCGTATTAGAGTACATAAGTCCTTATATTAAAATACAACCCTGGATAGCTCATGGAGTGCAATATATTAAAAACTAGGGATGAGCCAAACACCACCCCCCCCCTTCGGGTCGCACCAGAACATGCGAACAGGAAAAAGATTTGTTTGGACACGCAAACACAGTTAAAGTCTATGGGACGCGAACATGAATAATCAAAATTGCTAATTGTAAAGGCTTATATGCATAATATTGTCATAAAAAGTCTTTTGGTCTGGCCCCAGGGGACATGTATCAATGCAAAAAAAGTTTTAAAAACTGCAGTTTTTTCGGGAGCAGTGATTTTAATAATGCTTAAAGTGAAACAATAAAAGTGTAATATTCCTTTAAATTTTGTACCTGGGGGTGTCTATAGTATGCCTGTAAAGGGGCATATGTTTCCCATGTTTAGAACAGTCTGACAGCAAAATTTTATTTCTAAAGGAAAAAAACTCATTTAAAAATACTCGCCGTTACAATGAATTGTCAGGTCCGACAATACACATAACAGTTCATTGATAAAAATGGCATGGGGATTTCCCCACAGGGGAACCTCGAACCAAAATTAAAAAAAAAATGCGTGGGGGTCCCCCTAAATTCCATACCAGGCCCTTCAGGTCTGGTATGGATATTAAGGGGAACCCTGCGCCAAAATTTTAAAAGAAAATGGTGTGGGGGTCCCCCTCAAAATCCATACCAGACCTGAAGTATTTTAACCACTTAAGCCCCGGACAAATTTGCAGCCAAAGGACCAGGCCCCTTTTTGTGATTCGGCACTTTATCGCTTTAACTGACAATTGCACAGTCGTGCGAAGTGGTTCCCAAACAAAATTGGCGCCCTTTTTTTCCCACAAATAGATCTTTCTTTTGGTGGTATTTGATCACCTCTGCGGTTTTTTTTTTTTTTTGCGCTATAAACAAAAATAGAGTGACAATTTTGAATTAAATATTTTTTACTTTTTGCTATAATAAATATCCCCAAAAAAATATAAAAAAAAATTTTTTTTCCTCAGTTTAGGCCGATACGTATTCTTCTACATATTTTTGGTTAAATAAATCGCAATTAGCGATTATTGATTGGTTTGCGCAAAAGTTATACCGTTTACAAAATTGGGGATAGTTTTATAGCATTTTTATTAATAGTTTTTTTTTTTACTAGTCATGGTGGCGATCAGCGATTTTTATTGTGACTGCGACATTATGGCAGACACATCGGACATTTTTGACACATTTTTGGGACCATTGTCATTTATACAGCAATCAGTGCTATTTAAAAGAATAAACGCAGGTATCCCCGCTCAGGATAATGAACTGCTGCCTCCCTCAAAAAACGACACCAAAGTGCAGCCAAAATATAAATAGACTGAAAAAAGGGATGGTGGCGCTGTTCTATTTGGATATAAGTGTAAATAAATAAGAAAGAAAATCCAGTAAAGTGCAAATGTGCATCCTACGGTGTTGTGTACAATATATAAATAGACAAGTGACTAAAAATAAACTTCAAGTAAGAAAAGATTTTTGTGAAAATCCAAAGCGGTGGTAATCAGTAATTGTTAAAAAGATAAAAATAATAATAATAATAAACAAAAGATGGCTTCAATGGTGTACAAGCAGTATGAAAACTCCAATCATAAATTAAAAAAATATTAATAAATAAATATTAGGTGAATGTATATGTCAATCCATCAAATAAATAGTGAAATCTAATACTATATCCTGAAAAAAAGTGTATATGTGATGTCCAAATAGTGGAAGAAATTGGTAATCAATAAAATTATATATGTAACGTATATATGTAATGTCCAATGGAATAGGTAAAAACTGTATAATTAGTTTGATTCAAAGTGACACAAAAAATCTGTGGAGTGGCAAAAAAATCCCCAGTACTTCAGTGCAAGAATACAGTAATAGGTGTCATGTGCTCCCCTTCTTCAATCAATTCCCCTTATGTGCCTGCACTCACCGGAGCGCCTCACCCCTGCAGGGGTAACAGGCGTGGTACTACAAATCCCAGAAGACCGCATTCCACTCAGTGGGAAATGGAATGATGTCCACTCTCAGGGTGATGTCCAGCTTCCAGGCACTTGGTGGATCTCAGCAAGGGTTAAAAGATACCAGCAACGGCGAATTCATGTGCATGAGAAAGGATGAGCATGTAAAACTTGATAAAAGCTTCAGGATGTCGCCAGCCTTAGTCTTGAGTCTCAATGCAGAGAGATCAGAGCCCAGATTTTCAGACTGGCGGGCACTGGGAGAGACACGGGTACTGGTGCCCTGGAGGGTTTGATGACTTCTGCTCTTTCCCCTTTTTTGGGAGGTGTTGGTTTGGGGGGACGGGTTTTGCTCCCCTATGAGAATGTCCAAAAGGAAGATTTAGCAACACAAGCTATTGAGGGCAGAAATAGGAAATGACAAACATTGCTTGAAAGTGCGGACACTATTTTAGTTTGGCCAGTTACAAATGTCAACTACATGCGGACATTGGGGTTGAGGTAAGGCCATACTTCCCATCATAGTCGCTCCTCTTTAATATGTCCACCATCTCCAACATTTCTCCAAATGACATATTGGAGGCCTTGAATTTCAGGCTCCGGGATCGGGACGTTTCTGCCTCCGGACTTTCCTCGTCCTCCTCCTCGTTGGTGGGATATTTGTGGCGCACCTGCTGTGTCCCCGCCATGTGCTCTCCCCACTACGCCGTAAAGAGAAGGGGTGGGGAATAGACGAGAAAGATCGTCAGGGGCGGGCGGAGTTTGAAGCATGCGCAGTGTATATAAAACGTCACACGCCTGTGTCGTAGCCACGATCTGGGAGACGAGGGGAGAGAAAACTCACACGAGACGATCGCTACAAACGAAGGTACAATTTAACGTTGGTACATAACTAGCCTAGACTGATTTGAACTTGAGGCTTCTTTATGGAGAAGATTAGGAGAGTTTAGCCTGACATAATTTAGAGGGTTTTGTGTGTTGTTGTGTCTTGCAGAGATTGATATGAAGGGATTCAACGACATGAGTTTTCTCCCCCTCTTCATTGCCAAATACAGGGATTTTCCCATATTGTGGCAGGGTATACACCCACATTACACCAACAAACCAAAGAGGCACGCAGCCCTGGAGGAACTTGTGGAATTTGTCAAGCCAAGGTTCCCCACGGCAACTGTTGATGATATTAGAAAGAAAATTGGCAGCCTGAGGAGTGCGTATATCAGGGAGCGGAAGAAGGTCGTGAAGTCTGAGGAAACTGCAACTTCAGCAGATGAGGTCTATGTCCCCAAGCTCTGGTACTATCAGAGTCTCCATTTTCTGAAGGACCAGGCTGATGTCACGGAGCCAACTTCAACTCCTCCTTCCACGCTTCCTTGCGCGCAGCCCACCCCTGATGAGGCTTCCGAGGAGCAACCTGGGCCTTCCAGTCTGGAAGAGGTGGAGGAGCCCAGCTTGTTCCAGGTATAGTAGTTTTGTTACCATTTATGGGAATAATGAATGATGTTCACTTAATTCAGGATCGCCAATTGCTTAGTTCCTAACGTGTTTGACATATCAACAGACAGTGGTGTGGGAGACATTTGGGGCCAGAATCTAAACTGCAGGGCTGAGAATTGTATGGTTTTCTATTTGTAAACATTTTGCACCAGTCACTAGATGAGAATTGTGTGTGTTTGATGAACAAATAACTGAAACTATGTCCCTTTTTCATACACAGGAAGACCTCAGCCAGGAGGTGGCTGTGGAAGGTGGCAGTCAGGAGGAGGCAGGGGTTAGTGGCAGCCACCAGCTGGGTAGTGGCAGCCAAGAGGGGGCTAGGCCTCGGAGCCTGACTGACACCCAAACCCCTCCCCTCCGCCCTCCGTACAAAAGGGCGAGAAGGGGGGGTTATGCGGCACAGTCAGCGCTCCGGATGATCAGAGAGGCTTCAGACTCCCTACATGCCACACCCGCCGACGAGGAGACCTTTGGCTCGGTGGTTGTCACAAAAATGATGGGTATGGAGGTGAGGCAACGCAACATGTGTGAGGGGCTCATCCTCCATGTCCTAAATAAGGGTAGGGCTGGGGAGATGACCCCAGTCACACATGTTTGCCATAGCTACCATGCTCCGCCTCCTCCTCCTCCTCCTCCTCCTTCTGCCACCCCACCAGCACGACAGCCACAGCGTGGAAGGAAGCGTGGAAGGAAGACCTGAGAGTGACGACCTGGAATCAGTCTGGTCTGAGAGAAGATGGAGCCTCTTGTAGTACCAGAGCCTGGGACCTAGATGGCATCTGCTGCAGTTCCGGATACTTTGGACTTTACGACCAGATTGCACTCCCCTTAATATACGTACTCCTCAGGCCCCCAATTTTCTACGCTTGAACAATGATGGTTGCCGTGGGGGGCCAAGACTTTGCAAATTCCCCAAGTTTCACCATGGCTGCGTTCCTCTTTGGTTTGTTGGTGTGACCTAAATAAAGGTTTTTTTGATTTGAAATAATCATTGACTATTGTGTTTTACTTTGCTACAATGACAGTTTTTCTTTGAGTAAGCAGGTACATTTCACTAATCCTAAAGTAGAATTAACAAGGGGCACCAACAACAAACAACCTCCTAGTAATTTAAGCAAGAAATACAAATGTAAATAATGTGTTTTTGGTAAATTGAGACACACAACCCCCCTCCAAAAAAAAAAAAAAAAAACATTCAAATATGTATTCCCCAAAAAAAAAAAAAAAAAGACAAATCATGGTAAAAAAATAACAAAGATTCTTTTCCGTTCAGTCAAAATAAACATGTAGTGTATAAATGCTGCAAAGTAATAAAGAAGTAAGTTTGTGAGAAGTGCGGGTGAATAGGAGCAGCTAAAACATGTCATTCTTGTTGCATTGTAAAGAAAAAGAGAATGCGCTGCATTAAAGACATTTTAACATTGCAGCGTGACGAATGTGCTGTGTCGATTAGGAAAGGTAGTTTTACCTGACCGAGCGCTTCCGTCACAGAATTTCTTCTGAGCATGCGTAGCACTTTGTCCGTCGGACAAGCGTACACACGCTCGGATTTGGTGTGATCGGACCGGGTTGACGGCAAATCTTTCCAGCAGGAGATAAGACTTTGTCCGACGGACAAACCGACGAACACTGTCCGATGGTGCATACACACGGTCTGATTTTTCAACAACCTTGTCCGATCGGACCAAATCCATGAAAAAGTCCGACCGTATGTATGGGGCTTAATAGGTGTCATGTGCTCCCCTTCTTCAATCAATTCCCCTTATGTGCCTGCACTCACCGGAGCGCCTCACCCCTGCAGGGGTAACAGGCGTGGTACTACAAATCCCAGAAGACCGCATTCCACTCAGTGGGAAATGGAATGATGTCCTCTCTCAGGGTGATGTCCAGCTTCCAGGCACTTGGTGGATCTCAGCAAGGGTTAAAAGATACCAGCAACGGCGAATTCATGTGCATGAGAAAGGATGAGCATGTAAAACTTGATAAAAGCTTCAGGATGTCGCCAGCCTTAGTCTTGAGTCTCAATGCAGAGAGATCAGAGCCCAGATTTTCAGACTGGCGGGCACTGGGAGAGACACGGGTACTGGTGCCCTGGAGGGTTTGATGACTTACATGGGAACTAAGCGACAACAGCCTGAAGACAGCATGGAGCCCAAAATCCTCCAGCTGTGGGTGATCTCAGGTAGGTCCAGACAGCATAGTCCATGCCAAAGTCCTGGCTCTCAGTTGTATATCCACAGATAGAGGGGGGAAGGGGCTTTGCTTGTTTAATCAGTCAAAGACAAGATGAAGGTTAAATTAAACAACTTCCTTCCAGATCAAGCTTTTGAATCAAACTGCATCTAGTGCCCCAGGATATCTGTGGTATGCTGCAAGCATTTTTTCAGTCTATTTAGTGCTATTTAAATGCACTGATTCCTGTGTAAATGACACTGGCAGTGAAGGAGTTAACCACTAGGGGGCGGCTAGGGGTTAAGTGTGTGTGTGTGTGTTTTTTTACTGTAGGGGGCCTAGCTTTGCGTCTGACGTCACTGATTGGCTTTCCCGATGACAGGGAACAGCCGATCAGTGACAGCGTCACTAGGAAGCATGGGGAGAGGTTTGTTTACACATACCTCTCCCCGTTCTTCAGCTCTGTGACATGATCGCGGGACACCAGCGGCGATCGGGTCCACTGGTCCCGCGGCCGCGGTCAAGGAGCTCAGGACCGGGTCGCGAGCGTGCCTCCAGCGGTGCACGCGCGACCCGCGGCTGGGCTCTTAAAGAATCACGTACAGGTATGTGATTGTGCCCAGCAGTGCCATTCTGCCGATGTATATTGGCGTGAGACGGTCCTTAAGCAGTTAAGGGGAACCACGCACCAAAATTTAAACAAAAAATGGTGTGGGGTCCCCCCAAAAATCCATACCAGACCCTTATCCGAGCACGCAACCTGACAGGCCGCAGGAAAAGAGGGGGGGGGAGAGAGCACCCCCTCCTGAACTGTACCAGGCCACATGCCCTCAACATTGGGAGGGTGATTTGAGGTAGCCCCTCAAAGCACCTTGTCCCCATGTTGATGGGGAGAAGGGCCTCATCTCCACAACCCTTGCCCGGTGGTTGTGGGGGTCTGTGGGTGGGGGGCTTATCGGAATCTGGAAGCCCCCTTTAACCCTTTAACAAGGGGACCCCCAGATCCCAGCCCCCCCCCCTGTGTGAAATGGTAATGGGGTACAAATGTACCCCTACCATTTCACACAAAAAAGTGACAAAAAGGTTAAAAAACACAAGAGGCACTTTATTAATTTCTTCTTCTTCCATCTTATTTCTTCTGGTCTTCCTTCGGTGTTCTACTTGTTCCTCCAACTTCTTCTTCTCCATCTTCTTCATCTTCTTCTTCCTCCGCTCTTCTCGTCCCGCATCTTGCTCAGGCTTCTTCTCCGCTCACGTAAACGGGTTACCCCGCGCCCACTGACATCACGGGAAAAGCCATAGGGAAGTCCCTGTGCATCAGAGGAGGGTGGCCCCACCCTCCGTTATTTAGAAAGTGTCAGAAGAATCGAAGCATCACACGGCTGAAGACTCCCACTGAGGCGGATCGTGCGGGCGGAGCGGAGAAGAAGCCGGAGCAAGATGCGGGACGAGAAGAGCAGAGGGAGAAGAAGATGAAGAAGAAGATGGAGAAGAAGAAGTTGGAGGAACAAGTAGAACACTGAAGGAAGACCAGAAGAAAGAAGATATTAATAAAGGACTTGTCAAAAACTGCCTCTTGTGTTTTTTAACCTTGTTATCATTTTATTTGTGAAATGGTACATTTGTACCCAATTACCATTTCACACAGGGGGGCGGGATCTGGGGGTCCCCTTGTTAAAGAGGGCTTTCAGATTACGATAAGCCCCCCGCCTGCAGACCCCCACATCCACAGGGCAAGGGTTGTGTGGATGAGGCCCTTCTCCCCATCAACATGGGGGCAAGGTGCTTTGAGGGGCTACCTCAAAGCACCCTCCCAATGTTGAGGGCATGTGGCCTGGTATGGTTCAGGAGGGGGGTGCTCTCTCGTCCCCCCACTTTCCCTGCGGCCATGCCTGGCTGCGTGCTTCGGATAAGGGTCTGGTATGGATTTTTGGGGGGACCCCACGCCATTTTTTTTATTTTGGTGCAGGGTTCCCCTTAAAATCCATACCAGACAAATTGTTCGCTGTTCGGCGAACAGCCAATGTTCGAGTCGAACATGAGTTTGACTCGAACGTAAAGCTCATCCCTATTAAAAACATTAATGTAGAGAACCCGAACTATAACCACTATGATACCCTACAGGTAAGACATTTGCTCACTAAACGAGATTTGAATGGTCCATAGAGGTAAATGGGGAAATGGGGAAATTTGGTAGGAGCTCAAAGAATGGACCATTTAAAAAGCGATGCATCCCAAGATTCATCTACAACTGGATGACAGCTGCATCAAAACGGCCCCTATGTTGGCCTGGAAAAAAGACCTAGGCAACAATTTTAGTTATCTAGAATCTAGAATTTTCCCTGACTCTACTGACTCTACTTCTAAATGAAGAGAGGCTGTGGAGACCTAGGAACCTTATTGCATGTGTTTTGGAATTGCAGAAGCCTTTGCAGTTTTTGGAATGGAATTTTCTCCCTAATCTCTAAAGTCACAGGCTTCTTCACTCCCCCAACACCAGAGATTACTCTCCTACACCACAAGTTTTATAGAATTCCTAAACAATTTCATTACCTAATTGTCCAAATACTCACTGCAGCCCATATGACTATAGTATCACTCTGGAAAACCAATATAGCCCCCTAATTTTCGGAAATTATCAAAAAAGTGCAAAAATCGGCCCGATATAAACAGATACTAGCACATAGTACAGACTCATTACAAAAATGTAATAAAAACTGTAAATGTTGGTCTTGTATATTCCCGATAAGGGATACATAATTTTAAAGGCCCAATAGGATCTTGCCTCTTGGAATCCTTTTGTTTTGGTATACTATGGTGTCTATGTTATGTTACATCTGTTTCTTTACACCAATTTTTTAGTTCCTTTCTTTTTCTTTACCCCTTAAGCTTTATAAAAGTTCAAATCCCCAACTGGGGAAAAGATTTATGGTATATAACTGTTCTGACTGCATCTTGTATACTTAAATATGCTAAACGTCACTTGTAGATCTATACCACCATTGTATAACTTGCAAGATGATCTAATGACTGTTCCAATGTAATTTGTTAAATTGCTCAATAAAAACAAATTGAAATTAATGGTTCATGTGCATGTAAAAGCAGGGCCCCCAATACTTTTGACAATATGTAAATCACAATATATGCACCTGCAAATTAAAAAAATGCAAATGAGTTTTAATTATGAGCAGTAAGTTATCGCATATTTTACAATGTATGCATATGTACTGATGCATTCAATTGATTTTTTTTCCTTTATATAATTCTGCCAAGGTTAGAAATCAATAGGCCTTTAAAATTAATACAGTCTACAGTTAAATAATCCCACTAGAAAGCAATTAATTAAATGTATGCTTCCATTCTTGAATCTGTACATGAATAACTTACAGGAATTTTTGCTTGATGTAGATTAACTACAGTTGGGTGTTATGCTTTGTTTTGCAAAAATGTATTCTTTGTGTGGCATTTGGTCTTTGAACATATGCAGTCAGGGTTCTTCGTATTCTTGGCATTAAGTTAAATCTTTTTAAGACATTGTTAAAGTGGTTGTAAACCCTTACATATACCCAGTGAGTGACTGGTCTCAGGTGATACACATAGATGAAACAAATTCTCCTACATTGGTTGTACCTGTTTATCTGCCGTAGTCTCTTCTGTATATGCATCCAATGTGCTGAATTCATAAGCTTGTCTGAGCTGTGAGAAAAAATGGGGCGGAGAGCCTATAAGCCTGACATATTGCATTAAAGTCAACTTGTACTAAGAAAAATATAGGGGCTGCCATTGTTGGACTTCTTCTGCAAATGTTAGATCCCCAGCTTAATCTAAATTCACTTCTGTCTTGAGCAAGCATGCAACCACTAAGGTCAAGGTAGCGTCAGAACTTTTATTTTCTATACTTGTCTGGAGTCAATAATTCAGGATAGTTTGATTGCCCAAAAGAACATAAATAGGAGTTTCAGGTCATTAGATGGTCCAGAAATGTGTATTGATGTTTTGTGTCTTGTGTAAAAGTCAAGGAAATTCCTGGCAATATAAGCAAAGGGATGGAATAAAAAAAGAGTGTGCCCCCCTCAAGTCTAAAAAAAATGGTGCAAGGTCCCTCTGGAATCCATATCAGATTCGTCAGGAGAACGAAAACAATGAACCTTTGCTCTGCATTCAATATTTCTGGGAGTGTTGAACATTTGGTCCCCCACTGAACTCTGTGATTCCATCTGCAGGACCCAACAACATTACAGGACACAAGAGGAAACTACAGAGCACAACAGAGGACCATGCATCCAACACATTTGGAAGTGTGTCAGATTCTAAAGTTTCTTCAGCAAAATGAGCTCTTTGAGAGAATGAGGATGCAGTGCAGGCAGCAGGACATATAGGCATTATATTTTATTTATTTTCAAACAGGGCTCTTTTGGTTTTAAAAGTAGCTACATCATAGTTTTACAGTTTGTTTTCAACTGAAAGACAGATTTGTTCATACCTTTTACCAGTATTTACAGTCTATGTATATCATTCTTTATAGAGTTTGGTTTGAAAAAAAGTCTACTTTCTTTTAAACTTTCAGCTTGTATAACAATTTGATTCCTACTCAAAACAAATAAAAAAGAAATGTAAATTATATATGTTTCTCTCACCTTAAATGGCACATTTTACTCCTAATGCATGGATTAGTCTTAACATTGTACCAAGAAAATTGTGCTCAATCCAGAGAAGAAGAACATAGAAATGTTGGGGTCAAGTTCAGGAAATAGCACCTGTAAAAATAGGATAAAGCAAAAGCTGTTACACTTCAAATTACAGCTAATTACAGTCTACAAGACTAAATGTCATTCATTGACATTATGGGAGTGTCAACATTTCTAAAGGACAAGGCACTTCAAGCTTTTAATAGTAGTTAGGAAACATTAAAAGCAAGTGCCATGGATGAACCACTAGCTAACTAGTATTAAAAAGGAGATGTCAGGTTGTCAAATACTGACATGAACTGAGTGGTAATTAATTACATCAGTTGTGAATCTTTCAGAAAGAATGTTTTACTGTATTGTAGAACATGAATAGCTTTTGTTCACATAGTATTGTCAGTTAAAAATAATTTATCTACATACTTATCCCATAAGCTTCTGATTGAAACTGCTATTCCATGACTCCTAGGGCAATTATCAAGGTTGTTCCCTTTAGGTAGTTTCTGACTCATGTATTTAGCTTTGTGACAATCCCTTCAAGTGTTTTTTCTTTTAGTTTTGGATCCCTGTTAAGTTATCATTGCTGCCTGTATCTGTGTAGTTTCATCCTATGTTCTTCTCCCGGTGACCATTGTCACAGAGGCAAGTCATGAGAAGGTCACCATTTTACAGTTGTCATTTGTCACCACAACAAGAAGTGAGATGCTATTAACCGTTTTTTTCACAAACTCATGAAAAAAGTGAACAGCTGCAAAAAGGGTTTATTAATATTATGTGGCGATTTCAATACGGTTCCAGATCATACTATTGACACCACGACTAGAACAACCCGTTCAACCACATCCCTTCGAGAATCAATTTACAGTGCAGACCTGCATGATGTGTGGCGGTGTCAACACCCTGGCGAAAAGGACTACACGTTCTTCTTCGCCCCACATCACACTTACACCAGGATAGATTTTTGTTGATAGATCATCATGCATTGGCTAGAACTGCCTCTTCAACCATAAAAGCCATCACGTGGTCCGACCATGCGTCAATCACCTTTTCCATGAGAGATCCCTCCACAATTCTACCCAAGCCTCTATAGAGAGCAAACTCTTTCCTTATGCAACATCCGCAAAACAAGCAATGTATTGAAGACCATCTGAAGGAATTTTTCTCTCTAAATGAACCCTCAATGCCTAACCATTCCACCTTGTGGAATGCCCACAAGGCATTTATTAGAGGAATCTTTATCAAAATAGGGGCTAGGGCGAGGAGGCTATGGCAGAAAAAACTACACGACCTCACGGTCGAAATATTTAAATTAGAATCCCAAAATAAGAAGGACTCATCACCTGTACTATCTACAAAATTAACACAATTGAGACACGACCTTCGACTCCTTTTACCGGAGAAGTTAAAAAAAAAACACAAAGAGACTAAAAATTACCTACTATGCGCAAGGGAACAGAGCGGGGAAACTATTAGCACACCAACTCAAAGGCCATAGACATAAGACTAAAATCCCCTACATCATACATCCAACAACTAAACATCACATGCAACACCCACAGGACATAGCCAACGCATTTAGTCATTACAATAGTACTCTATACAACCTGAAAGATGACATAGACACAACACAACCCACCACTGATCTGATAAATAAATTCTTAAAGGACATCTCCCTTCCAACACTATCACCACAACAGACTAACTCTCTAAACTTACCTTTCACCACTGAAGAAGTTCAGAAGACGATAGATTCACTCCCTGCTAATAAATCCCCGGGTCCGGACGGCTTCATAGGGGAATATTATCGCACCAATAAAAACATTCTAGCACCTTATTTAAGTAAACTTTTCAATGCAGCAGCAGCCTCCTCCTCATTTCCACCAGAAATGCTTGAAGCAATAATTGTAACCTTACCCAAGCCAGGGAAGGAACCTAACACTCCAGCAAACTTTAGACCTATTTCTCTATTGAACAATGATTTAAAAATATATGCCAAATTAATAGCCAATCGCCTGATAGAAATCTTACCAAGTATCATAAACGCAGACCAGACTGGTTTTACCAGGGGGCGCCAGACTTTGGACGCCACTCAGAGGTTGATAAACATCATTCATTTAGCCAAACTCCGGCAAAGGCCTTCTCTGCTGTTAGCACTGGATGCAGAGAAGGCCTTTGATAGGGTCCACTGGGGATATCTAGAACTGGTTCTGCAAAAGTTTGGATTCTCTGGTCCCATCCTACAAGCAATCATAGCTCTGTATTCAAAACCCTCTGCTCATGTATACACATCAGGGATATTATCAAACCCATTCTATATCACCAACGGAACTCGCCAAGGGTGTCCCCTTTCCCCGTTAATCTTTAATTTGATCTATTTTAGGAACCACCAATCCATTACAGGATTTCATACCCACAAATCTGAGCATATCATAAGCTTATTTGCTGACGACATCATTTTGATGCTTACAAACCCTGAATCTTCCCTGGCTTCAGTACACAATATACTACAAATGTTCAACAAGGTCTCATACTATAAAGTAAATGAAAACAAATCTTATATACTTGGTATAGGCATACCAGCAGACCTAAAGAAATCACTCAGCTCATGGTTTCCATATACATGGAGCGATGATAACATCAAATACTTAGGGATCAACCTCACCGCTTCCACAAAAGATTTATTCAATGCTAACTACCTCCCATTTCTAAACTCTCTGACACAGAAACTCCAAGATATCGCCAAAGTGGAACTTTTATGGTCAGGATGCTTAGCAGCGTTCAAAATGATAGTACTACCTCAACTAATCTACCTGTTTAGAGCACTACCCATCCCTGTCCCCAATTCCTACTTCTGTAAAGTACAATCTTTAATTAACAGTTTTCTATGGAAAGGGAAGAAGGCAAGATGGGCCTTTAACAACTCCATAGCAGCAAGAAAGGTGGGGGGGGGGGGGGGTAGGAAATGTAGTAATCAAAGATTATTATATAGCCGCAATCTTGGCACAAATAAGAGTTTGGTTCCCAAACTCCTCTTACACAAAATGGCAGGAACTAGAAGAATTCCAAAAACATAACAACGATCTCCATAGCTACCTAATGGCTAGCACGTTCAACCCCATTGCAAGTAATGAAATAGCTCCTCCAATACAAGCGTCCATAGCAGCTTGGAAATGATAATTATCCTCACATCATAGAAACTCACATAACTCTCCACTTCCCATACCTCTTTCCAGCCTCTAAGTGATAATCCCGGATATCCACATAACACACTGGACAAAGAAAGGTATTATAAATATCACAGACCTCCTGATAGGACCCACAATAAAGAATGTCACAGGTACTCACCCGGGCCGAGATGCTGAGAGCTGCTCCCCTTGCGACTAAGTGCATGATGCCCCTGGAATGGGAACAGAAGGCACCGAGCACAAAGATGCACGAGTTGCCAGCAGGTGGGTTGTAGGTGGTGTGCAGTGAGGCTGATGACCGTGTGTAGATGAAGCTGCACTGAAAGTAGACACCTGGTAGGACCAACACAAGGCAGAGGCTGTAGAGGAACCAGGCCACACACTGGAAGATAGTCCTGGTGTGCAAATGTGGAACACTACGGTTAAAGGTAGTAGAAAGTCCAGGAAACAGGCCGAGGGTCAAGCACAGGTAATCAAGCAGAAGGATATCCAAGAGGCAAGCCAAGGGGTCAAACACTGGTAAGTAGCAGAAGAATGTCCAGGAGGCAGGCCGATGGTCAGGCACAGGTAATCAGGCAAAAGGATACCCAAGAGGCAAGCCAAGGGGTCAAACACTGGTTAGTAGCAGAAGAATGTCCAGGAGGCAGGCCGAGGGTCAAGCACAGGTAATCAGGCAGAAGGATATCCAAGAGGCAAGCCAAGGGGTCAAACACTGGAGAGTAGCAGCGGTGGTCAGAAGAGGTCCGGGTCAAGCACAGGTAATCAGGTAGGCACAAGGAACAGGATACAGGATACAGGAAGCCAGGTACTCAGGAAATAGAGACAACAAACCAGTAATTTCTGAGGGGAAGGAGAAGGCCCTTTATAGGCCAGGTAAGTGGTCAGGTGGGGTATCTGGGCGCGCGCATGCGCACACGCTTTCTGTCAGGGCCGCGCACAGACGTGCGCCGTGTTGAATGAGCCAGGACACAAACCCGAACATGCGCACCCGCTGTCCCGCGTACCTGAGTGTATTGCTGGGCCGATCTACCGTGCATGCGTACCCTAGGAAACCGGCGCTGAAGCACGATATTTCTCTGACAAAGACATTTAGATCGCTGCAAATAGAGTTCCTACTTGAAGACTCTGAGTATTACAGATATCTCCAGATTCAACACTTTATACGCGCTGCTCCTGCTCTCTTCATTTATCTACCCTGGAGAATAATTATATTCCTCACAAAACAAACCACGAATATCAAAGGAATATCTTTATTCTACAACTCCCTAAACAACAAATTGATGTTCACTAAACTATCCAACATCAAAGCTTGGGAGCGAGAATTGGGTTCGTACTACACACCAGAACAATGGCAACAGGCACTACAAATAGCTTACTCAACCACTAAATGTATTAATCTTTGGGAACTGACACAAAAAATATTATTGCGCTGGTATCGAACACCGTATAGAATATCTAAATTCAACACCCAAGCTTCTGCACTTTGTTGGAGGGACTGCAGTAATGTAGGTACCTTGTTTCATATAATATGGGACTGCCCACATATTAGGGAAATATGGTCTAAGATATTTCATATACTAGAGAAAATAACTACTCTTAACTTTCCCATGGATCCGAGGATGGCTATTTTATCCCTGGGAATAAATATGTACCCGAAAAATACCAGAGCAATAATATCCCACCTATTATTGAGTACGAGGTTAGCAATCATGAGACACTGGAAGGATCAGGAAACCCCCCTTTATAAAAGAAATATTACTTAGAACAAATACTCATGCCAACTACGAAATTATGTTTGCATTATCTCAGGGTAAATATAAGG
This sequence comes from Lithobates sylvaticus, assembly GCA_028564925.1. Taxonomy (NCBI): domain Eukaryota; kingdom Metazoa; phylum Chordata; class Amphibia; order Anura; family Ranidae; genus Lithobates; species Lithobates sylvaticus. The sequence goes on from CM053030.1 coordinate 411,040,813, forward strand.
TAGTGCTGGATGTGTGGATACCGTGGACTGATTGGTACAACACCAATATAGTCAAATACCACTCGTAACACAATTGGTAACAAGAAATAACAATTTATACATACCTATATATAAACTACCATTTCGACATAGTAGAGGCTTGACAGGGGCAAGAACCCTAACTTTTTTCTTCTTTTGTTTTGTTTCAATTTATTTGTTCAAACCTGATCAGTTGAATTTACCTATGCAAGTTCTTTTATTGTTGAGATGAACGACATCATAAATTTGCAACCAGAATTCACTATAAAATGCACTTAGGTGATACGAACAAACAAATTTTCCCAGTGGGGGGGGCGCACCCCTTCGCACGACACAGTGTGAACCTCATTAGGGTGTCGTGGGGGGGGGTGGTTCCCGCCCTGCTGTTCCAAAGGAGCAGATGGGAGCCTTTTCATGTTCCTGCAATAAGTAGTGCATATTACTATGTGTGATATAATAATGATATATGTTTACAGTTAGTGAACAAATACTTTGTGTTTTTGTCGACATGTTGTCGCAGTATATTTTATTTTCTATATTCCTTTCTGTATTAATCTTGAAAAACTTTAATAAAAAACTATTGTTAAAAAAATAAATATATATATATACCGCGCGAGTCAATCACGGTGAGCGATGTATTCTATTAATGAATAGAAAGCCTGTTCCAGATTGGCTTTGAAAGTCAGAGAGGCACGGACTGATGATGTTACAAGCATTACCAATCCGAACAGGCTTTGTATTCATTAATAGAATACATTACTCATCATGATTGGCAGAGGTTGGAACATCATGAGCCCACTCCTCTTTGACTCTCAAAGCCAATCCGAGCAGGCTTTGTATTCATTAATAGAATACATTGCTCGCCGTGATTGGCTCAGCGCGTTATACTGTAGGTATACTGTATGTTGCTGAAGCTACTGTACATACGGTATTACCGCACATCCAGCGGGCTGACAAACTAGTTGGAAGGGGGTCGTCTTATACGGTTAGCATAGCCCAAAACCAATGTTTTAACTGGTGAATTAGGAGATCGTCTTTAGCGCCCAGTCGCCTTATACACCGGCAAATACGGTGCATTTGGATAATTTATTTTTCTTCTTTTTCCGACTATTCGTTATCACTGAATATAAAGAAATAAATGATGAATGCATTAATATTCATATTTCTTTTGAATACTCGATTTTCGGATGGGCAGTGTTAGTGTGTTATCTCTGGCCAATGAGCTTATCCCTTATTCCCTTGTGTGTTTGATTGTGTCAGACTGCATTCCAACCAGAGTCCAGACAGGATGTTGTGGGCTGATTAAAAATACAACCACCAATGTCTGAATGAATGAAGGGTCCGAGCCCAAAGTAACGAATGCCATATCTAAACGCATGGAACATAACAAATACGAATGCCTCCGAAAGTTACAAATTATCCAAAGTAACAAATACCTCATCTAAATGAATGGAACGGAACAAATACAAATGCATCCCAAGTTACAAATTATCTGAAGTAACGAATGCCGCATCTAAATTAATCAAACGGAGAGAATACTAATGCATTCAAAGTTCCAAATGATCCAAAGTAATGAATGATCCAATAAACAAAAAAAAAAGGATGAAGCCAAAACAAAACACATTTTTAAGTAGTGCACATGTCTATTGCATACTCTTTCCCATTCTGGCTCTGTTTTGTATTATTGATTTTAACTTTGCACCTGCTTAGTAAAAACTACATATTACAATTACTCTCTGTCTGATCAGCTGCTTACCCGTCTTGTTATACTACACCCCAACCTCCCCTACTAATAGGGGAACTTTCAGACAATTCTTGCTTGGAAGCACATGCAAATAACTCTCTCAAAATAAGAAAGACATTCTGGAAATTACACATAGGCCTCTAAGTCTCAGCACCACCCACTGGATGTTTAAAACAACTAAATTACATTTGCAAAAATCTAGCACACCCACATCTACCAAATGCTTTGGCCTAATGAACCTCATCAGCAATAGACTAGTGGATCTCGTCTGATCATTAGATTGTGTATATCATAGCAGGGATTTATTTAAGCTTGTGAGTTCTCCTGTTGACTATTAAGATTGACAAAGTTTTATGAATTTCCAGGACTCATCAGTTGGACAAATCCAGAACATGTCAGTTTACGCAATCCATTTAGCTCTTGTCTAATCACAAGGCTACTCCTATTATACAACTTGCAATATGGACATTTGGCTTGGTTAATGATGTGTAGATTTGTTAGTTTCACAAGGAAGCACATCTGTATTAAGGTGTCAATGACTGAGTCGCCGGTATTGTTCTGCAAGTGATCCTCAACTTTCAGAGCTCCAATCTCCGATATTTCAACAGGCATTCTGATTTTGGTGGCATCCAGGCCTAGTTAACAGGAGTGTAATAGTTGAATGAAATTATATTAATGTGTGATCAACAGAAGATTTACCTTAAAAGGGGCAGATGTCAATGTCATGGCTGTGAAGTTTAGGGTTGGTTTAGGGATAAATGACACCTCTTTTATTCTATTTCAGTAAATTGTTTTTTGTGTACAACCAGATTTTTCAACACCGAAACAGCCACCCAGAAAACTTTTGTGCCAATTATCCAGCACTAAATAGTAACATATGCACATAGGCTCTTTTTTGGTAAGCACAAATCAAACAGGCTTTAGCAGCTGGTATTCACAATGTCAGTATCACTATATATTTGATTAATCTTACATCTGTTCTCATGAAATTAAAAGAAAAGTCACATTTGGGATGTTTCCAAAATTTTAGGAGCAGACTGGATCAATATGTATATAAATATCACCCACTGCTGTTTTTATGTTAAATTCTTTTTCACAAATAAATTGCACCTTATATAAGAATAAGAGGCCTTTCATCTCTAAACTGTATACATATTGTAGAGCCCTTAAACCCAGACAATACTAATTTGACAATGCTCTAAATATATTCCCACGAGGCTGAATATTGAAAAAGTTCTTATCTATGCATTTCAGCCACACAACCTAATGTGAATACTGATGGCAAGACTATATTTCCCATCTGGAACATTCCTTTTTACAAATTTGGCAGACAACCAAATCAAATTTACTGACTGCTTAAAACATAATCATGATCCATGTTCTGGGAAATTCCAGAATCCCATTAGATTTGTAATTTTAGGTTTTGTGCTGCTATGTTTTTTTTTCTGTGAAATAGGTCTCTCTTCAAACTAATAGTATTATAACTTACTGTACACAAATGCACGATCATTTGCATATTAGATGTTGATTTCTGTAACAAAAAAAAATAAAATGAAAGATACATAAACCCAACAACAAAAATGCATTATATCACAGCTTACCAGTCCTTAGACATTGTTGTTGCATTAAAGTGTCACTAAACCCACATTATAAAAAAATTATCAATAAACGCTGTATTATATGCTGTTCATACTCACTTAGTCACTATAAGATTTGATTCCTGTAATCTGCAGAAAACCTGGTGGATCCTGCTGTTCTCTATCTCCCCATTATGTTCAAGCCCCCAATGCAGCGAATGATTTTGCAGAGCAGTGTTGGCAGCTCTGCACATGCTCAGTTTTCAGTGAGATCTATGCTGAGCATTTCCTCCCTCACATCTGAGCAGTCTATGGGAATATAGAGTCACACATGTGGGCGTATGCACAGTGATAAAGGACAGCTCACTCCCTCTCTCCTCCTCCATGCCCACTAACCAGCTAAACACAATGGGGGTGGGCTATTACATCGTGATTGGTAGAGGCTTCACCTCCCTGTTATTCTAAGACACAGGCTGAAGGGACGTAACTAGCAAAATACTGCCCACAGCATTTTATTGCCAAAAAATAATATAGATTTGATTTCAAATATATATTTGTATGACAATTTTAACAGTTTAATGATATTAATTGTTTTTACCCTGTGTTCCAAAGACTGCTTTTTTATTTTGAACATGTGACCAGTGGCAGAGGACTAGAAGCTACTCCTGGTTATGTTTCCCTGCAGGCAGGCTGGGAAAGGGTGGGTCATGTAACAGCTGTATAACAATTAGGAAAAAGGTACTTAGATGTTTTTCTTTTTATTAAAATAAATACAGTGCCTTCATCCACATACAGAAATAGAAGGGACAATGTAAATTAAACAGTGTGTTTTTAATATGAATTTAAGTTTCATTTTCAGGCTCTTTCCATTTATTTTGACCTGGTGATCCAGCTAGTAATACACTTCCTGTCCTATTGTGCCAAAGCTCACCCCATTTACTGTAATGTATCTATGGAGGAGCAGTACAACCACCATCCTCTTACAACCACCATCCTTATCTACATAACATAAGCAAAGGTGTTTTGCAGTCCATCGAGCTGAGAGCAATGTAACTGATAAAGTGCAGCACAGGCAGAGAGCATGGGAGGTAATCAGCTCACTTGATCATTAATTTTTTTGGCACTCATAGCACAGATATAACACTTATAGAACAACACTTATATAATGGATATAACAAAACATTATTAATAGTATATTTATGTAGCCCGTGTAGCCCTATGCACTAACAGGCTACCCACAGTGCTGTCATCTTCCCCTCCCCTGCCATGATCAATTAGAGCAGCCATGAATGGAGATGAGAGAGAGAGACTAGAAAAGGATGTAGCTGGGGGCATTAGAAATACCACCTACAGCCAGCTGGGGGAGAATTTTGATTAGCCACAGCCCAGGCAAAGAGGAAGTTTACCTATTAATTCCTGGGGCTAGATGGGAGATGATAGGAAGTCTAGTTCCTAAAGAAATTGTCTCTGAACAAAAGAGATTAACTATTACTACAAGTCCCAGGAGGAGGGTAACCTGGAGCAAGAGACAAAGGTCTGAAAAAGCATGCATTGCAGCATAGTCAGTCACATGTGGACAGCCAGAGAGAGAGGTGTGATCAGGGCTTTTTTTCAGCTGGAACTTGGTGGAACTCAGTTCCACCACCTCTGGCTGAGGCCCTCTGCTCACCACTATCACTTGTAATCACAGAAGTCTGGCTTCTGTGTTTACAAGTGACAGCTTGTCTCCCAATGACTCCAAAAGACTGAATCTCATGTGTGGCTCCCATTAAGTGCAGGATGGGGATAAGGGAGATGCAGGTGCCTGGGGTGCAGTGCAGATCCTGACACCCCTACTGGATGATCTCCCTGCAAGTGAGAGAGGCAGAGCCACCTACAATGTGCAAGGAGGTACTAGAGCTGGCTGGGTGTTTCAGGCTAATACAGCAAGACAAGATATGTGGAAGATGGTGGAGCTTTTAAGCAGGAAGGAAGAAGATCAGGGCAGTGGTGGTGGTGGTGGGGGGGGGTTACATGCAGAGGTCAGAGCTGAAGAGGGGTGAAAGTGAAATGTGGATGGGGTATGCAGAGGTAAGCAACTGTGGAAGAAGGCTGAACTCTGCACTCCGTGTCATGCACCCCTGAACTCTGCAATCTGTGTGTAACACCACATGCCCATACATCAGACACGCAAGAAACGGTAGTTTGCCACCACCCAGCAGTTTGTCCTCAGACTGGTCTGCTAGGCAAACACACACACAAACACACATCTCTGTCTGGCAGATTGGCTAGTTTACAATCTGCATGCAATCTGTCAACACAGTGCAATTGCACACAGATTGGCAATTAACTTTTACCAAGCACAAACGTGTCTGTTTATGAAGCAGTGATCAGCGGTGATCCCGAGGATCGCCACTGATTACAGCCCATAAACAGTTTATGAACCAGAGATAATCGGGGGGAGAAGTGTTTGAACTTGTTCTCCTGACGATTATCTCAGCACATGGAGAATCCTCATAGAATGACACAGTAATGGCCAGTTTATGAAGCTGCTATCTGAGCGCGTCACTGGTGATCAGTGTCAGAATTCACACTCCCCGATTCACCAACTCAGAGGTGGAGAAGCGGGGAGTGAAGAGGAAATCTCGGGGGATCTGAGGAGGAAAGAGGAAGATAATTAACTTCCTTATGCCTCGTTCCAACCCTCCCAAGACAGTTAACATGTCCCCCTGACATATGTGTGTGTATATACATGTATATATAATGTGTGTGTCTGTATACATGTATATATTATGTAGGGGGGACTCTTTATTTTATTGACATTAATCACACCGTCTGTCCGTGTGCTTAATAAACTGACATCTCTGTGTTTCTGTGAATTTCTGGTGCTGTAATCCCGTGAAGTCTCACGAGATTCCAGTATCAGGAGCTGTTCTCCAGTGTTGGAAGCGTTTGTAGATCGCTCCACTCCTCCAAGGGTGAAGCGATCTACTCCGCTTCATAAACTGGCACACGGAGGAGAAACATCTCCTCTGTGAATGCCGGAGAATGAAGCAGTGAATAGATTTCACTTATTCATAAAAGGGCACCATAGACACTAAAATGCAGCAATCTCTCTAGGGATATGAGCCCTAGCTTAGCACACAGAAGTCACTTATTACTTTTATAATTTAATATTCCGAAAGGGGGCAGTGCATAAAATATGTACAAAGAAAAAGAATTATCTTTACAAAAAAGACAAAAAAAAAGACAAAAAAGACATATACAATTGGCCATTCACTATGAAAATAAAAAGGGGATAAAAACAGAAACAAAACTCTACCAAGATTTATCCTGTGACTGAAGCAAGTCAAAAGTATCCGTATATCCCCAGTCAGAGGCACCGCCTCCTTAAGAATCATCCCATTCATATCCCATGCTCCTCAATTTATTGAAATCTGGATGTGGGCTGGAATTTAGCCCTTGGCAAATCAACCCTGGGGGTGTCGCGGCCCACAGGACGATTTCATGTTCTGAAGTTACCAGATTTAAATAGACCCGGAATGGTTCTAATCGCTGTGTCTGGATAGGATTTCTGACACCAGCATGTCAGTCTGATCGTGACAGTACCAATCACTGTTCAGCTGTCGCAATCAGGAGCCATATAACAGTTTTGTGTATTTCTCCTGGATTTTAAATGCCCTACAAATTCAGGTTTAGGTATAAATATAGCCTAACACGTGTACGATCAGAAATAATTATTTCCATCTCTCTACCATTAATATTTTAGCTTTTATGAGAGATAAAAATACAGGGTGATTCATAAAGAAGTATACAGTTTCAACACACAAGAACAATGATAATAAGATGTTTTATGTTACCTAAAACAGAATTGTAGGGGAATGTTTGTTAAGTTTTTTAGAGACAGTCACAGATGTTCTATGTGTGCACCCTTAGTCACATGACACACGTCGAGCTGGTAATCCTATTTCACCCAAATGCAAGTTATGATATCTGAATCAAGTGCAGTGATAGTGGCTATGATATGCTAGATCAACAGGAAGGGGAGGGGCAAATATCTTGTCCTATACGTACTCCCACAGGCAAAAGTCACAAGGTTTTAAATCAGGACTTCTGGGTGGCCATTAGGTCAGTGGCATGTTGTAGTCCATGGCTCGTCCAATCCATCGTGAGGAAGATGTTCATTACGTGTTATCTCGCATGTCACCGGACCAGTGTGGTGGTTCACCACCCATTTGGAGAATAAAGTTGTCATCCTGCAACTGTGACATCAACTAAAGACTTAATTTATAGATTTTCTGGTTGGAGGTTCTTTTCTGATCGAAAACACCATTGCACAACAGTTACAGATTCTATTTTGCTCAATTCAAGAACACAAAACGCCTTCTCCCCTGCAGATGCTGGCATTTTGACTAACTAGTCACGTGACACACAAGCCTACGCGCTAAAGCCTATGTCACTTCCCTCAGTAGCGGGACAACAACTTTATGAGTACATCTACCTAACGGTTCACAGTTGTGGTCTGTGGCTTCAACTGGTACTGTCTTACAGCACCTGGAAACTGTATACTTCTTTATGAATCCCCCTGTATATTCCTTATATCTTTTGCTAGAAATAAAAGCAGGAAAACAGTTTGGGGCCTTCTCACTGTCCCCTGCCGGTTATTGTGGCTAAAATGACTAGGACTTTCTTTGAGGCTTCAGAAAGGTGAGAAATCTATGTCTACTTGGATGGAATAATTTTATTGGCATCTAGGTGCTTGCTCTGTCCTTTCAAATGCTAATAGAGTAACATATGTCTATGATCGTTTATCGATTTATACTACAGAATTAAACTACATCTACAATTACACTATTTCTACAAATCACATCACCTCCCAGCTATTGGCCAAAGAAACCTATTCTTACATTTATGTAACACATTGACATTTATGTTACACAAAGCTGGAAAAATACTAGGACACACTAGAAGCAAAGCAGGGAACAAGCTAGGACACACTAGAAGCAAAGAAAGGTATAAGCTTCGACACAATAGGAGCAGACAGGCTGGACAGAGCAGGGAACAAGCTGGGAATCACTAAAGACACAGAGAAACACACTAGAGAATGCAGGAAGGTGTGGCTGCTAACATGTGGACACGTTGAACAAACACTGAGCAATCCACAACAGAGCCCTCTCTGAGGTTGGCCAGAAGCTAGTGGCTGCACCTAGTAGTAAAAACCTGGCATAGGAGCCTGGAAAAGGAGAGTGTGACGTTGGGATCCCTTCACCTGTGTTATGAAGATAATCGCAAGTAGATATGTTTGGAAGTGCTTCATCGATGTAGTGCTTCTCTTGGGTCTCTGTTCTTTTTGAGTCTTATAAAGACTATGCTATGCAGCCACATGTTACTCTGATTAAGTCATAGAGACATTGCTGTGAAAAGCCTATGTCTGCGCAGTTTTCATAATGAGACTCAGCAATGTATGCATGTTCTTTTCCATCATTAACTTGTTTTTCATGATGCTGCAGCATATGTGGAATAGCATGTAACCTATTTTGCATTATTGTTTCTAACTTTGCACCTGTTTAGTAAACTGAAAGCTACAATTACTCCATTGTCTAATAATTCATCCAATTATTTATTCTTTTAAATGCCCGATTCCCATCTGTAAATTTAGAGTACAGCCATAGATGAGATTTTGCCTAACAAGACTTTATTTATTTTTTAAGTCAAGTTAAAGTTCATTTTTTATTTCAGTCCGTACAATGATCTATGTAACGTATAAACAAAATGTTCTTTTCCAGCTCCTATATATCCTTCTGGTCATGTTATGTTACCAATATAATTCAAAGTCAAGCAAAAATTACATCATAGCTTTTATCTAACTTTTTTGAGTATCCTTTACAGATAATCTTGCTCAATATCTGTGGACTTTACCATTAAAGACATATTTGGCCACTTACATCTATTTGCCCTCTGATCCCTCCTGTCTGCCCCCATGTTGTAAAGCGCTGTGCAAACTGCTGGTGCTATGTAAATCCTGAATAATAATATTAATAATAATTTGCATGTTTGAGTAATTCTGTAAGTTTCTAAGTATGAAGTTAGTTGAGATAACATCGCTTAATCTGCAGCTTAATTCACATTTGCTTCTAATAAACAGGTAAAAGAAAAGTGGAAATGTTTCTTCCCGTGATGCTGGCTCAGGCTGTGATGCTGTATGATCCATAAATGATAAGAGACTAGATGGGTTGCTCTTATCAGAGCAAGTGGTTCCGATTCTTCCTTTTCCTTTTCAGAGTTTAAATCACAAATGCAAATTACAATTTCAGTGATTCCTTTTGCAGCCATGCAGTTAGATCCCTTTGATTACAATGTTGTTCAGATGACACTGACACTGTCACCTGAGACTATTTACACACAGATGTTATATTAATAATTACTTCTGCTGATTGTTACCATATTGGTGTCTGGGTTCAGAATTATGTAACTCTTTTGAGACTCGTTGTAGCCAACAAATATACCTTTCCAAGCACAGGGATCCCATTATTTTTACTTTTCTGGTACAATAATTTTTATTGTTGCACTCAAGGGTAACAATACAGCAAGTCACCCATGCAGGAGTTACACAATGTGAAACATGGCATACAAACATGGGTGAAGTATTGGGCAAGATCCATTTAAATGAGAAAAGATTTCCACTAGATGATCACACGGTGGGGGCCATGGGTCCACATAAGTTACCTAAGCCAGGGCTCAGGGTTATACCATAGAGAAACCTAAGGGGTGGACTGATGAGTCGGTCAAGAGAGAGAGAAAGAGAAAATGGAAGGTGGAGAGAATACACAGGACAAGAACAAAAAAAAGGGGGGGGGCAGGGGGGTTTAGAGGAGGTCCTGCAAGCTTGGGGCATAGCCAAAAAAAGGATAAAGTGCCCAGGCTGGTCGGATGCAGGATGGGGAGAACATACGTCCACCAAGGAGCCCATACTTTCAGAAATTTAGCATGGGATTTATGTAAGATACTGGACATATTTTCGTTGATCATCAGGTTGCTCTTCACTACTGCAAATGGCACCGAAGGTGACTTCCAGGCCTTGGCAATGGCATGTTTAGTGGCAATAAATAGGTAAGTTGTAAGCTTCTGTTGATATGAGAATAGGCCCCCATTATTTTTACTTTTCTTTAGAAACATGTATGTATATTTTGTTTCCAAAGATTTGAATATGTTACAGGTCAGGATGCTTTCCATTCCATAGCTCACATGGAGTTTTCTTTGGGAATAAAAGTCAGTTATTATTGCCTCTCCCCAATATGCTATTGACATATCGGCATCAAAATGCATGCTTCTGCTGCTTTCACATAAAGTGCGGCTTGTGTTTTACCACTTGTATATTCTATATCATTAACTCTTCAGAGTATTTTGCCACATTTTTTGCTTACTTGGGCAGGATATTCACCTATGATGAGTAACAGGCAGATCAAAGTAAACCCTGAGTAGTCCAACACTTTTTCTTTCCTAGATTCTGAGCTTTCATAGGACCACATAGACATGAGCAAATCAAGTCCCTTGGCTGTCAGGCTCTGCTGTTGCTAATTTTGGTAAAAGTTTTCCTAGTAATTTTTTCCCTTTTTGCAACTGTGGGAGTCAATTTTATGCCACTAACATGCTAATCTTCAGCTAGTTCCTTTACAATTGCAGGATTTCTCTGTCCAAGACAACTGTGTCAGGGGTGAATACATCTCAATTTTTTTTCCTCTTTTGCACTGTTAACTATGTCACTGCACTTTAACTAATAAAATTAATCTGTGATTTTTCCTCTAGCTATACTGTGACTTTCTTCTGTGATACCATAGCTGTCACCTCTGAACTTCACTACATATTTCTCTTTAGTGAGCTGTTTACTAACAGGAGGTTACTTTCAAGAGTAGGAACATATGGTACATATTCGATGAGTATCTTTCTGGTGACTGTGATAGAGGGTAGTGTAGATTCCCTTCCCCTATTTCTTCTGAAAACATATTTTGTCCATTAGCTGTTGTAATTCTTTCTGTCTCCTTCTGATCAAATTGTGAAGACTGGTCATTGTAGCTTCAGAGTCAATGTGCCAGCTAAACAATGATGAAGCACCCTAATTGTAGTGAAAGTTACACTCAGTAAATGAAAGCCCTTCTCTTTCTTCTTTAACACTCTTTGGCCTTTTGTTGCTTAACATGTTATTTGGTGATTTACTCTAGCCTTCCAAATACTGAAGTTTGCCTTTAAGTAACCTGTCATACCTACACACAAAGCATTCATGTGTATCATGCTGCATATTAATATTAATATGGTCATTGGTCCTTAGACCCCTTTCACACCACACCGCCCATAGCGTCGGCGGTAAAACGCTGCTATTTTTAGCAGCGTTTACCGTCAGATTTGCGGCGCATTTAGGCCGCTAGTGGGGCGCTTTTAGCCCCCGCTGGCGGGCGAGAAAGGGTTGAAACCCCCAGCAAAATGCCGCAATAGCGGCATTTTGCCGGTGATATTACAGCGCTGCCCCATTGATTTCAATGGGGAGCAGCGCTGGAGGAGCGGTGGAGGAGCGGTGAGTTCACCGCTCCTTCACCGCTCCAAAGAAGCAGCTGGCAGGACTTTTTGTGATGCCCTGCCAGCACACCGCTGCAGTGTGAAAGCCCTCTGGCTTTCACACTACAGACAATGGTGCAGCTGTTTTAGGGCGGATTGCAGGCACTATTTCTAATGCTATAGCGCCTGCAAAACGCCCTTGGTGTGAAAGGGGTCTTAGTGCAGACTTCACTGTAGGAGCATTTTCACTGTTTGCATTTTCAACCTGTTTTATGACATTAACATGCATATTGGCCGTTATAATTAGCACTTTTGATTTCGAACTTTCGTGTCCATTGTAACTTTAGGGCTGAGATGACAACCCACTAGTGCTTGACCTTTGTTGCAACGGTACTCTTGTGGATGGCACTATGCTCGAGCTGGATGGCACTGTGCTCGAGATGGATGACACTGCACACAAGGTGGATGGCACTGCGCTCGAGGTGGACGGCACTCTTCCTCCAATTCTGTAGCAGACCCACTGCTTAAAACTTGTTCATATGCCGAATCAGAATCGGACTGAGACTCAGAGAGCTCTCTGCTGCTCTCGTCAGCCAGGCTAAGACGCTAGTATGCCTCCTCGCTGGAAAAATATTTTTTTGCCATACTGGTGACTGTGGCGCGATGGGGAAACTAGGACAGATGTGGCTGCATTGCTGGGTGCTGGTGAGGGTGCACTGCTGGGTGCTGAATAGGCTGCACTGCTGGGTGCTGGTGGGGGTGCACTGCCGGGTACTGGTGAGGGTGCACTGCTGGGTGCTGAATAGGCTGCACTGCTGGGTGCTAAATAGGCTGCACTGCCGGGTACTGGTGAGGGTGCACTGCTGGTGCTGATGAGGGTGAACTGATGGGTGCTAATGAGGGTGCACTGATGTGCACTAATACACTGTGGCTGCACTGATTAGCTGCCACTGATAAGGATTCCCTAATAGGTTGGTACTGATGAGTTCTCACTTATGGGCACTGATGTGCACTATTGGGCACTGTAGTGGCACTAATGAGCACTGTAGTGGCACTGATGAGCACTGTAGTTGCACTGATGGTACTGTAGTGGCACTGATGACACAGATGAGCACTGTAGTGGCACTGATGGGCACAGGTGACACAGATGGGCACAGGTGGCAGTGATTGGCACTGTAGTGGCACTCATGAGCACTGTAGTGGCACTGATGGTACTGCAGTGGTATGGCGGCACAGATGAGCACTGTGGAGGCACGAATGGGCACAGGTGGCACTGATGGGCACAGGTGGCACTGATGTGGCACTGTAGTGGCACTGTTGGTACAGATAAGTACTGTAGTGGCGCTGATGGGCACAGGTGGCACTGTAGTGACACTGGTGGCACTGGTGTGGCTCTGATGGCACAGATAAGCACTGTAGTGGCACTGATGTGATACTGTAGTGGCACTGGTGGCACTGATGTGGCACTGGTGGCACAGGTGTGGCACAGATGACACAGTGGAGCACTGATGTTGCACTGATGTTGCACTGCTGGGCACTGCTGGGAACTGTAATATATGAAAAACTCACTGTTTGGCACTCAATCACTCTCCTCTCCACTCACGCTGTATCGGTGTGAGGAGAGGAGAGTGTTGAACCCCTGGATGACCCTGCTGTGTTTACATTGTGATCGCTCTATCATTGGCCCTTTACCATAAATCATGTTTTGCCGTGTTCTGTGAACCCGGCAAGCATGGATAGTCCTGTGTGCGTGCCCCAGAGTTATCCTGGGAGGATGTCACAGTACGCCCTCCCAGAGTTATTGAGCCACACTGTAGTCGTCATTCGGCTATAGCGCGTTTGGTAACCGGTTAAGGTCCTGGAGTGGCCTAGCCAGTATCCAGACCCTAATCCCAAAGAAAATATGTGGAGGGAGCTGAAGGTTCGAGCTACCAAACGTCAGTGTCGGGAACATAGCGCAGTGGAGGGCAGAGGCAATTATGCATGTGCGGACACAATCCCACAAATACCATGCCTGTCAGTCACAGACACTTGAATAGGCACATGCACACATATATTCGCGAGGTAAACATTGATGCCAAAATGGCATATATAAAAAGGGCAGCTGTACTAGGGCTTTGCTGTCTGATGAGCAGCTTTCCCCTGTATCCTGTTCCTGTGCCTGTCCTTGGTCTTATTTCACCTGGCTTCTTGACCATCCTGATTCTCTCCAATCCTGACCCCAGCTTGTCTTGACCCTGATTCTTCTGCATCTACTTGATTCGCTGTTGCCAAACTGCTGCCTGAACTTTGACCATTCTTTGCTTGATGTCTCTGATGTATCTGATCCCCTGTGTATAACCTGGCTTGTCTGACTCTGCCCCAGTCTCTTCAGCTTCCAACAGCCTCTACATACCTGCATCCGTGGTACACTGGCACCTGCAACGTACCTGCATCTGCAGCACACCTGCAGCCACAATGTGCCTGCATCCACAACAAGCCAGAACCTTCAACTATTGCACCGTCAGCTTCTCCTACCTACCTGCTAATGGAGAACATCGCAGGCACTCCTACCTCACCGTGCTCTCACGGCTGCTGTTGCAACCTCAGCGGTCCTTGAACCGGGGTTGTGCGAGAGGCCATTCTCTGCTCGTCAGGCTCTGCTCAAAGGTATGTGACAGTCAGCTTTAAAAACCTTAATGACTTGGAGAGCATCTGCAACGAGGCGTTGTACACATCCCTCATGAGATGTGTACAAACCTGGTGGCCAACTACAAGAAACATCTGGCTTCTGTGATTGCCAACAAGGGTTTTGCCACCAAATACTAAGTCATGTTTTCTGAAGGGGTCAAATACTTATTTCACTCATTAAAATGCAAATCAATTTATAACTTTTTTGAAATGCGCTTTTTTTGTTGTCATTTTGGCTCTCACTGTTAAAATAAACCTATCATTACAATTTTAGACTGATCACTCTTTTGTCAGTGGGCAAATGTAAAAAATCAGCAGGGGGACCAAATACTTTTTTCCCTCACTGTATGTGCTGGAGATCTGAACAAGGATATTGTATTATATTTAAACAGGTAAAAGATATACAAATAGCGTATAAATGGTGCGCAATTCAACCTTAATTATGTGAGCATAGATCTTTAAAAATAATTATTGCCACAATGTCAATAGTGCACAAGTGAAAAAAATAAAATAAAATATATATACACTCCGTATATATAGTGCTGGAGGTGTGTGAAATAAAATATACAATCCTTGTATATAAATTAATATGTGAGTATGTGATCCTTGATATAAAAGAAATGCCAAACGTGCATATAAAATCTTATTTAATAGGTGAAAGTATTTGTTGTGTTGGTAAAATGAAAAAAAGTTGAACAACGATTCAGTGATAGCAATCAAGATGATTGGGAATTGTATCCTGTGTTAGAAGGAGTGAAGGAACTCTGGCGTAGCAACAGGTGCTCTGATTACAAGATTGGTACCATACACCAGACAATTAGTGTTGAATACAATCTAATTGCAACAATATGCAGATACACCAGGCGATTACTCTAATTGCAAGGTTGGTGCCATACACCATACAATCCTATTGTATGCAATCTGTTTTCTACGATAACCAGATAAACATATACACCAGGCGATTGGTGTTTTAAAAGTGCAGTGGTGCATTACTGATATAACAATTAAGACAGCTGGTTTAAACTCCCACTGTTTAGAGAAACAAAAAGCAAAAAAGACTGCTATTTTGGAAAATATAAATATAAAATGTTGCCACTTCGGTAATGGTATTTATAAATATATAGGAAGAAAGAAACAAAAACTTCCCTTAATGTTGCCGGTACAATTATAGGTGATTCTTTGAAATCTTCCTGATGCTCAAGCCGGTTTTAACATGAAAAAGAGAAAAAACAAACAAAAACCATTGCGCAATATTGCTAACTATAGACTCCCCATGAGATGCCTCAAGTTGTATGCACTCACGTGTACCAGGTGGATATAGTGCAGATAAAAAGTGTCAATGGTCAGGCTTTATATTTAAACAATAGTTAAATGTCCCACTGACAATTGAACAAACTCTTCTTTAAAGCGGAGTTCCACCCACATTTTTCCATCCTTAAAATTAATTGGCAATTTTTTTTCTGTTCCCTTACCTGATTTAATCCTATATCTAAGTTCACTTCCTCCTCTAGGGGGCCATAACGCTGTGCGTCATTTCCAGTTTTGCATTGGCTCCTGGGAGATCTTGGTCACCTTGCCTTTGCATCTATGGAAATTCTTAGCCAGCTTAGCATTGCACGGCTCCAGTAACATTTAACATTGGCGTCTATGGAAGTTCTTGGTCAGCTTGGCATCGCAAGGCTCCAGTAACATTTAACATTGGCGTCTACACAAAAGCTTGGGCAGCTTGGCATGGCTGCGCTATGCCAAACTGACCACAAAAACTGCATGCGCGAGATCGGCAGGTGCATGCTGGGTAGCCATCATGCACGGAATCCAGGAAGAAGGAAACTGTGGCTTCAGATGCCCATACTGGAGATGACCGCGCTGTGCAGAAATTTCACACAGTAAGAAAACAATGCTCCACAGATAGAAAACTGGGCATAGTTTACAGCAAACCTTTGTTAAATTGCATGAGGCATGAGTATTCTAGGGGTATTTTTATCTTAAAAGTCATATTTTGGCCTAAACTCCGCTTTAAGGAAAATGTGCTGCTGTTTCAGGGGGGTCTGCCGCTACAATCCCCTATACCTCTCCAATATTTGGGTGCCTACTCAGGTCGTCTAGGTAGGCACAGTATAAAATAGAGGTAATCTGGACAACTGCACTCTGAAAAATTAATCCATCTAAATTGAAAATAAAAAAGCACCCACACTGACAGTAATTATTCTCAGTTTTTTAATGCCAAACACCTCTCTGGTTCATGCATTTGCTAGGTGAACAGTAAACAGTGTAATTGTTATAAGACTTTTTAATAAACGAATTATGAAAAAAAAAATGAACAACAAATAAGTGAAATCCATGTTCAAGGGGGAGCAGAACTAATTAAGTAGCACATGCAAAAGTGTTCTTCGAATTATATGAGTATTCATCTGATTGCACAATTCTTTGTCTGTAATCATTGTTCAACTGAACCAAACACTAGTGGAAATCTGAATAAATGTATTAAAGGTGCAGCAACACTTGTGAAATAGTGATATTTTATGAATTAAACACTTGTAATGAGAATTCGCATTTTAACTCTAATGAATATCTGTAATAGATTAAACTACCTTGCTGCACCAGATTACACTAGTTAAGCCAGTGTGTCCTGAAAGCAGCCAAGATTTATTTGGCAGCAAATAGAATCCTTGAAACTCATCAATAACTCAGGTCATAAGATAGATAAATTATATAGTCTGAGCAAAGAAAAAGTGACAAGATTTATAGATGATCCAGACCTTTCATTATTACTGCAGAAGATGTTGCTTTGAGTTTAACCGTGCCTAACCAGAAAAATGAAAAAAAAAAAAACAGTTCTGATTTCCCTTGCATATTTCAAAATGCAACTACCTAAAGTAAAAAGAAATGCATAAAATAAAGTAATTATTGTAAGTCAAAATTTACCTTATATTGTATGTTAACATGAACAGCAATTGTATGGGTTGTGTGTAATCAGAAGGAAGTTCAAGGGTGCACAGCATGCTGTGTCACAGCAAACTAAAACACACTGATCTGAAGTACCAGAGAGTCACAGGTTACCCCAGGGCTAAGTCACAGTATATGCACAAAATGTCCTATTTATTATAATAGCTTAGCTAATACTAACACAGTCCTAATCAGTCCCCGACGAACACCCTGCAATGCACTGAGCGCTGCACAGTGCATTCTGCACCCTGATTGGGTAAAGCTTTTCCCTATCAGGATGCAATGTAAGCTAGTTGTTAAGGAGTGGGTCCGGGAATCTGGCTGCTGCATCCTTAACAACCGATGAGTCATCAGCTGTCAATGAGTTTCCTCGCAGAATTAAAAAAAAAAGTGCCTGTAAAATAAAATCACAAAAGAATAAAATGGTGGGGGTCCATATCAGACCCTTTACCAAAAAAAAAAAATCTGCCCACATGGCATATTTTGTAAAATGGCAGTAGACAGAAGAGAAGCAGGGGAGAGCATTCATGCAGCAGTTTAGTTCAACGTTAAGTTAGACAGGACTGCTTCTCTTCTGTACTGCCATTTTACAAAATATGCCATGTGGGCAGATGAGCCACTGGTGGGCACATGTCTGGTATTTCTGTGCATTAGCATAAACACTACCAGCTTCTGGCATATTAGCATGATCAGGGCTTTTCTTCAGCGGAAACGCGGGGGAACGCAGCATTACCGCCAGCACTGAATGTATGTAATGGCAAGGGGTGCTGGGTTGTTCTACAGTGTCTATTGATGCTGGCTGCTAGGGGATCTATTGTTACTGGAGGGTGGCACCAGTGGCTCATCTGCCCACATGGCATATTTTGTAAAATGGCAGTACAGAAGAGAAGCATGGGAGAGCATTCATGCAGCAGTTTAGTTCCACGTTAAGTTAGACCCCTTTCATACTGAGGCAGTTTTCAGGCATTTTAGCGCTAAAAATAGTGCCTGTAAAGCACCTCATGCCTCCCCAGTGTGAAACCCTGAGTGCTTTCACACTGAGGAGATGCGCTTGCGGGACAGGAAAAATAGTCCTGCAAGCAGCATCTTTTGGGAGCGCTGTATACAGCACTCCTACACCGCCCCTGCCCATTGGAATGAATGGGCAGAGCTTTCCGAAGCACCTGAAAAGCGCTTCGGAAGCTACGTAACATGGGTGCTTTTAACACCTTCTTGGAGGTTAAAAGCGCCCTGCTAGCAGCCGAAAAGCACCGCTAAATCTAGCGGCGCTTTACAGCTAATGGACCCACCACCCCAGTGTGAAAGTAGTCTTATCTTTGGGTGAAAAATAACATTGGTTTATTGTGACCATTATTGGTAATGTAAACAGATAATAACAAGATTAAATGTGTGGTAATTTCATAATTTGGAAAAAGCTGCCAGCCTTCACTTGAGTAAGCTTATTTAAATATTTGACACCTGGGCAGCTTTCCTGTGAAAAAAACCTATTGTAATATGGGGAGATTAGGATAACCAGCCATCCACTTATAAAAGTGAACAGCCTTTATTGGTTTCTCAAAACAAACAAAAACAGCTTTCTTCAGCAATAGCAAAAGCAACAGTCCATAATCCTGATATATTTAATGCAACATAATGGCTCACCGCCAGTATACCAGACCCACACCTGGGAGCGCTGAAAATAAGTCATCTCCTCTCTGACTGTACTAACTCTGAACCCTGCATGGGTGAGAACCCCATAGTACTTAAATCTGTATTTTCATTGCCCCCCTTAAAGGGACCACAACCCAAATAGAGGGAAAATGTATCTCCCATCCAGGACCGATTGCTGGCATCCTGTACACTACGTATTAAGGATGTCACTTACTTGACACTAGTTATTTAAAAAAAACTTTTCTAAGATAAATATAACTATGATTACTGAGCCCCTATTGAAAAAGCCCCCTACAATAAAAAGTCAACATATTCCCCTCATCAGGTCTTAACAATGTCAGATAAAGGTAGATCCAGATGACAGAAGGTAAATAGCTTGAGCATTCAGTTTCTGGAGAAACATAAAGTCTGAATTATCTGCATTATTTTGGGTTACATCTTTGTAATCATTCTTTTGAAACTTTAATAAAATATTTGAACAAGGAATTATCTGCATTACATTTGCATATCCTAGGTTTTTATTTTATATCCAGGTTTGCGTATCTTGGCAAAGGTCTGCATATCCAGAAAGTCACAGAAATGTCAGAAGTCTTTATCTGCATTCTTGTTCCTGCTCAGATATTAAAAGTATAGAAACATGAGGGTTAGCATGACAGCTAGTGATAATATCTCTCAACGGCATTGAGTATCATTACTACACTAACTACACCTTTTCATGAAATACAATAAAAAATAAATATATGATATAACATATAATATACAATAAAATGTATGAATAGATACCATAGATATCTATACACTAAAAATGAAAATGACATTACTCGTTATTTATGTTTTAAGCATAGATAGAGAACATTTACAAGTGTTATTATTGAAAAAAAACATTTGTAATGCAAGCAAAATTATTAGAAAAGAGACTATCAGTCTTTCAGGGATTGGTTTTGACTAAATTTATTTGCTATTGTCTTTATTTACTGTAAATATTGCACTAATGTCAATGTTATTTCTTGTGTTCAAACATGTATAAAGAGACTTTGAAGACTGTGCAGATGACAGACTGCTTTAGGTGTAAATGGTGTTAGTCTCTTGATCTTTCATACAGTATAGCATACAAAGTAAAGTTTAAGTGTAAAATGCTTTTGCTAGATCTTTTTCAACAACAATATAATGTTAATGCCTCAGGTGCTCCTTTTAACTGTTTGTGACTCTGTATCTGTTTGTAACAATTACATGGGTATAGACACGTTTTACCCATTATCTAAAAAAAATCTTTATTTAAATAACTCTCTCTTTCTCTCTCTCTCTCTCTCTCTCTCTTTCTCACTCTCTCATTTATTGTTGTATACTATTTAATATTGATTTGACATCGCCAAATATAACCTATTCCTTGTGGACTACCTCCTGGACTACTATAGTTTGTTTGTGAATTTCTTGGAAGCCTTCTCATTTAAACTATTAGATGTAAATTAGCTCCTTTCTCATTTTATTTTATCTCAAAAACAAATACAGAATATACACACATTAAGAAAACCTTACACTTGAAGATGCCAGAAGCTAACCAGAAACTCTCTGGGGCACCATATCTAGGCCGTGACCTTTCCAGACATATGCAAGACTGCAAAAGAGAGTTGCTTTGGCTTTCAAGCATTCTGATGAATACCCTGCATAGGAAATAATTTCATTTTTATCATCAGAACTATAGGAAAAAAATGGGAGAGAAAATACACTTTAAACACTTGCATAGTTATGTTCCTAGAGATATTGCTAATACGTTTTGCCTCAGAGGGCTCCAAAGCCACATTATTCTCTGTACAAATGTGAACTTATTTATTATTATTATTTTTTTTTAATTCCTTTATTTTCCAAAAGTTGCAATTTACAGTCCAACAGAGACATGGAGAAACATAGCATACTCAAATAACAATGAAGCTCTCACGTATGCCGCGCACATACGATCGGACATTCCGACAACAAAATCCCATGTTTTTTTTTTCTGACAGATGTTGGCTCTGAAACTTGTCTTGCATACACTCGGTCGCACAAAGTTGGTCGGAAATTCCGAACGTCAAGAACGCGGTGACGTACAACACGTATGGCGAGCCAAGAAAAATTAAGTTCGATAGCCAGTGCTACTCTTCTGCTTGATTCTGAGCATGCATGGCACTTTGTGCGTCGGAATTGTCTACACACGATTGTAATTTATGTGAACGGATTTTGTTGTCGGAAAATTTGAGAACCAGATGTCAAATTTTGTGCAGCGTAAATTGCAAGTTTGCCATCGGAAAGTCCGACCACGTGTACGTGTAATGTCTGATTCATCCACTGGGGGCTCAGTCATCTCCACTATCCCCTCAGCACATTGATGAGGTCTCAGCCACATCACCTGATACCTCCTCTTGTTCCTATTTAAACAGCTGCCGCCAATGACTCATCGTTCGTGCTAGGAACCTGTTACGAGGCCTAGTGCACCAGCCTCATGTTGCTGCTTACTTCTCCAAGTTTGGGCCAGACAGAGCCCCACTTCATCCTCTTCGTTTGGGCTGGATAGAGCCCCACTACCTCCTCTTCGTTTGGGCCAGACAGAGCCCCACTTCTTCCTCTTAGTTTGGGCCAGACAGAGCCCCACTTCATCCTCTTCGTTTGGGCTGGACAGAGCCCCAATTCATCCTCTTAGTTTGGGCCGGACAGAGCCCCCACTTACTTCTCTCCGTTTTGGGCCAATGACGCTTCACCACCATCTCTCCAGACCTATGGAGTGTCCCCATCAGCATAACACAACTCACTGAAAGTATGTAAATTCTAAAATAAGTGTCTACCGGCGCAAATTAAAATAATATTATAATCAAACCATCCAAATTTGTGAAGATCTGTGAATTTGTGTGGTGTGCTGCAGTCAAATAAGGTTCTACTGAAATTAAAACCTGTAAAAAAGTATGAGAAAAAAATATATAAAAAATATATATGTGTTGACTGCGCTCCCTTGTATTATGTGTTTTTAAAGTGTTTCAAGCAAAATATGCATTTAAATATACCACAATAAATTTATAAGTTTGTATACATTAGTGATAATAGAAGTAATAATAATAATTAATAAAAATCAATAAGAAGCTTCCTGAGGACGCAAGAGTGTTTGCGAAATGCATAGAGGCTGCTAAAACACGGACTACGTCACTTCCGGTTAAACAAAAGGAGGCTTGGGACGCACGCTGACACAGGAGAGACAGGCAATACCCTCAGCCATCTGTACCCATTCGAGCGGCTGGATAAGTTTGGTGCCAACTGATAGGCACTTAAAAATGTGAGTGAACCCATTTGTTTTTACCTTTTTATAAATAAAAGCACAGACATACTGCGCAATGATCGTTCATTTTTTATGAGGTTGGACATTGGTAAATCTGTACATTGGAAACAGCATAGACCTGAGAGGAGTGGAGTGGTTATCCCTACTAATGAACCAAAGGCATTCATTATATTAACATCTGGTGAGTGGCCAATTCTTATGGTGGTGGTGGTGTCGTCACTATAGTGGTGGATAAAGGAAGCACGGACACAGGAATTAGGAAGATTGAAACACTTTTATGCTGAAGATTGCTTTCTCAGCACCAGCAGAAATTACTACGGACATTTATTGTTTTGTTGTTTTTTGGTTTCGTTTGGTTTGTTTTGCCTAAATTAATTTTGTTTTTTTGGCACGCAATAATTAATATTGGAAGTCACGGGTGAACAGCAGAAGAAAATATTGATTTTTATTGATTTTTATTAATTATTATTATTACTTCTATTATCACTAATGTATACAAACTTATAAATTTATTGTGGTATATTTAAATGCATATTTTGCTTGAAACACTTTAAAAACACATAATACAAGGGAGTGCAGTCAACACATATATATTTTTTATATATTTTTTTCTCACTGAAAGTATACCTGAACTACATACACTTTGTACTTCTGAACTGCTAATGCCTTGCTGACCCTCCTGATACCTAAGTTATGGCTGTATATAAACCGTCTAAATAAACCTCAACTAATCCTTCAACATACCTTCGTTAATTTACATACCTGTAATTTGCCATAAGGGGTAACCACTTAACTACATAGTATGTATTTAAGTCCGAAGCTGTGATCCTCTACAAAAACACTACTAGCTTACTGCCTGAGACATTACAGTACGCGGCATTAGAGTCGCATGCCAACAGGCCTAGCAGAACACAGTATAGGTGTTCATGTAGAACATGGCAAATATGAGAGTGATCCACAGTTTGTAAAACATGTACGGCAATTAGAGTAGCGACATGAGAGTGGCAGAACAGACTCGTAAGCTTAAAACTATGCAACTACATTCTAACAAATCATACAATATAGTGGGCCTCCCGGTGGCCAGCTGGAAAAAAAACAGCACCCAGAACTCAGGTATACGGGGGACTGGAACTTAGTTTTAACATCACGAAGACCATAATATGTTAAGTGTCTAAACTAACTAAAAGAATAAAAAAAATTAAATATTGCTCTGTCAAAATGGGGAAAAAATCCTACAAGGATTGTTTGCAACCTTTGAAATATTATGTAAAAGTGGCCCAGGATGACATTTGCAAGTTTAAAACAGCACATGAATGACCAGGAAGCAAATTTTAAAGTAACATACAGTTACAGGCAGGCAGACAAGAGCAGTAGCAGCCTTGTGGAGCCATCTTACTGTTAACTCTGTTCTCTCTTTCTATCGGTATGTACCTTACCCTTTCCCTCCCCTTTCCCATTGCTACTGCATAGTGGATTGCAAAAGGCTAATATCAAGTCAAATTAAGGTACTTGCACTAGCTGCAATTTAACAAATATTGAAAGTGGAACTTGCACCGCATGTGAAAAAATGGCAATGGCAACTGTCAGAATAGCTAAACAGCGGCTAAATCTGATTGGATGCAGCCACTATCCAGCCAACTATTTTCTGCTTGGCACCCAGGAGCAGGGCTGACAGCACCAACCACTAAGCAAATTTTATCATGGTCAGCTTTATACTCACTTTTCCTCCAGCTTCCGTGGTGCAGGGGGTGACATCTTCATCTTCTGATGAGGTCCTGAGGGATGCTGAGTACTCCAAATCTCACCAAAAGACACTTCAACTCTTCAGCACTCTCAGGGAAATTAGGAGTGATCCACCTTCTTCAGATCTCACCAGAAGGAGGATGATGTCATTCTTGCCTAGACATTGTGGTCAGAAGCTGGGGGAACAGTAAGTATACTACAGGGTGTCCCCGGGTTACAAACAAGATAGGGACTGTAGGTTTGTTCTTAAGTTGAATCTGTTTGTAAGTCGGAACAGGTAAATTTTTTAAGTGTAGCTACAGCCAAAAAATCTATTCTTAAGTTTTTTAGATAACATAGAGAAGGGTTATCACCCCTGTAACATTTGTTTTGCTGTCTGTGCCCCTGTTCAGAAGATTTCCCCTTACCTTCTGTCCCAATAACAATTGGATTTTGAAAATTTTGGGTTGTTAGGGAAGCATGGACTGGTGATAAAGCATCAGTGGAGACACCTTTTTCCCTAATTAACTCTTACAGGAGTGAATTCCCCTTCCTAGGGGTGGATTTCCTCTCACTTTCTGTTGTCTCCCTCCGTTTGTAAGTAGGAGTCATTTGTAAGTTGGATGTTTGTAAGTCGGGGACCCCCTGTATCTTTTTTCTCTTACAGGTGATTTTTAACACTTTTCTTTACAGCAGTAAGTAAGTCTTGCTTTTTAGGTGCAAGGTCTGCTTTAATAATGTATCAATTAATAGAGAGCCGCATTAATCTGTACATTTTATATCTTCAGTGTCCTGAGCTGTGCTAGAATCCTCTACCCCACCCACATGTGAATATGTACATATAACATTTAAATTAAATTAAATTCAAACATATATAATCAATAACAAAGAAAAAAAAGGAAAGAAATAGTCCAAAAGTCCTCTTATCTAAAGTCGATAATAAAGCCACAGTGTCAGAACTTGTTCTCCACCACCGATGAATTAAGAAATCCCTGCATCAAAAGCCACCTCAATGGTATAAATGCACGCTTACCAACTACAGGTCCTTCTCAAAAAAATAGCATATTGTGATAAAGTTCATTATTTTCTGTAATGTACTGATAAACATTAGACTTTCATATATTTTAGATTCATTACACACAACTGAAGTAGTTCAAGCCTTTTCTTGTTTTAATATTGATGATTTTGGCATACAGCTCATGAAAACCCAAAATTCCTATCTCAAAAAATTAGCATATCATGAAAAGGTTCTCTAAACGAGCTATTAACCTAATCATCTGAATCAACTAATTAACTCTAAACACCTGCAAAAGATTCCTGAGGCTTTTAAAAACTCCCAGCCTGGTTCATTACTCAAAACCGCAATCATGGGTAAGACTGACGACCTGACTGCTGTCCAGAAGGCCATCATTGACACCCTCAAGCAAGAGGGTAAGACACAGAAAGAAATTTCTGAACGAATAGGCTGTTCCCAGAGTGCTGTATCAAGGCACCTCAGTGGGAAGTCTGTGGGAAGGAAAAAGTGTGGCAGAAAACGCTGCACAACGAGAAGAGGTGACCGGACCCTGAGGAAGATTGTGGAGAAGGACCGATTCCAGACCTTGGAGGACCTGCGGAAGCAGTGGACTGAGTCTGGAGTAGAAACATCCAGAGCCACCGTGAACAGGCGTGTGCAGGAAATGGGCTACAGGTGCCGCATTCCCCAGGTCAAGCCACTTTTGAACCAGAAACAGCGGCAGAAGCGCCTGACCTGGGCTACAGAGAAGCAGCACTGGACTGTTGCTCAGTGGTCCAAAGTACTTTTTTCGGATGAAAGCAAATTTTGCATGTCATTCGGAAATCAAGGTGCCAGAGTCTGGAGGAAGACTGAGGAGAGGGAAATGCCAAAATGCCTGAAGTCCAGTGTCAAGTACCCACAGTCAGTGATGGTCTGGGGTGCCATGTCAGCTGCTGGTGTTGGTCCACTGTGTTTTATCAAGGGCAGGGTCAATGCAGCTAGCTATCAGGAGATTTTGGAGCACTTCATGCTTCCATCTGCTGAAAAGCTTTATGGAGATGAAGATTTCATTTTTCAGCACGGCCTGGCACCTGCTCACAGTGCCAAAACTACTGGTAAATGGTTTACTGACCATGGTATTACTGTGCTCAGTTGGCCTGCCAACTTTCCTGACCTGAACCCCATAGAGAATCTGTGGGATATTGGGAAGAGAAAGTTGAGAGACGCAAGACCCAACACTCTGGATGAGCTTAAGGCTGCTATCGAAGCATCCTGGGCCTCCATAACACCTCAGCAGTGCCACAGGCTGATTGCCTCCATGCCACGCCGCATTGAAGCAGTCATTTCTGCAAAAGGATTTCCGACCAAGTATTGAGTGCATAACTGAACATAATTATTTGAAGGTTGACTTTTTTTGTATTAAAAACACTTTTCTTTTATTGGTCGGATGAAATATGCTAATTTTTTGAGATAGGGATTT
The DNA here is from genome assembly GCA_028564925.1 of Lithobates sylvaticus. Lineage (NCBI taxonomy): Eukaryota > Metazoa > Chordata > Amphibia > Anura > Ranidae > Lithobates > Lithobates sylvaticus. The sequence continues at coordinate 411,067,447 of CM053030.1, forward strand.
TGGGTTTTCATGAGCTGTATGCCAAAATCATTAATATTAAAACAAGAAAAGGCTTGAACTACTTCAGTTGTGTGTAATGAATCTAAAATATATGAAAGTCTAATGTTTATCAGTACATTACAGAAAATAATGAACTTTATCACAATTTGCAAATTTTTTGAGAAGGACCTGTATATATGACCAAATGGTCACAAAGATCCCATTTGAATTGCATTGGGAGGACCACATGTCCCTTGTCACAATCCCGAAGATGACCAGGATCCTTACAAAAGATGGTCTGCATATCACAATTCCAGCTGCAGTTTACAGGCAAGAAAACACTCCACATAGTGGAAAACCATATTATCTAAAATGTATTAAAAAATAAAAAGATCTTACATCATAAACCTTTAAAATTGCACAATACAATCTCCTTTCGTCAGCAAACAAGGTAAAGCCCCTGCACTTTTGGGAAAGTGATGATGACAGCACGCAGCTCCTCCCTACATGCTTCGTCATATATGACATCTTCCAGGGCACATTTTTTATCTGCCTGGAATTGAGTTTGAAATTTTCTGATACCTGAGAGTTAAACATCCCCATGAGTATAACCCACTGATATATTGCATTGTTATGTGCAATTACCTTCTGTCTTTAAATACCTATTATTACTGGCAAATCAGCTAAAATTAAGGTTACAATGCACTGACAGTGCAGATTACTAAAATGAAGCGAAAGAAACAAACTGTATTGAATGCTCTTCCAATGTGGTTAACTAAAGTTCATAGGTCTACATTTTTGTTAACCTTTTGTTTCAGATATAGGTGAAAGTGTTTATGCTGCATTCAGGCTGAAGGAGAGGCAGAAGCAATACAAAAGATTTGTGCAACTGAGAAAAATTGGAAAACTGGTTACAATTACAATTAGGGAATGGGTATTACAGCACTTGGGAAGACAAACAATAATAAAAATATGCAATTGCTGGTCCTACTGTAAACAGATATTACCGTAATTAAATACATCTGGGATCCACCATACATCAGTAGTAAAGCTGTGTTGAGGTTAGTTTGGTATTGCATACAGTAAAATATTTTAGGCAACTTTTTCATTTCCCTTACAACTATTAAATCATTTATTCAGTTAAAAAATGAAACCTCCATAACAAGGTATTCCCATCTTGAGAAATGGTTTATAATTTTTCTCTCTGAGTTTTATTACTCAAATGCAGCTAAAACCTTCCTATTTTAATAATTATGTGCACTGTGACAGATGGAGTGGTAAAACCAGAAAAAGTGAAGGAGATTGGAATGGTGTATTTAAGGAGGGGAAAGCTGGATAACATTCAAAAGATTTTTATGATTACATAATTCAAGTTACATTTTTCTCCTGTTGACATCATGTGAAATAAACATGTCTGTACGTGCTTTAGAATAATCACTATGGTTAAAGTTGAGATCCAGGCAAACAGTTACATTCACTTTAAAGTGGGGTGCCCCCTAACAAAACAAATTAAAAGTCAGCAGCTACAAATACTGCAGCTGCTGACTTTTAATAATTGGACACTTACCTGTCCCAGGAGCGGGGAACGAGGGGGGGCTTCGTTCCCCCGCATCGCTGGACCCTGGGACAGGTAAGTGTCCGATTATTAAAAGTCAGCAGCTGCAGTATTTGTAGCTGCTGCCTTTAAAAAAAATTTTTTAGGGGGCACTCCTCTTTAATGGAAAAAATGTTATGTTCTTTTTAACACAACCAAAGTAAAATGCATGATAGCAAACATTCATGCAATGCACCAGTGATTGGCCTCAAGTCCTCTCCTGCCCACTCACAGTCTGAGTGCCGCCAAATAAAGGAATACAGAATGGTAAAAGGAAGTACAGATTCAGGGATGTATATTAGTTTCATTTAACTGCTTGCCGACCAGCCGCCGTCATTTTACTGTGGCAGGTCGGCACGATCCCGCAAACCGTGGTAGCTATACGTCGGCTCGCGGGATCGGGATAGCAGGCGTGTGCACACGCCCGCTGCACTGCGGGGTGCTGATGCTCATGGCCAATGGTCGCGATGACCGCTGGCCACGAGCGATCGCGAGCACGAGGGACAGAACGCGGAAGTGTGTGTGTAAACACACAAATCCTTGTTCTGTTCTGAGAGGAGGGATCGTGTGTTCCTATTAGCTAGGAACCACGATCCATCACTTCCTCTAGTCAGTCCCCCCCTTCAGTTAGAATCCCCACCCAGGTCCCTGATCTGTCGAGATGCACACTGATGCAAAGAAGGGCCCTTAAACCACTATTGGAGGTCTTGCAGGATTCCCACCTGGTCTATCGCTGGGGGTTCCCCTTTAGCCTCACCGTCACCAAGGGAGGACGCCAAGTAACGCTGAGAAACAAGGATGATCTCCCTCACTTTCTCTCCCGCCTAGACTTACCTACGGTAGACATCCCAGAATGGCGCACTACCACATCTGTCCCGTCACACAAGGGGCCAGAGCCTTGGAAAAAGGCTCACGGCAGACGCCGCAGAAGACAACATGAGGACTCCGCTGACACAGACAGAAGAGGACCCTGGGCTTCTCCGCCTGCTCGCTGAAAGCCGCTGATGAGCAAATTTTCCAGATGAAGGGGGTTTCCCACCCCCCAGGTGGTTTCTACCTTTAACATTTTGTTCTTCTTCCCTGGTTTCCTTTTTGTTCTAAAGTTGTCCCAACCAGTGAAACTGTTTTTTCTATACAAAATTTGCATCTTTTATACTACACTGTATGGGACTCAATGATCCTGACTTTTATAATTTTTGTGCTGCTGTTACGCTACTAACACTACACTTGATTTACAAGTGTGTTTTTGCACCAGAGCGGGTCCCTTGCCAGGGCTCCCCCCTCAATGTTTCCCCACTCACCCCCCATAGGTGAACTCATGGGAGTGATACCCCTTAGAGGGGATTGTCCCCGGAGTGGGGGCCACCCAACCTGTTTTAGGCCGGCTGGTCGGGAGGTAGGCCCCACTCCGCTGACGTTAGCACAGATTATAGGCACCATGGGCAATAAGATTGTTATCTAGGTTTTATTGTTGTTATGTTATGTTACTACCTCCCCTCCTTTCAAAGTGGGCCACACTAACGTGTTCTTCTCTGTCGCTGTTCTAGGTTTATACTGGCAGGTGTTGCAGATCTCTCTCCCTTCCCCACAAGCCGATGTGGGTGTACTACTTTTGATCAAAGATGGCTGATCTGAAGATCGTATCATACAATGTCCGTGGTCTGAGCTCACCGTTCAAACGCAGTAAGTTGTGGCTTGAGACAAAGAGACTGGGAGCACATGTTTTATTTTTACAGGAGACTCATTTCGGAACAGACTCGGTCCCCCGCCTCCCCTCCCACTTATACAATCAATGGTATCTTAGTAACTCGCCCTGACCCAAGTCTGGAGGGGTGGCGATTGCGATACATAAGAATTGTCCCTTTATCCCCCTAGATCACCAGGTAGACCCTAATGGTAGATATGTGCTTTTAAAAAGGTACCCTATTTGGCCACATGCTCACACTAGCGGCACTTTACGCCCCTAATACAGGACAGCTTGGTTTCCTGGAGAAGCTACTAGAGAAAATCTCCTCATACCGGGAAGGGAGACTGATTGTAGGTGGCGACTTTAATGTATGCCCGGACTCCCAGAAAGACACTTCCTCCGGCCGCTCAACACCCTCTTTTGCCTTCCTGAAAAAATTTCTAAAGCTACTACAGGCTAACCACCTGGTCGATTGCTGGAGAGTCCTCCATCCGACAGTAAAAGACTACAGCTACTATTCAGCTACGCACAATGTATACACAAGAATAGATCTCCTGTTGGTAGATCAATATCTGTTGGAAACGCTCTCCGGCGCATCGATCGGGCCGCAGACAATTTCAGATCACGCACCCATATCCGTCTCCCTGGCCCCTGCCTCTCCAGAGGTCCGACACTGGACGTGGCGGCTCAACGAGAACTTGTTGGATGATGCGGTAGCTCACCAACGGGTCTCGGAAACAATATCTCAATACTTTAAAGAAAATATTCCAGGAGAGACGGGTATGGTGTCCGTATGGGAAGGCCATAAGGCTGTGATCCGGGGGGAACTTATCTCCCTGAGGGCTAGGCTCAAAAAGGCACGCGCGGTGGAACTGCAGTCATTGTTAAGCAGACTGCATACAGCGGAACTTAAACATAAACACAATCTGACCACTCAACTGTATGAGGAACTAATAGCCATCAGGGAACAACTATCTGAGCTACTAGAAAAAAGAACTAGAGATAGATTAAGATATATCTCACATAAGTTCTATGAGTTCGGCAACAAGTGCGGTAGACTCCTCGCTAGGGCCCTTAAAAAACAGCGGACCTCAGGACATGTCCAAAAGCTACAGACTACTGCAGGACCTCTGACGGAAATCTCCTCCAAAATTGCAGCCGCGTTCAAAGACTATTACACCCAATTGTCCCTTCAAAAGACAGAGCTTCTCTCACAATATTTAGAAGAGGCTCAGGCCCCAACAATTTCAGAAGACCTGAGTGAGCAGCTGGATCGCCCTGTGTCTGTAGCAGAGATTGAAGCAGTGATCAAAGACCTCCCACTGGGAAAGAGCCCGGGACCGGACGGTTTCACTAACTCATACTACAAAAAGTTTGCTCCCCTCTTGGGAGAACGCATGTGCACATACTTTAACGCACTGGCGTCGGGTGCCTCGCTCCCGAAGGAAGCATTGCTTGCACATGTCACAGTCCTCCCAAAGGAGGGCAAAAACCCCGTCCGCTCCCAGCAGCTACAGGCCGATCTCGCTGCAAAACACGGACATTAAAATATTAGCGAAAATATTAGCCAATCGCATTAAACCCATCATGCCCACGGTAATTCACTCGGACCAAACAGGTTTCATAATGGGGAGGGAGGCCATGGATAACTCCAACAGAGCTATTCAACTGATACACTGGGCAGAGCAACAACGGCCCAGTCCACCCTGTCTCCTATTGTCCACAGATGCTGAGAAGGCGTTTGACAGGACTGGGCCTATCTCCGGGCGGTGCTGTCTAGATTGGGCTTTGGCCATAATATGCTCAGATGGATAAGTTCCTTATATAGCTCTCCGGAAGCCCGGGTGAAAGTTAACGGGATGCTGTCCGACCCCTTCCCTATTGGTAACGGGACGAGACAGGGGTGCCCCCTGTCCCCCCTGATTTTCGCCCTTACCCTCGAACCATTACTCAATAATATACGGTCGAACCCTGACATTAGAGGATTTAAAGTAGGGCCAACTGAACATAAACTTTTGGCTTATGCCGATGACGTTCTGTTTTAAGTCACGGAGCCACTGATTTCTCTCCCTAATATTATGGCAGAACTTAAGAAATTCCACTCCATTTCCAATTTTAAAATAAACTACAATAAGTCAGAAATTCTCCCCCTGCACATCCCCCCAGAGATGCGTTCTCAGCTGCAGGCCTCATTTTCGTTCTCCTGGTGCCCCTCTTCCCTGAAATACCTGGGCATATATTTGCCTGCCACTTGTACACAACTGTACTCATGTAATTTTGCCCCCCTCATTACCAAGATTAAAACAGACCTAGCGCAATGGGATCGCACCATGTTCTCATGGATGGGCCGAGTCAGTATCCTGAAAATGAATGTGCTACCACAAATTTTATTTTATCTCCAAATGATACCTATAACGCTCCCTAGATCTTTGTTCTCGGCTTTCAACAGTTTGTTCATAAAATTTATTTGGCAAGGGGGAACGCCCCGCCTTGCCCTCAGCACGCTGCAGCGCCTTAAGAGATGCGGAGGTCTGAGAGTCCCTTCTATACGTAGATATTATGAAGCAGTAGTCCTACAGAGGGTGCTAGATTGTCAGCATCATACTGCAACTAAGTCTTGGGTACCCCTTGAAAAGTTTCTAGCAGGTCGTAACTTGTCTCATGCACCATGGCTCCCCCGAACCCATCAAGGCCTCTCGAAGTATGTCTCCCCGACCTCTGTCCACGTGCTGAGATTATGGGAAAAACGAAATACACGAGAGCATTTGTCGCAACCGGTTTCCCCACTCGCACCCCTAGGAAGCTTCCCCTGGTTCGCTCTGGGGGAACACCTGCCTTACTTTGGCATGTGGGCGAGGGATGGTGAGACGCGCTGCGGGAGGTTCATTCACAAACAAGGCCTGGTTTCCTTGGAATGGCTACGCTCCCAATTTGGGCGCTTCCCGATGGATGAATGGCGCTATAGACAACTTCAGCACTTTGTTGGTAGCCTACCACACAGTGTTAGACCTCCCTCCTCTCTGACCCCTTTCGAGAAATTGTGTAAATCCCCGGACCCTGTTCCACACTCAATATCAGTGCAACAAATAAAAATCATTACTGATATAGAGATGCCAGACTCCCCTATGGAATTCCTACTGCATGTGCCATCTACTCCACTGCGCGCCTATAGAAAATCTGTTCTCCCCCATCTCCTCAATGCAGCTCGACGCCTGGTCCCTGTACATTGGAAGTCGACCCAGATCCCAAGTAGAACCGAATGGGTGCGTTTGTTAAACACCATAATGGCGGCGGAGGAGTGGATGGCAAAATGCAAAGATAGATATGAGAAATTTTATGCTATCTGGGCCACATGGATACACTATTCATCCTCCGAAACCCGGCTGCCTTCGGTGGATGCCCAGCCGCCAGTGATCCCCCAGGGCACCTCTAGTAGTGAGAGCAGAACTCCAGATGTTGAATGATAGTGTAAACTGCCTACCGCATGGTTAAGCGAGTAACTTTTGGTGTGCCCACCCCCTCCCCCTCCCTTACCCTGTTACCCTCCCCCTCGTATTCTATATCACCCCCATCCCCCTTTAAATACTCTGGACCATGCATTCTGCAACTAGGGAAGCATAGCTTCCCCCATTCAGACTTCATTCCCTAGAATAAACTAGGCCCCCATACTTGGTACCCTGTGGAAAGGGGAATACTGTGATGATGTCATATGCAACGTACTGATTGTTCATTACTGGAGACCTGTAAATGCATTCCACCCGGAGCCCCCCCCCCCCCCCCTGCTGTTATGCCCCCCCCCCTCCCCACCATCTCTTGTTGTATGTGATTGCATTGCTGTATTTGTGTCTTGTTTCTCTTTTGAAAATAAAATAAAGATTATACAAAAAAAGAATCCCCACCCAGGGAACGCAGTTAACCCCTTGATCGCCCCCTAGTGTTAAACCCTTCACTGCCAGTTACATTTTTACAGTAATCAATACATTTTTATAGCACTGATCACTGTATAGATGCCAATGGTCCCAAAAATGTGTCAAAATTGTCTGTTGTGCTCGCTATAATGTCACAGTCATGATAAAAAATCACAGATCGCCGCCATTACTAGTAAAAACGATCCCCTATTTTGTAAACGCTATAACGCAAACCAATCAATATACGCTTATTGCAATTTTTTTACCAAAAATATGTAGAAGAATACCTATTGGCCTAAAATGGGGATATTTATTATAGCAAAAAGTACAAAATATTGTATTTTTTTCAAAATTGTCGCTCGCTTTTTTAGCGCAAAAAATAAAAAATGCACAGGACATCAAATACCACCAAAAGAAAGCTCTATTTGTGGGAAAAAAAGGACGTCAATTTTGTTTGGGTGCGACCGCGCAATTGTCAGTTAAAGCGACGCAGTGCCGAAAGGCAAAAAATGGCAATGTCATTCAGCAGCCAAATCTTCCGGGGCTGAAGTGGTTAAAAATACATAGAGTGGAATTAATGAAGC